>JANRMT010062809.1:7681079-7704854 GCA_026402145.1 Polypterus bichir lapradei
ATATATATATATATATATATATATATATATATATATATATATATATAGCCCTGCGATGGGCTGGTGCCCTGCCCGGGGTTTGTTTCCTGCCTTGCACCCTGTGTTCGCTGGGATTGGCTCCAGCAGACCCCCCGTGACCCTGTACTTAGGATATAGCCGGTTGGATAATGGATGGATGGATGGATGGATATACATAACTTAAAGTGAACTTAAATTTTAACTGCCATTGTTGAAATTGCAGTAAACAAATGAGAATAAGATAAAATAAAGCAGTAAATTATTAAAAATAACAGTTCTTTAATGGTTCGTTACTGGTTCTTTACTGGATTGTGTAGTTTCTCATTCAACTATTGCTTGACAATAGTTCATGCTAGGAAGTGTTCTTTGCATGTGTAGTTGGTTGTTTCTTTTTTGAAAAACTTCCTCCTATGTAGAAAAAACCAGAAATCTCTAATGTATATTAGGCAAAATTAGCCAATGTTAAATTACGTATGCAGCAAAAGTAATTTTAAAATCATGACCCATTGGTATTTCTCAAATCTATCACCATCTATTCATGGTTATTCACTGTGCGGAGTCCATTACAGATCTAAATAAATAAAGCCTCTTTCTTGAAGCTTCATGTGGACGGGTCTTTTGGGAACCATTTGGTTCCCTTATGGCGTTGCTCTGACGAATCACTCTGGCACCTTTATTTTAAGAGAGAACAAAAAAAAAAAAAAAAAAAAAACAACAGGAAAGCAATAACTGTGAACATTAACAAGAGCCTCTTGCAGCCATCACCACTTCACACTTCTGGCACACCAATCCAATAAATCTCAGAATGTGTATTATAATGTTTAAACCCTTTCCTGTTTAAGGGTATGATCATGTTGCTGGCCATTGATCAGTAAACAGACATGTCTCTAGTTTTTGTGATCCAGGGCATCACAAAGGTGCTCTATTGGATTAAACTCAGGAGAACAGACAGACCAAGAAAGCACCTACACATTAGCTTTCATTCCTCAGCACAGATGTGATCATAGCAGCTGTGTTTGTGTACCTGGCATTGTCCTGTTGTAAGGTCAGATGTTGTAGGATGTGTAAGTAAAGGGCCTCCGATAGGTTGCCTTGCCACATGGAGCATGTCCCCCAACTGTCCAGATGCTGGCAGTTTCAGCAGTTCAGTTGGGAAATTAGAAACAGCCTCTTAGATGAGTCTGTCATATTGACCGTGCTGTGGTGTGGTCACACTTTTGGCCCATCTGCTAAAACTTTGACTGCTGTTTGGCTAAATCCATATGCTATACAGTTCCTGGTGATCCAAACATTTTTGGCTTCATTTTTTTTCTTATTATTGTAAAAAAAGGTAAAAACATTAGGGGTTTGGTTAGAAGTAGGGTTTTAAATTTTAATCATGGTTTTAAATTTTCTTAAAGCTGTATTGTGCACTCTTGATAAAAATTGTACTTGTTGCGGTGTGATTTTATGGTGATATTAGTCACAAAGCAGGAATAGTTTCTAATATGAATAAGTACACTGCTAATTTTTACATATTATGTGAATAGAGTAATTGAAGAAATTATTGAATTGTCATGATCACTGTTTCAAAATTATTATTTAGTGGATGTATTTTATACAAAGAGTCTTAAAAAATTAAATATACATACATAAATAATCAATAAAAAAGAACAAATTTGAAGTAGAGCATGAAAAGACTAACAGTCCAACAAAACAATAGCTGGTTGATGGATTATACAGTTAGTACACCTACATATATCCATGAGGCTCTGCAAACACACGTGGGGTTTCAGAACAATTTGCCATCCTCATGTGACAACTAAAGTGTTTACTTGCATCTTTCAAACAACAACATGCTAACCATAAGCTCTTATTACATTGACAGCACTACATTTGCCACTGCACAAAAGTGTAAGTACAATAGCCATGAATAAAAATACATTTGGAAAAGTAACATGGAAATGTTATTGTTTCTGTAAAATTATGTATTAAATCTGCATGAATTTTTCAATAAATAATTTCACATAACATCAATAGCCTCATTAATATTGTTATCTACTTCATTCAAGAACAGACATGTAGCCCTCAGAATTTTTAACCCTTATTCAAATATATTTGAATTCATATTTTAAACATGAATCTCAATTATTCTTTCAAGTGGCAAAGTCAAAACCTATCTATGAAATGTAATAATGAAGACATACTCTAATATTATTATAATTCCAGAAAGACAGTATACGTCTGTGTAATATGACAACCAGATGAATCCCAGCAAACCAAGAGACAGGACTCCAAAATCATATTTTAAACTAGACATTTTGGCATTATTTATTGTTTGTCAATAAGAAATGTAGATAAACCTGTAACAGTTAAGCAATGTTTTGTCTTTTCTGGAATGTCTGAACAACTACTGATGCAGAGTCCCTCCGCCTTTGAAGATGTTAGCAAACAGAGCTTCCCTTGGCCTGTCTTCTTTTCCTATTGTGACCCAAAATATGAACTGTGGCCTGATTAACTCCAAGAGGCTAAGCAGTGCAACACTTTTTCAAAAGTCATTGTGTACTGGGAAGATTCCTAAGGACTGAAATATTTTTATATCTTGTTATTTAAAAAGGCTGATTAGGTCGATGAGGTTAATATGCAACCTAGGTAAATTAATGGAAGGAATTATTAAGGAGAAGATTAAGAAGTACTGTACATGGAAAAAAAGAATTTTGAGGAACAGTCAGGATGGGATCCGATGGAGAAGGTTGGGTTTTACTAACATGTAATAATTATATGAGGAAGCAACAAAAACATGCAATCAGAGAGATGAATTTGATATTATTTATTTAAATGCCTTCTGAAAATCAAGATAAGTGGTACATGAGAGTTTAAAGATCAAACTAAAAGTGAGAGATCAGGGCATTGTATGTACATAGGGTCACAATTGTCTAAAACACAGGAAGCAAAGGGTTATGGTGTGGGGCACCTTATCAGAATTAGGTTGATGTTAAAAGTGAGGTCCTCAGATGCCAGTGCTGGGGCAGCTGATATTTTTAATCATAAAAATATAAATGAACTGTTTAGAAATATAAATAACAAGCTAGTTAAGTGGTCATGAGTATTCATTGTTACATAACACTTTATCAGGACTGAAAGTGAAGGATTGTGTTAGCCTTGAATAGAAGCATTCGAAAATGCACCACCCTCTCTGAATTTCAGAGACCCTCTACAGATTTTTAATCTGTCCATGTCCTGAAGGAAATAACAGAAAGCAGAAGAGGATGTCGAAAATGGGAAGAAGAAATTCAAATATGAAAGATATAAAAGACTGAGACAAAACCTAATCTATGCAAAGACTGAACAGACTCGATTGAAGTGCTTTGAACTGAGGCAGGCAGGCAGCATGCCCAAGTACAGACGCCAAGCATCACGTTCCTTTGCAAAGGTACTGATTGCCAGCCAACACCAATTAAAAGTCAGAGTCATGAGCAAGTTGAATGAGAGGGGCGTCATCAGAGATAATCAATCTAAGGAAGGAGTTATTATGGGTGCACGTGAAAAAGTGCATGGCATTAAATACTCTGTCAGGTAGTTTGTATGTACCACTATTTATGCTGCAACATTATTTAAAAACTTGTAACAATTATGACATAACTGCCAACTTTCCAGACACATTACGATGACATGATATACGAGGTGAGACACAAAAATAACTGGATAGGTAAAAAATATATATTTATTGATGAATTACAGCATTCTAAATCTTGTATATCCTCTCCCTCCTGATCTCTACACCGATCCATACATATCTTCCATTGATTGAAACAGTGCTGGAAGTCTTCTTGCTTTAAGCTCTTCAACAGGTTTGCCATTTCTGTCTTCACTTCATGCATTGAAGAAAAATGTTTTCATTTCAGGTCACTTTTGATTTTCGGGAACAAGTACAAATCACAGGGAGCTAAATCGGGCGAAAAGGAAGGATGATCAAGGACAGGAATGTTTTTGTCAGTCAAAAACTGCTTTACAGAAAAAGTAGTACGAATATTTTGAACAATCTGATTCACCTTTTTGATGTTTTCATCCGTCTGAGACAAGTGGGCGACCTGGGCGTTGAACGTATTCCATATTTTCTTGTCCTTCCTTGAAACATTTGTGCCACTGAAAAACTTGTGTCAAGACAAACTGCTATCACTGTACACTGTTTTTATCATTTAATAAGTTTCTGGTGCCATTTTGCTCAATGTTCGATTTTTTTACCTGACATTATAGCAGCAACTTGTGTAGTGGCTGTTGTGCAAATGCTGATTGGGCAATTCACAGGATATACCTAGCCAGTCGGTGGTTTGAGAGGGCATGAAGGAGGGGATATAATTTTATGATTCATGTTCGGCCAACCTCCAGGAAAGCTCCAAGCCCTGTCCTGTTATTTTTGTGTCTCACCTTGTATGGTATGTAAAGGAGGATCCAGTGAGAACCACACTTGTATTTATTTTTTGACAACATAGGACAGGGCTCAGGTTGGTTCACCTGCTGACACAATTGGTGATGTGATACCAACCGAGTGCATAATTCAGTAAGTCACAACAATAAACAGGGCAATTGGGCAAGACTATCCTCTTGCAACATGGTATTAGTAACCCTGGAGGTAGCATGGGTAAGCACTTCTCTTCATCCATAATACTGAACACTGGGGTACCGTAGGGCTGTGTGCTGAGCCCTCTACTTTACAACTTCTTCACAAATGACTGCAAATCTACCTATGATACTAACATCATAATGAAGACCCTGGGTCCTCCCTGCGTGGAGTTTGCATGTTCTCCCCGTGTCTGTGTGGGTTTCCTCCGGGTACTCCAGTTTCCTCCCACAGTCCAAAGACATGTAGGTTAGTTGCATTGGCGATCCTAAATTGTCCCTAGTGTGTGCTTGGTGTGTGGGTGGGTGTGTGTGTGTGCGCACCCTGCAGTGGGCTGGCGCTCTGCCCAGGGTTTGTTTCCTGCCTTGCACCCTGTGTTGGCTCGGATTGGCTCCAGCAGACCCTCGTGACCCTGTAGTTAGGGTATAGCGGGTTGGATAATGGATGGATGGATGGACAAAGCAGCCTGTAGATAAGAGGTTGAGAATCTGGAGTGTTGGAGCCAAAACAACAACCTTCCACTCAATTCCAAGAAAACAAAGAAATTGATTCTGGACTTCAGTAGACTAAACTACAGCAGTCACCATCCCATCAGCATTAAAACTGAGACGGTGGAGACAATCCAGATTTTCAGATTCTTGGGAGTCCATATCAGCCAGGACCTGTCATTGACAACAAACACAACAGCAATGGCCAAAAAGGTCTTCAGAGGCTTCTTTTTCTAAGGAGCCTGAAAAAAGCTCAACTCCAGTAACAGCTGCTGGTTAACTTCTATAGGTGCACCATAGAGTCTGTCATCACATACTACATTACTCTGACTGTACCTCTCAGAACAGGAGCGTATCATTCCAACGGCTCAGCTACCATCACTGGAAGATATTTTCACTACCCGCTGCAGCAGAAAAGCAAAGAACATTTACCCCAAAGCAATCAGTGTATTAAATGCACAGAGAGCATACAAATACATACATACAGTACATATAAAGCGCTACATACAGTACATCCATCCATCCATTCATCATCCAACCCGCCATATACAGTACATGTGAATTATTATTATTATTATTAAACTTGACGATTTGCCAGTTTAAAATTTTAAACGTCATGTTTTTTTCACGAAATGAACAACAAAATGTGTGCTATATTTAGTAGTGAGTAAAGCACTACATAAATGTGAAGTATTATTATTATACTTGATGATTTGTCAGTTTCAAATTAAAACAAAAATGTGTGCTAGGACTGACTAATTGACTGACTCTTGGCCTCTCTGTAGCATCACAGTACCTCAGCGTTTCTCAACCTTTAAGTATTTGCGACCCGAGTTGTCATAACAGTTTTCATCACACCAAAAAAAAACATTTTTTTTGAAATGTAGATGCATATTTTATTATACCAACTGTCGAGGATGCCAGGGGCAACGACCCGGCCGGGACGCCTTGGAGGACCGGAAGTGGGCATGTGCCCATCTGGGATCACGTGGGGGCTGCCTTCCTGGTTGCTTTGGGTGCCCCACCCTGTAGGGGCCCGTGGTCACCGCCAGGAGGCGCCCCAATGCCTTGGGGACCCTGGACCTCAGCACTTCCACCACACCAGGAAGTGCTGGGGGGAAGAGAAGCATGGACACCCGGAGAGCTTCCGGGAGAACAGCCGGCACTTCCGCCACACTGGGGCGTGTTAGCGGGAGATTGCCGGGGAGCACCTGGAGCTCATCCGGGTACGGATAAAAGGGGCCGCCTCCCTTCATTTGGGGCGAGAGTCGGGAGCGGAGAGGACTGAGCTGGAGAAGGCAAGGAGGCGGCCTGAAGAGAGTGAGAGAAAGGCATTGTGTGGCCAGGACTTTGGGGACTTTGGGGGTTTTGTGGTGCACTTATTGTAAATATTAGTGTAAATAAACGTGTGTTTGGGTGACAATGAACGTGTCTGCCTGTCTGTGTCCGGGTCAACCTCCACACTACTTAACTTTTATCGACATTTATCTAACTCTATATTTATTGTTCTGGTATCAGAATGTAGTTTAAGTTCATTTGTTTTGGTTTCAACAGATTTTTTTTCATATTTTTGATTCTTGTTTTCTTTTTTTCACATCTTCGTTCCCCCCTTTTTGTTACTTCGTGCCCCCCTAGGGGGGCCCGCCCCACAGGTTGAGAACCACTGCAGTACCTCAAACTTGATCCAAAAACAACATATGCGTAACCCCCCCCTGTTTTTGATTACAAAAAAGGCACTGCTAATCAAACATGTGGTGATTTAAAATGAAGCTGTGTTCCCTGGGTATGTAGTAGACATTGTATTCATGTGTGTTAGTTACTGTTATCACGTTATGGGTTTGTGTACTGATAGCTTTGGTAGCATTGATGGTTCTTTTTTATTCTGTTAAATGCACTTTGTGATGTGTCTCGGTTATATATATGACCAAAATATTTAATTTATTTCAAAAGGTAAACAAATATTATTGCTAATATTATGCTCTGTTTTGTTTTTATGCACTTTGAGATGTGCCTAGATCAGTTATGACCAGAATGTTTATTTTCTATTTCAAAAGTGGAAAAAAAAGTATTGCTACTACCTCACATTCTGTTCAGTTATAGCTTTTTTTTATTGTTTTTTAAGCACTTTTTGATGTACCTGTGTCAAATGTGACCAAATGTAATGGGTAAACAATGAATAAACAATTTGTTTTTCAATTTATTTATTTGTGTTGGTTTAAAATGTGTTATTACCTACTGCTTACTGGCTGCTGGAAATGTCTGGCCCTGCTAAATTTCTTTCTTTGAAATTTCAAATTGAATCTTGTAATTGATTTTTGATCTCATAGACCTTCATGTTAAAGAAAAACAAAACAAAATTAAGCGACATTGAATAATTGAGCAGGAATTCTTTCATAATGTTAGTTGGCAGCAGGAAACCACTGTTTGTTGTGTCTCTGTGCTACTCATTATAGAGGACATGCAGTTTGGAGGTTTCCTGGCCCACCAAAGAGCTCAGGGATGCAGGGATACCTTGGGCCACTATGTGGAACTGTAGCTGCTAAGCCCTATGCTAAACTAACATTGACCTTCCCCAAAGTAGTTATTGACTTGGCACTAAAAGCCCCTTTCAGACTTTATGCAGTTAAATTTATAGCTGGATGTGATGTGAGCACAAGAGTTCATGTGGTGGGTGAAAATAAATCAGATAGTGGAGAGAGGAAAAGAAGTGATTGGTGGTTTACTTATAGGTGGGCAAGTGTAGCAGACATCCCATCAAAAGAACAGGGGTCTAGGACCTATATTGTGTACAGAGGTGGCAACAAAATTGTGTTTCCTTTAGATTTATTTTGTACATTATCACTCTTTGTCAATCCAATACCTTTGTCTTTATTCTGTAATAAATATGACCTTTTGTGCCACTTTCATATCCATTGTCTTTATTCTGGGTTTGGGTGTGGTTGAAGATTGCCCCCTGTTGCCCACACATGTTAAATGCATCAATTTAGATATTTTCCTATTCTTATTAATTATTTAGTAATTTTTTTGACTAGAGTGACAGAAAAATACATAATACAGAGTTCCTCATGAAATATCATGAAGGAAAACAAAGAAAATGCAGCTTGACAAATTTGTAACTGTTTATATGAATTACATTTGTAATTATGCATTTAATTATTAACCATGGCATTCATTTTTATACAATTTCCCAGTTGGGATGCAGGGAGCAGGTGCCTATTTAGAAAACAATGGGCATAATCAAAGAACCAGTCTTCCACAAATTGATTCTCATAAACAGAGCTAGCGAAGTGTCACTACCAACTGAACAAGGAGTGCACTAGGTAAGCAGATTAGTGTTTTTCATTTTTAAAAAAAATCAGGTGATATATACAAGGGTATGAATATATTACTGTTTATCAATGGCTGGTTGGACATGCAGGTAGGGATGTAACTGTAGACTTTACACATGACAATACTACTGCTACCAAATGCAATACAAGGCCACTTCTTCACTCCTACAACATGTACTCACTTCCAAATAAATGTATCAGAAAGTATAAAGCAGAGTAGATAGCAACTGATTCTGCAATTGCTCAAATGCCATCAGTTCTTTTAGGATAAAAGTTTAGCAGTGCACATCTGGGCACCACAATTTATGCCCAGTTTTCTTTGCCAAATTGCTGAAGTTCTCTCACGCTAGTTAATGACCATATGCAAACTCATTTTTTCAAGCTCTGCCACCTGTTATCAGTTAGACTGAAGTCTGTGCTTTGTTTATCTCCAGTATTTTTCTTTTGGTACCTTATTCGGTCCAATGTAGCTTTGTCTGTATGCTTTGGGTCATTGCTTTGCTTCAAGTTCTGCCTTCTCCCAGGACTCATGTAACATGCTAATTTCACAAGATTTTTATTCAGGTTTTATGTATCCTTTCCTTTTTCTATTCTGTCTTCACATATCTTGCAGATGCTGAAAACGAAATGATTATCAAATGATGTTTTCGTCATGCTTCATGGTACAGATGGTTCTCAGGATGCTGTGCACTACTTCATTGCTTTTTGTTCTGTTCTTTTACTGACTACTGACACATGTGCCTTTTTCTTCTCTAACAGCCCTCTGGTACTTTGAAATTAAATGGCCTCAGAACAATTTACTACTAACATTTGTAAAGTGATCACGGCAGGTAATCGCAGCCACACATGAACCTCTATGGAAATTTTAGGAGTCTTCATGTATACAATAAAAAATGTTAGCTAAGAATAATACTAATAACCAATAAATACTGGAAATCATAAAGTTCATATGTAACTGTGTTAAAAAGCAATACCTGTATTTATTTTTTGGCTTATAGTAAAGTTGTAGCAGGGCTACATTAGTATTATTAATGTTTGGTGTATAATTTAATATTGTCTTTGCCTTTTATATGTACAAAAAATCTACAAACCTGTAAAAGGACATTGATTATTGATTGTATTTACCCTTCTAAGATCAGATTTCCCAATGCACAACCATAGTGTTCCAGGTCACATGGTCTAAAAAGCACTGGTCATAAAGCACTCTTGGTTAGAATTCTATAACAAACCAACAATGACTTCTGACAAACATCAACTATCAACGACAAAAATGAAACAGTGTACCTTATCAAGCCAGCTTATAACAGGAAGGAGTCTGTTACCTGGTTCTCCTGGAATCACTCCCATAGCTTTTGAACTTTATAGTGTGATTGTTTTAGTTTATACTCTGGAACAGCTCTGTTTAAACTGTTTCATTTTTTTTGCATTAAAAAGAATTGATTTACCAGTAGTTCTCCACTCACCCTTTGTTACAGAGACTAAAGGTATTTTCACACTCATAATCTGTTTGCTTTGTGACAAATCAGGAGATGACTAGTTACTTTGTTTCAGTCTCTAGTTAGTTCAGAAACTTTCAAGTGAAGTTGAACATGGGGGTGTCATGGTCTTTTTTCATTGCGCAAAAAAAATTATATGTGAACTGTGTTACATTAATATGTATCTATATATTTACTTTTATGCTTAAATTGCTTAATTATGGGCAGCAGCAGTGGAGCTTTACTACTGAGCAGAGGTAGGTAGTAATGAGTTACATTTACTCTGTTACATTTACTTGAGTAACTTTTTAAAACAATTTGTAAAAAGAAGAGACTTCACCCATCCATCCATTATCCAACCCGCTGAATCCGAACACAGGGTCACGGGGGTCTGCTGGAGCCAATCCCAGCCAACACAGGGCACTAGGCAGGAACTAATCCCGGGCAGGGTGCCAACCCACCGCAGAGGAAGAGACTTGACACATGTAAAAAGGTTTGGGGCAGCCACCCGTATAATATTCCTAGCTGCAAAGGTTTTGGTTTTTAAAGCAACAATGAAGTTGACTGTAGAGAGTCCAAGACAGAACTGATGAAGGATGGAAAAGATGGTGGTTTTAAGTGATCAGACAGGAAGTGATGTAGGGTTACCGGAAGTGATGTTTTCCTAGGCGCCAGAACCGGAAGTGACATTGTTCAGGGTGATGGGACCGGAAGTGACATTCTTCTGGGTGCTGGAACCGGAAATGACGTTCTTGGTTCAGATAGGTTTTCCCACGGCTGCTCTGCAGAGATAACAGGAGAAGGTTTAGTGCACCTTGCCCTCCCCTGGCCTGGCGTGGAATTGCCTTTACCTGGTCCACACAACGTCGCCCTACTCGAACGTGTGTGACAAATTGTACTTCTAAGAGTAGTTTTACTGTACCATAGTTTTTACTTTTACTTGAGTACATTTGTGAAGAAGAAACGCTACTCTTACTCCGCTACATTGGGCAACACTCGACTTTTTTCCATTTACACATTACACTATATTTTTGCCAGAGAGAAGTCGTCATTGGATCTACTGCAGGGGGGTATTTTTCATACGTGGATTACTCATTTAGCCGGATGTAATTGTTGACGATTTGGCACGATCCTGGTTCCATCAGTTTTTCGAAACTCTCGCTGGATGTGTTGTCATAGCAACACATCCAAATCCTCAAACCTGCTCAGAGCAGGTTTGTTCTATGTAAACAAGGATTAGCTCACACACTCAGTGTCCGTGCATGGAATTCCTTCAGTCATGGGTTCGCTGTTCATGAATGAGTGAACAATTGATATTGGTGCGCAAATTATAAGAAGAGAATTTCATACAGAGAGGGTTTTACGCGATCGGCAATATCCTTTATTGCACCTGGAGGAAATTCTTTTCGAAAGATACCGCTTTAGCTGAGGGGGAATATTGTACCTCAAAGATTTATTAGCACCTTATATTCAAAGTCAAACTAGGTGTAGTCGGGCAATCACAACCACAATATGCATTGCTTTGAGGTTTCTTGCAAGTGGCACTTTTTTTTATATACTGTAGGCGATACGGAAAATTAATCCAAAAGGGCAGTTTGCCAGGCAATTCGTAAAGTCTGTTTGGCTCTGAAATATTTCCTTCGTGTTTTCATAGTGTTTCCTGGACACCTGCGTGTGGAGACAATAAAAGAGGCATTTCATGCTATTGCAGGTAGGTAACACACTGGCAAAAACACCCACAGTTCCATAAAGAATCTCACAATCAGCCTAACATTCTCATTACCCAGGATTTCCAAATGTGATTGGGGCACTGGATTGTACGCAGATCCGAATAAAGACCCCATCAAGTCCAAATGAGCCAGATTACGTGAACAGAAAAGGCTTCCACAGTATTAAAGTGCAGGTAATGCAACTTTTTGTAAGAGCTGGAAACAGCCAATAGACATTGTGGTCTTGTGCCTCCTCCAGACCACGAGGGGGCGTCCGTCCTGGTTATGTAGGGGGCCTCGGGTAAAGGGCTTGGAAGCCCAGCCCTGTAGGGACCCGTGGTCACCGCCAGGCGGCGCCCCGATGCTGGTATGTCCCGTGTGGTCCCCGGCCGGGGCTGGAGCCCGGCCGGGACGCCCAGGAGGACCAGAGGAGGGCTTGTGCCTCCTCCAGACCGAGAGGGGGCGTCCGTCCTGGTTATACTGGAGGCCTCGGGTAAAGGGCTTGGAAGTCCAGCCCCGTAGGGACCCGTGGCCACCGCCAGGTGGCGCCCCAGTGCCTGATTATCCCGGGAGCCCGGCACTTCCACCACACCAGGAAGTGCCGGGGGGAAGACGACTGTGGACACCCGGACGGCTTCCGGGTGCGCAGCCGGCACTTCCGCCGCACGGGGGTGTGTCAGCGGGAGATTGCCGGGAAGCAGCTGGAGCCCATCCGGGTTCCTATAAAAGGGGCCGCCTCCCTCCAGTCATTGACAAGAGTCGGGTGAAAGAGTGGCAACGTCTGGAGAAGGGAGGAGGCGGTAAGAAGAAAAGAGAGAAAGAAAGAGAGAGAGAGAGATAGAAAAGAAGAAAGAGAAGGCATTGGAGTGGCCTGGACTGAGGGGTATTGGGGATTGTTGAGCTGAAGTGTAAAGAAGAAATGGAAAATAAACGTGTGTTTGTGGGTGACATTAACGTGTCTGCCTGTCTGTGTCCGGGGCAAGGTTCACAACATGTTGACAGTAAAATTGTTTGACCTACATGCTATCAATTCTCAGCTGATCTGTGATGCATCCTACCTTGTATCAAATGTAGAAGCAAAATGGCCAGGGTCTGTTCATGGCGCAAGAATTTTTAAGGAGCCACACCTGTATCAGACATTTGAACAAGGTAATAATTTAATTATAAATCATGGTGATGTGAGTATTGTATTCACAATTTTTACATATTCCACAGGTCATCATGATGGAATCCTGCTTGGGGACAGGGGGTATGCCAGTAGGAATTTTCTAATGACCCTGTTTCCTGACCCCAACCCTGGGCCACAAACTCGATATAATGCAGCTCTGTCTAGGACAAGGGCACAAATTGAAATGACCTTTGGGCACCTAAAGGAGAGATTTCAATGTCTAAAAAGGCTGACAGTTGCACCTGACAGAGCATGTGACATAATTGTTGCCTGCTCTGTCTTACACAACAATAGCGACCATCAGAAAAGAGAGAGTCCCTGAGGTTTTGGTGTAGCCTGATGATGACCTTGACCCAGTGCACCTTGAGAAAATCAGTGGCAGAGTATTTCTCATTTTTAGTTTTCTGTATGTGATTTTCTGTTGAAGATCTCTTGTATAGAGCCCTCACATTTTTCTGCAAATAAATACACAATTACAGATGCTTTTTCCTCTGTATTGTATACACAGTATATCATTTTGAATCATTTTGTATCAAGTACAACAAATGGCTCAACCAACCTCACCATCTCCTTTTTTGATGTGGACTTTGTTCCCAAAGGGACATGTGTGCTGGGTACTGGACAGGCTCCTGCAAAACAGTTATATCACGATTAGCACATGGGACTGATCAGAGTGGAGTTTGTTCAAACATTTGGAAAATTTACCTCTCCTCCTGATGAATAATCAGACACAGTGTCTTCATCAAATATTTGACCTTCGTCAACCCGAATGTTCAGTGGGGCAAACTAGCACCTAGAGCGCCACAGCTAACGCTCTTTCATGGGGCCCTAGCTTGCACTGCTTCCTCCCTCCAGGTGGGCAGATCGCCGTTCCCAAGCCTGTCTTTCATGTCTTTTAACCTCTTTTCTTTTCTCCTTTTCTTTGATTCCCCCTTCTTTTTTTGTGCTGACCCATGTATATATACACTCCCGTCTCCGTGGGCCTTAAGCACACGCCGCAGAAACCCAATGAAGCAATTGAGAATGATCGCACCCGCACGTGCAGGTGCAACTCACTCCAACTACCTCATTAACTCCCCGCGGCCGTGCAATTGCGTCCAAAGAGAGTGACGCGGCTTTATGGATTTGAAACTGGCCTTTTTTTTTTTTTTTTGAAGCCATGGACCCGCTACACCACAAAGTGAATATGCAGTATTATACTGTCAGTGTACAGTATATCTTGTCACTGTAAGTAGTTTGCACTGTTCAAACATACATGTTACCTACTGTAGGTATTTGCTTCAAAAGTTTTGTTGTGAAAAACTGAGATTTGGAGCTTTGTGTTATTTGTGCATCTTTATTTTGTAAAGATGTTATTTATTTTTACTCAGTTTTTATTTTATTATTTGGAAATTGCAGAAACAGCAGAATTTGCACATTATTTTATATTTTTGTCTGTCTTATTACAACACTTCTAAAAAATAAATCATTTATTATGTTCAAACAGTTACTCAGAGACAACAGGAGATGTCATTAGGTTTTAAAACTGGGGTCTGTGTGGCAAAAGTTCCAGAAATTTTAGGGAATTTCTTTACTACAGAACAACCCTTGACCCTAGAGCCAGGTGGAGAGCAGATGTGTAAGCTTATTGAGAGGAAGTAAAGGCCAGGATTGTGCAACACAGAGAAAGAAAGAGATGGAAGGTGAGAAATTAAGTGCTCCCATGGTATTTTGTTTTAGACAAGAGGGCAAATCATCCCAACAGGTAGAGGAGGAGGCAAGCCTAATATACTGCAGTCTCAGCCAGAGAGGTAGCTTATGTCTTATTCTTTCTTTTTCCATTTATTTTCTACCTCCATTATTTGTTTAATTACCACTCTGATACCTTTGATCTGAAAAGACATTTTTCTGGGTGAAGTGCATTGCTACAAAGGGGTCCTCTTTGTCAGTATCTTTATGTATGATTTTTCTGGAATATTTGACTTTAGCACAGTTCAAAGTGATAAGCACCATATATTCATACTAGTGATGGATATCAGTCCAAGAAGACAAAAACCTGGAAACAAGAAAAATATGTGATGTGTAGTATGAACGACGATTTGATAATACAGTTCATAGTATCACATTAACTTAAAATTGCTTTTTTACTCTAATATTGCACACTCGTTATCTCAAAAAATAATGAAAACAGGGAAATCAGAATGCCAGTTCACTGTACATTACACATAATTATAACTAAAAATATTTAAAGAAAGATAAAGACAGTTTAAAAATGCAGTTCTCATATTCCACAAATTCCTCAAGTCTTTTGTTTAAGATTCAATGAGCATGTGTCATGTTCACTTCCAAGATAATCCCTCTGGCCTGCTGAGTGTTAAAAACAGACAGTGCCCCAGGGTGCAAATCACAGAAACATGGAAATGAAACAACAAAGTCCAATTTCATCGTAGCAGCAACTTTAGCCTAAGGCTTTTATTTCTTAGTAAGATAGCAGCAAGAGGATAGGGTAATGTACCTGAACAAAAAATAGTATTAAGGTACATTAAGAGACTTAAGGACTACATCCAAACATCCAATGGATCAGAAATGTGTATATGTGTCCTGTAACAGAGTATTGTTGGGCTAAACAGTAAAACTCATGGCCTGTATTGCTTTTTCGCGGCAGAGACGTGAAGTGACTGGCGTGTAGCGCAGGCCGGGGGGTCAGCGAGCGAAGCAAGCAGCGGTGGAAGCCCCCTAGTCTTTACATATAAATATGTGTAAATATATGTTCAATTAACAAGTCAAATTTCTGCACTTTCACCTTCTGTACTTGTCACAGACTTTCAAGTCTTAGGGTGAATGGTGTAGTATTTTCTTTAGTACTTTGTATGGCCCAAAACATGAAGAAATAACTTATATATGAAATGTGCTCCCAAAGATAGATGCCTCATTCAAAATGGTTTCCATGTTAAACCTGATTCTGGCAGGATATGTTCCTGGACCCTATGATTTTGTTCTGAAATATCAGGTTGAGAAATGTGAGAGATTAATTAGATAAATTAATTTCCAAACTACCATCATGAGTGGATTCATGCTAGATGGTCTTCACAGCAATTTAAACATAGATGTACCCTGCAAAAGCCTGCACCTCCATCTAGTGAATCTGTAACATCTTAGCTTGCCTAGAAAAGAGAAGGTTTTACTCCTTTAGCATCACTTCCAGTATCATAGCCTTAACTCTTACATCTTCATCCTTTGCCTTCATCTTCTTTTGCAATAGTCACACCAACTGTTCACCAACATTCCTTTGTATATTAAGTAAAGCATAGAACATGTTTTGTTGCAATCCTAGTGTATTTGCACTCCTTTGAGGTTTTTCAAAAGTCTACAGCTCCTGGAATGGCGAATGTTCAAATATTGTGTATGACACATAAAACAAGAAATACTACAGTCCAAGTATGTTTATTGTAATCTTTTTAGTAAACTTCATGGTAAAAACAGTTCACAAAGAATGAAAAAAAAACACACACACAAAAAAAGGTTTGTTATGTGTGACGTTTCTGTTCTAGGCGTTTATAGCTTTAATACTTTTCTTATTATGTCACTAAGTTATTACTTGACCACATGATTCGCTTTTACCTTATACTTTATCATATACAAATGCACTGAACCTGTTTTACTGTTACCTCAGAATTAAAGCAAAATGACAGGTTTGTTCCAATTATGTGTTATCTTTTAGGAATTAGCTGGAAGTTTCCGTGATCTGTTTAACTGTGTGTTTTATGTAGTTTCCAGGTACCTAATGTATGAAAAGCCAAACATTTTATCATAACTAAATCACATGTAACAAAAATATTAACTTGCTAAGAATGGCTATTTCACCTAGACCTTTGAAAAGGCCTCATCTGAGACATCAGCAGTTGACGCATGCACAGCAAACCATAGCCTGATGTCATCGACATCGAACAAACAGAAAGTGTAAAATTAAGTTTCAGAGTAAGAAGATGTGGCAAAATTCCCCAAAAGGTACCATGATACATTTAACTCACCATGGACCCAACAGTCCTCAAATATAAAGGGGAAGGCATTCAACAAGAGAATTGACTGATATATCAGCGACTGAGAGAACTGTGTTGGCGAAAGCTGAAGAAATAAGGGTGCCAAGACCTGGGAGCAGAAGAGGAATGACCGGTTATTGCATTTCAATTAAAAAGCAAACTTGTTTTGAAAAAAATAATTCTTTAGCTTTTTTCCCTTGTGGCTTATTCTAGCACATTTTTTCTTATATTGATGAGATAACATCATCATCCATCCAACACATTTCCTTTCACTGGTAGCTGCACATCCTTAATAGATAGATAGATAGATAGATAGATAGATAGATAGATAGATAGATAGATAGATAGATAGATAGATAGATAGATAGATAGATAGATATTTTATTAATTACAAGGAGAAATTCACATACTCCAGCAGCAGCATACTGATAAAAAACAATATTAAATTAAAGAGTGATAAAAATGCAGGTATAACAGACAATAACTTTGTATATGTCACAAGCCACATTTTTGTGATTGTCACCACAACCTTTTATTACACAGCTGCTCCCCAATTTAGCTAATTGCCCCCTCTGGTAATAAGGACACTGAGGCAGATGGCAAATCACAGTAATTTATAGGCTGTTACAGAAATTAAAACACTTATAGTGGTCTCCTTTCTGGAGTACCTCCGTATTTCCAAACAAAGACCCCTAAATACACATCCACATAATTTCCAGCTGGTATCCTCTCTTGCTTTTTGGAACCTTGAATAAGTTTGTCCTTCTAATTTTTATTGTAGTCAACCTCTCACTGCCTTTCCGTGTACTTGTATAGAGTGAACCTGAACAAGTGAAATCATTTTGACATTAACTAGCCCCTTTGAATTTCCTGCATTTGTTGGTTGGGACAACAAGGGTTCCTCACTACCCTTCCTGGTTGCAACCTGAGAGAAAAAATAAAAATAAAGGCATATGATTCCTCTACACAACCTGATGCATTTCTCACAGATGCAGCAGCATTACCTTTTTGTTGCAGTACAACTGCTGCAGATGGTTCCCTGAAGCCTGTTTTTTAGAACACATGTGCTTCAGAAGTTTTTACAACTGCTTTATCGTAAGTGTGAGCACTCCAAAATCTTAAAGTGGTCAAAAGCCTTTGTGGGATTACATTCTTTTTTCAATTTAGACCTACCGAACAAAAGCAGCTAATAGAAAATTGAAAATGGGAAGTCACCACCCTGGTCCTTCCTAAGAATAAAAAGACATTGCAACTAAAATACAGTAAACCTTCATGGGCATCTGTCTACCACACATCATTTGTGGAACAGTAAATGAAGTTTTGTCCATGCATTTCCAATAGACCAGTCGAACAGTCTAACATTTCCAACAGACTTAGTGTAACATATTTTTAGACTAAGCAAAAAATATACAGTAAATGTTAGTGCCTTCTTCTTTATGTACAATGTTTTATTTCATCCTGTGTAGTACTAAAGCTTTTTGTTAGGCAGAAGGGAATTTATTTTGCACTTTGAATTACCCTATAGGTGACACAATTTGCATATAACTACAAACAACATACTTGAAGGTTACAGGGGACATCATTGGAGTCACGTGAGATGAATTAAGTTGTATATTTCTTTTAGCAAATTGTTGCCTTCATTACCCGCTTCATTCTGTATATATTGACATTATTTCAGATTTGGCCGTGATTGACTCTGACTGAAAGTGCAGCACAATGTGCATATATGATTAGTAAATAGATATGGTATTTAAAGGTTAGTGTTTCCATCCTAATTACTTATCAAAAGGAAATAAGTGAAGACCGGTCCGTGAAGATAACCTATGCTTTGTCTGAAGACTACTGAATGTAGATGAGTACTCATGTGCATCTGTCACCCAGTTTGTTGGTTTGGGATTTTAAAATGTAATGTATCTTCAGTAACATAAGAAACTTTTTTTTTCTTTATTAAATAAGAAGAAGGGTCTAACATTTAATGAAAACCATTAATAGGTCTCAATGTGAGCTGCTTTTTTAATCTGTGAATAGACATTGGTATTGTTACATCTCTGAGCCATCTGCTTTCTTTTCATACTTAAACACCATGGAGTTCAAGAGGGTGAGATGGGCAGACGGCAGAGCAAGAACAACAGGCTATGTATCCTCTTTCTTTTTTTTTTTTTCAAAATCACACACTGAACAAGAATTGGTCTTTTCTTTCTTTTATAAGTGCCCGCTTCCCCAAAAGTTTATATCTTAGCTTCATCACTGATATCTAGTGCTACAAATGATACAAAACCCAACTGAAAAAGCACCTTATTTCCCCAAACAGTCATGGTGCTGGAGAGTGGTGATGTCTTATATATTGATCAGCACATACAAACAAGAATTTTACTGTATGTGCCTTGAACAAGGGAAAGGCACTATATAAATAGAATGTTTTATTATTATTGTTGATGTTGTTGTTACTGTGACAAAAACAAGCTGAAAGGATAGAGGTCAAGAAACATCTCTCTTTATAATACATTAAGTGCCTACTTTAAGGTATGTGAAGTTATTACATTGTTGGAATTATTGCAATTGCTGCAAATGATAAAACAAAATATTGAAAAGGGCTGCATTTCCTGAAAACAATAGATCTGAACAGTTAACAACTAATTTTATGATACACATATGTAGCATACAGGTTACTTTTTTTTGTGTTTCTCAAAACGTCTCTTAAGCAGCCCCTTTACTAATGATTATGAAGAATTACTTTGTTAGTGCTGCCCATGAAGTCACCTACAAAAAGCATCATTGGTTAATTGGAAAGTAACCCGATTGATAATACTTTCGCTGTAAGGTGATAATTTAGTTATTCTGTGACATGAAGGAAAGTTGTAAAAAGTAATATGAAGTAAACATGGCTTCATAATTCATAGCCAAATATGAAAGAGCGTGTAAATAAGCACCAAATTGGACATGCATTGTTCCTCAGATGAAGGCAAAGGAATTGACGGATGCATGGCACAAAAGTATTTGGCTGTTCTTTTAGAATGCAGAACAATGCTGTTTATTAAGGCACACAACAGAATTTCTAACAGTGAGATAAACAAAAGTAAGATGACACAACAAACAGAATAGGCCTGCACAGCACAACATATTTTACTCTTGCTCAGACACTTAGACACCTCACAGACAGCATGGTGGAAGTTTGCAAATTCATTATGTATATATTTAATTGATATATTTATTTCCTCAAGCATTCAATGAAATAAATAAATTAAAATTTGGATTGCAATTTCCACACTCCTTCGAACAGTGCACAGTGTGTTTGTTTATTCAAATATATAGATAATAACTGAAGTAAAAGGCACTGCCAATTAACTACATAATAATTTATAAAGACAGTGGAAGCACAAATTTCCCCTAAAAGCAGCTACAGTATACCCATACACTGGGTGCCGTAAGAGAGGGGTTAGGACACCTTCAAAGTTCCATGACTGACAAGGGCCCTCAAAATCTTGAAAAATATTTTCATTTTTTTTGTCCAGTTATTGAAACTACATTTAAAAGAATAAATCACATATGATTTTCAAACTAATGTTTTTTGCCAAAAGTAGCAATCCAAACTCAAACTAGATTGTATTTCTCTCCTCTCTTTTAGCCAGAGTGGTTCAGGCCATTCCTCATGAACTTGAATCAGAGCAGCAGTCCAACAATTTGCTGTGTTTTGCTTAATTGAAATTTAGAAGCAAAATTGTGGGGTCCAGAAAAGCAAAGTATTGCTTGGAAAGCTTAAAAAAAGAGAACAGAAAACAAAAAGGAATGAATTAAGAGGTAGGCAACACTTTGAGGATTATGTTTTTTGATCTCTCCAGCAAATTCAATACCAGCCATCCCTGTTAAGGGATAAACTCATAGATATGCAGATGGATGAGGCAATATTGTCCTGGATAATGTGGCAGACCACAGTTTGATAAACGCAAGGACTGTGCTTCTGATATGGATGTGAGCAACACGGGAACACCACAAGTAACAGTCCTGTCTCCTTTTCCCTTCACTCTGTATACCTAAGAATATAAATATAACACCAGGTCATGTCAACTGCAGAAATTCTCAGATGATTGCTCAATTATGGGTTATATTGATAAGGGACAGAATATAGGAGTTGGGTGAAGATATTTGTTTCTTGGTGCAGAAAGAATTATCTGCATCCTAACGTTAGCAAAGCTAAGGAACTGGTTATTGACCTTCACTGCGCCAAAAGAGCCTCTGTATCCTGTTACTATTCAGGAAGTGGATGTAGAAGCAGTGCACTCCTACAACCACATGAACTGGTCTAGGTAACACAGAGGAACTATTTAAGAAAGGGCAGAATCAGGCTATTTTTTCTTAGGAGACTGCATTCTTTTAAGGCGGGTAGTGACATTATTCACATCTTCTACAATTCTGTGATGGCCAGTGCTATTTTCTAGGCTGTGGTTTGCTGGATTGAGGTCATCAAGGTGGTTAAAAAACTCCTTAGTGGCAGGGCCCTGGGGGTGGATGAGATACGCCCTGAGTTCCTCAAGGCTCTGGATGTTGTAGGACTGTCTTGGCTGACACATCTCTGAAACATCACATGGACATCGGGGACAGTGCCTCTGGATTGGCAGACTGGGGTGGTGGTCCCCCTCTTTAAGAAGGGGGACCAGAGGGTGTGTTCCAACTACAGATGGATCACACTCCTCAGCCTCCCCGGAAAAGTCTGTTCGGGGGTTCTGGAGAGGAGGGTCCGTCAGATAGTCGAACCTCAGATTGAGGAGGAACAGTGTGGTTTTCATCCTAGTCGCGGAACAGTGGACCAGCTCTACACCCTTAGTAGGATCCTGGAGGGTGCATGGGAGTTTGCCCAACCAGTCTACATGTGTTTTGTGGACTTGGAAAAGGCATTCAACTGTGTCCCTCGGGGAATCCTGTGGGTGGTGCTTCGGGAGTATGGGGTACCTGACCCCCTGATAAGGGCTGTTCGGTCCCCGTACAACCGGTGTCAGAGCTTGGTCCGCATTGCCGGACCAAGTCGAACCTATTTCCAGTGAGAGTTGGACTCCGCCAGGGCTGCTCTTTGTCACCGATTCTGTTCATAACTTTTATGGACAGAATTTCTAGGTGCAGCCAGGGTGTTGAGGGGGTCCGGTTTGGTGGACTCAGGATTGGGTCACTGCTTTTTGCAGATGATGTTGTCCTGTTTGCTTCATCAGGCCATGATCTTCAGCTCTCTCTGAATTGGTTTGTAGCTGAGTGTGAAGCAGCTGGGATGGGAATCAGCACCTCCAAATCCGAGACCATGGTCCTCAGCCGGAAAAGGGTGGAATGCCCTCTCAGGGTTGGGACCGAGATCCTGCCCCAAGTGGAGGATCTTGTTCACGAGTGTGGGAAGAATGGAGTGTGAGATCAACAGGCGGATCGGTGCGGCGTCCGCAGTGATGCGGGCTCTGCATCAGTCTGTCGTGGTGAAAAAGGAGCTGAGCCGTAAGGCAAAGCTCTCAATTTACCAGTCGATCTATGTTCCTACCCTCACCTATGATCATGAGCTATGGGTAGTGACCGAAAGAACGAGATCGCGAATACAAGTGGCTGAAATGAGTTTCCTCCGTAGGGTGTCTGGGCTTTCCTTTAAAGATAGGGTGAGAAGCTCAGTCATCCGGGAGGGGCTCAGAGTAGAGCCGCTGCTCCTCCACATCGAGAGGAGTCAGATGAGGTGGCTCGGGCATCTGATCAGGATGTCTCCTGGACGCCTCCCTGGCGATGTGTTCTGGGCACGTCCAACTGGGAGGAGGCCCCGGGGAAGACCTAGACCCAGACCCAGACCCAGTTGGCCTGGGAACACCTCGGGATTCCCCCGGAAGAGCTAGAAGAAGTGGCCAGGGAGAGGGAAGTCTGGGCATCTCTGCTCAAGCTGTGCCCCCGCGACCCGACTTTGGATAAGCGGAAGAGGATGGATGGATGGATGGTTTGCTGGGCTGGTAACATCAATTCAAGGAAGGCTCACTGAATTATCAAGCTAATTAAAAGGGCTACTGGAGCTCCTTTATATTAATAGCAATATGCCTGTGTTTTATCTTGGTAGAGTCCTATATTACTCTACTTTCCCCTTTTGTATTCTTTATTGTGTAGACTTTATCAGAATGCCCCATATCCCATAGACTTATCACTGTTTATACCCCACCATCCCTTCTACATCTATAACCAGGGAATTACATAAACTTAAAGGACAAACAGGAGTTAAGTTATATATCCTAATAATGTAGTATTGATAATATTCATAAAATAATAATAATGAGGCAAAGTCCATGTGAATATTGGCACATACAAAATAATAACAGCTAGATATGTAGCTTCAGATGGCACTCAGACTTGTAGTTACTTAAATATCTCTGGTCAAGTCATCATTTCTCCAGCACAGGTCATATGCCTGTCTTGAGTTGTGTTCTCTTCAGGACCATTGAAAGAGAGAGAGAGAGGAAGGGGTAAAGTGACCAATTTTATACATTCTGTGTCCAGATCCTTATAGCCAATAGGGTGTCATGGAATAGAATGGCCTCTGATTCAAAACCAGTCCCATACTTCAGACCAATTGTTTCACACAATGCCTTTTCACACCTCCCCTTAAGTAATAGATACCATTTGTTTAGCATAAGCTTACCAGCAACCTGTGGGGGACATCTCATTAAATGTCTTGCACAGGATCACTCTTGAGAAACCGGTTTCAAGCAAATGCCTGCAATGAATTTCATATCCTGAGTAATTCCTAAAGACTCAGGGGTTGGATAGATAAAACTTCAAAGTGCTGTTCTCATCAATGAAATAAAACATGTCTTTGAAACACTAATATTGCATTAGCTTTATCTTACAAATAAAGATATACAAATCTATGTAAGGTGCTTCTGTAAAAAACCAAATGTCAAATGACAAATAAAGTTCTATCTATCTATCTATCTATCTATCTATCTATCTATCTATCTATCT
>JANRMT010062809.1:7704864-7719556 GCA_026402145.1 Polypterus bichir lapradei
TATCTATCTATCTATCTATCTATCTATCTATCTATCTATCTATCTATGTTGGATAGTAAGTATTTAGGGCTATCAGACCAAATGCCACTATTCAAAAATAATTTATTTTAAAAAAGGATTTGAAGGCAAACGCTGTTCTTCAATTGTAAAAGAATGGATGTTTATTTTATCCATCCATCCATTATCCAACCTGCTATATCCTAACTACAGGGTCACGGGGTCTGCTGGAGCCAATCCCAGCCAATCTTGCACTAATCCTGGTATTGTGTTATTCCAGACATGCTATGCAAAGTATATTTCAGATTTCATTTTGCACATTGCTTCCACAATTAGCCTTTTTGTAATTTTGCATGGTTAGTTTACTAACTTCACTAGTAAAACATACAGTCATACCTCCTCATTGTGAAGTCTGAGAGTATTTTTTTCCTATGCCACTGTCCCACTTTTTCATCTACAAGTGCATTCAGAGCATTTTTTCTAACACATCCCTTGTACCCTAAAACTATTATTCTGCATTCGATTGTGTTCTTGATCTCATTAGTGAAAAGGAACATTCTTATTAATAAAAACAGAAAGTAACTGGCATAATTCTGATTTTCCTTTAATTATTATAACACTTTAAAATCCCCACTTTAAAGACCTTCTTAATTGTCAGTAATGGTTTAGCTACCTCCACCAACATAAAATTACATTGAATTATTCTCCACCTTACTGTATGTAGCTGCTGTTTTAAAACATAATGCCTAAAACAATGTGGCATAATTAAAAACACTCAGGCCACCTTTATAACAATTTTGCTGCATTTATAAAGGAGAAAAAGAATTTGGTTCAATCTGTTCTTCATCAACTGATAGCTCTTTGTGCATTACATATTTTTGATCACGTCACTTAGTGCACACAGAGAAAAGTGTTTTAAAGCACTAAATTTTAGGCTGCAGCATCCACACAACATGCACTGTAATAAGTGATTCATGCTTTGCAGATGAAGCACAAGTAGAAGAAAGTAAAAATAATTGAATCTAATAATGTAGCGAAGTGCGATGCCAGGATGCATAGCTCATAAAGATTTGAGTTCCCAGTCATGACTGATTTTATGGATTGCTATTATAACAACCTCACTCACTCCGCTGTCAGTTCTACACTGAAAACAAGACAATTGTGCAGATTCTTCTCTTGTAAAGAGTCCACCTGTGTGGGACTTTGATGGCTCTTACATTTAAAATAATGTATAACAGTTACTCTAAGTATCGCTATTATTTTTTTTACCTGCTGGCTTTTGTTCTTGCTGCGGTTGGTACCATAATAATAACATATAAAAAAATGCATATAAACAAGTACCACATAGAATTGTTAACCTAAGTGAAAATATTTGAATATCTATTTATTTTTTAAATTAAATATTCAAACCTTATTTTTTTGACTAATTTGACATTCCTAGTAAGTATGGTGCTCAACTAGAGCTATACCAGTCTACAAAGGTAAAGTTATGGGCTTGAGGGAGGTGAGGGGGGGATTACCAGGGTTGGTTTGATCTGGGTAGGGTGCCCAATATGGCATGATTTCATGAGGCCCCAAATCTCTAGCAACACCCTTGCCTATATCAGGCATTCCACCTCACTGTGGGTTTACTGATGTGCTCTGTCATGTTGTTCCTGGGCTGCTGCCTACAGGCATAGTTGGTTCTACAGTCAGGGTGACTCGGATGTACACCCTGGGACTTTGCTCCTAAAGGGATCTTTGCATATGTGAAAAAAGGAAATTACTAATAACAGGAAAAGTCAAAATTTTCACTGACAAGAACTCACAACAACATGCTGTCCTGCACCCATCCCTACTCCACTTATATCCTCAGGATTGTAAACCTGTCCAATCAAACCTAAACAAAAAGGATTTAAAGGGACAATACCAGTGTGTAGGACACAAATAGAGCAGGTGTCTAATAGGTCATGTTTATGAGTTTGTCATATGATGTGTGACTGTGACATAAAAGAGAAAAAGAGAAAGTGGATGGTCATTCAGAGCAAGAGCCCCATAGTGCAGCGTCAGGAAAAATTAAAGAGACTAAAGCAAAGGATGCTGTTTTGCATAATACTATACTTCTTACTGATATTTGCAGGCTCAAAGCAAAAAAAAAACAATAAATGATGGTTTAAACAAGCTGTAAATTCCCCTACAGATAGACAGGAAATGGAAACTATCACTGCTTATAGCAGCTTTAGTAGCAATGCACAGTGTCATAACACCAACATAGATGTGAAGTGCAATGTGGAGGATAATGAGGACACTGTAGGAAATAAGACATACCAAACAATGTTAACATCAAATGAAGGAGCTCTTCTATACGGCATTTTATTTTATTTGCCATAAATATACGCACCCAAAATGTTACACATTGCTTTTTCGCCTTTTTGCATAAGCCTTTTGAAAATGTTTAATTGATGTTCATTACCAGCACTATCAGAAGAAAGTTGATTTCCTGAAGACATGATATTTCAGTTATCCATTTATTTGTTACATTCTCAATACATAAATGAACCACATTTGGTGCTATGGGCCCACCATAACAGCATACAGTATTTGCTTTCTCCAAAATGAATTTTTAAAAATAGTTTACATCGTATATGTATATACCTTTAAATGCATGTGTTTTACATAATAAAAAATACATAACAAAAACAAACTGAACAAAAAATACTGTTTGGCAAAAAATATAAAATATGCCACTCTTCTTAGCCAGCAGTTCTCTGAGATGTTGGGGGTCATGAGCTAAGAGTTCAACAAAAAAAATAAATAAACTGCACCAAAAATGCATTGAACAACACATATGTTCACATTCAAGCCATTGCCTCGCCTTTTCCATCAAGTGTTCACAATTTACATGAGTTATAATGTCTGCTAAACTGTTTCCCCATCAGCGCTGCTTGTGGTTTGCTTTTCCATCGCGGACAGATGCTGTGGGGTAAAGTGTCAGAATTTAACTTAGCAGACACTTAGAAAAACAAATTACATGTTAGTCTGCACATTAAAATGTTATTTGCTTCAGGTTTTATGCCTTGTGATAGTGTGTCTGCTGCATCCCAACCAAGATATATTTAGTTTAAGCAGTGCCTGCATCAGTTTTACTACTGATGTTTTATTCTTTATTCAAGATTCAAGAGTATTTATTGTAATTTCATCCATATACAGTAGTGCAGCATACAGTGAAACAAAACAACATTCCTCCAGGACCATGGTGCTACATAGAACACAGGACAACGAAGAATCCATGACACATAACATAAAGACACATAATACAGTATATATCCATAAAAAACACTATTATGGTCCGAAGAGGCCACTGCGAGCTGCCGCCGCGCTGCCTATTTATAAGAGACATTGAACATAAGGTGGTGCTATACATCTCACACAAAATATAGTTACCCTTTTATATGGAAGGGTTCTGCACTTTCTGTCTTTTTTCATTTTATTATATCTCTAAATATATTTCTAGAACATGATTGAGTGATTAAACTGCTGTTCACGAGATGTGCATACATCATACTTTACATTATATTTATATTCATGCTGTATATGAACTGGGTAAATTATTATGGGGGGGTTTATTACCTTAGATGTTTTAACATTATTGAGTGTGTTTGCTATATCACATATTTTTATTGTGCACTACGATTTTGAACACATAACTTTAGTTGAAGTTTAGCTTCTGAAGTTTACCTCTTCATATGATAAGTCCAATAGTTTAACAACTGCCTTTGTACTAAGCAATCTCATGCATCAGTGTAGGTTCAGTTTTACTTTAGAGAGCTAAGTATTAACTGCATATTGTAGAAGCATGCAGTGGTAGGTTGGACTATTTTTCTAAGTTATTTTTGCTTTATTTTATGATCTGCATTTGCACAAAGATATATATGTATCTGTGTGTGATGGTTTTCTGTATATGTGCCAGTGCCACCTGTTTGATTGACACCTCCTGCCTTTGGCTCTTTACCATGTGAACCTGCAGCATTGCATTCTGCATGATGGAGTTCTCTTTGCCCTAATCTCTGTTCCTTATGCAATCACAGGTATATTTGCTGTTAACTGAAAAGGTGAGGGTTTCAGACATCAGACCCACATAAAAATCAAGTGTACCCCCAAATTAAGTGTGTTTGTTCGCAGACACTATAATGAACAAAAACCTGATATGTGTGGGCCTGATGGGTGGGGGGGAAAGGGGGTCTTTTGAAGTTTCAATACCCTGGAGTCTTAATCTGGCCTTGCATGAGGGTTACTTACAGGTGCCAATAAGCATGCATAGTGGAGATTCCTGCTATGAACAAGTAGTTGTTCACTAGCATATTTGTCATTTTATTGTATTTGTATCAGATGAAGACATTGTGGACACTCCAAGCATTTTTGCCTTTATTACCTGCAAAATAACTTATATTTAGCTCCAAGAGTCTGAGTGTATGAATGGAGGTCAGCTATACAGTATATCCCACAGGTTTAATTTAAATAACATGTAAATATTGGATATGTGAGGTGGTGGTCGGAGACACCGAGTTTAATGGATATTCTTTTTGGTAGGCTTTCTTTATTGCAGCTGTACTATCTCTGTCCAAACGTATGTAAATCCCCAGTTCCTGGTCTTTCCTTTTGCTTCTTCTTGCCTCTCCACATAACCAACTGCAATAAAGAAAATGTCTCAGTAAAAGTACGACAAGCTTCACCCTTAGAACAATGAAGGACATAGAAATACCAGCATTTTATAAATTTGTAATGGTTAACAGTAAAATGTTTTAAACTAACTTAACAAATTCTCTATAAAATGTAATACTGTAAATGCTTTAATGCAGCTCATCATGAAAATAATATAATCTGAAGAATAAATGTTAATCATTATGTGAATATAATACTCTGTGCAAGAGGTTCATGGTTTAACACACATTTAGAGATTAATTGTAGGTCAAGGAGTACGTGGATTATGAACGACTTAACATGCTACTTTAATTACAGTGGGGATAGAGAAACACTCGTAAATTAACCATCAGTCAAAAGATGGAGTTTACAGCATTCTTAGCATTACAATCCTTTCGGGAAGCACAGCCCACAACAGTAATCTGATGACACTGCAAATTTTATTTATTGTGGCTAAACCTAGGCAGTAATGAAATTTTCTGAAGCTCTTGTAATTGATAACAACATATGTATAATCACTTTATTTTTTTATTTTAAGGATTTTTATAATCACCTCTGATTTTATGTTGTACTTGTTTATTGTGTGCTACTCAAGATGGTTTAATTAAATTCTGCCAGTCTGTCTAAACACATCTAAATGAGTGCAAGTGCAATATTAATGCAACCATTTCCTGCTCAATATACAGAAAAAAAAACAATTTAGTTAAACAAATAAAAAGATATTTTAGATTGCTCATTAGATTTAGTGTGTTTTTCTGTAGAATGCAACATTTTGACATTATTTTAGCACATTACCTGATATCATCTAAAAAAAAAAAAAAAACAGCAGAGTTTTATTTTGTATCATTAACATTTTTGTTAGTGATAACAATTTCCACTGTTACATCATTTCAGTGCTAGCTATTTTAAACTCAGATCTTCATAGTTTAGATAATAGATAACAGTGGAAGTAAAGAGAGAGATGATTATCAAGGAAAAGGTTATCTTGTTGCTTGATCCTTTTAAAGTAAATCACTGAGGCAGGCAGTGCTTCTTCAAACAGTCAATCACACTCTCTGTTATTAAATTAAACTTTAAGCTACACACGTCAGGTAAAAATCATTCCCGTCAGTTTTGAATTTTGTTTTGTAATAGTCATTCTCGTCACTAAACTTTGGAAATTCAAAGTAGCTTGATCAGCATGGAAATTCCATTTATTCTTCTTTTCCTCCAAGTTGTTATACAAAATTCTTTTTAAATTCCTAAATGATCCCCTGAAATACAATACAATACAATTTATTTTTGTATAGCTCAAAATCGCACAAGCAGTGCTGTGATGGGCTTTACCAGACCTTGTTTTTTGAGCACCCCCTGGCTTTGACTCTCTAAGAAGACAAGAAAAAACTCCCAAATAAAACCCTTGTAGGGAAAAAAATTTAAGAAATCTTAGGAAATACAAATCAGAGAGAAAACCTTTTCCAAGTAGGTTAGGTGTGCAGTGGGTGTCAAAAAATGGGGTAAATATAATACCCCATATATATACCCCATATATTACTTGTGAGCAGATCACAAGTAATCCTCAGTACAATACAATAGTACAATAGTAATAGTACAAGTGCAGACAAAATGCAAGAGCAGATTATATCACATAATAGGATTCTGATTTGCTCAGAGTCCTGGAGACCTCAGCCATCCATCTGCTTCCCTCTAATGGCAGTTCCACAGCTGAGTCAGTGTTGGGCCAGAAATAAAGACAGTGGCCTCTAAACATTTGGTCATTTACATTCTGTGCAGAAGAAAACTGGCAAGTTATATTCTTTATTTAAATCGCTATAAGTAGAATAAGGCAAAATTGGATAGATGCCATTCCTTTGATTTCCAAATTTTAATATCCATCCATTTATTACATTTGTGTTATCAGCGGTACAAGTTATTGAAGCTTTATCCTAGAACTCCATCCATCCATCCATCCATCCATCCATTCATCCATCTTCTAAACCCACTTTCATCCTGAGGAGAGTTGTGGTGAAGAATGAGCCTATCCCAGCAAGCATAGGGTGTAAGGCAGTAACAATCCCTAGACAGAGCAATCCTATGAATCAACAATTGTAATACAAGATACAATTAAAAAGGCTACACACGTGCGTCATGGAAGCTTGTAAATGAAGTGACATTCATCAAAAATACAAAAGGAACGTATGGGGTTTCAGCATAGTTTTGAAAGTTGAGATACATGGAGCCTTACAAAAAGACATCGAACGACAGTTCCAGAGAGTAAGAGTCACAAATATCAAAGACAGGCGATAGGTTTCAATAATCTAACAGGATTATGTTGTGTTAATGGCTTAACACTAGAATTACTAAAGCCTACGAAAAAACTTGTAAACTCGGCCCACCTTAAATCCATTTGTGACTCTCCACGCTAGATGATGGTATAGCAGACTGCTTGCTGCTTGGTTTATTGACACATTTACAAGACAAAAGACGCTGATGGAGAGGTGCGAGCTGATTTAAGGGGGGCCAGAGTTATGAGTTTTTTCATAATCTTTGGTAATTCTAGTGTTAGAAAATTCTGAGATGTTGTTAGTGCCATAGCTAGGTTTGATGTCATCCAATGCAGTAACCAAAGACAGATTAAGACCCACATAGGCCTCTGAGTGACTTGATGAATAGAGCTCCATAACAGAGAGTTGATCATACTGTAGACAATGCAGCGTGTGGATACCTGGCCGTTTAATGAAACAATTTAATTCTCACTATCATTGGCGCATAGAGACCTCACCTTTGCATCAAGGAGGGAAAGATAGGCATCACCCTTGGTGAATTCAGCCCCTGGACATTCAATTATTTCTTCACCCATTTCAGACTGCAGACACTTGATTAAACATTTATTCAAGCACTTGGATTTCCCCTTTGTAATTTCAGCCAGAAAAAATGCATAAAAATTTTATAGATAGTCATTCGGGTGTGACACCCTACATCCCCCACACCCATCTTGGGCCACCACTGGTTGTTTGAACAAATGCAGTTACAAGTCACTAACTGGGTTTTTGAAGATAAAAATAAGTATGTATTTGACCAGAATAAAGTTTAGAGAATCGGCTGATGGATGATATGAGCAGAGCATTTTATTTAATTTAAGAGACCATCAGCAGAATTTTGAATCTTTTTATAACCTGTTGATGCCTTGGACAGGATAATGATTAAAAACAGAATTACAGTAGTAGGCAACAATTTACATTAGGTGGTTCATATTACAGGGTACAGTTCAATAAGATACACTTGATGTGTTGCTCAGTAGTCCAAAAGACAAGTGAAAAAAGGTATGATACTTTGTCTTCCATTGATGTTTCATGGAATATTGAACAAAATTATAAGAGCAAGAGAGACACTGGATTTGAAGGATAGACAGCTGTCAAATACAACACACAAAGTTGGTCACAGTGGAAGATGGGCTAATTTTGAAAAAGACAACATTTTTATTTGCAAAAAACAGATTTCTTAGTTTTTGAAACTACAAGTCTTAATTCAGTTTTGAGGGCGCTGAAAGTTTAGAAATAGGTAGACAAAGTGAGAGAAAGAAAGTTAGCTTTTTTATATTAAAAGTCCATTTAGACATTTTTGGTATAACTGGGTTTATTTGGCATAAGAAACATATAGTAATTATGGCAAAGCATGTAGATCATAGCCCTGCAGTGGGCTGGCACCCTGCTCAGGATTTGTTTCCTGTCTTGCACCCTGTGTTGACTGGGATTGGCTCCAGGAGACCCCCGTGAACCTGTAGTTAGGATATAGTGGGTTGGATAATGGATGGATGGATGGATGGATGTAGATCATACGTAACACATTAATCAAAAGTCACAGATAATATGCATTATACGAATCAGGTTTTAACTTAATGACTTTGAGTTTAGTGCTGCCTCATGAACTTTAGTTATCAATGCCTGTTTTAAATATTTTAGTGGACTAACCTTTCATTCATTTGACAATGCTTCTGAAACACCCCTAAAAACAAACTGCTGGACTCCTTAAAACTTATCCATGATAACTCATAAGGAAAGTGGCAACACTATTATTTTGTAGAGTCTTGAAGCACTACTACAGTGGACAAAAGTGATTAGTGACCCCCAGTGGATGGAAAAATATTAAGTCACATACATTTCAACCCAGTCAGTTCCCAGTGCACAAAAGTGATTTGCAAGTGGCCACACCTTTCCTTTGCTTCTCTCTCTATTAAAATGATGATGTTTATGTTGTTTTCTATAAGAACTATATCTGAACAGTGTGCTGACGAGTCCAGATTTCCTATGGGATGAGAGGAGCTCGTGGTAGTGTTTCAGGTAATAGGTGCTTTGGACTCTCCATCCTAAAAGTATAAATATTGTTTACTTGGATAGTTGACAGTCTGTAGAAACAGATTATTCCCTCCCAAATAATATTTCATTTGGTGCTACTCTTGGAATGATAACACCTGAGGGTTTATTAGTGGCCACTGCCCCACAAACATTAATGTGACATTTCTGAAAAACGTCATGCATCTCATGGTCACTAAAACTGTTATGAGGAACAATTTATGTTTCAATTAGCTACCACACAACTCAAGACATTTCTTTTACATAAATCTTGCTTTCATGAGAAGGAAAAAAATTGATTACTCAAAAACACCTGGTGAACTAAGAAATCTAATCTATGTAACTAATTTAATGACTAAGCATTAAATTGTGTTCATAGGTAGTGTGCCATAAATGCATATCAAATGAATAAAGATTCATTTTAGCATGAATTAAGTACAGCTATAAAGTTTCCTTATTTTTCTGTATTATCCATTCACTTTTCCTAAACTGTATTTTAATGTATATTTAGCTTAGCAGTTGAATTGTTAAAATAAACAACACCAAGAACTTTTAGGTGCCACAGGTGACATGTTGCAGGGAGATAACCTTTGAATAATAAGGACTTCGTATGGTCGGAGATTGATAAAAAAACATTCAGGAATGGTAGGCCAGGCTATAGTTTTTTAAAGATTTCAGGAGGATGCCATGGTCAACAGTATCAAAACTAGCAGCAATGACAAAGAGTAGCAGTTTAGAGGGACATTCATAATCAATAATGAGGATGAAACTGCTCACAAATGGAGAAGAACAATTTCAGTGCTGCAGTGAGATCAAAATCAGGAATGGAAAGATTCGGACAAGCATGTGATAGTTAGATGCTAAATAATTTGGGAAGAAAGTATACATTTAGGATTAGATAAGAAAGAATTGTAGATTTCAGATTCCTAAAGCCTTATCTGTTACCCCAAGTATACTACTTCTTTTTTCCAAGGGTAACGGTGTTAAGTAAAGACAAAGAAGAAACACACAGTCATAGAAGGCAATATATCAGACTGCTTTGTTTCTGTAATGGAACAAGCAACATGGGGGTTGCCTGGGAGTGGCTCATATTAACGGGCAACTGAAGACTCATGGATGCAGGGATACTAGGTTTGGTGGAAAAACTTGTAATTTGGAGTCACTGGAGCAAATGTAGGGATGCCGTTGACATCAGAAGTGATTCCAGAATTTGGATGGAAGTGATGTTTGCTGTCTGTTTAAAGCCTCACAGCCAGGGCTAAATTCATCAAGAAGCGAAAAGCAGAGTTTGCTGCAAATGCTCAAATATTGATAAGGATAAAAGACCAGGACCAAGGAGGAGAAAGGAGGCTGGGAGGCCATTACCAAGATGGAGAATATTAGGCAGCAATAGAGAAATTGTCATTTCACGTGACCTTTCGGGGTCAGAGCACAGTGTTAGTATTTCAAAACTGGCCAAGACACCCTACTACACAGTCAGGAAAATGAGTCTCAGAGAGACATCAGGTGTTATTGTTTTATTATTTATTTTGTATTTATTTCACACATTTTTTTAATGGGCCATGGTTACATTTTTGTCTTGATTTTTTTTTTTCTGAATACAAAGAGCTGCCACAAGGGCCCTTGCTATTATAATCTCAAGTAAAAGGAGCAGAAGAGCAGTTGCGATGAACTTTGAAATCATTTTTAATGAACACATTATTTTAAATAAGAAAGAAATTCAGGAATGTCAGAGTTTTACCAAGGAGTCTGATAGATCACTTCAGGGAAGAAATAAGATGAGCAGTAATATGAAGTTGACATGCTTCAGGGATTTAAATGAAAAGAATAATCAAGAGCCGCAGCAGTAAGAGAAAATTTAATGATGACTATTGCTCCCCAATTTTAGCCAGTTGAATAAGTAATATCTAAGAATCAATGGCCATAAGCAGGGGTAAAATGACAAGTGTGACAGTTCTGGGCAAAAGATCAGGGATCTCATGTGTAACGCCTTGTGTAGAATTCATACTAAAACATGAAGTACGAACAAAAAAATTTAGATGCATAAAACTATGAATAAGCAAAGTTCTATGCCAGCGTTTCTCAACCTTTAAGTATTTGCGACCCAAGTTTTCATAACAGTTTTAATCGCGCCCCCCCTAACATTTTTTTGAAATGTAGATGCATATTTTATTATACCTACTTAACTTTTATCGACATTTATCTAACTCTATATTTATTGTTCTAGTATCAGAATGTAGTTTAAGTTAATTTGTTTTGGTTTCAACAGATGTTTTTTTCATATTTTTGATTCTTGTTTTCTTTTTTTCACATCTTCGCGCCCCCCTTTTTGTTACTTCACGCCCCCCTAGGGGTGCCCGCCCCACGTGTTGAGAAACACTGTTCTATGCACTTTCCCTTTATAAACCCCAATTAAAATAAATTATAACAGGCATGGACAAGCCCAGAATTACGCCTATTTGAATATGAAAATCAATATGAATAGCCCCTTCCATTCAGTGTTTTGTTAAAAGACAGTGGCAAAAGCACATGTGGTGGTGGTGTCATAATTCTGTGCATCCCACCCTAACCCCAAATCTATGACCAACAGTGCCGAAATCTGAAGGTTTGGAGCTTTCCATAACATCTCACTTTCCTATACATGTATAACAAACATCTGAACACTCGGCTGAGACATTATGTAAAGTTTACAACAGACCGCCGTTAATTTGTTAATTTCATGCTCTCACTTTTTATTGTTAATTGCATATTGTCCTTGTTTGATTAATTTCACTGTGTCGGCTTTGTTTTTTGTGTTTTGCCCTTTGGAGCCACTGTAAGGGGGCTAAGTATGAAGTACGGTTGCTGTCAAAAATAACTCCAGCATTCTACCATTGTGGCAAACCCAGCCACAGGGGATGCACAAAGCAGTGTGTTTACGTCAGGAAGGGCATCCGGTGTAAAATTTTGCCAAATCAATATGCGGACAACAATTTTGGATGATCCGTTGTGGCAACCCCTAACAGGAGCAGCTGAAAGAAGAAGAATTCTACCTTTGTGGCACATGCGTAGTAACAAAAATCTATTGTTTCTTCCTCGACAGTGAATGTCTTGTGCATCTAATGAAGTATTTTTGACAGTTTGTTCACGCCTGAGAATTGTACTCACAATTTTCAGTAGCAAACGTAACTTTCAAAAGTGCAAGCGTATTTTTTAGGAGCAATCATAATTTTCTGAAGTGCAAGCATAATTTTCAGATGCAAGTGTAACTGTAAGAAGCACAAGCGTAATTGACACATGTGAAATGTAAATTTGACATAAATTATTACGAGTAATTTTTGACAGCACTCTTACTCCATACACCTGTGCAGACAGCACCTGCGTCAGTCTCAATTGGCGTAAGGGAGCAGCGTGTCTCCGAATTGGTTGAAGATTTGTTCCCCGTGTATAAGACTTCCTGCCTCTAGGGGTTGTCTTTAGGCTCGGAAGTGTGTATAGCGTGGTTGGTATAGCAAATTCATTTAGTATAGCAAACAGTGGCTTGTGCCTTATTTTGTAAATATTTTCTTGTATATAAATGAATATCTCCTAGTTATAGTATAATTTTTGGTGGAGGTATTTGTATAGATTTTGAGTTTGTGGTGCACTTTTTCTGTATATACACTTTATTTTTCCTTGTAAATATTTTTTGTAGGTTCAGTGGACTGTGTTTTGTGTAGTTTCTTCCTGAGCACATTTTTCTTTAAGAAGACTACAATTTTGAGTATATACATTTTTGTCTGCATTTTTCATTTTTGTCACTGATAGCTTCACTGTAAATATAATTCACTGTTTTTGATTGGGGCATTATTTTTTGTATTTTTGTACACCTGGAAATAAAACCCACTTTTGTTTTGGAAATTACCACCTATTTGTGTGTGTTCCTCCATTTCTGACTTCTCTCAAGTCTGATCCTGGTCAGTCACGAACTAGACACCCACTGTGTAGTCTGGTGGCAGCCTTGCCACTACACAGGGTGTCACACAGGCAAGTCACAACTGTGTGACACATTATACAGCACACTACATGCTTGCACACACTTTCTGTGGACTATAGAGCAGCACTCCACCAGTCCTATCCAGGCTGAACCAACAGCTCTTAAGCTGCCCTATAGTACGTTCTAACACAGCCCGAGCCCGAGAACGAAAGTCACTATAATATTACTCTTATTCAGTCAGTAGGTTTGCAAGCAGGATGAGAAGCCACATTTTCAACTGGTACCCGCTGTCACCTAGGTAATTGTGTTATATGGTTACATCATACAGATAACTTACAATTTTGACCAAAGGGGTATTTAAATGTCTTATCTTGCCGAGGAGCCAGCCTTCCCACACAACACCATTTTCAAGCTTGTTCCCAACACTACTATTTCTCAGAATGAATAAATTATGAGTTGAGCTAGGCCACTTCGCCACTTCACCACTACATTAATGATACACATTTTCACATCACAGATAATTTTCACTTTCATAGAGTGGAAATGCTTTCCATTTACATAAGCAAATTCATTCTCTGAAGGCACCTTTATAGCAATGTGCCTGGAGTCAACCGCTCCATTGCTGCGAATTGCGCTTTGATGTTTGACAATTCAACTGCAGTGTAAGGAAATCTTATATATCTGGATGACAAGAGAATAATACCATCCCATACAGATGGCATGTCTCAACTGAGTGATGACTGAGAAATACCCAGTCAGTCAGCCAGTTCATGTTGAAAAGCTCCTGTGACTAAAAACAGAACTTGCAATGAAACAAGTAGAGCACAATTCCTCAAAGTCTGCCTTTGTAAAGATAGCTCTTGAAAATCCAAATTTGACTTAGAAACCAGTCATCATCATGGGACAATAAATTAGTATGATCTCTAAATACGTGCTCTCTTCTAATTCTTCTGTTTGCAATGACTTATAACGCTAAAGTAGCCATGGTAGGGGGCGTAGTTTGGCCATTCTGTGCACCATTATATTGTTACAGAATGATTACAATCAGGTGCCTTAAATTTGTAAATGATATGCAATAATTTTGGCATATTTGATAAAGCTTGTGTCTTAAGTATGAATCTATAAAGAAAGGGAACTCCCACAGAAAGAGTAGCACTGCTTTTATGCTGGGCGCAGCCTATTTACAAAACCAAGCAGAAATATACATACGCATGGTCTGAGGTTGCCGTGAAAATGTGTGTAGGTTTACACCAAGTTTAGGTTTTTATATATCTCCATGTGAGTGTGGAAACAAGCATACACAACATTTTTGTATGTATGCACCATTTATACAGTGGGATGCAAAAGTTTGGGCAACATTGTTAATAGTCATTATTTTCCTGTATAAATCGTTGGTTGTTACGATAAAAAATGTCAGTTAAATATATCATATAGGAGACACACACAGTGATATTTGAGAAGTGAAATGAAGTTTATTGGATTTACAGAAAGTGTGCAATAATTGTTCAAACAAAATCAGGCAGGTGCATAAATTTGGGCACCACAAAAAAGAAATGAAATCAATTTAGTAGATCCGCCTTTTGCAGAAATTACAGCCTTTAAACGCTTCCTGTAGGTTCCAATGAGAGTCTGAATTGTGGTTGAAGGTATTTTGGACCATTCCTCTTTACAAAACATTTCTAGTTCATTCAGGTTTGATGGCGTCCGAGCATGGACAGCTCTCTTTAAC
>JANRMT010062809.1:7724556-7753408 GCA_026402145.1 Polypterus bichir lapradei
TATAATTGAAAATCTGTGGTGTGAGTTAAAGAGAGCTGTCCATGCTCTTAAGCCATCAAACCTGAATGAACTAGAAATGTTTTGTAAAGAGGAATGGTCCAAAATACCTTCAACCACAATCCAGACTCTCATTGGAACCTACAGGAAGCGTTTAGAGGCTGTAATTTCTGCAAAAGGCGGATCTACTAAATATTGATTTCATTTCTTTTTTGTGGTGCCCAAATTTATGCACCTGCCTGATTTGTATGAACAATTATTGCACACTTTCTGTAAATCCAATAAACTTCATTTCACTTCTCAAATATCACTGTGTGTGTCTCCTATATGATATATTTAACTGACATTTTTTATCGTAACAACCAACGATTTATACAGGAAAATAATGACTATTAACAATGTTGCCCAAACTTTTGCATCCCACTGTACATGAGGCCCCAGGAATCAATGAGACTCAGGATACCCAAAGTTAGAAGAAGTGATGAGTGTTTCAGAAGATGAAATTTTGAGTGGATTGACATCTAAGTGAAAGATGTCTGATAGGTATTGCATCGATTTATAGCTTCAGTAAAGGAATAAACTAAACACCCACCAAACACATCAAGTAAAAGCATGCTTACAGCAAATTAATAATTAACAGGATAAACTCTTAACAATTAATCTGTACATACTCTCCATTTGGATACTGCTGTAAGCATTAGCTGTTACATCCTGTACTTTCATTCTCTTTCTTTTGTCTTTCTTCATGAACAATTTTATCTTTATTATTCAGCAATAAAGTAATAGCCCTGAAGAAGAGTTTTATTCAAAACACATTGGCAAAAAATACCATTCACTGAGTTACAGATATGACAGGATTCCCCTAAAATGTCACGTGTTTTCCACCATCTGGAATCATCCACTTATTTTCTTGTGAAAATTGCTTACTTTTGAAAGGTTTTTGCATTGCACTATTTTTTATGAACTGATTCTTGTTATTATTTTTGGGTGTACATAACATCACTATAGAAGACTTGAGTTATTTCCTTTCTCTTTGTGAATTTTTCATGCCTTTCATGTTATGTTCCTTTTTAAATGATTTTGCTTCAATTAATTCTTTTTTGATAATATTTCTCTTTTTTCTTTTATTTTTCTTTAGTTTATCATTCTACTAAAAGTAAAAATATATTTTCTAATATGTACTTTGATATCATTTTTATTTATTTTATATGCATTGTGGTCACCAGGGGTCACTGCAGTTCCCCAAACACAAATGCTTCAGTAACCCAAAGTCTTTTTATTTTGGGATATTCTTTTCAGGCAAATGTGTTCCACACCACAACCAGAATACAGCAAACAGAACACAGCAATGCTCAGTAACTCTTTTGTCTACTTTATTTCTTCCTTTTCTGCCACTTCTTATGCAAGCTAATTCCTCCTCATCCCGACTTTGGCTCCTGGAGGTGTGGCAGGCTGCTCCTTTTATTTAACACTTGGAAGCACTTTCGGAGTCCTGAAGCTGTGGCACTGGACCACTTCTGGGTGAGGTTGGAGCCTCACAAAGTAGGGCTTGCCAAAACCCTGAGCACCCCCTGCCAGCACCCACATGACTAAGTTGGCTAAATTTGATTTCCCAAGATGACCTGTGGGAATCTGTGGCAATGCTATAACCTACAGGGGCTGTCATCTAGTGTAAGGGGGAAACAAAACCCTGTCAGGCTGTCTCCCCTGTCCTTCCAGGGTGAAGGTGTCCCAGAGCTGTTCCTCACAGGATAATTGTAAACCTAATTTATACGTTTTCTTGTTTACTATTACGTTCATTGGTGTGACCTTTTTAGTTACTTACGTTTTCATATTATAGATTGTACTTGTAATACGTATTACCAACCACAAATAAAATGATATTTTCCTTGATTTTGTTTTGTTACATTTTTTCTCATCTATAGATATTGTGTATATTTTATCTGCCCCCCGCTTATTCTTCTTGTTCATTATTTTTAGCAAAAAAAAGTAACCCTTTCAAAATGAAAAAGAGCAACATGACCCCCAGCTCATTTAATTAAAGGAACCCAAGCATCTTGGTATCAGACTTGAGTTGAAACCTCACTTATATACAGAATAAGTCATGTATTCAGGAACATGAAATAACTGAGTCTGTCAAAATATATCCATACTGTAGGAAACCTGAAGTCCTGAAATTTATAACAACTGTTACTAGGGGAACAAGGCCCTAAATGCATACAAATTAAAACTGGTTTAAAAAGTAAGTAATACTGTAAAATCAGGATTGCTACATTTTGTACAGATAGTTCAAATTATAGAACACAGTTGCAGGTACATCAATTAAATGCAAGAAAAACAAAATTTGTTTTAGATGTGTTTTGAATGTGAACACTGATGGAACTTCATCAGTAGATCTAGAAAGAGAGTTGATCAAGGCCTCTAAGCTGGCCAAAGAAAATGTGCAATGCGTGTCACTGCGCCTTGAGATGAATTAGCAACTTTGAGCTGTTTCTTGTCTTATTGTATCTCTAATGCTCCCAATGCAGGGCCTTGCTCCTTACCCCCTATTACCACTAGAATCCCCGAAGCCTACGAAAAAAGTCGTAATACCGGGCCACCTTAAATTCCTTCGCACCTCTTCATCAGCATCTTTGTTATGAAAATGTGTCAATCAGCACAGGCAGTAAGCAGCCAGCTATTCCATCCCCCACCAATGTAGCTGAAGTTCTCCCAGGTCAAATCTGTTTATCTGGGTGTAAGGTGCCCAGAGTGGTATAGGGTAAATAATATATTGTTATTTGGAACACATGCATTTCATGTGTGTTCTGTGTCTGCAACGATCTGGGTAAATGTAGGATGACAGGAAATGCAAGGCAAGAAATGTTGAACACATGACTAAAGCAGAAACTTTTTTCATGTTGATAAAATTGATAAAATGTTGACATGAAATGTATACTATGTGAAGACTGAAGTTCAAATATCAAAAGCACACTTGTGTCGTTATACCTTTGCAAAAGTGTTTTTTTATATTTAATACGCTACTATGGCTGTTCGTTTGTCTGTACAGGATTTTAAATCACCTATAGCTCGCAGACCATCTGAACTATTGACCTGAAATTTGGTACACATATACTCTACTGTCTGCTTTCGTGGTGGTGATTGACCTCCAAGGTTATTCCTCTTTTTATTTTTATTTTATTTTATTGTAGAATCAACTCTTGGCAGTGGCCAGCAGGGTGGTCATGCGGCGCATGCGTATGGGCGCTCTTCTCATTCCCTACCAACTTCATTGTCACTTCCCCTAACTTTTCATATCTTAAATTATTCTTGAGACAGATTGAAGACTTAAGTGCCAGCTCAAGTGAAAAATGAAAGAAAACGTACTAAGTAATTGCAACTCAAACACCGACTTAATCAGTTTTAACGTGAAAAGATGCAGACGAAAGAAAAGCTGCTCAGGAAGCAGCAAGCACATCAACCTCAGAGCAAATGAATTCTAAACGTACAGAGAATGAGTATGAAAACTATGAATGCTCAAGTCAAGTGCGCCGTTGCTGGTATTTTATTTTTCAGTAACCACCTTCAATTATATCACATCTGTCTCTGCCTCTCTCATGAATGCACACACACATCCATGCATAAAAATGCAGTTATTTGAAAACGCTATGTCATTTGAACATGATTTGTCATTTGAACATTGTTTTTTTTCTAATCTTGCCCAGTCTCCACATTATGGTGCATGCAGACAGACTTCTTGTATAGAGCATGGCACTGCCAGATCTAAATACTAGCATGGAGAATTTCACACGTATTGAAGTGACTTCAGCTGCAGGTGGAAGTTCCTGTCCCACTTTATGGTGACAAGCCGAGTTGTGTTGCTGTGCAGCAGTTTATTAGCCAGTAACATGAAGAACTTGTATTTTGTTACAGTTTTGCCTTAGTCTGAAAACGGTTTTATAACCACACTCTTGGAAAGTCCTTCTTCCGTGGGACGACTGAGATCTTTTCCTAAATAAGGCGTAGCATTGCACATGCACATGTATTTCTGTCGTTTTTCACACATTCTGCACAGGTGTCTTTGTTGTCAAAGCGCAAATGCTGCATGGTAGTCTGATAGCGGTCATTGTATCTTTGATTGCCGGTACAACAAATAGCTATGGCCAGGCATCAACAAAAGCACCAACTATGGTCATCACTGCTCTTGTTAAAAGAATGGATCAGAGAGGGAGAGGCAAGTTTGTTGTACCACATGAATGTGACTAAAAAAATAAAACTAAATAAAAAAAACGCTAACTTTTACAAATAATAAAAATTTACAACGGGTGTTACAGACTCAAATCAAATGTATGTTTTTATTATATAATAGTAATAAAAGCAGCTCACTACTCAAAATGGAAAATACGATGAAGACCCAGGATCAAACCTGCAACCTCTTGATTTAGAAGCAGCCGTTCTTACCTCTAACCCACCCAAGTAATTGATAAATGGACTTCAGTTTTTACAAACTGACAGCAACATGTAAATTGAATCATTTCTTTTTTTTGGTTATAATAAAGGCACACTTGTTTTGTTATACCTTTGTTATACCTGTTATACTTCAGTCTTCACACATTATACATTTCAAATCAAATCAAAATCAAATTGTATAAATTTTATCAAAATGAAAAAAGCTTCTCTTTAAGTTATGTGCTCAATATTCCTTGTCTCGTATTTGCAGTCATCCAACATTTACCCAGATTATTCTACACACAGAACACACATGAAATGTATGAATTCCAAATAACAATATATTATTTACTCTATACAGTACAACTCTAGGCACCTCACACCCAGATAAAGATGAAGAGGCGCAAAGGAATTTAAGGTGGCCCAGTATTATGCCTTTTTTCATTTTTTCGTAGGCTTCAGGGCTTCTATTGTTTATGTTGGTCCCACTAGTGTGTCATTGACATTCCTTGGTCAGATCTGATACAATTATGATGAATGGTCAGGACTATATGCCCTGGAGACTGGAAGGGGTGCAGTCAATGGAAGGCTGGAAGTGAGCCCAGAGAAACTCTTCCAGGTGAATGTCCTCCTGGCTGTAGAAAAGAAGGATGAAAAGGAAAGCAGTGGTGCAGCTTCTCTGGTGTTAAATCAGCCCCTGCAAGCGTAGCAACAGCAACACAAGTGACCCAATAAAAGTAATGCAAAGAAAAGAAACAGTTAACTGCAGACCGATCACTAATGTTTGACTTTTATTTTTAATAAACACTATGGTGTTTCTATATACAGTAATTTATTTTCATTTCATGAAAATCTACAAAATTCCTTTTTGCTACCACAATAATTCAGTAGCATATTTTTTATCTTTTTTGTATTTTCTTTGTTTTCCATTACTTTTTGCTTATGTATATGTTGCCTTCTTTTAGCCCATGCCTTATAAGAAACACAACTATAGAACATACTATAGTTGCAGAAAAAAAAACAATTAAAAATGCAAGAAAGATGAAGTTTGCTTTAAATGTGACTCAAATGTAGGCACTGACTTAACTTCATCAGCAGACCTAGAATGAAAGTTGATCAATGTCTCTAAAAATGCAGTATGTGTCACTATGCTGTGAGATGGATTGGCATCCCTCTTTGTGCTGTTTACACCCACTGCATGCCCAACCTACCTGGAAAGGAGTCTCTCTTTGAACTGCCTTTCCCAAGGTTTCTTCCATTTTTTCCCTACTGGGGTTTTTTTTGGGGAGTTTTTCCTTGTTTTCTTAGAGAGTCAAGGCTGGAGGGCTGTCAAGAGGCAGGGCCTGTTAAAGCCCATTGTCGCACTCCTTGTATGATTTTGGGCTATACAAAAATAAATTGTATTGTATTGTTTCTTGTCTTACTTCCAATGCTTCCATTGTAGGTTATTGCTCCCTATGACCCAGTAATGGAACAAAGAAGGTTCAGAAAATGAATGGATAAAAAATCTAGGCTAAAAGAAATACCCTTAATATTATAAAAGCAACAGATAAACAGAATCTGTCCTTATCTCTCTTCTCTGTTTAAAAGATAATCTCATAAGATCTTTATTGTACCCCTCATCTCCTTTCATCATAATGTAATATTTTCAAACCAGTTTCATTACATTCAAAATCAGAGGAGGCTTGAGCAACAATCCTTCCAGCCTTGGCCTAAAACACAAACCAACCCTGCACAAGGCACAGGACTATACATATGTAGCCAATTTGGAATCACCTATTAACACACACATCTTTACAATGTGCAAGGATAACTGCAAACCCATAAAAATCTCCATTAAGACATAAAGAGACTAAGAAAAATGTTAAAAAGACACGAACCAGTTGTGCCGTTCAGTTCTGCATTGCTGTACCCACAACATCACTGCACATTAATAATTTACTGTAGTTGCATTTTTACATTCATGCATTTTTTAATGTTCAAAAGAGATGGGCCAATTTATCACTCATTATCTTTGAGTACACCATTTCCATGTTTTTCAGGTCCTGATGTTTGCAAAGTTAAGAAGAAGATGGTAAAAGAGTAATAAAATAATTAATTAGTTCTTGCATATAACACGAGCATGGAAACCTTACAAAAAATCAATCTTTCATAATATGCAAACTTAATGACAGCTCTAAATAATATTTGCTGTTCACTGTACATTAAAAGCCATTATCGTAATGGACTCCTTCCCTGCTTTCAAAAAGATGTAGAATGTGTTTCAATGATAAAATTATTGTAACCTACTCAACAATTTTTTCTACAGGTCTTAAGCCAAACAGCTGTTTTTTTCTGATTTTACCTGAAAAAGATTTTTGTTTGTTTTACATTATTCCGCTTATCGGAGAAGATTACCATCACTGGCTTTACAAGAGACAGCACAGCAGGGTAAACAAGCAAGATCAAGCACTTCTAAGCTAAGATATGGCTTGGGCTCTGCTCTTTGTGCAGGAGGAATTCATCCTCCACTGAAATTAAAAGAAAATCATTTACCATGCATATTCATTCCTGGGACTTAAAATAAAAAAGGTTGCCAGCTGAGACTTCAGACTGCTTTTTTAAAGTGTTTTTGTGATAAGGAGCATGGCTTGAGGCCAGGAAGGAATCAGCTGAAATGATTCCCAGATGACATTAGCAGTTAGGAAGCCAGTCTTCAGGTTAGCCCCGCGGTGAACTGGAATCAAAGACTTTCAAAGGGAAAGACTGCTAAGCATCTGCTCATGGGATGATCTTTGCTTACCTTTGTGAATTCTAATAGTCTGTCCAGGTCATTTGCACAATTTATTCTCATGCCATTAGAGAGAACCTTCTAACACTGCTAACTACCACAGGAGCATTCATGGAAAACTGCTAATCTTACATGACATGCAGTGTGGTACAGGTCACTGTTATTAGCCCCTTTATGTCAGTGGTTCTCAAGTTTAGTCCTGGGGGCTCCTCTGAGGCTGCAAATTTTTGTTACAACCAGTTTAACAATCACTGAGTAAGTTTTTACCCTAAATTGATCTTATTGTTTAATAAGATGTCCTTTTTACTTCTTTAACTGCACCTTCAGAAAAGTGCATTAGTGTTAGATTTACATTTACAAGACACTACATAATTCTTTGCAATAGCTTTAGATGCTTAACTCTGTCATTTTTAAAAAAATCACTTTTCTTTGGCGCTTGTGTTCTTAATTGTATCTGAATACTGACAATGTATGACAAGCATTGCAGACACAAGGGTAAATTACAATTAATGCTAAAGGGCAGCTATTTTAGGGTTATTCACTTATGTACTTGGAGTTTTCATGTTCTTCCTGTGTCTGCATGGGTTTCTTCCAGATGCCCCAGTTTCCTCCTACTGTCCAAAGACATGCATGTAAGATGAATTGGCAATGCTAAATTGGCCCTTGTTTGTGTTTGGAGTCTGATGTGTGTGTGTGTGTGTGTGTGTGTGTGTGTGTTCACACTGTTATGGACTGTCGCCCTGTCCAGATTTTGTTCCTGCCTTGCACCCTATGCTTGCTCAGATAGGCTCCAGCCCCCCACACCCCTGGTGTAGATTAAGCAGGTTAGAAAATGACATGACATGACACTTGTGTGCTTATTAGTAAGTAATGTCATAAATAACCTGACAATAATAAGGAACAAAACACTAAAATGCAATAAAAGAATTCTTATGCATTAAAATTCCTTCTTCATCCTGTAAAAAGTAAGCATAACCGGGTTGTAATTTATGAATTGATACAAAAAAAACACAAATTGGGAATTGCATTGTAAAAGCTTACTTAATTAAGGTAGGAATTCAGTTAAAAGGAGACAATGACCAAACTGGACCTCAATGACCAAACTTCAGAAACAAGTCGTCATATTTTCAATGTAATTTCACTTGTTGGCTTTCAAGGCCAACAAGCATGTACTGACATGGACATCTCCAGAGCCTTATTACTTACAAAAATTATTTTCATGTTTTTTGTCAAGGAAAATACAAAGAAAACAGAAAGAGTATTGGGATCCCCATTTATTGCCTTTTGGCAAAAAATAAAGGATAAATTTAAGAGCTCTTGTGTTGGTTCCACTACCGTGCCTCTGGTTATTCATTGGTCAGTTATTATTTGGGACTATATGCTCTAGAGACTCAAAGGGGTTGAGTTGATAGCAGGACTAGAGGTGGGCTCAGAGAAGCCCTACCAGGTCAATGCCCTCCTGGCTGTAAAGGACAAGGATGAAAAGGAAAGTTGTGGTACACCTGCCCTGGTGTTAATTTGGACCCTGCAAGTCTAGATATAGTCAGTTTTCTTACAGTTGCTGCCTTCTGCTTCTTTAAAATGCTTGTGCTAAATGTTCAATGATCTGTACAAAATAATTTCTTTATCATGGGATTGTTGAGTCAGTGGAGGTTTCACTGAGTTTCATACCAAGTTAAATGTTTATTGATTGTTTACAGTGTGCAGTCTGAGTACTGAGAATATTCTGCTCCTGCAGTGAGCTCAGTGTGATCTATCATAAGCTGCACAGAATCCTGTTTAAAATGATGTGCTGTATTTTACTTGTAATACATTACACTAAACTGCTGATTGGACATGAATACAGAAATACCACAACTGTTACCTTTACCACTGTTTCAATCTTTGCTGTTCACTATGTAGATCCCATATATATATTGTGGAAGCTGGCCCGGTCACAGACAGGCGGACACTGATGGTTCACCAACCAACACACGTTTAATCATATTTTACAATATTTACAGTGCACACAACCCAGTACACCGTACCAATCACCCTTAAAGTCCAGGCCTCTCAATAATGCCTTTCACTCTTCTGGCTGCCTCCACTCCTCTCCTCTGAGCTCTGTCCTCTTCCACCCAACAACATCTATTGAATGCAGGGAGGTGGCCCCTTTTATAATCACTGGGACATGCTCTAGGTGCCTCCCAGTAAGCAACTGCCGGCACTCCCTGGTGTGGTGGAAGTGGCAGCTGTGCACCCGGAAGCACTCCGGGTGTCCCTGGTCTTCTTCCCCCCAGCACATCTGGGTGTGATGGAAGTGTTGAGGGCCAGGGCTCTTCAGGCATCCGGGCACCCCCTGGCGGTGACCATGGGCCTCTATAGGGTTGAGCTTCCAAGCTCTGTTCCTGTGGTCCCCATACCATTCAGGGCAGCTGCCCCCTCGTGTCTGGAGAAAGCATAAGCCCTGCTCCCGCCCTTCTGGGTGTCCCGTCCACCGTCAGCTGCTCGCCACTATATATATATATATATATATATATATATATATATAATAAATTTTAAAATATTTGATAATATTTTCGGCTGCTAATGTTAAGCATTGCCAGAGCGGATCATCTTTTTCCGTATCTTTTTGTCCTCTGCATCTTGTTCTGTTACACCCATCACCTGTATGTCCTCTCTCACCACATGCATAAACCTTCTCTTAGGCCTTCCTCTTTTCCTCTTTCCTGGCAGATCTATCCTTAGTATCCTTCTCCCAATATACTCAGCATCTCTCCTCTGGATACAAATATTTTCTGTCTAGAACACTAAACAGATAAATAGAGGATATACAAAGCATTAAATAGAATAAAAGAAAAAATAAACCAGAATAAAATATTAAATTCAATATTAAAAGAAATGCCCAAACAAATAACATAATTTGTGATATAATATACACACAAATTATCCTGAGACTTAGAGAGGTTAACTGAAAGAAGGATCAGAATATCATGTTAAGTTAGAAGCCTTTCTGAACAGATGAGTTTTAAGTTGATTTTTAAAAGAATAAATTGAATCAGCTGATAAAATTAATATAGGTAGGTTATTCCAAAGTCTGGATGCTATACAGCTAAATGCCCTGTCGCACATTGAGTGCAGGTTCAGTGTAGAGCATAATAAGATTGGCAGAATCAGAGGACATTAGTCGGTGAATGGGAGCATAGCGAAGGAGAAGGTCACTAATGTAGTCCAATGTAAGGCTATTTAAAAATTTGTAGGCTATTCATAGAATTTTATATTCAATCCAGTAAGACACAGGGAGCCAGTGAAGGCGAAGCAGGATGGGTAAGATGTGCTCACTGTTGCTGGTTTGTGTAAAGACTCTTGCAGCAGAGTTCTGAATGAACTGGAGCTGCAATATAAGATTAGAAGGGGCACCTGCCAGTAGTGAGTTACAGTAATTAATGTGGGATGTGACAGAAGCATGGACAAGTTTTTCAGCATTAGAAAAAGGCATGAGCAAACACGGGATATGATATGGAGGTGAAATTAAGAAAGTTTCTTAATGTGGTATTCTTGTAAATACTTCCCATGTTTGAAGGTGACTAAATATATTCCTCCTACACCTTTCCTTGGCATCTTTGTGTGTGTCAGTCTGTCTTGCCTTGCACTTCCTGTTTCGATCATGTTAGACTAAGCAACCAAAGCAAAACTGATCAGTCAGACCAAAGCTAAACTGACTGATCAGATTACGCAAAGGAATTTGTCACACACACATACATTCAGAGTGTAGCATTTTGATAGATAGATAGATAGATAGATAGATAGATAGATAGATAGATAGATAGATAGATAGATAGATAGATAGATAGATAGACATCAAGTGTGGATTATAGGAGTTCTCAAGTGCAGACCCTTAAACTCAGCAGACGCAAGTGACCGAAGCTGCAAGATAAAGGGGGTTTATTGATAACAAACAGAAGGAATAATTACATTTGAGACTAATAATCAACCCCTGGGTAAAGTAACAACAACTATGCCCTCAGAGTCTACCTATGCACCATTCTTTCTTCCTTCCTGCCAGTTGAGGCTTTGTCAACAACTGTCTTCCAGCTTCAAGCTCTCCTGACTAAGGGAAGAACAAGTTTTTAGCTAAGGGTCCACAAACACTTCTGAAATTTCTATTGGAAATACTTCAGAAATTTGAGTGATATAATAGATCCCTTGTGCTGTAGGTAGAACCCCCTGTCACATGTTACTATACTGTTTCCTCAGCATAGAAAAGAACTGGGAAAGGTCAGATTTCTTGTCCTTCCTGAAAACATTGATTGTGGGTCTAAACCAACCCAGTACCATGATGGTAGCACTCCCTGTTGATAAGGAAATGTGTCACCGCTGCTGTAAGTAGCTGTCTATCAGTAGACACTTTAATTTAGCATGGAACTTATGCCAGCAGAATTAGATGCACAGGAGGAAGTAGCACTGGACCGAACATCTGTTCATCACACTCATACACAAACCTACTTATGAATAAAATTTGTGTCACACAATTCAACTTAACCTGCACATATCTATCTTTCGGAAATGGGAGGGAAACCAAAGTACCTAGTGATAAAAGTCACATAGACAAAGAGAGTATGTGCAAATTAAACATAGTCATTGGCTAGGATTCAAATCTAGAACTAGGGGGCTTTGAGGAGGTAACAGGACTAATCACTTCAACACTATAGTGCCCAAATAAAAAAAATAAAATAAATATATAACTCACATCATGTATCTTATAGAAAGGACAGCAGAACAGACTCTGAGATGTGTAGAAGTCTCAAATGTGCATGCAGTGGTTCCCCAGTGCATCCATGTCCTGCTACAAAAGTAAGCAGTCAGAGAGAAGTGTAACAATATATTTTTGCAAAAAAAAAATGGCTGGAAAGCAAGGAAGAATAGGAGAGACACTGATATCTCCATTTATTACATGTGATTGGAAAATAGTACAAATTCACATGCTTCACTGAGTGGACCACCCTCATGATGCGCTCCATTTGAAAAAGAGCCAAGATAGAGAACAGCTGTTGTGATGACATTTTGAAAATGATGAATAACTGTATGCCATTTTGTGTTTTATTTCTCCCTTGGCAACTACCATTTTGGAACTTGACACTTATAGCTCAGCCATCCTGATTATTGTAACAGCACCATTGCCAGTTGCTTGTTTCAGTGATGTCACTACATTTTACATATAGTAAACATGTGGAAGCCCAAGTGATGATGACCAGCACACAAAAGACAGGCAATTTACAATATATGGCACGTATATATAGTATACTCCTAAAAAAAATATATGGCAGTGCTACAAAATCATCCACCAAGTTAACCCATTTATACAATCCAGGGTTACCGGGAGACAATTTCAGCCTTATTAGGCACAAGGCAGGGACCAATCCTGAACCAGGCAGCAGTTCACTATCATGCACCATCACTAATACAAAGCAAATCTACAGTCTCCATTCAGCCTAACCTGCTCATACTGTATTTTGGGATGTTAATGAAAATCTGGAGCATTCCAGATTCTTTGTAACTAAATCGTTAGGTATGGAAATGAAACCAGATAGATTTAGGATTTTCTTACTTGTGACCACGATTTCTGCGACACATTTTGAACTATTGACAGTCACTTTACTAACTCTCACTGGTTTTTCAAATATCTTCAGTTTTTCTTCTCTGTGGATAACTCTTCATATCCTGAACCGATATATAAACACTCTTGTAATGTGAGCTCTTCAGAGGGTGTTTATTCAACATTTTAGCTACAAAAGAAGCAAGTTAGTTCATGCAATAAAGCATCTCATCTCTTCTTCTGTCTTAAGTTGGACATGATAGACATCATTCAGGTCACTTGTGATGCCAGCAAAATGTTCAGGGATATCCTTTATGTATTGCTCACTTTGGAGGAACAAGTCCTCCGAGATTGTGTTTTGACTAGGAGGAGACAAGACACAGCATTGGCGCTTCTAGCAGATGTCTTGTCCCATCTAAAACTGTCCTTATGTCCTTATGACAAAACCCTTATGAATACAACTATCACTAAATATTAAATTGTAACAGTCCCTCTAAACTCAAGGCAAGATATGCTACATTGTCAGTTGAATGTTAACTGAAGTTCTGAAGGTTTTTCTGACGTTTTCCTCTTGAAGCTTGCGGTCACCTAAAGACAAAAAAAACAAAAGTCAACAATAGCATTGCAGTATCGAAATGACAAAAAAATATTTTTAACTGATCATCTATGCTCCACTACCCAACATAACATGCAAAATAATTCACATACTTTTAAATACTGTATAGATGTTACATTGAGCACAGATTATAAAACTTTACATATAGCCTCCACTCTACTCAGTTTATCCCAGCCATACAAAAATAAATAAACCTAAAAACACTACAAATTTTAATTACGAAGGATGCACCGGTACAGTTAAATCCCACTTATGTACAGGGGTGGCAAAAGTGGGTTTACAGTTGTTTATATGGAAAAAGAAATGCAGGTTATGATTACTACAGTAGCTTTATTAACTCAGTAGCTTTCTTAACTTTATTAACTCAAAATGATGTCACAATGCTCAGTGTAGTTAGGTACAATCTTGCAAGTGCTCATATTGCCAGCCTCCATTATTTACACATTCTTGTAGTCTACTTGCTAATAACAATAATAATAATAATAATAATAATAAGAAAAAGAAGAAGAAGAAGAAGAAGAAAATGACAAATAAGAAGATAAATAATACAAAAAATAAAATAACAATAAATAATAATAATACAAGAATACTGTCCTATGACAATATATTAAATTGCAACAATCCCGCTAAACTATAGACAAGGCATACTCACAATGGTAAACCTACTTTTGCCCACCCCTGTACATCAATATAAAGAAAAAATACTCAATGCATAATTTATCTACACGGGACTCTAGACATGACAGTCCAAGATTAAATGGCATATTGTTCGAGTGGGTTGGGGAAGGACATGGGAAAATAACAAGTTGAATGTTGCAAAGGAAGGAAGATAGGAAGATGGCGCTATCCTGAAAACCAAAAAGGTTCAGATCTCACCCTCCACTGATGATCATCTAGCCAGGATGCAAGAACAGTCTTAAAAGGGCATCTAGGTGGCCATCTCACCAACCTTGGCCTCACCGACAGTGGGTAAGGCATTTATACCTCTTCAGTTCGGTGTTGATAAAATCTGTCTCTTTAATTCTTCCCTTAAAAAAAATGATGCATGGATGTAAATCAGCCATCCTCTCTAACATTCCTTCCTTCCTTCTCCCATTTTGAGTTTGGCGATCTGACCTGTCATTGGTCCGTGACCAGAACATTTCCTGGCAGATGCTTCAAAATCCCACCCACGATAGGCAATTCTGTCAATCACCGTCTAGTGGTCATGAGAAAAGATCCCAGATGTGTCATTAAACTTGCTGAAGCCCAGGCAATAATGACCAGCACACAAAAGACAGGCAATGTACAATATATGGCACATGTATAGTATGCATAGTATTCTTCTAAAAAATGGTATATGGCAGTGCTACAAAATCATCCATCAAGTTAACTCACTTATACTATCCAGGGTTACTAGGAGCCAATTTCAACCTTACTGGACACAAGGCAGTGACCATTCCTGAACCAGGCATCAGTTCACTATCATGCACCATCATTAATACAAGGCAAATCTACAGTCTCCATTCAGCCTAGTCTGCTCATATTTTGAGATGTCAATGAAAATCTGGTGGACTCTGAGAAAAAGCATTCAGGCAAGGCAAACTCCACAATGACCTAGTCTGTTTTGAACCCAGTACTCTAGTGTTATGAAGATTCACTACCTTCAAAACAATCTAGGTCACTCTAAATAATCTCAGCAGTTGGTTCCATAATTCAGTTACCTTTCACTGATCAAAATATTTAACAGACTGCTCTTCCCAACTTTAACTTTTACTTTATGATTGATCTGATATATATTTGAATGTAAAGTGATATCAATGAAACCAAGAAAACAAAAAAAAGGACATTAACAGTATTTAATACATGCTGTGCTGTGTTTTGGTGGTTAGTACAGTTGTATCTCAGCTCCAGGGACAGGAGTTGGGTTCCTAGCTTGATCTCTGCCTATGTCAAGTTCGCACATTCTCACCATGTTGGCACAGGATTTCCTGTTTTTTTTTCCTCTCACATCACAGCGGCAGTAATTGAAGACACCAGAAATGTCTGCTGTGAGTGGATGTCAACATATCTGTTGTTGCCCCCTGTGGTTGGGTAGTATACCATCCATATTTAGTCCACACCATTTTTCACATGCTGGTGGAATAAATGCTGGTTCTCTGCAAAGTAAGACTCTGAATTGATCTTGAACATTCCAATTGCCTCACAAGCATGGCCTGAAAATAAAGTAATATGGACATTCCAAGAAAGACTGTGCTCTTCATGTGGTTGTTAGTTGAACGTAAAATTTATGACTCACAGTTCATAATGTGAACTGTTTCTTTCGGTGAACATTACTGCTTGCCCATGATCTCACACATCACACATCTGACACATCATATGTAATAATTGCTGACACATGAGGAACAGGAAATCACTGTTCATGTGAGGAGAAAAGCTGACATTTTTAGAGTTTTGGTTAGAGCTATGGGAAGCCACCAGGGGAAGCTACTTCCATTGAAGAAATGTCCTAAACATGACCTGGTGTAAGATTTAGTTTAGTTTCAGGTTATTATGATGTGAATTGATATGGATCCTTCATCAGAGGGCACAGTAGTTTTGGAAGAGACATTGGACGGCCATAATTATCCCTTCAGAACACATATCATGTACAGTTCTATAATGTAGAAACTTCAAATGCTTAATGATTAATGAAGAGCATGTATAAGGTTCCTGACCACTCAGATTGATACAGATCATAGTGGTGTAGGGGCCTCTGTTTTTAGATTTTATTTTATATTATTTTTACAGAATCCCTAATGTTTTTCCAGAAAAAAAGAATACCTAGTCATTTCATCCAGCACTTTGGTGGTATTATAAAGTAGATTAGAAGCAGATATTTAGCTAGGGATAACCATCCCAGTACATGTAATTAATGTATTTGAACATATATGTCTGAATAGGGTTGGTGCATATTGTTAAAGAAACAATTATATTTAACTTTACATAAATTATCTGTGTCCCTGCCAGTCAGAGAAGTGATTATCCTATAGCAAGTTTCAATTTTGTTAACCAATAAGTAAAGATATTTTCAGAAATATAGTTTAGTATTTTTACTAAAAATAAAAAAGCTTAATAATTAAGAAAACAAAGTCTGTCAAAAAGAAATACTTTGTGTTCCTTCAGAATTGTTAAGACCTCATGTATTATGCATTGAGAGAGAGACCTCTAGTGGTGTAACTATGAAATAACAGCATGAAAAAACTAGACGACACATTGTAAAGTCTGAAGAAATTTTTGTGTTGCTAAATTTATTCCAGACATTTTAAGTAATCTGGCAAACTGTGTATTTTGAAAAAATATCACAATAAATATCTTCATTTCTACATTTTACTGTAATTGATTGTAATACAGTTTTTGGAATGAAATCTAAACATTAATGGCACGGTGGCAGCCACTTAACTTGTTCATAGCAGATTCATATTTGTTGGTTATCTACATGCAGAGCTGTGTTGTTCTGCTCACTATTCAAGGCACCAGAGAGTGGCGACATCCTGCATGTTTATTAGCCCATTCCAAGTGCACTTTATACAGTATTTTTGCAGGTAATGGCCCAATAAACCTATGACACCTTTATTGATCGCAGGAAAAATGATTGTGATATTTACTTTTCGTGTTTTCTTTTTTTTTTGAACAGTGTACACTAGTATCTCTCTCTTAGATAATAACAAGCTAACAGAAAAGTTTGAGAGAAAGCAGAGTATGTAGTGGTTCAAGTGTACTTGGGAAGGAATTAAGAAGGAAAAGAATCAAGCAGCAATAATATACATTTTGTAAATATTTTACCAGTGCATTCCCATTCTGATTTTGCACACTCATTCTGTATTCTGTATGCATTATAAGATGCCATTCTAGCTCATGCTCCACTTAAGGGAAACCTGAAGTAGCCTATGTGTATTTATCAAGCATCTCAGTGTAGGAAAATAGTCTTAACTGGCTCAAAACTTCAGAATTACACAGATTTGGTCCTGCTCCTAGGTGGAGGAGTAAAAGCATTTAATCAGTTTTTCTCATTTGGAAACTAAACTTAACATCACCAGGATTTAGCAGAGCTAGGGAGCATTTCTAACTTGCATAGAGTTGCCAGAAGGTGGCACTCATGCAAAGATCAGTACACATTCCAGCAAAGGGTAAATGTTTTGGAAATGATGGACAACAGTGAACTTGTAAAAAGATATCAATTTAACAGAAATGGAATAATATTCATAACAAATCTTGTATAGTACATAATCTCTCCATCTATAAGGATAAGTCTGCACTGTCAGCTGAAATAAAAGTGTTCATAATGTTACTTTTTGGCCACAGGGAAAACGCAGCTTTTCAGTAGGGATGATTTATGCATGTCAAAACCAACCATTTCTCAAATTTTGCACTAAACTTTGAATACCTTTACATTGTGTGAAGCAATACATGAATTTAGACATTTCCCCACAGCTCCACATAAGGTCTTGTTAAATCAAGCTGCATTATTGCAAATTGCTGGTTTTTCTGGATTTGTTGGTGTGACTGATGGCATGAACATAAAGATCATTCATTGCTCCAAGTGTGAAAGAGCATGCATCCGTGAATCACCAGCAATTTCAAAGTATCAACACACAGGTGGTCATGGATAGAAACTGTATTGTAGTAGCAAGCATATTATCCTGTCAATAAGAGGATCTGGATGGGTTATTGACAGGGAAAAGTCAATCTCTGCATTCCATGAACCCCTGGAACATTTCTATTAGACTTCACAAGTCTAGGAAGATTTAAGAAGGCAGGCAGAGACTCCAAGGGCATTGGATAAATAAAGCCTCACAGAAGGTAAGGCAGAATCACTGGAGAGACACAGAACACAGCTCTGGAAGATGATCAAAAACACTGGAAGAATGAACAGGACTTCACAAGCAGTACAAGGATAATGGTGTCTAGTATCAGTATAAATTGATGACAGCTGGAAGGTGATAAGCATAAGCATGGCTGTGGATCATTCGTTGTTAGCTAGATTTGCTTATTATCAGACTTAACTCTCATTCATTGTGTGCGTCTTGGCAGTTCCATCTTGTTACTAATTGCAGTTTTATTCTTTATGTTCTTAGCAACAATTACATGCAGCTTAGCCCAATTTTCTACCTTATTATTGTATTTTTATCTTCTTCTTCTACTACTTTTGTTAATATAATAATAATAATAATAACTAGGGGGCTCTGTCCCTGCTCACTTTGCTTGCCAACCCCCAGGGGCAGGTGCTGAGCTGGTCGAATGGCATTGGGGCGCTCATCTGTTAGAGAAAGTAATTGTATTTAAAGAGATGGTATATAGAAGCTGCAGTGGGCTAGTGCCCTGCTCGGGGTTTGTTTCCTGCCTTGTGCCCTGTGTTGGCTGGGATTGGCTCCAGCAGACCCCCGTGACCCTGTAATTAGGATATAGCAGGTTGGATAATGGATGGATGGATGGTATATAGAAGAGTATGCAGTGTGTGGGAGGAAGATGAGTTGGTCCTTAGTTATTATAGATAGAAAATAAGTTACTTGAGTCTTTCAACACAACTGTCTATATTAAATACCAATGAATAATAGAACGTAGTAAAAAGTAAAAGTATAAAAGTAAAAGTAGAAGTAAAAAAAGTAAAATGTAATAAAATGTAATAAAAACTAAATAAAAAATTACATTACACTAATGCCTTGTGAAAAAACAATATTATGAATTACTTTATCCTCTAACTTGCATTTTGTAAATGTTGCTTTTTTGCATTTCTCTTCAGATATTGTTTGGAATATTTTTCTCTTTTTCATTTATTGGACGATTATCTTTGTTCTTGATTTTTATTATATGCAGCTGTTTTTGTTCATTTTCTTTTTTTTTGACATACATTACCAGCTCTTGTTGCTCTTTTTCTTTTGCAATCTAACATTTGATGTTCTTGAATAGATAATTTGCTTTTCTGCCTTGTCATTATAACCGACTGCTCTGTCGGGTGGGTTAGAACTGAGAGTGTCACAGGGTGGTACAGAGAGAGGATGTGCGTAGTAGGAGTAATGATTGGGTGACTGATGTGGAGGGGAGTGGTCAAACCTGAATAACACGGACACAACAGAAAATAATAATAATAATAATAATAATAATTATTATTATTATTATTATATTTGTTGTGAAGCTTTAGTGTTAATATCATGAGTGCCAGTTTGCGGCTCAGTGCTGCCATAAAATTGTGACATCATTCATTCTAAAATGTGGCTGCCTACCCCTTACTAAGAGTATGCCCCATAGCCACCACATCCTTCATGGTGGTCTAACTAATGGGAACCTAGTCATTATACTGAGGATTAACCCAGGTGAGAAAAAGAGACATAGACAAGATGGAACAAAATAGATAGTTCTTGATTAAAAACAGGTGAAATCAATACTGTACATATAAATGGCAAAAGTTGAAATGAGTTCTGAATTCAAAACAACAAAAAATACAAGAAAATCCTATTCTTTTTCCTTTAGCCTTCTACAGGTTGCTTGAAGGAACAAAATAAAACAAAAAAAAAAAAAAAAACACACACACATAACATTAATCCCAGTGCTTTTCCTTTCTCCCTTCTTTAGGCTGTTAAAGTAAATGAAGGACCTCTTACAAAGTGTGAAAGAAAAAATTAACTGCTTGCAAATTACTAAGGATTAAAAAAAACTGACAAAGCTATTTTGCTATAATGGCAGGTCATTGATACAGGCATCTGTCATAAGAGATGGTGCAGTAAGCTGACCAAGGACAATTTCCTTTTTAGGAACTCATCCGTTAGACACAGGAACAATGACTTTTCCTTCTTTAGGGCCCTATCTGCAACGTACACAAAATAGAAACTAAATATCTTTTTGTAGTATTTCTTTTGTTGCCGCCACGTAACAGAATTGAAAGTCAATTCTTGATCCGCACGATCAATGCCGTCCATCGTGCTATTTTAGTCAACCACAGCACAAGGCTACATAACCTGCTTTTGAGTTTTGCTTGTACAGTGACCATAGCTGCATTATGTACAGTACTAAGAAGACAAACATCTTTCTTGTCTTTCCATTTAAACGCAGACACTCTACACTTTTGCCAGGTTACTAGCACACCTTGCTGTAATTTAGCTCTGCCAAAGTCTTCAGGCATGCCATTACAGTTGGGACGCACTGTTCCATATGCGTCAGTCTTTCTTTGCAGCAAGATGTCAAATAGCTCTGGCGAAGTATAAAAATTGTCCATGGTTACATAGAAACCTTGATCTAGCAGAGCATCTATCAAAGTCAGCACTGATGACATAGCAACGCCGTTCTGATTGTATTTCTGATCAAATGTTGTCCCTTTCCCTGTGTACAGAACCAAATTTCAAATGTATGACATTTTAGATTCAAACAACTCATAAAGCTTTATGCCAAATCTTGCTCTTTTTGGTGTGATGTACTGTATCCATGACAGTCTGCCCTTATAAGCCATGAGAGTTTCATCGATGCTCACATCACGGTCTGGAATATAAACGCTTTGAAATTTTGCTACAATGGCCTGGTATATCATCTAAATTTTCTTCAGTTTGGGTGCTGGATGAGTATTCTCATCAAAGTCTTCATTGTTGGTACAGTGCAGGGTACAGTGCAGGGTATTTAAAGCAGGGTCAAAAGCCAGCCAGATGCAAGGGTCACTTTTGCATTCATCAGAATCACTTTTGGGCTCACTGTCCATTTCAGCTGTGGTGGGTTGGCACCTTCCCCAGGATTGGTCCCTGCCTTGTGCCCTGTGTTGGCTGGGATTGGCTCCAGCAGACCCCTGTGACCCTGTGTTCGGATTCAGTGGGTTGGGAAATGGATGGATGGATGTCCATTTCAGTTTCACCACCTGAGGACAAATTCACTTCCTCATCACTGCTGATGACAGGCTCCTCAACATCCTCAGCATCACTGCTTGTATCACTAGCAAGCGTGTGCAACACCGGGGCAGCTAAAAAACGTCTCTTACAAGACTCCATTATTACGGAGGGGGTTACTGATCACAATTACAGGTGAGAGAAGATGCACCGACTCCTTTGCCCATGTGATGCTTGGATGTAACAGTTACGCAAGACCCATCTATAACATCACCAGATTAATGCTTGGGACTTGCGCTGACAGCATTTTTACAGCCCATGTGATTCTAAGTTCTAATGTTTATGCAAGACGCATCTATACAGTTACCCAAGTAACACTCAGGAATAACGCTTTTGTCACGGTTTTTGCAGCCCAGGTATCACCTGGGTCTAATGCAAAGGAGGTTAAACAAAAGAATAAGGCTCCTGTAAAAGGCTAAGAGGCACAAGCTTGCAGCAATCCCTTTTGAAAATGGAAGCCTGGACTCAGCACCAATGCAAAAGTTTGCACTACCATTATCTTATTCCTGCTATATTGTGGCCCCCATATAAACAGTATTACAAGGTATCATAATGGCATAGACATTTTTGGGAAAAACAGCTCATGAAGGGGGGAGCCATGGGCTCAACCAAGGCCTATTCCTGACACTGTACAAAATATAAAGCCTGTTATTTAATGAACAAAACAGCTTGTTATGGCTAAAAACAAGAGATTCTATTGTTAACAATGGTTTATGGTACTTTCTGCCAAAAATGAAAATGTTGCTATGTAACACAACTAAAACGTGTGAGTGGTCAATGAGGTTAATTACTGTAGGCACGCAAGCTTTCCTTTCTCTCTGCTCTCAATAGCCAAAATATTATGTACTAAATTTAGTGTGCCAATGCCCTAGTATAACCTTGCCTTTAAAGCTGCTGTCTTACATATTGATGAAGTCACCAGCAGGGTGGAGGAATCGAGCTTTGGCAGGGTAATATACTGCGTGCAGCTCTTTCTGCTCTATGCAGACTAATACGTGTTGTCTCCCACTGAATCTGAGCCAGCTTTCTAATGTTTCAAAAAATGATTATTATTACTGGACATGTACTCTAGTATACCTTTAAAGGGGATCACAAAACTTCTATATATCATTTGCTTGCTGCATTTATAAATGGCCAGGATGCCCATTTATCTATTTTTACTACTGTTTTGTACAAAAGAGGGCTATAAGGGCTGGAATTTCAATGTTGCAAAGCACACAAACACATACACTTTCATACTGAGCTATTTAGTTGACATAATCTACATATCTTTGTGATGTGGGAGGAAACCAAACCCAGACTTGAACAGAATGGGAAAACACCACACACAGTCCTGGGCTGGGACCCAAAATTAACACCCTGAATCTGTGATGTACACTGCACCACTGTAATTTCTTTGTCTATTACAGTACATATGTTCATTTATACAAAAATTCAGGAATCCAGTTCAGGGTAATTCTGGTGGTACTGGGCAAGGTGGGAAACAACTCTGGAAGGACCTAGCAGTGCATTGCAGTTGTCAAAAATGTAATCGTACATAAAAGTGAAAATAACACGGAGATCTGAGCTACACAATCTTTAAGACAGAGACTATAAATATATTGTAGGTAAAATTATGTTACAACGAATATCTTTAACAACAAAATTTTAATTACAACAAAGTATTTTTATGGTCCTGACAGTTTCCCCATACGACACAAGTCTATAGAAATCTCGTTACTACGAAGTACATTCAGCAGATACTTTCATTACAAATAACCTTGAAATGCCTGAATGAATCATCCACAGAGCAGTTAGTTCTGTGGTCGCAGTTCAGTTGTGCACAATGATCCCCAAATAGAAACACTGTAAAAAAAATTTCTTTCTTCAAACTTTCCTCGTACTGTTTTTTTGCTATTTTTGTTTTCGGTGGTTTTCAGTGATAACTTTTGCTTATTTCTTGTCAACATTTGAAAAACATCCATTGGAATTTAACTCATTGTTACCCTCCTATAGAAATGGCAGACACGAAAAAGCGATAACAGTTCATATTAGAAAAAAAGACTTTAAATATTTGCAGCACTCGATTGCGGCAATAAGAAAAAAAAAAGTTTCAAGTGAATTTGGAATTTCACAATTGACACTGTCAACTTTCTTGAAAGACCAAGCAAAAAAAAGAAGAAAAATCTTGGGTTGCAAATGTATGCGGACTGCTGCATTTGAAGACGTTAAAAAAGCTGTTTTTATGCGGTTAAGTGATGCTCGGTCAAGAAGAATTCCTATTAATTCGGCACCCATTCAAGAAAATGTGAGGTTTCTAAACTCTCTTGGGACCTTGCAATCACCGCGTCTGTGGAAGACTGTGTATATGTTGCCGCGGCAACAGCAAGCTCACAACTCTGCTGCGTCTCTCTGCCAAAGCAAACTCGATGGGTGATGCAAGGAACATTGTAAATGTAGGGAACAGGATTATTTGGCCACTAACCTGCCTGACTGATGTGTCTGTTTATAGGAGAGTGGCAGATCCCGCTACAATAAATAACTGTGCTGTTCCTGTTTCAAGCTAAATAAAGCTGGTTTTGCTAAAGTACAGAGACTCAGCCTCGTGTTTTGGGGTGTAAGACAGGGACTTATAGTGAGACCCCGATCTTTTAGGATTTACTTCTGTGGCACCTCAATGCACCGATGTGATCCTGCTGTTGCCCTGCCCCGGCAACGTACAAACAGTCTTACACCAACGCGGCAATCATGCTTCAGGACGCACTTCAGCGTGACGTTCCCATTGGGTGGGGGAGATCCCAAAAGAGTTCAGAGACCTCACAATATGAAGAAGAAGAAAAGGATGATTCAACTTCTGATTGATTACTGTGCTGCCCACAACATGCTTCCGCATTTAGATAATGTTTGTGTTCAATTCCTCCCACCCAATTGCACAGCAGTGCTTCAGCCATTGGATTTGGGCATCATCTGCACCCTGAAAGTGTATTATCGCAAGGTAATGCTGAGAAAAATTCTCGTCAGCATAACTTGTAGACAGGAGAATATTAAAATTAACGCAAAAGATGTTATCGAAATGATTGCAGACGCCTGGACACAAGTTAAAGAAAGCACTATAGCTACAAATGCAGAATCTCATTACAATGAAATTTTCATTGAGAAAGCCACAGATGCATTACCTTTCATAAAATGTGTTATGCACAAAAGCAAAAGGTAACTGTTGGCTACTTATATATGGTATATAATGATTGACTTATAAGATTAATTCACTTACGAAACCACAAGTGCCTTTGAAAAGCTGCAGGAGGCCTGTTAACATTCCACAAGCTGCTATATTTTGTCCCAATGGGGAAACATTGAGACTTACTCGTCATACAGAGGGTGCCCTTAGGAAAATCTTGAATATAAGTGTGTAATGGTAGGTGAATCTACCCGTTCAGGCATTCTTCTACAGTGACTACAGGTCTTTAAAGGGCTTTTTTGACCTCAGAAGCTATTCTGCACAACACAGTAGCTGTGGAAGCATATCTAGCATGGAGCATAATAGCAAGCCTCTTCCTGAGCTAAATTAGGTCTAGAATCAGAAGGTGAGTCAGAGCAAGTACTTAACCCAGAGATGTTAGTGCAGTCAGGATTTGAGGAGACAGGATGAAAGGTTAGTGAGAGTATTTTGAAAAGCACTTTGAAGCGGTCATGAAGGTATGCCACCAAACCAGCTTTGTACCTACTGTTAAAGAGGTAAAGAAGGTTTGGTTTGTATTTATTTAGTTCATACTATGTGTTTGATATGGGCAGGATAATGTTTTTTCCCCACTGATCAAAATAACCCATGTTCACTTTTGCCTTTAGGTATGGGTGCATTTTATCCAGGTTACTGGTATTCTTCCTACATGACAAAGATGTCCAGTATGTATTAGTTAATTACTGGCAGTAAACTGATCTTAGAATGAGAAAGTGTAAGGATGCGTATGAATGCAATCAGCTGGTGTCTTATCTATGGTCAGTTCCTGGATTGTACATGATGCAGCAGATTTAAGTTCTCCACAACCCTAAGATTCAAAGATCTCTTAGAGAAATTCTGTGAGGTATACTTTATGTGTTGTTCATTTTGTGTTCTGTTTCTGGTTGGAATTGTGCCAACTGCTTTTCCCCACATTACCACAGTTAAGTGCAGGTCAAGTCAGGTTGGGGAGCATGTACTGGTTCAGCGTGTTGCCACACCCACCACACAACGAAACAGCTCAGGATTCTGGTTGGGAACTCCCCTGGCAGACACGCAGTCTCCGGAAATGACCCGCAATCTGCCACAGCGAGGTGTTACATGGGTGTCCCCTTGGCCTGGTCCAGCCACTTGGGTCCTCTGTAATGAGGATCCTACGAGCCGGATCACCCTCGGGGAATGATACCACATGGCTTTAGAGCCATAACTGACGGCTCCCTCACAATGCAGGTAAAGTGCCTCATTCAGGACTTCATGAGCAACTGCACATCTGACACAAAGTCAAACCAGCAGTACCCAAGGATTCTCTGAAGTGACACAGTACAGAAGGAGTCCAGTCTTCATTTCAGGTCATTGGACAGCGTCCATGTCTCACAACCATATAGCAAGACAGGAAGCACCAGGAATCTAAAGACTTGGACTTTTGTCCTTTTGCATAGGTATTGGGAGTGCCACACACCCCTTTCCAGTGACCTTATGACCCCCCATGCTCTCCCAATCTGTCTACTGACTTCATAGGAAGAATCACCAGAGACCTGAATGTCACTGCTGAAGTAAGAAAACCTACCAACAAGGTCGACACTCTCTCCGCAGACAGACACACTGCTGATGGCTGTGCCTAAGAGGTCATTAAAGTTCTCATAGATAAAAGTACAATTAAGACCCCCAAAGTCCCCTATGTGATTTAATGAATAGAGCTTCTTAACCAAAAGTTGATCATACTTTTTATAAGGCAATGTGTGGACACCCGGCTATTTAATGCAGCACGCTACTCCCTGCTGTAGCTTTCGGTGGACACACGATAATTTCGGTAAATGTTACCCTTTGGTGATTTCATTGTCCCATTGACCTTGATCTGATAAATAGGCACTTTGCTGGCACACCCCTGGAAAGGTACATCAATACAAAAACTCCTGTTTTTATTCTCATTTTCAACTTTTATACATTTTTGGCACTTCATTTAATGTAATGCTTCTCATGTCATCAGTTACTTTGAAAAATAGCCTTATGATTATTAATGTAAAGCATCAATAATAGGTTTAGATGATTATCTATGAACCAGCTTTTAAAGTGAAAGAATTACACAAAATAAATGCATAGTCTTATAAAGCCATAGAGTTGAGTTAGTTGATAAAGTTATACAGTACAGCTGCACTTCCCATACCATAGATGTTTACATAGCATACTTAAATGTTCTAAATGCTCTAAATAAGAAATACAACAACTAAAACATTAGAAGGTTAATTGAAACACTTGGATAAGCAGGAAACCACTCAGATTTGAATCCTGAGCAAAATAAAATGACTGACTGAAAACTGCTCAGAGAGGACCTCAGCCCTATCAAATACACATATTGTTAAAGTGGAAATTAAGGTTAAAGAAAAGACCAAACTATTAAAATGTGCTATGTCTTTAAAAGGCAGCCAACTATGATAATTAGCTGCAGATTTTCTTTTAGAGCAGACTTTGGCTATGATGAATATGACTAGCACGTTAAACAGCCAGCAGAAGGCAGCTGAGTAAACCAGAAACAAATAAGTTCAGCATCAAATGGATAATATTCATTTTTTGGAACATCTGTAACTCAGCATTCTCCTGTATTTCTTCTCCCCAAATATTCTTATACCATGGTCATGCTCCAGAAGATTATATAACTGCATGACTATATTTTAATTATAAAATACTATATTGTCAAACATTTGTGGTCATCTGACCATCACTCCAATATGAGATTGTTGGATATCACATTTCATATGGAGTTAAATGGAATACAGAGTTGTCCCATCCTTTTCAGATATAACAAGATCCACTCTTCTGTGAAGGTTTTCCACAAGAGTTTGGAGTTTGTCTGTGGGAATATACAGCCATTCAAGCAAAAGAGCATTGGCCAGGTCAAGTACTGATGTTGGACAAGAAGCAATGACTTGTAGTTGGCATTCCAATTTGTTCAAAAGGTGGATGTCAGGGCTTTGTGTAGGCTACTCAAGCCCCTCTATATCAAACTCAATAAAACCATGGCTTTTATTATGGTTTACCATGAAGCACAGTCATGCTGAAACAGAAAAGGTCCTTCTGCAAATTGTTGATACAAATTTGGAAGCTCACAATTGTCTAAAATGTTTTTGTATGCTTTAGAATAAACAGAACCCTTCACTGGAACCAAGAGGCCTGGCCTAAACCCTGAAAAAAGCCCCAGACCATAATCCCTCTTCCTTCAAACTTAACAATAGGCACTATACAGTCAGGAAGCCAGTGTTCTCCAGGCATTCGCCAAACCTAGATTTGTCCATCAGACTGCCAAAGAGCGAAGTGTGACTCATCACTCCAGAGAACATGTTTCCACTGCTCCAGAGGTCAATGTCGGTGTGCTTTATACCACTCCAGCTGGTGCTTGGCATTATGCACAGTGATCTTCTCAGTTCTTCTGCTGATGCTGCTTCCAGAAGCAGTTTGGAACTCCTTTACGAGTGATACAATAGAGAATTGATGATTTTTACGTGCTTTGTACTTCAGCCCTCATAATCTGCCCCGCCCTGTGAGTTTATGTGGTCGACTACTTTGAGGCTGAGCTATTTTTGTTCATAGACACTTCCATGTCACAATAATAGCCCTTACAGTTGACCGGGCAGATCTTGCAGATCTAGCTAATTTCATATACTGACTTTTGGCAAAGGTGTCATCCTAAGACAGTGCCAGGTTTAAAGTCACTGAGCTCCTAAATATGACCGATTCTACTGCCAATGTTTTTCAAGGGAGACTGCATGGCTATGTGCTTGATTTTATGAAACACGTGTACTGATTAATTTGGAGTGTCTACATACTTTTAGTCATATAGTGTCTCTAGCATACATTGTCAGCTTATAACAGTAAAAGAGAAAAGCTAAAGTACTTTTCATTGGATTCATATCTCCCAATTGCAGTTATAATGCATTTGCATCTTGATTTACTTTGGATGCCATCTATGCATAACGTTCCATTTTTCACATAGGAAGAACAATAAGGAATTCAAAACTCATACTAAATGGTGCATATGTGGCACTGTCACACTGTAGGCTAACCTTGAATGGAACATTCACACATGACTCAACAGTTCACAAACATTGCCGCCTTGTACACAGAAGTTAAAGTACATTCAACTTGTTCAATTCATCCATACTAGCAAAACTGGGTATTTTTTCTGTATATGTATTGATTTCTTTAGTAATGAATGTTGTTTAAATACACCATATCTTGTAAAGCGAAAAGATAATATAGCAGCCATGCACTTATTTGTGGTATCTCTTCTTATATTTCCCAAATCGATGTCAGGTTGTGCTCTTAGATAGATAGATAGATAGATAGATAGATAGATAGATAGATAGATAGATAGATAGATAGATAGATA
>JANRMT010062809.1:7753418-7767189 GCA_026402145.1 Polypterus bichir lapradei
ATAGATAGATAGATAGATAGATAGATAGATAGATAGATAGATAGATACTTTATTAATCCCGAAGGGGAAATTCACATACTCCAGCAGCAGCATACTGATAAAGTATGAGTCAAATTTGCCAATATGAGTCAATTCGAATCTCAGAAATAGTGACAAGTAAACTCATGTGTCAAAATACGGTTATTATTTTAACATGTACAAAGTACAGTAAAATTCTTACTTGCTTGTACTCATCAATATGCAACATGTCACTGGTATGATAAGTTTGAAGGTATTCGCTGGCAACGCAGTCCAGAAGTGTTGTGATTTAAATGTATGCAACCCCACATGTATTAAAGTGGGTCTTGAGTCCGGGGTGATAGACCTTCTGTGGACTGTGCTGAGGTTGAATTCTTGAGACCTTCTATCTTTCCTCCACTAAAAGACTGCATATCTGTGTTCACCTAGGCATCATATTCTCAGAAAGAGTTTCTCCTACTCTCATGTAAGGAATTTGTGCCTCTGTCATCAATCATTCTGATACTAGAGCCATCCTAAAGTTATGCCGTTCTTTTTGCATGTATGTTGTGTAGTCGTGGTTGTATAACTTATGATTATAAAGTTTTATATCAATGCAGATATCACTGACATGTTCAATTTGTCTAATTTATATACATTTTGCCTTTCCAGTAGTGTGCATACAGTTCGATTACCTCTGCCTTGTAATTATAATCCCTTACAAAGACACACCTAGACTGCCTGTTATTTATTTATGTATTATCAAAAAATGCAATCAAAGTTCTGTGTTATTCAACTTCAAATGAACGAACTGCTTGCAAATTGATTAACACATATTTTACTTTTATTATTTAAATAATCTGCTAATGTGCACAACTAACTAAATTTAAGTACAAACTGAAACATATCCATACATTGCAGTTGTCACACATTTGGGAGAAAACTTCAGGGTTCATGTAATGGTTGTTGCACTTCCGAGCTAGATTGTGGCACTGTTGCCTCTTCTCTTCCTCAGATGGCAAAATGGATGACTGACATTTCTTCCACATCTGATGTCACTTCCATGTTTCACCCTCCTGAGCCAGTTTCTTCTGGGTCATAACACTGACAAATAGCCACACCACCATCTTGGATTAATCTGAAGAAGGCTCCCATTTCAATAAGAAGTAATTTATTATTTATGTTTTTGCAACTGTGGTGGGCTGGCGCCCTGCCAGGGGTTTGTTTCCTGCCTTGTGCCCTGTGTTGGCTGGGATTGGCTCCAGCAGACCCCCATGACCCTGTAGTTAGGATATATCAGGTTGAATAATGGATGGACGGATGTTTTTGAAAACTTCTTTTTTTGCCATCACAATAGATGGGGTTCGCCTTGGTGCCCCAAATCTTTTTACATGACTCTTTGTTTTCATTACACAGTATTAGGTAAATTTCAATCTTGAGCAGCAATTAATTTGACCAAGCTAAATATTTTCAACTATAAATAAAACCTGTTTTCGGACCCAGAACACTGTGTTAGTAAGGCATGCCTCCTAATATCCAGTCGAAGAGATGTTATGCATTGTCCCGTTAGTTGTAGCAAATGAGGACAAAGTGCTTTACTCAACAAGTAAGTCAAAAGGTTGAGAATCCTTATACTTTAATGTAACTTCAGGAAGTTATACCATGTATGAAAGATGTATTTTCCATTGAGAAACTTGCAGGTTTCTGATAACTTTTTTTAACTTGACAAATAAATTGGCTGAAGGAAAACTAAACCTAAAACAGAGCAGGGAAGAAAATGGAGCTACAGATATACCAGAATGTTAGAGGGGTGAAAGGGACATATCAAGAGCAGACTAACAATAATATTAACAGAAGCTGCACTAGTAGCGTAAACATTAACATAGGATTCTGTGATAGCACAACTATATACTACTGTAAAACTATATTAAAGATGACCAAGTGCTGGTAATGGTTAGCATTAATGCCTCCTAACACTATGGACCAGGGCTCAATTCCCAACCTTGTTAATATTTGAATGGTATTGTTTTCTGTATGGAATTTCCTCCCAGTACTCCAGTTTCCTCCCACATTCCAAAGACATGCTTGGTTAAATGTGGTCCCAGTGTATGTGAGAGATGTGTGTGATGTGTGTGTACAGTAAGTGGGCTTTTTGATGGAAAGGGGCCCCATCCTATCCATGCTTGGTTCTCATCTTATGCCTGATGGTGCTCACAAAATTAACTGTTGGATAACTGTATTATGAATAAGTATCCATCTTCTGCCTTGTGTGAAAGTCGGTTTTAATTAAAGAAATTAGGTTATAGTATAGAGTGAAAGTTTGTTAAATTACCAAACTGGGAAGTGGCCGTAATCAGAATATCTATCTATATATCTAAATATCTGTATATATATCTATATATCTAAATATATGTCTATCTCTCTCTGTTTCTGTCTCTCTCTCTCTCTCTATATATATATATATATATATACTAGCAAAATACCCGCGCTTCGCAGCGGAGAAGTGGTGTGTTAAAGAAGGAAAAGGAAAAAAAAAGGAAACATTTTAAAAATAACGTAACATGATTGTCAATGTAATTGTTTTGTGACTGTTATGAGTGTTGCTGTCATCAAGGATTTGATTATCATTATTTCTTTCAATCAAGTTCGTATTTAGAGGATGTGTTGTGTTCAAGTTATATTCCGTGTTTGTCAACCGTTGTAAAGATAACAGGTTTCATTCATCGTTTAACAGGCATTCCCGGTATTGAGTTGTAGATTTGCCTGCGAATATTTAGCGGCAGTGTGTCTATGAACTTAATTTAAACTTAAACTTTACACCTTGCTTTCCTATTGATATGTCTACAAAGGCTTGTTCAGATTCAGAGGGTTGTTCCTTTCTTACTGCACCAATAAACAGCTCGTCTTCCTCTTTATCTGAGACATCACACACTGCATGCACGGGTTTACCTTTCCAAGTCCTGCAAAGTCAGTTCACGTGAACCGCTCGGAGTACAGTACATGCATCGAAGGTTCACAGCTGTGCTTGTGCTATCTCGTGTGATCTTGCAATGTCCACTGCTTTATTTAATGTTAGCTCAGACCCTGCACTTAAAAGTTTCTCTCGCACTTTCGCTGAGTTTGTGCCAAACACTATTCTATCCCTGACCATATCATCTTCGTTTGCATAAGAACAGTCCTTCACCAGCAATTTTAACTCCATTACAAAGTGATGAAAAGTCTTGTTTATATCCTGCGTCCTCTCATTAAACTTGTATCTCGCGAATATCGTATTCGTCTTAGGCATGACAAACGCCAGTGGCAGCGTGTCTATGAACCTAATTTAAAGTTAAGCTTTACACCTTGCTTTCCTATTCGTTTGCATAAGCACAGCCTTTCACCAGCAATTTTAACTCTGTTACAGCAATTTCTACTCAAATCGGTACTCGTGAATCTAAGATGTTTAACAGTCATTCCTGGTATTAAGTTGTGGATTTGCCTGCAAATATTTAGCGGCAGCGTGTCTATGAACGTAATTTAAACTTAAGCTTTACACCTTGCTTTCCTATTGATATGTGTACAAAGGCTTGTTCAGTGTCACAGGGTTGTTCGTTTCCTACTGCATCAATAAGCAGCTCGTCTTCCTCTTTATCTGAGACATCACACACTGCATGCACGGGTTTACCTTTCCCAGTCCTGCAAAGTCAGTTCACGTGAGCCGCTCAGAGTACATGCATTGAAGGTTCTCATCTGTGCTTGTGCTATCTTGTGCGATCTTGCGATGTCCACGACTTTATTTAATGTTAGCTCAGACCCGGCAAAGCGTCTTCTCAATAAACTTGTATCTTGCGAATATCTTATACATCGTAGGCATGACAAATGCCAGCGGCAGTGTGTCTATGAATTTAATTTAAACTTAAGGTTTACACCGTGGTTTGTTTCCACAGTAGCTGCGCTTATGAATATGCTTGTATGCGTCACTCGCTTCATATTCTTTTGCTACCTTTTCAATTGTGTAATGCGTTTTTTGTTCAGCGCTCTTTGGAGCTCTTGCTTGTTCTCTGCATACTGCGTTCACAGTCAGTTCACGTGAGCCGCTCGGAGTACATGCATCGAAGGTTCTCAGCTGTGCTTGTGCTATGTTGTGCGATCTTGCGATGTCCACGGCTTTATTTAATGTTAACTAAGACCCGGCACTTAAAAGTTTCTCTCGCACTTTTGCTAAGTTTGTGCCAAACACTATTCTATCCCTGACCATCTCATTTTCGTTTGCATAAGCACAGTCCTTCACCTGCGAATATTTAGCGGCAGCGTGTCTATTGGATTGGTGCTGACGGACGGCCTTATATGGGCAGGCACTCAATTACGTGGGAGGAGTGACGATGAGGGACGCAACTCCGCCTCACACGGTGACCGAGCTGCAGGCTATGGCTGTATATATGTACGTAAGTAGGTTCCAGTTATGACCGTTACGCATAGAATTTCGAAATGAAACCTGCCTAACTTTTGTAAGTAAGCTGTAAGGAATAAGCCTGCCAAATTTCAGCCTTCTACCTACACGGGAAGTTGGAGAATTAGTAATGAGTGAGTGAGTCAGTCAGTCAGTGAGGGCTTTGCCTTTTATTAGTATAGTTATATGCCCCTGCTCACCAACCCCCTTACTTGCACTACGTGTTAGCCTTTTTACGGTTTTGCCACTCATATGGGGATGTGGATGTACAATTTACTAGCTATTTTACATTACAGCGAGTAATTAACCATATTAAAACAAAATAATTTGAATGTAAATTATGTTTCATGTTGCATTAGAGTTACTCGTTGCGTAATACGATTTCGTTCTGTTTGGCTTTGAAATTAAAATGCTAAAACTTGCTTTAAACTTACGCTTTTACTGTAAAACTTCAGTAAAAACAATTTTTCGAATTACATTTTTGTCACTATCGCATTGAATTGTGATTCTGTGTTTGGACTTTCATCGTGACAACGGCACATATAACTGCACGGGATTTAATTTTGTTTCTTTCTCTCTATTAAATAGAATAACTTTTTCAAATGTTTCGCTCTGAAATTTGTAAATTGTCATTGCAAAAGCTATTCTAACGGGAATCTGTTAACGTTTTAATACAAATGGCATGTCAAGATCTCCTTTGTTGTCTAATGTTATCCCCTGAAAATGTACTACATTACCTTTCTTGGATACATCCTTCTTTCTACAGTAATTCGTGCAGAGGAAGACTGGACGCTGTTAACAGTTGTACATATTCTTCGGAATATTGTAAGTTGATGTTTTCATCCTTTACATGATCACCACCAACTGTTTCAGCATAGTTTATTGATACGCATTTAACAAATTTGTTGTGTAAATAATAATCATTTTTGACATTAATTCGTTTGACTTCATCGTTTCTCGGTGCTAAGATTGCCCGTGTACTCATTTTTACTGTTGATAACCCTTCATGATGAAATGTCTTGTCTTGTAGGAGCAAGAACTGTGTCTGTCAAAAGCATTCACACAAATGAGAGGTGAGAGTGCTGTGTGCGTGGTTTTCTATGGTTGAGAGGAGGGTGTGACTTGAGAACATCTCATGGCGAAAGTCTTGACTTGCGGGACTTGAAAAAATCTTCCAAAAAGTCTTGTCTCGTTGCAGGAGTTTTTTATTATGTATATATAAAATATATATATTTTATATATATATATATACTCTATATATATATATATTGTCAGGGATGCCAGGGGCAACGACCCGGCCGGGACTCCTTGAGGGACCGGAAGAGGGTCAATGCCCACCCTGGATCACGTGGGGGCTGCCTTCCTGGTTGCTTTGGGGGCCACAGGTAGAGGGCTTGGAAGCCCAACCCTGTAGGGACCCGTGGTTACCGCCAGGGGGCGCCTCAATGCCTTGGGGACCCTGGACCTCAGCACTTCCGCCACACCAGGAAGTGCTGGAGGGAAGAAGAGAAGGGATACCCGGAGAGCTTCCGGGAGAACAGCCAGCATTTCCGCCACACTGGGGTGTGTCTAGGGAGGAATGCCGGGACACACCTGGAGCTCATCCGGGATGAGATAAAAGGGGCCGTCTCCCTTCATTCGAAGCTGGAGTCTGGTGGAAGCAGGACAAAGCAGAGAGGAGAGTGGAGGCGGCCCGTAGAGAAGGCAATTGTGTGGCCAGGACTGTGTTTGGGGTTTGTGCACTGACTTTGAATTGTAAATATTAGTGTAAAATAAACGTGTGGTGGTGATGAACAACATGCCCGCCAGTCTGTGTCCAGGCCGCGTCCACAATATATATATATATATAGAGAGAGAGAGAGAGAGTATATGTATGTACTGTTATCACACAGGACAGGATTGTTACCTTTCGATTAACCGGCCTGGAGGCCAATGTGACACAACGATGGAGGGAGGCTTTGCTTCAAAACTATATGCCTCCCCAACCCTCTGGATGGCAAACATCCCTGTACTTTGGGACCCATTCCAAAACCCGCAAGGCATCATGTGACTTGTAGTGCTGTGAGGCAGCCCTGCTGGGATTTGTGGGTGGCTCCAGAGGGCGTTACAGGGAGTTACACTCCCTGCTTTAGGGAACTTCTAATTGACCTGGGAGTACTTTCATCTGCCTATGCTGTAGTACTCCCGGGCCAAAGATAAAAGGAGCTGCTCCACCTGATTAAGTAAGTTGGAATCAGGAGGAAGAGTCCAACACTTGCGAGAGAAAGAGGAGTTCAAGAAAGAAGAGAGGAATAATTGTTGATTGTAATTGTCTTGTTGACAGGTATTTAAGAAGAATAAATAACCTGTAATTGAACCCTTGATTGTGTATGTGTCAGTTGTGTCTGGTGTTTGGGGGTCTGTGGCGCCTCTTGTCTTCCACTAGATATACATACACACATACATTCTCACTACCGGGGTGAGAGGGGGCACTGTTCCTAATGTTCCTAATTCGCCCCTTTTTTCCTTCTCAGTACCAAGAAAGATGCCAGCTGATTGACTCCGCCCCTTCTTTTTCAATGACCATAAAAGCCAGGTGGTTCCACAAGCTGGCATCTCATTTAGACCTGAGCTAGGAAAGAGTACGGAGCTCCAGTTCACAGACCCTTTAACAGAAAATCTGAGGAGGATATTACTTTTGGTTTTATTTTGAAATTGCGCTATATTATTTTCTTTTTTGACATTTCGGAAGTGAATGGGGCAACCTGGTTGACACCCCAACATTTCTCAAGACTTTGTACTCTGTCTTTTACCCAACCACAGTCTTGACTTCCACATTTTTTTCTAATTGTGGGTATAAATAATAATTTCTATCTAAACATTTTCTCCTGTGTTTAGTCCAATATTCTCAATTTTAAATCTTTGATAGTTGCTTGTTTGCTACAATGTACTTTTCATCAGTTTATTTATAACATGTAACATTTCTCAATGAATCCAATAGCAGGCTTCTTACAGATGAGAGGTTTTGCCTCTGGTAACAAATAGAAGGGCTAATACTGTTCTGCAGAGGAAGTGTTTTTTCTTTCATTTTATAGAACATTTATTTTGTTTAAATCCTAAAGTAAAGCAATGCAAATTGAAATTTCAGCCTCATTACAAAAAAAAATAACCCTCAATTATCACATTAAGAGATGAAAAAACATTTTTTTCCTTTATTCTGCAGATCAGAGCTTTAACACTATTACCTCTTTGATTAAGTGTGGATTTGAAAATGTTTTCCTAGTGTACAGCTTCCTGTTTTTACAGACCCTGATAATAACATTTAATGAATAAAGAAATTCTCCAGATGTAGAATACTAATAAATAAGAAATTAGGCAAAACTAAAGTTGTTTTTCATTTTGAACTATTTGTCTTGCATAGATGCAACATATAAACTCCAAACAAGTATAGAAAAAAGTCTAACATTTTCTGCAAACCTAAGTTTACTTATAACAGACTGCCAAAGGACATTCTCTTCAGTAGAACTGGCTCTGCATAATGAAGAACTCATGTTAGCACAGGGCGTGGTGAGTTAATTAGCACAGCAAGCCATACCAAAATGCCACAGTCACATTGCATGTAAGCCCACATGAAGGACTTCCACACGGATACCATATTACTTTCAGTAACCAAAGGCAACGTACACTTAGAGTTGGATGCACTTTGCTATGTGCCCAATGTATCTGTATAGATTCCTTTGCCGTAAATAATTTTCTTTGCTCTTATATATTTAAAAAAACTACAGATGCCACCTCATCATGGAGCACACTATGAAATTAGTTTATCTATACCCCAACAACTGAAAATACATTATTATGATTTGGAAGAAAAGAAAAATGGGTATCAAATCAATTACTTTTGGTTTAACAGATGCCTCTTTATAATAGTAAAGCTAAACAATATTTGAATATTTATGTTAGTTGTTTCATTGCTGTCTGTTACAACATAATTCTTTTTTGCACGCTTGTTCAAGCAATAAACAGAAGTTACATTTTAACCAATAATAAAAAAATATCTTCAAAGGCATACATTTCACAACAAGAAATCTATCATAAATGATCTAGTACATTAATGAATAGAATACACTTTAACAATCCTTCTGTGTTGGCTTTGGTGTTACTTTCAGGCAAGATCAAGGAGGGGAGCACATACTCTCGTGTGACAGCTTGATTAATGGACTTTATCTATCCAGGAAACAACAAAGCAGCCAGCTGAAGATTGCTGTATTATTCAAAAGGACCCAGGACAAATAACACTTTATTTTGTAAGTTAGATGTGATGTCAAAGCAATGGAATCAGTAGGGTAGCACAGTAAACAGAGCCAAACACATGTCACCATTGGGACGATTCAGTGGAAGACTACGCACATTCAAAGTCATCAATGTATGTCTAGTTGCTTCTGCTTCCTACATAATATCAAAGCAAGACTAGATTTAAGTTGTTGCTTATTGCCCTCTGGCAGTGTTCTTCCTCCCACACTAGCATGTTTATTTACATTCTCACTTTCAGTTCTGTTGGGTCCTCTGCCTGTCTTGCATACAAGGCAAAACATACACACACTTCACACACAATTGACTTAATTTTTTGGTGAGGCTTAATTTTACAGGGCCACAACAGGATGAGCTGTATTCATATGTGAAAAATACTTTTGTTTAGACTGTCAGCAAATGGCCAAGAATTTCCTGACAGCCAGTCAGTTAGTCAATGAGGGATGATGCAGATTTTATATTCACATATATTGTCACACACACGAGTGTCAGGAGTGTCCCATGGATTTTGGCACAAGGTAACATGGGGGCAGTATTGAGACTGTGACACAACTGCTAATCTGGTTTCCATTTCTTGTAGAGTGAAGTACAATATCCCAGAAGAAGTGTGACATAGCCCCTACCATTCTGGTCTTTTGCCTGTCTAAAGCATCACCTCCTCAGAAGTCTTTGTTCATTTTGATCCAGCTTCTGTAGAGGAGGGACATCTTTCTCCAGAATTAACCTCATCACAACTCCTGAGAGGTGTACTTATTGATGAAACAATGCCAATGTTTTGCTTTTTTTTCTTTCAGCAAACAAATAAATGGGATGTCCCTTAGAGCCCAACTTTTTTCTCTTTCCTTTGTGTCTTTTCACAAAGGTTATTGTTCAACATGAACCTAGAGAGTATTTTCAGGACTCTGCTGAGGTAAGGATAGCTGGAGTCATAGAATAGGGTGACATGGTTTTTGACTCTTTCTTCCTTTTTGTCTGTAGACCGGAAGATGAACTCCTGGAAGACCTTTGGTATCACATTCTGCTTAAACTTGGAAGTCCAACTCTATTGATACAGTATATAAGAAGGCAAAAGACTATAAGTCAGCTTTCATCGGTGAACTTGCAACTAAACAAAGCACAGCATCTAATTCAAAACCACTTTTTCAGTCTTTTTAGGAGAATTTAAGCCCAGACAATGATGAAACTACATACTTCTACATTTTCTTGTTTTTCTGCCCTTTGGAATTTGGACAACAAACAGGATCTCCTTAGAGATTTTTGTCTTCCTTCTAGTATAAGTGAATGCTAATTATATATATTGTGGCATGCGGCTGGGGGTGGAGCCTAGTCGGGACACCCAGGAGGACCGGAGGAGGGCTTGTGCCTCCTCCAGACCACGAGGGGGCGAGCGCCCTGGTTGTGTTGGGGGCCACAGGTAGAGGGCTTGGAAGCCCAACCCTGTAGGGGCCCGTGGACACCGCCAGGGGGCGCCCCGGTGCCTGAAGAACCCTGGACCTCAGCACTTCCACCACACCAGGAAGTGCTGGGGGGAAGAAGACTGGGGACACCCGGAGGGCTTCCGGGTGCGCAGCCGGCACTTCCACCACACGGGGGTGTGTCCGCAGAGGGCTGCCGGAAAGCAGCTGGAGCCCATCCGGGTTGCTATATAAGGGGCCGCCTCCCATCATTCAGTAGCAAGAGTCGGGTGGAAGAGGACGGAGCTCGGAGAGAGGAGTGGAGGCGGCCAGAAGGAAAGGCACTAGAGACTGTGAGGCCTGGACTTTGGGGGATCGGTGCTGGAGGCACTGGGTGTGCACTGACTAACTGTAAATATAGTTGTATAATAAATGAGTGTGTTGGGTGAACAAACGATGTCCGCCTGTCTGTGTCAGGGTCCAGTTCCACAGTTGCGTAGTCAGCAGGATGCTCCGTCTGTTACAAGACGGGGACCTGCAGAAAAAATCATTCTGTGGACGGCCCGGCGCAGCAGCGGATCCCACCCACTCGCCGCAGAAGGGGCGTGCACAACCCCGCGGGAGCGGTTCTCCCCACGGACTGCCGCCGGTCCGCAGAATGGCCATGTTCCCCGGGTGCGGAGGAAGGAGAAGGGCGTTGCTGGAGTGCAGCGGGCTCCGAGAGTCGCGCCGTTGGGAAGGACGGCCAGGACGGCATTGCTACACAGAAGGCCACACTGAGGCAGGCACCTCGGAGTGACTGGATCCAGGAGGTAAGTGCCCTGCCCCGCGGTAGTTGGCCCTTCGGGGTTGGACTCACCTTTGTTTCTTCAGGCAGGGACGATCCGTGTCCGTGGCAGGGGCACGCCGGTCCACACGCCGTTGGCAGTGCGAGGGCGGCAGCAGGAGACGCTGCGAGATCGGAGCCGCTGCAGCTCAAGAAACCGCAGCAGCTGCAAAGCTGCCAGGAGGCACGCCGCCGTACCTGGAAAGGGGGAGACAAGATGGCCGCGGACCGGAGGTCCCTCCTTGCGACAGGCACGGGATTGGGCTGTGTGTCTTGTGTGCCCACCGATGATTGGTTGGAGGCGGGACCAAGGAATGTCCGTCCCGGGCCAGAGAAAGACCTGATTGGACCAGAGGGAGAGGCCCGCAGGAGGCAGATGACAAGTGCGGCTGACGGACAGGTAAGCCCACCGACGGATGTCTTCCTGTCCTTGCCGGTGGCTCTGCGCGAGCCAGAGGAGTGCCTTCGGCCCGTAGAGTCACCTTTGTTGCAGGTGATACGTGCTCTCTCCGTGGAGCTACAGAAGCTGAAGGGGAAGGTGGTTGCGTCATCCGAGACGCCCCGTGCTGCGGAGGAACGGGGCGACGCTGGAGCCTTTGGCCGGAGGAGCACGGCGGGGAAGGTGAGTACAGCCCTCCCCGTACAGCATGAGGGAGAATTCGCCGAAATCAGCCGTGATGTTAATGACCGGCAGCAAGTAAGCGATAGTCCAACAGCGGACGCGGTGGTGCAGGCTGTGCGCGGAGCAAGGAGAGTGAGATCGCAGGGGCTGGTAGGACAAAGGCTGATGAGTGCCCTGGGTCCTAGTGCCCTGCGCTCCAAGCCCGCGGCAGTCTCCCGTCGCTCTGCAGGGACACAGATGGGATTGGATTTGAGCGTTCACCATGCTCAGACCCAGACCGTCAGAGTGTCCAAGAGGAAAAGGAGGAATCGAGGGGTGAATGCCAGTTCCTCCGATAGGAAGGGACATGTCGCTGGGTGCGCACGTCCAGTGAAGGGCCGTCCTCTGCGGAGGCAGAGGGAAACCCCTGGGCGGGTGGAGGAGCCACCTGTGAGAGCGGCCCCGTTAGTGATGAACAGACGGGCATGGAACCTGCGGCGGGGGTGCCGAACAGGCAAGTCGCGGGCTGCCGGTAGGGGGGAGAGCGCTGCCTGTACAGAAATCGGAGGGACGCCCGGTGCTGGTGTCCAGGCAGTGCTTCTGGCCCTCCCTTTTGTTTCTTTACAGGACCGGAGCCCCGACGAGCAGTAGGACATGCCCCGTTGGGAACCTGCCCTTCTGGAACAGGCTGCTCCACAGGAAGACTCCCCACCGGCGATCGGATGGTGCCCCGGCTGGCGGGGACTATGGAGGCGAGAGTGGTACAGACCAGAGGGGTACCGAAGTGGTGCATTCCAGGGTGCCGTGGTGGTCCCTGGATACGTAGTAGGACCCACTCCGGGGACGAACTGCCCTCTCGGGATGTGTCGCTCGGACCGACATGTCTTCGCTGGCAGTGGGGCACTGTGGCATGCCCAGGAGGACGCCCAGGAGGACCGGAGGAGGGCTTATGCCTCCTCCAGACCACGAGGGGGCAACCGCCCTGGTTGTGTTGGGGGCCACGGGTAGAGGGCTTGGAAGCCCAACCCTGTAGGGGCCCGTGGACACCACCAGGGGGCGCCTCGGTGCCTGAAGAACCCTGGACTTCAGCACTTCCGCCACACCAGGAAGTGCTTCCAGGTGCACAGCATTTATATATACATTTATATATGTATATATATACCCCGATCTTCATACTCTCAAATGGACAAGTCACATGCCGTGGCGCAATTGTAGAGGCTTCGCCTCTAGCGCCGACATCCGAGGTTCGATTCCCGAGAGGGGATGCACTGAGTATGTACGCGCGCTTCACGATTCATTTTACCCTCTCATCCCCTTGGTTTGAGACGTATGAAAAAATATGCGGTTAACGCAGAATCATGTTACTTTTTTTTAAAATGTTTCCTTTTCTTAGCACAAGCACAGCTGAGAAGCTTCGATGCATGTACTCCATAACGGGTTAAAAAAAATAACGCATTGAATCACACTTTCAAATCCAAGCAAAGGGGAACTTTTGTCAATGCATGATTTCCTGGTACATCGATTACATTGATACACACATCAGAGCTACAAAAATGTTAGAGTCGGAATAAAGCACGTTCCTACGACTGATTGGAGGAAAATTTCATTTCAAGAGACTACTCGACCGAAGCCTTGATAAAAGCATGGTTTTGTGCACACTGAAAAGCAAGCAAAATTAGATGCATTACAGAAAGCAGACTTTGTGGCTCTTACTGGGGATCATTGGACTTCCGTGACCGTTAGTAATTCTAATTACATCTAATTACAAAATGTTCAATGATCACACTGTTTTAGCCTAATGTACAAAATAATTTTGGCTAAGGTTACTCAGAGTTTAAAGATTAAGCTGGTCAAATTACCTTTTATGTTTCTGACTTATTTTTTTAAGAAGAAAAACTGCACTTTATGTTGAAATTTTGGTTATTATTATTTAAAGACAATACCATTCTGAAAATGTACTTAAAGTACTTAAACTACCACTTTATTTTTAAGTCTGCCCAATTTTAGCCAGGGATGATATTTTTGTTTCTGTTTTGAATTGAAATGCAGTTTAAAAGCTTTTTTTTTTTTTCAGAAATTAAAAGAGCTTGAGTTTACAATATTCATGTCCATGTCTATTATTTGATTCTGTCGCCCACTAAAACCCTTTTAAATTAAAAAAACACATTTGCGATTTGGGGCAAATTTACGTGTGCGATTACATACGATTAATCAAGATTAATTATTACACAGCCTCT
>JANRMT010062809.1:7767589-7797224 GCA_026402145.1 Polypterus bichir lapradei
ATTACATTGTCAATCATGTTACGTTATTATTAAAATGTTTCCTTTTCTTTTTACTTCTCCGCTGCCAAGCGCGGGTATTTTGCTATATATATATATATATATATATAGATAGATAGATATGACAACAACACTCATATCAATGACAAAACAATTACATTAACAATCATGTTACGTTATTTTAAAAATTTTTCTTTTCTTTTTCATAACTTCTTTAACACACTACTTCTCCGCTGTGAGGCGCGGGTATTCTGGTAGTATTTATATATATATTATATTGTTATATATTATATAAAACTACTTAATAATTTAGTGTTTTATATATAAATAAAGAATTAGATTTTTTTTAATTTGGGAGGACTGCAGGTAAAGTTTATATTCAGAAAGGTTGCTATTGTATTCAAGCATGTTTTCAAAAATGGGTCGCTGAATGCTGCCAGCACAACGACCAAATACATCTTTACTTACATATTGATGGCTTAAATTATAGCACAGAGAAAGCCACAAAGAATTTGGGTCTCAGATGGAGTAATTACCATTTATTGCCAAGAGTTTTGTTGGTAAGCATACCACAGGTGATAACTGTTGCACTTACTAGAAGATGTGCAATGAGCTACACAAATCTGATCCAAAGCTGGACATGTAGTGACACTGAAATCCTATTACAGGGACACACAGGTGGGTATAGTGATACATGAAGTAGTGTAGATAGTCAGATCTGGGTGGACGACTTGTGGACTGTGGAGGAAACAGACAAGCATGTGAATCTACTGGCTTGACTTATAATCCCTTCTTTTGCCTCTGCTCAGTACTGTGCAGGGGTTACCTGCACCCAAATCCTGCCACTCTTGTATCAGTAACCATTAAAAGTACCTATCGCAGATTTTAATAAACTGTGAAACCAAAACATACTGAATATGTTACACTTCCAAAATAATTAGCTGGTTGAATGGAGTCTATGGAGTTTATAGCTGTGATCATGTCACTATGACTTTCAAAGTTGTCCTGCACCTGCTCAAAGAACCAGAGAGGATTTCTTTTCTTGTCAGGATTCAAATTGCACACTACTAACAGTTTTTTTTTTAATTTGGTGGGTGAGCTACAAAATAGCCAAATGGGTTGTTAAATCAGTTTAATTAATTGGATGACAAAGTTGAAAAGTTTTAACTGGCTAACACTTGTCCTAAATATCTATTGGTTGAATCCTGTGGCTTGTTAGGTCCTACAGAGTCATACCTATAAGCAGGCCTGCTAAGATCAGATGCACAATGTTATTGCAGCTTATTAGTCCCAGGCAAGCTGTTATTTTTTCAAATTATATTTATATTTCTTTCACCAAACAAACAAATGGGGCATCCCTTAGAGCGCAACTTTTTTCCCCTGCAGCTTGCAAGAGGAAAACCACCAAATTACTGAGATTTGCAGCCTTACACAAGCACCCATACACACAAGGAGTATGCCATTATTGCATTATATGGGTGGAAGTGAACTGACAAGTGGTTAGAATGCATAAAAACAACTGAAAAGTGTGGATGTAAAATGCAATCCTCAAGGTGTCAGACAGTGAAAAGGAAGATTCCAGAAGGTATGAAGATGCAAGTTTAAACAGGGCCCTACAGATGAAAAGGAAAACCATAGAAGATAAACGATGGTAGGTGATCACAGATAATGACCTTAATGAGTGATATTGTAAGAGGAATTAAAGATAATATTCTAAGTAAATCAAATCTATATTTGTAGGAATGAAGCAGCTTCCTTCAGGTTTTCCCGGTAATTCATACAGAGCATATTGTGTCCTGGATAATGGACTAATTTTCTGAGACTCAAGGACTGTGTCTGTGATGTGGATGTGAGCAACATTGTATCACCACAAGGAATAGTCCTGTCTCCTTTCCTCTTTGCTCTGTACATCTTGAACTATAAACATAACATCAGATAATGTCAGTTATAGAAATTCTCAGATGATTGTATACTAATGTGTGTTAACATGGATGATGACATAAAGTACATGAGTCAGGTGGAGAACGTTGTCATAAGAATTGTCTACAACTCAGCATTATCAAAACTATGGAACTGGTTATTGACTTTTGCTATATCAAAGAGCATCTATGCCCAGTCACTATTTAGGGAGTGGCTGAGGAAGATGGTAGGCTGCTTACAGATACTTGGAGATCTACATTAATGAGAGATGGACTGGTGTACTAACACAGAGGAACTATATAGGTAAGGTCAGAACAGTCTTTTTTCTAATAAAATTGCAATCCTTTAATGTGAATAGTGACTTCCCTTATGTATTCTATAAATCCATGACTTTATACACTGTATTGTGTCGGGCTGGTAACATTACTTCAAGAATGGCGCACCAATCAAAAGGCTAAGTGACAAGGCAGACACAGTTATAGGAATCACTCTTGACCCAGTAAAGTATTTCAGCTAACAATGTTTTCAACAGGAGTGTGTCAAGAAACACTTTTGGATCATTGTTGTTGTTTGTTATAATATCTGTATAATTTCTTTGGCTTCAGTAAAAGCTAAATTTCACCTTGAAGACAAACATACTCTACCAATGTAGGTGGCTTACAGTAAGCTTAACTTGGTTGCCATACCTTACACTTAACCCTAACAATGGCTAGGCCTCCCTCCTGTTGTATCTTGGAAATAAGAAATATTCTGTCATTATATTATGATGTTCTAATATAGTATATTTGATATTTAAGCAGAAATTACTCAATACTCATTCACTAATTATGTCCAACATGTTACATCTTGGATTTCTTTCTTTAACTTGCTTTTAATGTAACTTTACCCTGCTTATTTTCTGGTTCACTCTGTACATATTGTTTTCTTTTTGCCTACTATTTCACGATGTTCTTTCTAGCTTCTTTTATTGTTGATTGATCTATCATAGTGATTTTCTCTGTACCAGCTATATTCCTATATCCTGTAGGTTTAATTCTAACAAATTTCCATGCTGGAAGAGTGATGAATGCACAAGAAGGAGTCAAGATTTCAAAGAGGGTTGGAACAACTCTCTGCTGGACTGAAGTCTTATCATACTAGAGTTTTCAAACATCATTATTTGTATGTTCCACCTAGGGGGATTGTTGGAGTCATAATGGAGGCGACTTCTCATTGTAAATTGCGGCATACTGGATCATCCATTTGAGGTATAGTAGATTATGAGTCAATACAGCCAAAAAGATACTGTGTACTCTGTTTTCCAGAGTACTGTGGCCCTCACAGGCCTATATTAGACAGTATGGTTGTCTTTTGTAGCACCTAGAAAAGCAATTAGGCCAGTCCAGAACTATTATTCTCTCTCTGTTCAAATTGTTTATTGGTCTGGAGGAGACACAATACTTGCGCAAAGGTTGTAGGTAAGCTAAATATACTAAGTAGAGGCTATCCGATCATTTTCATGAGTCCAGCCCATCTTTGGATTGGTGAGCTATTATTTAAGTTTTGTATATCACTAATCCAGAAGAGCAGAAACTCTAGGAATATATGTCTTATGCAATCTTTTAGCCTAAGTCACTGTTCATTTCCTTCCTCCCTTTATCTTCTTGAATAACACATCTGAGATTAGACTGGGAGCAGTGCTGTTCAGCAGAGAAGAACTCCCCTGATGTCTGAGGAACATTCTATAGTATGTAGCTGTTTTGTAGATGTTCTTTTACCTAGCTGTGCTACTTTCCTCTGGGATTAAAAATCATCACTGATCATCCCCTTTTTCAATGGATGGCTTTGTGTTGTCTGTTAGGGTCCTCACCCTTCAGGCTTATTACTACAGGGTCAAGTAAAATAATCACTTATATAACTGTAATGCTGATACTTTCTCAAAGACCACACACTTACGGTATTGTCCTCTATACTCTATAAGACAAAATGAGAAGATCCTTGCTAGTAATAAGACTATTGTGCCACCTACCTTTAAGGGGACCAATTTCATGGGAATACAGAAAGGAACAATGTTTCATATTTGTAAGTTAATGCCTCAGTTCCTTTTTATTTATCAGATGGCCAAAGTCAAATTTACACAGCCTGAATCTGCTCCTGATAGTCCAAGTAGTAGATGGTATAGAGTCTGAGAAGGAAAGACAGAGATTATAAGATTGGAGTTATAATATGTAGTTTCAGACATGGTGAGAAGGGTGTGTGAGACCTCCAAAAGACAATTGAAGCAGGTCAGGAGCTTTACTGGCCTACCCAGGAGAAGCTCACATTAAATAAACCAGTGCCCAACTACCACCTGCTGGCTTTGAACTACATAGGCCCAAAAAGGTGCGCTGGCTTTAAAAATTAAAAATGTAAAACAAGTCCCAAAAATAAAACTTAAATGCCTTGCAAGGGACAGAACTGCAAACTTTGTCTTGTGGAGGTGGACCACAAAATATTATTTTAATGAAGTTTTTATTAACAAAAATAGGAAGAAAAACAAAAATGCTCAGGAGAGAAATAGAGGATTTGCCTACAAGACAATTCAGAGGCAAACAAGTCCAAAAACATAAATCCAAAAGCAAACCCAAGAAAAAAGCAAACATCTCCAGGAACTAGTAATAAATCAAATAAATTACATTAACTGCTAAACAAACTCAATGATCCACTGTAGAGTTTCTCTCTCTGTTTGACTATAAAGCCAAAATGAGGTCCCCGCAGCAGAAATGTAAGGTAGCCCATTTAAATAAACAGTACATTATTAACAAATTATAAATAAATCTAACAGAAAAAAACATCAACTAAATCTAACAGAAAAACACAAAAACATGAAAAATAATAATTAAAAAATTAACAAACATTGATGTAAAACAAAGCTTAAACACAAGCCGGGGAAAAAAGCCCTGGCTATAATACAACAACTGGTATTTCTGGTCGTATAAATGTCGTTTAAATGGCTGCAGACATGCACTATCAGGATGTGTTATTTCTACTCACACTTTACATAACTGTGGTTACCTGATTGTTTCCCCAAATCTTTTTGTTTGTACTGGCAGGTTATTAATGCTGTTTTAAATGCTATCTAATTTATTAAATACAGTGTATACATATATATCCTTTTGTGAAGTATACATGTTTTTTTTTTATTATAGTATATATAGAAAATTTTACACTTTTGTTTAACTGATTTCACTAAAAATAACCCAAAGAAAATTAAAATTAAAAATTTAGTGTGGTTAATGACTGTAAAAGGATTTGACAACAGTTTTGGATAACTTGCCTTAGAAAAAACAAAGAAAGCAAAGGAAGGATTACTTTTGTAACTGCCGTGAAAAGAATTTGACTCTCATTTCTCAAACATGTTGGGATTTAGATTCAGATCCAGTAGATTAAATGGTATCAGACCATTGACTTTTTGTTGACTGTACCTTTGAATCATCTCAAACAAAAACAACAACACTATCTCTCTACAACTAAAATAATTTCACATCAGTTCTGACAAAAAATGAACACGCCATAATGGAGTTTACAGACATTTATTAAATCTAATATGAAATTGATTTGACTGGAAGTACTGCATAATCATCTGATTAGGTGCTTCTAAACTGAAAAATGCTTAAGACAATATTCTTGATTGAGGTTACAGAAGATAGGTTAAAGGATTTAGGTCACTCCTAAGTGTTCTTGTTTCACTTGTCTAACCTGAGGTCATTTATTATGCTATTCAAGAATTCATAGCATCTAAACTGTATATATTTCAATTCAATTAGAAATGTAATAATCCCTGTTTCAGATGATTTTATGTCTGACACAGGTCAGTTATCCATAATGAGCAAAACATGGTCGTGGTTAACCATGTAAGCCATAAAGATTGCTCATACAAGTTTAGATAATTCTGAGGTTTCACTTTTATAGAAACAATTGTTAATGCTAAAATACGTTTATGTGAGAAAGCTTCTGTAAGTGATTAGAACTTGACGTGTTCTGATCTAACACAGCAGATTCAGGGGTGCATGGATCTCTCTAGCTCTCTTGACCAGTATATTTTGATACACTGGTTTGACCTGATCATCTTTCTGATACATGTTTACAAGCAGCATCCCTGTTGGTGTTTGTTTGCAAAATTGGTACAGTTTTAATGTTTACTCAGCAGCTTAGATTAGAAGTATACCCTTTTTTGTCAAATCATTTTCTAGAGGAAAGATGCCTGTTAATACAGTATACCAAGTTTAGTTTAGTTCACATTTTTTTTAATTAGCTTTTATTTCTATACTATTTTTGCCTGTCAATTAATTTTCCGTTTAGTTTCAGTTCAGTTTTATTTAATTTTTAGACATTTCTACGAGGGATGTTCAAAAAGTTTCTGCACTTTTTTTTAACTCTATTTATTAACAATTTCAAAAACAACACTTTTCTACATAGTCACCTTCATTTCCAATGCAATTTTCCCAGCGTCATACCAACTTTTTAATACCAATTACTACTCCTCCTGCTTTCACATTTGTAATGAAATAAGTGCTGAAATTTTTTGAATGTCCCTTGTATTTTAGTTTTTATCTTGGGTGATTTACCTTAATTAGTTTTTATGTGGAATAAATAAATCAGTTTAGTTTTCATTTTAGCATAAAAAATAGTTACTTGATTAATAATTCAATGCTACAAAGTGATATACTAATGTAAAACACAAATAATAGATTTATATAAGTATTCACTACCTTCAAGTCAGTATTTAGTAGATGCACATTTGGAAGTCATTCTAGCCTTGGGTCTGTGTGCAGAGGTCACTTTTAGCTTTTCTCATTTGGACACGGACATTTTTCCCATTCTTCTTTACAAAACTGCTCAAACTCTGTCAGGGTGCATGGGAATTAAGAGTGAAGAGCCTCGTTCAACTCATAACTTTAGATCTTGTCAGTACAGGACATTAACACTGTAGTCTTTGAGCCATTCATGTGTAGATTTGGTTGTATGCTTGGGGTTATTATTTTACTGGAAAACAAACCTTCTCCCAATGCACTGATTTTTTGCAGGATATTTCTGGAGTCATTTGCCCTCTTCTCTGACAAGCATTCCAGGGCCTGCTTCAGAGAAACATCCCTATAGCCTAATGCTGCCGCCACCATGCTTCACAGTGGAAATGGTGTGTTTCTGATAATGATGGCCAAAATCCTCAGTTTTGGTCTCACCTTTTTTTTACTGACATTTTAGTGTCTCCCGTGTGCCTTATGGTGAATTCCAGCCCATAATCATGGTGTTTTTTTTGTAACAGTGGCTTTCTCTTTGCCACTTTCCCATAAAGTTGTGACAGGGGAAGCATACTGGGCAACAGCAATTGCATGCACATACTCTTCAATTTCTAACACTGTAGCTTGCAATTCTTTCAGAGTTCTCATACTTCTCTTTGTGACCTACCTCAACAGTCATCGTCCTGTATGACCACTCAGTTTTTGTGAATGACCTGCTCTATGCAGGTTTATAGCTTTGCCATACTCTTTCCATTTCTTAATGATTTATTTATCTGTACTCCAAGGGACACTCACTTACTTATGCTCTTGTATCCATCCCCTGACTTGTGTTTTTCAGTAACTTCATATAGTTACTTGGAGTGTTCATTTGTCTTCATTATGTAGGTTAGGCCTTGATACTGACTGATTACAAGTTGGACCTTCCACATAAAGGATCATTTATACTAACATCAATTGAAACTCCTTGAGTACAGACAGATGATCTCCACTGAATTAACCAAGTGACATCTAAAACCAATTGGCAGTAGTAATAATTCAGGTGTATCATATTAAAGGGAGTGAATACTTGTGCAGTCACTTATTTTTGTGTTTTATATTTGAAATAAATTTAGGCCACTTTGCAGTGATCTGTTCACTTTGACATTAAAGAGTCTTTTTCTGTTGATCAGTCTCAAAAAGACAAAATAAATCCACAGTGTGTCAGTGTTTTATAACAATAAAATGTAAACACTTCCAAGAGGGTAAATATTTTGTATAGGCACTGTATATAGCAACATCCTACCACAGAGGCAATGGTTTAAGACCTACTGTATATAGCTAGGCCCAGAGATGCAGCTGGTCCTCTGTTATTTGACCTTGTTCCCAAATACTTTACTGTATACAGTATTATAAAACCACTTCACAACACTGATGTCACTTTCCTGGTTAAAGTCCACCATCTTCTAAGTGTTCAACTTGCTAGAATGATTGAGTATATGAAACACTTAGGGGAAGATCTAATTGTGAGGGTTGACATGAGCACATATTAGCCTGACAGGATACATAAAAGATAACACTTCTGTGAAAAAGCTTCTGTAAATGAGTTGGACTCGGCATGTCCGGATATAATATAGTACAGCAGATTCAAGGGTACGTGGGTTTTTCTAGTTCTCTTGCAAAGTAATTTTTGATAAACTGGATTGAGCTGATCATCTTTGTAATACAAGCTTACACGCAGCATCAGTGTGGCTGGGTTTTTCAAGAATCGGTGCATTTGTAATGTTCACTCAGTAGATAAGATTACAAATATAAATTTTTCATCAAATTATCCAGTATGCCTTAGTATGCTGTTCAAACTACTTTACAACACTGATATTGCTTTCCCAACATCCTCTGAATGTTCAATTGCTAGAATGATTGAATGTATGAAACACATAGGTGAGGATCTAGTTTTGATGGTTGACACAGCCACATGTTAAGGTGACTGCATGATGCGGCTCATAAGGTATGCTAAGCAGTAGTGATTCCTAAGCTTAGTTAATTGTAGCATTATAGTTGGAGTGTTGAGACACAGCTCAGAAACAGAGAAGAGCCCATATTTATCAAGTATCTCAGAATTACTCCTAGGATTTGCACTAAAAGTCTGACTAAGATATGAATTTGACATGAGAAGAAATTATGAAAAATCTTAGTCCCAGTCCCAGTGAGGAGCCCAAGGTGCAAACTGGCACTCATGATGACTACTAATATCTTCTGATACTAATATTGAGGGTTCACCACAAATATAATAATAATAGTAATAATAATCAAATTAGTAGAAAGAAAACATATATTTGTTGCAGCTTTGCTTCATGAGTAATATTGTAATGAACACTGAGATGTAAAAACTAAGATGACATAAACCAAATGAGAGTTAACCCTGATAACGTGCAAATTTATGTCATAATGAACAATCCATAGCCAGTACCTTCAAAAGAATCACCTTCCTGCCTTTATAGCCTTGGACATGCCTCATAAAGTAACAGTTATACTGAAACTAGCTGTTGTTATTTCTGTATTGTTACTGAAGTTTTAATCACTCTTGCACTATTCCCAATCATCTTCCAAAGTCACATGTCATGTCTCTCTCTTAGATGTCTTCTTATTTTCTGCAAGGCTCTATTTATTTAGTGCGTTGGGAGTCTCTGTCTGCCTTCATGAACCTTCCTGGCTTATAACGTGTAAAGCGAATGTTCCAGGGGTTTGTGGAATGCAAAGCTTGGTATACCTTTGCAACATTTCATTGTCAATCACTGCACTTATTTTCAGAGTAATACTGCCTACTACAGTACAGTTTGCATTCATGGACACATGTGTGCTGATACTGTGATATCATTGGGAATTCATGTGTGCATGCTCATCCACACTTGGGACAATGATCTTTATGTATTTGCCTATTTGCCTGAACACAGCTTTAACATTATCTTCTTGATAAGTTTCAGTCGGGTTTTAGAACAAATCACAGTACAGAAACTGCACTCGTTAAAGAAAGTAAATGACTAGCGGGTAAATGCAGACAGAAGCCATTTATCGGTTCTCATCCTCTTAGATCTGAGTGCCGCATTTGACACCATTGATTACAACATTCTTAGAAATCGCCTAGTCAATGGGTGGGCCTCGTTGGTATTGTCTTAAATTGGTTTGAATCCTACCTGACAGGTAGAAAAATCTATATGGTGTTCCACAAGGCTCTATCCTGGGTCCGCTGCTCTTTTCGATCTACATGCTTCCGTTAGGTCAGATTATCTCGGGGCATAACATTAGTTACCATAGCTATGCTGATGACACGCAGCTGTATTTATCAATAGTACCTGATGACCCCGACTCTGTTGTTTCACTAACACAATGTCTTACTTGTGTTTCTAAATGGATGAATAGTAATTTTCTCAAGCTAAATAAAGAGAAAACAGAAATTTTAGTGATTGGCAATAATAGTTATAATGAGGTTATTAGAAATAAACTTGATGTATTAGGATTAAAAGTCAAGACAGAGGTAAAGAACTTAGGGGTAACCGTTGACTGACACCTGAATTTTAAATGGCATATTAATTAGATAACTAGGACAGCATTTTTTCACTTAGGAAATGTAGCAAAAGTTAGACCTCTTATATTATTGAAAGATGCTGAGAAATTAGTTATTAATTAATTAGTAATTAGTTTTGTTTTCAGTCAACTAGATTACTGTAACGCACTCTTCTCAGGACTACCCAAAAAGACATACTGTAAATCATTTGCGACTAGTGTAGAATGCAGCTGCTAGAATCCTAACTAGGAAAAGAAAATCTGAGCACATTTTTCCAGTTTTGATGTCACTACACTGGTTACCTGTGTCACTTAGAATTGACTTTAAAATACTGCTTATGGTTTACAAAGCCTTAAATAATCTCGCTCCATCTTATATATCGGAACATCTGACACCTTATATTCCAAATCGTGACCTTAGATCCTCAAATGAGTGTCTGCTTAGAATTTCAAGAGCTAAACTTAAAAGAAGTGGTGAGGCAGCCTTCTGCTGTTATGCACCTAAAATATGAAATAGCCTGCCAATAGGAATTCGCCAGGCTAATACAGTGGAGCACTTTAAAAAACTGCTAAAAACTCATTACTTTAACATGGCCTTCTAATAACTTCATTTTAATTTAATCCTGATACTCTGTATATTTAATTAGTTATCATAACTATTCAAAGTGGCTCTAAAATCTGCACTAACCCCTACTCTCTCTTCTGTTTCTTTCCCGGTTTTCTGTGGTGACGACCTGCGCCACCACCATCTAATCAAAGCACCATGATGTTCCTACATTGATGGATTAAAAGCCAGAAGTCTACATGACTATCATCATCAAGTCCTTCCATGAGAACCCTAAATACAAAGAGGAATGTTTCATTTATGTTAGGTAGAATGCTTAGAGTGGGCTGGGTGGTGTCATGGTCTGGAACCCCTGCGGATTTTATTTTTCCTCTCCAGCCGTTTGGAGTTTTTTTTTTTGTTTTCTCTGTCCTCCCTGGCAATCGGACCTTACTCTTATTTTATGTTAATTAGTGTTGTCTTATTTTAATTCTTACTTTGTCTTTTTTCTCTTTTCTTCATCATGTAAAGCACTTTGAGCTACATTATTTGTATGAAAATGCGCTATATAAATAAATGTTGTTGTTGTTGTTGTTGTTGTACGTGGAGTGGTAGGGAAATGTGTAAATCTGTATATTACCTCACCCCTTTCAAGGGTGTTCAAAGTTTTGGTGCAAAATTTGAGAAATGCTTGCTTGTGACATACCGATTCATTGCTAATGTAATGGCACCTTTCCTCTCTGGCTGAAAAATTGTAACATTATCAACACTTTAATTACATCTGGCTTCTCATCGTAGATGCGTTTATCATGTAACATACAAGAATATTATAATGTTACAAATATTATTCAATCTCTGAAAAATCAATACCTTTTTATGAGTGCATTGTTGTCCAGCATTTCCAAAACATTTAGCCTTTTCCAGAATGTCTGAGCCAGTCTTTGCTTTAGCGCCATCTTCTGGCAGCATCAAGCAAGTTAGGATACTTCATGAGCTCTTCAAAATTCTGGTAAACTTAGGAGTAGCTTCCTAAATTAGGAAAACTGATTACATGCTTTTATTCCTCCTCCTAAGAATAGGACCAAACTTGAATCACTCTGAGATTTTTGTGCCGTTTTCCTGCTTTGAGCCCCTTGATAAATATGGAGATAGATTTGTGATAACTTGAGCATGAAAAAGGTGCTATATAAAAAAATGTATTATTATTGTTATTATTATAACTGGCAAAATTTCAAGAAAGTATTAAAGTAGATTTGCATAAATATGTCTACTTGGGAACAGTTTGAACTAGCCAGTATGGAGTATACAGAAAGTAAAATAAGAATTCAAATGTTGAGAAAGCTTTCAAAATAATTGCAAGACTAACTTAAAATATTCAGGATTTTTCTTTTTTTTTTTACACTTCAGCAAAAATATAAAAAACATAGCAGATGTCTTTAGTAAAATTTGTTGCACACACTCACACAAAATAATAATAATTTGGAAACATATTGCTGACACAGTTAACCATTGCCAGAAGCAAGGTGGCGAAACCTCATATCCTAAGTGGGTAATGTCTTGGACGTTGTATGGCAATTTTCAAATCAGTTTTCTTGATGATAAACATACGGAGTCTTGGGAGAGTTTGCTTGCTTCTGGAGGAAGACAAACCCGTTGGCATGTCAAATGCTTAAGAAAAAAAGACAGTATATAAAATGATTTTCTAAACAGAAAAGTGTGTCTGGTGCAGAGCTATTATAAACAGTGCTTTTAATAATTCTGGGGCTTAAGTCTGTGTAATTAATGCCAAAATCATCAGTGAATGTGTAACGGGATCACTATCAAAATACAACGAAAAAAGATGGCAAACAATGTTGTATTATTCTTGCTCTTAATCGTCTAAAATATTCTTGCAGCTGTGTTCCCTTTAGCGGTATTATTTTAATAATGGTAACCTGCATATTGTATTAATTATCCTAAATTCCAGACAGCACTCCCCTGAGGACAACAGGAGGTTAACTATGTTAACGTGAGAAAGAAAACAAATTAGAGCTCTCAGGTAAGAAAAATCACCTGAGGAAAGTGGATTGAATTACGTCTTATATCGTGCAATGCACTGAGCACTGGTATGGGGATGAGCAGTGCTTCAAACTTCTTTATTACTCTCCTGATTTTTCTAGTTGCTGTGTCTTAATGGCTTGCTAACTCAAAATGAGCTGTAATGCCAATGACACTATTTTTTTCATTTGAATTTACGTTAATGGAGCTTTAAATAGAACATGTGTGTAGAGGCAGTTTATGGAAGAATGTGTTTGTACAGCTGCAGTGGTGTGTCTTTAAAATATTAAACTAATGGATCGCGTTTGCTAAACCATCACATTGCCCGGTGCTTAAAATGGATAACCTGTTACACTATGAGCAAAAGGTGTGTTTTTTTTTCTGTAAAAGATGTATTTTTGCGTATATTTTATTATAAGTCAGTGCAATACGATACAAGTCTTTGGCAAATGTTGCTTCATTCTGCAAGATTTATAAAAGTTAAAAGCTATTAAGAGGGGAAGGGCTACATACTAGAAACACTTTGCTAGACTTTTTGCCGGAAATATGATATGGGAATTGACGCTGTTGTACTTAGCTTTGACATCACAGAACTTGTTGATTGTCTCTTCCATACACTCCAGGCACTACTAAAGGAAGATCTTCCTGTTCCTCCCATAAACAATACACAGTCCCACAGGTGTCTTGCCACAGAAGCTTGCGATGCGTAACTCTTACTCGAGTTTGTGAGTGGAAGCAGATGTGTCTCGTCTTGTCTTGAAGGTTGCAGCAGTCTCGGCCACTGGAGAACATCTGTTATTTGTCACAGCATGTTGCAAACACCGGTAGTGGTTTTCTTCAAATGTTTCCATTCCTGAAATGCTCAGAAAATGTGCTAGACAGATCAGTTAATGAAGCCATTGCGCTGACCCAGAGGCTGATAACCATTACAGTGGCTTTTCCAGCTTTCTTTGGTAAGGTAGGGTGCAGACATTCATGCTTATTTTCATTTTTTATCAACAAAATTAGCAATCATATTCCAATTTAATAAGAGTAAAACTAAAAGATTAGGGAAGATTAGATCACATAAACTATATTAATCCAACGGGGAAATTCAAATGCATACAGCAGCAGAAACATAAAAACAAGGATAGAGACTCACAGGACAAATAATACAGTCAATCAACCAATCAGTAAGTATATAAATAAATCAAAATAAACTTAACAAGTACATCAGGTGGAAGCATGTAGAAGATGAAGATGAAATTCACACTAAAATAAAGCAAGCATCTCACCTGGGAATTTTGTTTATTTGGCCAAAACAGCTGTTTTCCCTTTTATGAAAATCATATTTTAAACAAAAAGAAGTTTAAATTCATTTTAAATTCACACAATGCTCTTCACTGACAGCCTTAAATCATTAACAAAATTCGGTCATAGGTTCTTCACCGGCAGTGGCGACATGCAAGGGTCAGGAACCGGAAGTGATGTTGTTCTCCCCGGAACTGGAAGTGACGCCATCAAGGTCGGAACCGGAAGCAACGTCATCAGGGCCAGATGGAATTTCCTGTGAATGGTCTGCAGGAAAGTGAGAAAAAAGGTCACTGCACTCCACCTCTTCCTCTTATGTGAATTACTTGTTAGTACACCGCACCTCACACACATTAAGCTTTGAGAATAATACACCTAAAAAACTGATATGAGTTAATTAAAACCAGTGTTCCCTATTCTATTACTCTATATGCTTTAGTAGTTACAAGGCTGGATAATCTGAATACAAATCCATCAAGAAAACGAACCATTTCATACACTCCAAGCGGTGAATACCTTGCCAAAACCATTTTTGTTTGCCAGCAATGCAATAATGAGGGATCATTTCCTAATTTAATTTTAACTATTTATTTTATTGATTGAATTGTTTTACTGACAGTATGCAGAATCAAAAATGTGTAATGGATAGCTTTATTTTATTTGAAATTTAGAAATAAGTATTGAATTAAAGTATGTAGCATAACATTCTGAAACCTGCTTAATCCATTGCAAGCTCATCTCTATTCCAGCAGCAGAGGCAGCCAGGCAGTAAACAGCCCTGGGCATGATGCTAGTGGATTGTTTGGTCAATTCATTCTCAGAAAAGGTCCATTTAGATTCACCAAGGAAAGTCTTTGGGAATGCAGCAGGAAAACCAGGCATGTAGATAGCTTGCACACACTACAAACACAATGACATGGCAAGGTGAATCAAACCTGGCACACTGCTCAACATGACATTATCATGCCATATATCTTACATTTTTGTTTAAAATTTGGCATCCTATTTCTTTCAAAGTATTATTTTTTAATTAAATATTGGTCAAATTATTTTGTGCAGCATAACAGAAAAGAACAACTAAACTGATTCCAGGACTGAGAAGTATGAGGAATGATTGAATGAGTCAAACCTTTTTAGTTTAAATAATGCAGCGTACAGAGGAGACAAAACAATGTCAGAGTGTTTTAGCACCATCCTGGTGACCCTGTATAACTGGAATAAGAAAGTAAGGAAAAACACGTAACAGGTTGAGGATAACATCCTTTTGAACAGGAGCTCAGAACTGAACTGAATTCAAAATGGTTGAACTTCAGGTCATATGTTGTTCCTGACTGGAAGGGGCGGGTCCAGAAGGGTGGATAACTCAAGTGATCTCAGAGGTGGAATGACTGTCAATATTCCGTTCTGCAGAGGGAGATAGAGAGAAGGTATTGAAACACAGCACTAACCCCTGGTTCCGTGGGTAATTAATATCACCAGAGCCCTTAAGATGTCTCTCATGTGCAGATACGTGACAACAGATTAAGAGGTGATTGAACGGTTTAAAATCATAAAACGAGTTAGTACAGTTGGAACCCAGCTGTTACTTTAAAATGTTACTTTCAACAATAATACTGGAATACAAATGGATACAGGTTATTGGTGGATATTACACAAATGTTGGAAAGTTTAACTTAATTTATAAATTAGCTTAATAGGATAGCAGAATGGTATGTTCTTAACAAAAATGTTTTAATGTTCTAACTATATTTTTTTACTAATTGTTATTTATTAAGTACAAAAGGTATAAAAATTGGATGGTGCAATTTGTATCAAGATTCCCAATTTATATAAAGCAAAAACAACTTTTTATACATCACCACTTCATATTGATAGATAAAGTAAATTATTCAACTCATCTTAAAGAAATGACTAGACCAGAATTAAGAAATTAACATCCTTATTTTTTTTCTCAAAAAAACATGTAAAAAGTGCTGCATGTTTTGGCTTGAAAAATGAAATTTTTATCAAATCTCATCTTTCTACTGTAAAACACTAAAAGTACAAAGTCAGAAGAGTAAAAGGCATAATAATAATAATTATAATAATTCTAATACCATATATACTGTCAAAATATGTCTTTTGTGCGGTATATCTTTGAATGGGAAAACTGCTTAGGTATACGGTCATTTACCTGACACTGTCTAGCATAATGGTTCATCTCAACAAGAATTCTTTCGGTCATGTCATCACCAAGAACTAACTTCAGGTAAGTAAGTGGATCTTGGCTGTCAACCTTCACTTTTATTTCTCGCTGTCCCACATAATCAAAATGAGATGGTGCTGGTTTATTTGAAGCAGGGTCAACAGTAACCCAAATGCGAATGTAACTTTCAGATTCATCAGAATCACTTTCAGTTTGTCCATTTCAATTTCACTGCCTGAAGACAGATTCACTTCGTCATTGCTACTGACGAGAGGCTCCACAACATCACTGGTCATATCACTGTCATGCGCATGTAATGCCTGGGCTGCCGAAAAAGGTTTCCTACAAGACACCATTAACACACTAGGAGAAGATATGTTTACTCCATTGCCAGGGTAACACTCAGGCCTTACACTTACGTAAGACACGCCTATACCATTGCCTGAGTAAAGCTCGGCATTAATTCTATTAGCACTTTTACAGCCCAAGTAACCCCCGAGTCTAATGCTTATGTGAGAAATGTCTGTGCAGTTGCCCGAATGACGCTCGGGTCTAATGCTAGGGAGGTTAAATTAATTGATAAAACACCTTTGGGAGACTTCTGATTTTTATCATTTTTATCATTTAGCATTTTACAAAATACACTTTCACTTTTTAAAACACCTCAAGCTTATAGTACAATATCAAATGATTCGATCAGTAAATAAAATAAAATACATAAGTAAAAATATATGCTGTATGATAATCTAATACTGATCTTCTGTGAGAGTCCAGAGAATAGGAGACATATTAAGATGGCATGAGGAATGCCAATATCTGGTCAGGAGGGGCGGCACGGTGGCGCAGTGGTAGCGCTGCTGCCTCGCAGTTAGGAGGCCTGGGTTCGCTTCCCGGGTCCTCCCTGCGTGGAGTTTGCATGTTCTCCCCGTGTCTGCGTGGGTTTCCTCCCACAGTCCAAAGACATGCAGGTTAGGTGGATTGGCCGTAGTGTTTGTGTGTGTCCTGCGGTGGGTTGGCACCCTGCCCAGGATTGGTTCGTGCCCTGTGTTGGCTGGGATTGGCTCCAGCAGACCCCCGTGACCCTGTTCGGATTCAGCGGGATGGATGGTCAGGAGGGATTTTGAAGAAACAGCTTAGTAAGTCAGTAGTACATTTTTGACAATGAATCAATGTAAAAAAGGAAGCTAGTGGAGAACTGAGAATTAATTTTGTTAACAAAGTTTGGTTTGCGTTAAGATTCTGGCAGCAGAATTCCCAAGTTCTGTTAATAGTTATTCATTCAAGAACAACAAAAGTGCATACAGTATTTCCCAAATGATTTAATAAAATTTTTAACAAATATGTTGGTTTGAAAACGTAGGCTCCTTTTGAATGCATCTCCAAATAAGATACCAAGGGAAAAATTGATCATTTTTCTTGAATATCCCAAGTAATTGCAGAAGTATTTGTGATGAAGCTAATATTAGAAGTCAGCATTTCCACTGAAGCTATGTATCCAGGAATGATTCTGACATCAATAGACTTGTCTTTAGTATCTGAGTGGAATATTAGTTTATGCTGAAAAAAATCAGGAAACCAATGGTAGCATTTACATGAAAAAAAGTTCAGAACCCTGAGGGATGTAACGGTTGAAATGCTGCAAGGAATTGGATTCACCATCAAAGACAACTGACTGCCAACAGTCAAAGAAATAAGATGACATCAAGTTAAAAAAAGATTCTTTACACTTTAGCCTAATTCTTTTGATGCCTCAGAAAGCTGATGTTGTAAACAGTGTCAAAAGCATCAATCAGGTCAAGAAGTTAACAGCATAGAGGGACAGGAATCATCAAGTTTCAGAAAAAAAGATTGTTTATCTTGAGGTCAGAATCTTGCCTGGAATAAATCAAAAATGTGTATTACTTAAATGCTGTCCTTGTTTGCAAGGATTTTATTCTAGGTGCTCTGGTTTCCGCCTGTCCACTGTAAGGTGGAAACCACCTTTCACCTGTCAGTGATCTAAATGTTAGGTTGCAACATTATTGCTAATTTAAAAAATGTTCAGTAGAATTGTTCATGTGTCTGGGTCTGATTAAAGTTGCCAATAAGTATAACACACAAATTTTTTAGATGTTGGTGGGAATCAGACTACACACGCATGGGGAGAATGTAAATATGACCCACATACAGTAACCAGCAAGCTGCATTAATCACTGCACCACCTTACCACCATCTTTTTAATTATATTAAATAAACAAATTAATTCATGTTATTGCTTTTTCTACATTAGTCATTAATAAATAAAAATAGTGCCCTTTATGACTTCACAATTCAGCCTCATGTATTTATTGGCTCAGTTTCAACACCATATCTACGGTAAGTGAAAACAGCCACCTGCTATTCCTGGCAAATGAAGTTCTAAACAAATTTTTGCTTTGGGCTGTATAACCTATTTTATTGGAGCTGTATTACTTTCCTAGACATGCACTCATGGCAACTTTCATCCTGCATTAGATTACACTGCATTTGCTTATTATTGGGAGCATGTGTACTTGAGAGTTTTAACCTGGGACAAAGGTTTAGCTAGTAGGTCACAGCACGCCATTGCTTGACATGTTTGTGAGCTGAAAATAAAATGAGGTTATATCACAGGTGTAAATTTTACATGACAGATAAAGAATGATTATTGTAATAGCAAATGAAAAACAGCTAATCTGAGATCTTGAACAAATCCCGAACAAATCTTCTTTTGTGCCTTTTAAAGGATGAAAATCACCATTAGGCCTCCTAAGTACTGGCAAAATACTTACAATTTTACCATCCAATCATAACAGACCAGCTAATATCATTTCAGCTGGCCTCAGGCACAGCTTTTAAATACTCAGTCTACAAAATTGAGTCAGAAACTGAGGGATTATCACCATCTAATACGAGATTAAGGGATCAAAGTTCTGCAGTTGTACAGAGAATTCACTGCAGCACTCTTTCATAATTCCTGTTCTTGTTGCCAAAGTACAATTGGGCAAACAGCTAAAGAATGACTGTATTAGTTCTACAAATTGAAATCTGTTCTTTCTGCTATGTTCTTTGAATGATAATTAAATGTTATATAGAATGACCAGGTTTCATTAAGATGATTAAACACAATGGCAACATTCTTTTATAGTTTCCTTTCTATTTAATAAACTCATGTTATTGTCTGTAGGAAGAAGTGAAAAAATCAACCACTGGTCAAATATTATTGAAGTTATAAATTAATAGATTACCACATTGTTTGATAATGTCCTCCTTGCTAATGGAATTAAAATGCACACTACATAGCTAATCGTTTGTGGACACATGACCATCTCTCATATATCAGCTTGGTGGACATCCCATTCTAAAACCATGGGCATTAATATGGAGTTGCTGTAACAGCCTCCACCATTCTAGAAAGGCTTTCCACAACATTTTGGAGTGTGTCTCAGGGAATATTTGCCCATTTAGCCAGTAGAGCATTTGTGAGACACTGATGTTGAACAAGAAGGCCTGACTTGCAATCGGTACTCCATTTCATTCCAAAGGTATGCAGTAGGATTGAGATCAGGGCTCTGTGCAGGCCACATGAGTTCCTCCACACCAAACTCATCTTTATGGACTTGGGTTAGTGCACAGTGGTGCAGTCATGTTAGAACAGAACAGGGCCTTTCCCAAACCACAAGGTTGGAAGTACACAAATGTCTTATATGCTGTAGCATTAACAGTACCCTACACTGGAACCAAGTGGCCTAGTCCAAAGCCTGAAAAAGAGCTTCAGGCCATTATCCCTCCTCTACAAAACATTATAGTGGGAACTATGTATTCCAGAAGGTAGCATTTTTCTGCTATCTACCAAACCCAGATTTGTCCATCAGGCTTCCAGAGAGTGAAGCATGATTCATTGCTCCATAGAACACAATTCACAATCCAATGGTGGCACTCTTTTCACCACTCCAGCTGATGCTTGGCATTGCGCATAGTAATCTTAGACTTGTGTGCAGCTGATCTGCCATGAAAACCCATTTCATGAATCTGCCATGAAAACCCATTTCATGAAGCTCCACACAACACAGTTCTTGTGTTGATGTTGCTTCCAGAGGAAGTTTGGAATTCTGTTGTATGGCGCAAGTGGTGTATCAGAGGATAGGTGATGTTTATGTGCTATGCACTTCAGTATTCATCTGCAATACTCTCTGTGTGTTCATGGTCTACAACAGTGGTTCCCAAACTCAGTCCTGGGGACCCACTGTGGCTGCAGGTTTTTGTTCCAACCAGATTCGCAGTCGGTGATAATAATTGATAATAGCTGATCTCATTTAATGAGTCGGCCTTTTTTACTCTTCTCTTATTCCGCATTCAGAAAAACACAACAGTATGGTTTTTACATTTACAAGACATTTAGAAATATTTCTGTTTTTTCTAAAGCTATAAATGCTTAAGTGTTTTTTGTTTTTCCCCTTTTTGCTGTGTAGTTTGCTCCCTTCATTTAACCCTAATAGTGACAATTAACAACCAGCATAGCAGACACCCAGGATGAAGAAAGCTGCAACGACTTCAGTGTCAGACCCGCTAATTAGTAAATAATCAATTAAATAACCCAAACTCCTGGAAAAGCAAAATGAAAATTAGTTGGAAAATACTGTTAATGACTTTAAACAATTTACATATTCCCCATATAATTGCTTATTACATTTTAGTAAAAATCTACCGAACGTCATTTGTAATTTCTTTATTGACTCCAAAGCACAGAAACTGGGAAATAATAATTCACTTAATAAGGCTAACAGTCCAATTAAAAATGGAAGTTGGTTGTAACAAAAACCTGCAGCCACCGTGGGTCCCCAGGACCGAGTTTGGGAACCACTGGTCTACAACATTTTGACTGTGCTGTTTTTGCTCCCAGAATACTCCGCTTCGCAATAATAGCATTTACAGTTGACCGGGGCAGGTCTAGCAAAGCAGAAATTTAATGCACTGATTTGTGGCAAAGGTAGCATTCTCTGACATTTAAAGTTACTGAGCTCTTCAGTAAGACCCATTCTATAGCCAATGTTTGTCAAAGGAGGTTGCATATGTATGTGCTTGATTTTATGCACCTGTTAACAATGGGTTTGGCTAAAACACCTGGACTCAGTAATTTGGAGGGGTGTAAACATACTTTTGGCCATTTACTATAGTGTATATGCTATATGCATTTTTGTCATGACTGTTTCCATCCCTACTTCCAGGAGATGTGATAAAGAACCATGATGGTAGGTTTCTGGATATGTACTGAAGTACTCACAAAGTGAGTGATGTACCTCAAGGCAGGTAAGTTTGTTGCCAAGTACTTAGCCTTAGTGGGAAACCTCAAGGGCAGCTCAATGACTACATTTGGTTTCAATATAAGTGGAAACCCAGTTGTTCCTGATTATCTAAGAGAATCTGTGGACTAAAATGTAATGTAATTATGTAAGTAGTAAAACTGATCACATGTATTTGAGGGTGAGCACTGAGTCTGGAGTCCATAAGTGACCACTGGAAATTACAAATTCTTGATAATTACATTACATGTTAAATTCAGCCTTAAAGAATATGAGTATAAGGGGAGAAATGACGAGTCATGATAGACATCTAATCATTAATCCGTCCATCTTTTCATTATCTGAACCTGACTGATCACAGTCAGTGAGTTAAAGCCTATCTAGGCAATATCAGATGCAAAACAGGAATCTATCGTGACAGTGTGTGATGAATCTCCTTTTTGGCATTCTGAACTGGAAGTTTTGAAGCATTTTATGATGGTGACTTCATTACCATGCTCCTATGTTATGTTTCAACCATGATTGCTGTAATAATGATTTTTTTTGATTGCACCATGCTGTTTATAGTGACTGCATTTGTTTCTATCCAAGTGATCAAATGTTGTAACGTCATGTCTCATCATTGAATCTCTGTGTTTATTGTGGCATCTGAACATTGGACAAATTCTTAAAAAAATTACACTAGATGGAAAAACTCTACTCCACAATTTTTTTCATTTTGACTTGCTGAGTTCAAAATGATAGTGTTTCTTATAGTAGATTCATAAGCCAACAGAACTAAGCAGTATCAGAATCAAAACAAGAGCAACGTCAAGAAAAAAATGACTGAAAAACAGATCTTTTCCTTAAATATTTCAAAGTTTGAATGAGAATTCTATAGAAGTCTTACCTTTAAAGAAGTAATTTTGTACTGCTTGTAGCCATCTTTTATATCATAGGTTACATGGCATGTGCATTATATGCCTAGCATATATGCCTTAAACTCTTCTTTCATGAAGTGTGATGAAGGGATTAATCCTCTTCCAGTTATCTAAAACAACATTAGAATATCCAAACATGTGTACTAGTTTTCCATTTGTTTTGTGGTGTGCTTATTTTCATTCTCGAATCAACACAAAGTTTTATAAACAAGACACCAGATGAGAAAATAAAGTCATTATGCTGCCTGAAAGCATATACTATACTGTACCAAGTCTTTTTAGCTGGGACCACTTTGGTGTCCCACCAAATCTCAGAGTTAATGGTTCTGTGTTGATAGAAAACATCAAGCCAAGGGCCTCGGCACCTCTCCTCTACACTGTAGGGTTTTGGAAAAGGTGAAAGACTCCAAGTCTGTCACTTGTCAAAATGGTGCAAGGGAACATTAAATATAAAAAACAGATAGTTGAATCGGTCGGCACGGTGGGTAGCACTGCTGCTTTGCAGTTAGGAGACCCGGGTTCGCTTCCCGGGTTCTCCTTGCGTGGAATTTGCATGTTCTCCCCGTGTCTGCATGGGTTTCCTCCCACGATCCAAAGACATGCAGGTTAGGTGCATTGGCGATACTAAATTTCCCCTAGTGTGTGCATGGTGTGGGTGTGTGTGTGTGTGTGCATGCCCTGTGGTGGGCTGGCACCCTGCATGGGGTTTGTTTCCTGCCTTGTGCCCTGTGTTGGCTGGGATTGGCTCCAGCAGACCCCTGTTACCCTGTAGTTGAGATATTGCGGGTTGGATAATGGATGGATTGATAGTTGAAACTGTCAGTTTACTGGCATAAGAAAGTTTATATTTATAAATTAATTCATCCACGATAAATGTGTAGATTTTGTTCAGATTTAATGCTTTAGTCATGGGGTGCTTTTTTGAAAAAAATACTTAAAATATTTCTGATCTATTGCTGTCGAAGTAACAGGAAGAAGATTTACTTGTCACTTCTGAATTTTGTGAAAAGGGATAATTATGCAACATCACAGTGACCGGAAACAAAAAAATTCAGAATCCAGGAAAACAGGCGTAAAAAATGGCAATGTGATGGCATTAAGATAAATTACATTACCAAAAACGATTAGTTTATCAAAAAAAAGCTAAAACCAAATTAATAACATGCTCCAAATAGAATCTACTGTTGGGGAATGCAACTCAATATGGAGCACTCAAACTGGACAGTCTGTTGCATTACATCCAAATATATATTTTTTTATTTTTTACTCTCATAAAATAAGCAAGTAGCTTGTTCTATCATTTGAGCACAAGGCAAGAATCAACACTACATAATTAAAACATATTGTTTTGTAAAGCCAAGCAAGGCTAAAAGAATGAACTGAAGTGACCAGGGGCCTCATGCATAATGCCGTGCGTAGAATTCACACTATAACATGGCGTACGGACAAAAACGGAAATGCGCTTACACACAAAAAAATCCAGATGCATAAATCTGTGCATACGCCAACTTCCACGTTCTTCCGCTACATAAATTCCGGTCAGCGTGAAAAGTAACACACGTGCACGCGCCTGCTGTCCCGCCCTGTCTCCTCCCAGAATTATGCCTCTTTGAATATGCAAATCAATATAAATAGCCCTTAAGCTTAGTGTTCTGTGAAAAGGCAATGGCAAAAGCACGGGGGGAATAGAAGAATTTCAGCGAATACCGAGGGGAGGCAAGGAAAAACATACTATTTGTTGGTTTAAACAGTGGTATAAACAACAAAAGGAAGTTGATCGAGTGACATAAAGTGTCGGAGAAACTCGAAAGCTCAAGCTCACAAAGTCTCACAGTGCCGAAATAAAAAAGAAGTTGACAGATATCAAAGTCGCCGTGAAAAGGCGAGTCATAGCCCACCGTCTTATGAGTGTCATATGAAAGCTTATTAGGGTACAGAGAAAAAAAAAGAGGCACACAGTGGGAAAAAAGCACGAAATGTCAACTTTAATCTCTAAATTTCCACTTTAATCAAATAGTTTATCTTTTCATTAAAGTAGAACATTATAAACTTCATCTTAAAATCGTTTAGTTTACTAGTTTCTCAAATCCCATCGTAACTAAAGTAGCACATTAAATGCTTTGTTTTGTATTTGATCTTCTATGTGCTCTATGTGTGTGAATCACTACGTGCTTCTTAAACTGGCTTTCTCTTCCTCCAATAGGACACAGAATCCAGTACATTCGTGACATTACAGCTCTCTGAATAATTAAAATACTGAGATGTATACTTGATATCATTTTCATGATGATAGGAGTTAAAGCATGTTATTAAAAATGGGAACACAGTGGTGCAGTGATTGTTCATGGCTCACGAAAGATGCTTGCTGCGCCGTGCGCAATCTTCGATGAAATAATTTATTGCAGCAGTACTGTCTTTAAACGTACTAACCTCCAATTCCTGTCCTTCTTTTTCTTTCTCCAAGTAACCAATCGCCACACAATCAGCTCTGTAATAGACGTTAAGCCATCTGTAAGCTTAGAATGCTGATTCTTCAAAACTTTTAAGGAACATTGAAATATCTTTGTAGTACATGTTTAATTATTCCATCCATCTATCCTTCCCTTGTTGCGCCAGCCCCAGCAAGAATACAGCGCAGGCAGGAACAATCCGTGAACGGAGCGTTAGCTCCTCGCTAGCGCTGCAGCACCGTGTACTCACTTGTTTAATTATTTACAATATAGATTATTTAAATGAAGTTAAAGTTTTATCTCTATAATATTATAAACATATTTTGCTGCATTTCATCTTAAAAAATGATATCATCATCATATGTAAATATGTGCTTCATAAAGTGGCTCAGGTTGTGCAATATTATAACTGTATCATAAGTTTACAGTGAGGTAATTGTACTTATAAGTGCAAAGCGTTCAACAAGGAGCAATTGATGGACTGATTGAGTGCGTTTATAGTTCTGAACTGTTTCTGAACTATGAGGAAAGGCTCTGAAGTGTTTGCTGTATGAGAGCAGTTCAATAGACAGCATGGCTGAGGCAACGTGTGATAGATGCTGTATACCGACAATTCTCTTTCCAGTCACCTGCTGTAGAGCTGTGTTTCCCCACTCAGATACAGTGATATTAATACTCCAAGTGGTGCAGTGAGAGTAATATGGAAAAAGATGATCTATGGTAAAGTCATCCCTGGTGGAGGATCACAGGAATCATGGGAAAGAGGGGCCCTTTCATCGGATTGGCTGGCCGAGCAACGTTTCAGCCGTGGAATGGCCAAATGGGGAGGCAGCTTGACGGATGAGGTCTCCAGCACTCTAAAAATATCAAAATCTTATTATATGATATCATCTACTGTTAAATTCTGCTCTGTACTTCTAAAATTTTTATTATTATGCTTTATTAAGGATTTGTTCTGTTCTGTGTATTGTATTGTATTGAACCCCTTCTTTTGACACCCACTGCACGCCCAACCTACCTGGAAAGGGGTCTCTCTTTGAACTGCCTTTCCCGAGGTTTCTTCCATTTTTCCCTACAAGGTTTTTTTGGGAGTTTTTCCTTGTCTTCTTAGAGAGTCAAGGCTGGGGGGTTGTCAAGAGGCAGGGCCTGTTAAAGCCCATTGTGGCACTTCCTGTGTGATTTTGGGCTATACAAAAATAAACTGTATTGTATTGTATCCACTGTGGCAACCCCTAACGGGAGCAGCTGAAAGAAGAAGAAGAAAAAGGTGCAGTGAGAGTAACAATGCTAAAGCAGCTACGGTATTTAGAATAGTTGGACCATTCTGTGCACCTTTATATTGTTACAGGTTAATTACAATCAGATGCATTAAACTAATAAACAGTATGCTTGTTAATTTCAGTGTATTTATAAAGCCGCGTCAGGGATGTGGATCTAAAAAAGAAAGGGAAACCACACCAGAACAGTAGCATTGCTTTGACGCTGGGTGCCACCAGTTTGCAAAACTGAGCGGAGAACTTGCTTACGCCAGGGTTGGAGCTACTGTGAAAATGTGCGTGGTATTACGCCAAGTTTAGGTTTTATACATCGCGATTTGAACGTGAAAACGTTTGTATGCAACATTTATATGCGTACGCACCATTTATACATGATGCCCCAGGAGAGGAATTATTAAGCACACTAAATTTCAAAACCAAGAATCAAGTCCATCTTTTGTCTGAATAAAAATGGTAAGCCAAGAATCAAAGTCAGGAACCTGGGAAATCTAAATAACATTACTAAACACAGACACATATTTTTTATATAGATATCTGCAAAACTCAAATGATGATGCATCTAAAGCGTTAAAGTTTATTGTGGCTCTCCAATGATGTTAATTGTGCAACCTCCAGGACTGCCCTCTGTAGCATCCATCGTAATGTCTTGAAGACAGTGGCACAAAATGGGAATGCGCATTGAAAATAATATAAAATAACTTTCAATATCTAAACACAAAGTCCAGATTACAAATATATGCCAAAATATGAATCTCTGCCAGAAAAAAAATGCAAAAACAAACATAATGAGACTTCAAAATTAAGAAGGTAGCTAATGACAACCATTTAAAAAATGTAAATTACCCAAATAATGACATACAGAATACAAAACTGTTATTTAATTCTTTTTGTTTTGTTTTCTGGCTTATTTAGACAGTTTGTTAATTTTGAAATCTATTTGCCTGGAAGTGGTTGTACTTGGAACACTGTTCACAAAATTATAGTAACCTTTCTGTTAGTCTATCCTTTTTCAGCATATCACACTATTAAAAGCACAAGGAATGGTCTCAAGATGAAGGCAAATGTATTATGACAGGGTGATATACTGAAGAAATCTTAAAGGCAGTGGCTGATGCATGGCCCCTGAAATAGTAAACCAGGAACAGCAGTGCATTGTACCAGAGGCTACATAAGTGCATAGTAACCCTGTATCTGCAGGAATTCCTGGGGAAGCCCATGAGCCAGACATTCCTTCCAGTTAGTGTTCATTGACTCCAGAGTCAAGTGGAGAATTTGGGGAAAAGGATTGTTTCCAGGGAGCTGATGTAACAATAGGTTTATAGAGAGATGAAGGAAGAACGCAAGAGGGGAAAGGATAGTGATGTTTTCAAGTAGGTGAGAAACTTCCTTCTGCTAGATAAGATGTAGTCAGGGTCAAAACAAGCATTTATCTTCTTCACATCATTAGTTTTTTATTTCCCCCGTTTGTTTATTTCTAGACCAGATGTCTGTGTATTAGACTGGGGTCTTGAGACTTAGCTTTAATTCTAAGTGGTGTCCAACAAAAAAATGAAAGAATTAGTTTCCGTTTTCCCTTATGTAGACAATCACAGTTGATAAATGCTGCTAAATAGTAACAGTTATCCTTCATTTTGTCAATGTTCCACTGGTTAGCCATTATGCATTTATCTTAGCCTTTGTTTTAACAACAGTAAAAACATCTACAATTAAAAAGAAACTATAGACAGACTAGCTCACTTCTCCTTGTGTACGTTCAGAAATTGCCAGTGGAAATGATAATACAAGCTTGAAATGAAGTTTACTTGTTTGTGGAGCCTTGATTGAAGTCTTAGCATACAATTAGAAAAGCCTGTGACTTCAGCTTGGGGCTAATCAGTGCAACATTTCTTGTTAACGTTAATGGCCCCTTCAGAGTTTTTACATCTGTTTAGCTAAGAAATTCCAGACTGCTGGAAAACACTGGCATCATTCAGACGTAATAGAAGCATCTCAGAACTGAAGTAAATAAACGGTTTGAAAGAAGAATTTATACAAAATTCAGAACTGCATATATATGTACAAATGATATATTCTCCAAAAGTGGAAACTGATGAGAAGAAGGTTAGTGATATTACCATAATACCATAGTTTTTTTCCATTAAATGTTACTATTTCCCAGTCTAGAGTTACTTTTACTGATGCATTATGACACCACTTATGCTTCTTGACAATACCAGTGTTTTAGTTACTTTAGTTTCTTTTTCCTATTAAAAGGACAGCTTATCACAGAATTAAATGTTTACATTTAATGTAGATTAAAAAGTGTCTAATGACATCCAGGTGTGCTTCTGTCAGTATTTTCTTTTACTTTTAAAATGTTTACTTTTTTATATTTTTTAAAAAGCTGTTGTAGTCAAGTGAGGAATGACAAGCTGGAGAGAATAATGTGGGGGTACCCATTTAATTCTTGAAGGTTTTTTTCTTTAACATCAAAATAAACAGGTGCTTGATGGTGCAGATATAAAAGAAAATTAGATTGCCTATTAGGGCTTAAACATTGGGTTTTCCCAAAAGTAGGTCATAAGGATTCGCTGATCATAGGTTAACACTTCCTTCCACCGGAACTTATAGGTAGTGGACTGGAAGGAGTAGAGTTAGCTGCACTTACTGGATGTTTTCTCATCCCTGTGGAAGGAAAGGAAGAGAATATGATGAGCAGCAGCACCACCTCTCGTCCCACTGTGGTATTATGTGCCTTAGATGAACCAAGAGCGTGTCCCTCTGACACACATGTATGACACTGTTCATACTTATTGCACTCACAGCTTCCAAATAATCCTCCTTGATTTGGCACAGACTCTTTTTATCTTAGGAGACAGCGTCCTTTTAATGTATTGACAAGCTTTACATGTTCATTAGTTCTGTGATGGCAAGTGCAAATTTTGTATGCTGTTGAGTGCTGAATTGGTTACATCACTTCAAGAGAGGCTCCCTCAATCAATAAGCTGATTAAGAAGGCTGGATCAGTTATGGGCTGGAGGTAGTAGCAGAGAAGAAAATGAAGATAAAATTGATGGTCATTATGAACAATGCTGTACATTCTCTCCGTGACATGCCATTTTGAATACTTTTAGCCAACAAATGATTCAACAGAAGTATGTCAAGAAACACTGCTGGGGCTCCTTTATACCTACAGTGATACACTGTTATAATGCCTCACTATGATTGTGACTGCTCTTTTTATCTTTAGCCAAGTCAGAAGCTTTCTTTCTTTTTAGTAATTTTGGTGTGTATTTGTTTGTTAGAATATTTATTTATTTATTTATTGTGCTTCTGTAAAAAGTCAAATTTCTACCTTGAAACAAATAAAGCACTCTCTATCTATCTATCTATCTATCTATCTATCTATCTATCTATCTATCTATCTATCTATCTA
>JANRMT010062809.1:7807250-7840367 GCA_026402145.1 Polypterus bichir lapradei
GGGACTCCAAGGGACATCAGTCTTAGATAGTGATATTTAAATTTCTATTAGGGAAGCCACGGAAACTGTTTTACAATGTTCAAAGCTAATGCTGTGTGCTGTCTGCTCTTTACAGTAATACTTCAGTATAATACATAGGGTTTTGGCAGTTATGTATATGTACTTTAAGCAGGGCCTGCTCTAGACAGTGGCTTAGTGGCATTATGACTTGGGTGCCAACGCTCATACAGGTGCCTTCTCCCTGGATCTCAATGTACAATGTAGTGCTTCAACATATACAGCATACACTCAATCTTTTCCATGCTCTTCAATTTCATATACGCCTTTGAGTGCTCTGTTCACCAAGGGATCTTTAATTTCGAATGTAGCTGAAAGTGTCCTCCAATGTGGCTGCAAGCTAGCTCTGATCTCCAAGGGGTCTTTGATTTCACTTGCAGCTGCTTCAGTCACCAAGAGGGATGCTCCCCGCTCCACACCATTCTTTGATTTCCTTTGCTGCTGGTCATAAATTTCACACATGACTGCAAGCATTTTTTGATCTTCAAACTCTATTCTCCTTTCAATGTCAGCTATGAATCAGAGGAGCATCCTTCTACCAGTGACCAGGGGCAGCATGATTTGTTCCATTTTTTGTTTTCCAGGTGTAGCACAGGCAGGTGAAGTGTCAGTAGTGGAATTTAAACCCAGAACCTCAAGATTAAAAAAAAAATCTTACAAATATTGCACATATTAGCACTTCTGATTAGCACTTCACTCGTGCTACTAGTAGCGATAAAGACACTAGAAAAATACAAAACTAAAGAAGAATTAGTCAGGAAGGATAAGTAAAGAGCAATTGTCTGTGGCCACCATTCCCTTTTGGGGGTTTATCTTGCTGTTGACTCTCCAGTGCACCTGTTGTCACTTTCATTTGTACCAAAGCAGGTGAAGTTGATTCACAATTGCTTACACTTCCTAACTGCACAGATTGATATCCCTGAAGCTTAACTTAGTTGGTGTTAGACTGTGATGATTAAGTGTTCCCTAAAGTTTTTAGAGCAGAATATACTATATATATTGTGTACACTAGAGGGCACTGTTGCTCCTCAAACCCAACACAACTGACACCAAGCTTAAGTTAAAAGCACAAGGATCTTATTTTATTCAGAGAAACTCTTGACAAATGGGTGGCACAGTGGCGCAGTGGTAGTGCTGCTGCCTCGCATTAAGGAGACCAGGGTTCGCTTCCTGGGTCCTCCCTGCGTGGAGTTTGCATGTTCTCCCCGTGTCTGCATGGTTTCCTCCAAAAGACATGCAGGCTAGGTGCATTGGCAATCCTAAATTGTCCCTAGTGGGTATGTGTGTGTGTGCCCTGCAGTGGGCTTGCGCCCTGCTCAGGGATTTGTTCCTGCCTTGCACCCTGTGCTGGCTGGGATTGGATCTGGCAGACCCCCGTGACCCTGTGTTAGGATATAGCAGTTTGGAAAATGACTAAACTTTTGACAATAGTTTCCCACCACCACAGCTACAAGACTCCAGGTGCCCAACGAGCTTCTTCCGGCAGCACTTCCCGGTATGGTGGAAGTGTTGCCAAATTGGGCCCTGTAAAAGTTCAGGCACCCCCTGGATGAGGCCACGGGCCCCAGCAGGGTTTAGCGTCCATGGTCACAACCTGTGGCCCCACTACAAGCCTTCCTTATTCCAGGCGTCCTGGCCAAGTATGGGATCTGGCTGTCCTCCACTACATATATATATATATATATATATATTTATATATACACTACCAGTCAAAAGTTTTAGTACACCTCAGTTTTTCCTCAATCCAGTATTCCTAAAATCCAGTTTTAATAATAATAATAATAATAATAATAATAATAATAATAATAATACATTTTATTTATATAGCACCTTTCCCGTGCTCAAGGCACTTCATAGAGTCTTAGAAAAAAAAAAACAGCAGGGTATATGTAACACTGGATATAAATGTTTTCCTGAATAGAAAAATGAAACAGATAAAGCATTAAATAGAATAAAGAACAATACACCATACTAAAATACTAAATTTAATACTAAAAGAAAAAACTAACAAATAACCTAATTTGTAATATAACAGGCACACAAATGATCCTGAGCACCTGGACATAGAGGTAAACTAAAAGAAAAGGCAGGCTGTTAAGTTAAGTTAAAAGCCTTCCTAAATAGATGAGTTTTAAGTTGTTTTTTAAAAGAATGAATGGAGTCAGCTGATCTAATTAATTTCGGGATGTCATTCCAAACTCTGGGTGCTATGGAGCTAAAGGCCCTGTCACCCATAGAGTGCAGGTTAGTGTGAGGCACAACAAGATTGACAGAATCAGAGGACCTTAGTCAGTGAACAGGAGCATAGTGATTTACAAGATCACTGATGTAGTCCAGTGCAAGGCCATTTTAAAGCTTTGTAGGTTATTAACAGAATTTTATATTCAATCCTGTAAGACACAGGGAGCCAATGAAGGAGAAGCAGGATGGGTGTGATGTGCTCACTGTTGCTGGTTTGAGTAAGGACTCTTGCAGCAGAGTTTTGAATCAACTGGAGCTGTGATATAAGATTAGAAGGGGCACCTGCCAGCAGTGAGTTACAATAATTGATCTGGGATGTGATAAAAGCATGGACAAGTTTCTCAGCATTAGAAAAGGAGAGGAATGAACAAACATGGGATATGTTATGGAGGTGAAAGTAAGAAAGTTTCTTAATGTGGTTTAAGTGGGTGGAATTAGAAAGGGAGGAATCAAAAATGACACATAGATTCCTTGCATCAGAAGAAGGTCTGATAAGATCACCATCAAGAGTGACTGGAAAGGAGCTCATTTTCTTAAGTAGCGCTTTGATGCCAATTTGTAGGAGTTCAGTTTTGTTGCAATTTAATTTTAAAAAGTTCTGCTCCATCTAGGTTTTAATTTCACTAAGGCAAGTTGTGAGCTGAGAAACTCTGATGAAGTTGCACTTTTGACATTGAAATAGAGTTGAGTGTCATCTGCATAAAAATTATAACCCAGTCCAAAGCTACTAATAATATGGCCAAAGGGAAGCATATAAATACACAATAGAAGAGGGCCAAGGACAGAGCCCTGAGGAACTCCTTGTGTGACTGGCGCTGAGCTGGACCTGCTATTGCTAAGACTAAAAAACTCTTGCCTATCAGTCAGATAGGACTTGAACCACAGGAGGTCAGTGCCAGAGATACCCAGCATGTTCTCCATTCTGGACAGTAGAATGTCATGTCTGACAGTGTCAAATGCTGCACTGAGGTCTAACAGAATTAATATCCTGGTTTGTCCAGAGTCTGCTGCCATAAGCAAATCATTGTTACCCAAAATAGAGCAGTTTCACAGCTGTGCTGTGCCCTGAAACCAAACTAAAAAGGTTCCATCAAATTATTAGAGGCTAAGTAATTGTTGAGTTGGGAGGCTCGCTCAAGAACTTTTGACAGAAAAGATAAGTGGGAAATAGGCTGAAAATTGTTAAGATCATCACAATCAAGACCAGACTTTTTTAACATGGGGGTTACAGAACTGATTTTAAAAGTGGCTGGCACAAACACAGTGTCGAGGGATGTGTTGATTATTGTTGTAACAATCGGGATTATGCCATGAAGGCAGGATTTAAGAGGTGTGGTGGGGATGGGGTCCAGTACACAAGTAGTTTGCCTCATCTTACAAAGCAGGTCATTAACAAATGCCGATGTGACTGGTGAAAATTTAGAAAAGAGGCTGGATGGAATGTGAAGACAGGGAAGGATATAATGGATGATGGATTTATGTTAATTGAATTATTTAGATCTTTAATTTTATTGCGGAAAAAGTGGAGGAATTTTTCACAGACTTCAGCAGAGGAGGTAATTGGCCAGATGCAGGCTGAAGTAATTTAATAACTACAGAGAACAACACCCTTGGGTTTTCATGTCCACTTTCTATTATTATGCCATAATGTGTGTTCTTGGCTGCACTTAGTTCATCCCTGTAAGCCCTTTGATGGCCAGAGAAAGCCTGGATGTGAACAGTGAGGCCAGTCTTACGTGACATTCTCTCAAGGTGTTAGCCAGTTGCTTTCATAGATCTTAGCTCTGAATTATACCATGGAGCTGAATGCTTAAAGGAAACTTCCTTATGTTTTAAAGGAGCTGTTTTATCTAGTGCTGAATGAAGGGCTGAGTCATAGTGATCAACAAGACTATCTAGTGTTGATAGAATAGGTGAAGACAGAAAAAGATCAGAAATGGATCCAGCAAGAACAGAGGGACAGATATTTTTAAGGTTTCAGAAAGAAATTTGACGTTTACAGGTAAGAGGAGGGAGAGGTAATGAGAGAGTGAAAAGCACTGCTTTATGGTCAAAGAGTCCCAAATCACTGCTTTAAGTGTTTGCCGACAGATAATCCAGATGTGCAGATCAGGTCCAGTATATGACCACCAGAGTGGGTGAGAAAATCAACATGCTGCATCAAGTCAAAACAGTCCAGTAAGGATAGGAATTCATTTCTCAGTTTACATGTAGTAATGCCACTATGGATGTTGAAGTTGCCAAGAAGAATAACTCTCTGGGAAAGTGAACTTAAGTGGGTTCAGTCAAATCAGATAAAAAAGATGCATTGTATTTCAGGGGACGATAGACAACAATAAGTAAGACAGAACCAGATTTTGTTATTAAATTATTGTCCGCATAAATGGGTTACCACGCATAATTTTTAAAATTTTGTTATTAAATTATTAAAAAATTTAATTAACTGAAATGCAATGAATTGCCAAAAATGGTGAAATGGTAAGCAGTAAACTGCCAGAGGTTTAAATTTAAAGTTTAGGTTAAAAAAAACTGCAAAAAAGAAAATTTCAAAATATTACAAGTGGGCCTTCTTCGGAGAACAACTAATAGGTTACAACCTACAAGTGTTCTGCAGCAATTAAAGTAAATTAAGCCTTGCAAATTGAAGCAAACAGTTCACACAGGTGTCCCAACTTCTGTTGATTAATTAAAAACCGTATGTCTGTCTGTCTTAAAGCAGAGTTGGAATAGACTGTGTTGCTACACCCTTTGTGGTACTATCTGGACAATATTACACTGTAGAAAGTTATAAATTCTAGTGATAATGAGAAGTAAACATCAATTAACAAATTAAAAGAGACAGAGCACAAGTGTAACTTACACTTACAAGTGTAAGTCTTTCATTTAGAGACGTTGCAAAAAAAAAAAAAAAAAATCAGTGTCAGTGAGTATGGTGTCCGAATTGTCCAAAGACAATTGAAAACTGGAAGAAACTCTGATAGGAAGAGATCCGGCAGACCCAAAGTCACAACTCAATCAGAAGACAAGTTTCTAAAGGTCACCAGCTTGCATGATAGGTGCCTCACAGCACAACAACTTTAAGCACAGCTTAACAGTGGTCGAATAAAGCAAGTCTCAGTTTCTGCTGTGAAGAGGAGACTTTGTGCTGCAGGTCTCACAGGGCGAGTGGCAGTAAGAAATCCATTCCTTAAAGGAATAAATAGGGCCTTGAAATACCAACTGTGGACTACTGCAGACTGGAAGAAAGATATAGGGACAACGACAAATCAAAATTTGAAATCTTCAGTTCAAAACGCAGGGTGTTTGTATGCCATCGAGTTGGTGAAAGGATGGTTCCTCAGTGTGTGACACCAATTTTCAAACATGGAGGAGGAAGTGTGACGGTGTGGGGTTCTCTGCTGGAAGCAGAGTTGGTGACTTGCACAGAGTGATTGGAATTCTGAACTAAATGGTGTCACAAAAGCCACAAAGAGCCATAGCAAGGTTTGGGGCAGCCACCCGTATATTTGGTTTTCTGGCTACAAATTGTAGTTTAAAGGATAGCACTGCTGTGCACAAAACCAAGTCCAAAACAGAACTGAGGGAATAGGGAAAAGGTGGAGGCTTTTAAAGGGGAAGACAGAAAGTGAGATCAAAGGGGTCGGGGCTCATGAAGGTCTTTAGCCATAGGTTCAAGCCCAGACGTGACATCACAGGGGCTGGAGCCGGCAAGGTCTTCTTCCATAGACTCGGTCCCAGAAGTGACATCAAGAGAGCCAGGTGGAATCTCACAAGAATGGTCTGCAAGAAAGGGAGAAAAAGAGCTAGTGCACTCTGCCACATCCTGGAATGACTCGGAGCTGCCCTTACTCAAGCCGTTTAGCTGCCTCCCATGCGCATGTGTGTGACAATGGGTTACCACAATTTGGCTGTTCTATCAGGAAAATGAGGATTTTTTTATGAATCTAAAATTTGAATAAAACTTTATACACTTAATAATTCCATTACTATTTTTTTTCCATTTGTCATTGCTTATTTGTTCTATGAAACATTAAGACATTAAACTGTGTGCATTTCCATTAAAACTAAAAAAACGGATGTGTTCTTTTGACCGGTAGTATATATGACATACCAAATGTTAGGAAGAAAGACATTTCTTCAAGGTGTGTGACCCTTAAACTAGTTATTTGGACAGAGAAAGAGAGAATAAAAACAGGGAGGGAAAATTATTTTAAAAGATGATTCTGCAACCAAATTGTTTTAACAATATCAGGTATTTTTAGCAGTGATTACAAGAATAAAATAAAAATACATAAATTTACATTAAAAATAAAAACAAAATCAGCAGGTTTAGTTCTTCACCAGTTTGCAGACTCTGGGCACTTTTGTCAGACTACCAATAACCTTTCCCTGTAGTTCAACAGATATACTGTGTGTATCACTTCTTTTTCAAACAAAATTTTATAAAGCAGAAGTGATTTGTCAGCAACAGCATTCTGTTCAGATATGTATAGACTTGTGAATATCTCCAGCAGTGCAATACATTTTTTTTAATTTTTTTTCTTAATTTGCTCAAGTACAAAATAACAGACAAGTTGTTGTCCACAAAATGCAAACACCCAAGAAAGAAAATGAAACATCTTTCAGTCATGATCCACTGTGCATAAGGTAAAGGGTTTGCTAATTACTACAATCAAGCTTTTGAATTATGCCTTGCTATACAAGAAGTACAAAAAGCCAGCAGCTCACATGTGTACCAGGAAATATGACTTCAGTATGTGTTGCTGTATCAGTAGCTTCACATGTCTGTCTGTTACATCTAAGATATTGTCATTTATGTCACTTTTGAACAGTCTGAAATTCTGTAACGGATCATCTGTACATGACGCTTTTTCTGTTCCTGTCCGACACAGCGCTCCATTGGGTTTGTAATATATGAAAATCAGCACAGTTTATTCCTCATTTTGTGGCTGTGTATTTCAAACAGATCAGGACACACCATTAAATACATTTTTTCGTTTAACAGTGACATACTGCCCATGTGATTTATTTATTAAGACAGTAATTTGAGACCGATATGAAAGCTTTCTACAATGAATATTTGAATCTGTGAAGTCGCATGCAGGTGAATGACCATATAAAGGAAGGGAAGAATGCAAAATGATTAAGTGTATAATGTTGAAATAAAGCGATTATTTAATAGTGTTATACATTACAAAGGCTGGATGGTTCTTTCCATAAAACATGATGTTAAACTTTCACTACAGGAAAACTTTATAAGGAATGACAAATGAAAATGGTTCATGATGGTGTGTCAGCAACATTGAACTCCTCCCAAACATCCAGCTATATATGTCACCAACATCCAACTCTTCTCCGTTGTGCAGGCTGCAGCAAGAACAGTCTGTGTAAACTCTGGGATGGTGGTGTGTGTGCAACTAGCTGTGGACATGATGGTAAAGGAGTAAAGAGGCTTGTGGCAGGACACAGAACAAATATTTTTTCATATATGTTGTTTCATTCTGGGGCTGCTGCAGTACAGGTTAGCCTATACATAAGACCATTCATGATGAAAACTGAAAATATTTTTTGTGTTTATAACAATTACTTATGAACACTGATATCACTTCAGTTTTATTTATTTATTTATTCATTTTGTCTGGTACCTTCTAACTCACTTAAGTGAGAAAGCCCCCTAATATGATATACCATTTAATTACTTTTGATGTCTAGTTATGTAAGACATCAAGCTTTTTGGTTTACCCACTATTTTTGGCCATTCAGACCCAAAAATTCCTAATTTTAGGCCATTTTAGTACCATATTCTGTTCAGGAAAGGGTAAACCAGTGTCTTCAGCAAAAAATATTAGAAGGACTTGAATTTGCACATGTTATATTAACTAATCCCAAGGATGTATGCTCTATTAGAATATGAGGTGTCAAAATTAATTCTTTTCACAAAAGAAAATGGGGATCAGTGATATAGGCAAGTGGAGTGTCATTTCATGTTATTTCAAGGTTGCTGATCATGAATATGATCTTTTTGTTTTTATATATTTGATTTATTACCGGTGGTCCTAGTCCTCTAAGAGTTACTGCCAGAAGGGTAAAAATGACCATTTTTAAATATAAGCACAAGGGGTATCCTTTTAGATTATTTCATGGTCACTGATTACTAAAATTTTATTTTTGATTTTTGGCCCTTTACTAGAGATCTAGCCCTATATAGACCCTTCAGCAGAGGGTGAAAAATTACTACTTTTTATAACATTTATGAATATGTAGGCTTTAACCATTTAAATTTAAGCAAGCACTTTAATATTTTAAATATTTGATGCACATATTCTTGTTCATGTTGTGCTTCTTAATTAAGTAAATCACTACATTTCAAATGAACACCCTAAATTAGGGCAGCTTACTCCAGTTCAGATTTTTGTAATTTGTTTTCTTTTCAGCTACTATAATATTTTAGTTTTCCATCTAGGTTCTGTTCATTATTTTATTTTAGTTTACAAATATGTTTTATATTAACAGTTGTCTTTGTTTTAGTTTCTATTTTTGATAATAACCTTGGACAGAACATAAAAAAGCATGCATGGGAAACACAAACAAAAACACTCTCTAAGATACCATGAAGTTTAACAGAATACAAAAGCACATTGCTATGACAGAATTTATGGATCAATATGGCGGTACTGTATCTTTTTTATAATTTTTTAAGCCCTCACTTTAAGAACCGGAGACTACTATCTCAATTTAACAAACTTTATGATATGCTTTTGAAAAAAGCAGTACAGTTACTGCCAGGAATAGATAATTTACAAGGGAGAAGAAAACACCTAACTGATTTATACAAGATATCATTTGGAGGACAGATGTTCCAGAGTGTGGTCTTATGGAACCACTGTAGCTGCAGATTTTTGAGTCGACTGGTTTTAATTAAAATGTCCAAATTCTGCCTTTAGTTATTTTTAATTAGTTGAGCAGCCTTAAAGTATTAAATTAGAAACATGCCCATGGCTGTTTTTTTAAAAATTATTATAAATTTCTTTTTTTTTTACAGGGTAGATAGGATGCCATCAGAGAGTGCAATCATGTTGTCATGGTCAGAAACTAATATACACGTATCTTAGGGATGGAAAAGCAAAGTTGAAAGTCCCAGGAAGAAGATGCAGACTTTACTCAGAGTCAGACCTGTCATGGTATGGTGCTGTCCAAGCCCGTAACCTCACCATTTTTCAGTGTTTTGGTGCGCCTTCTTTTCATTTTTCTTCAGTCATTCCTCTTTGCCTTGTTTTCTTCTTCTATTTAATCAAGATAGGGGTGGAATATCTACTTAAACAGTGTCAGATATGCACATCTGGATCACTTTATCCACTTCAGATCAGGTATGCGATACCACTCCAGGACGAGATGACACACTGTCACCAACAGCCTTGTCTCTTCTCTCTGCAAGAGATGCCCAATGAAGGCAACTGACCCCGCCCTCATTGCTCCAAGATTTCCTTTCCTTCCAGTATGAACCCTATAAAGGCAGCTGTTCCCTGCAGAAGTGTCTCAATCTAGACCCTAGCATCCTACAGTATGGTGCTCCACGGACCGGCTCTTAGCATATAGTAATCAGAGGCTAAAGTTCTTTTGCTGTTTTATCCCATGCTTGTGTCATTGAGTGCCTGTTTATTTTTCTACTAATGCTATTTTTGGAACATAGCCACCAGTGGGAGATATAAGGTGTTATTGCGGCCACAGCTCCTCTCTGTGTCAGTTTTGCCTTTTTTGTTCACCGTCTCTCTAAGAGGAGGTTTCCCTTTCTCATTCTTTAACTCCAAGCTATAATTTTGGTTTTTCACTTCTCTCATTAAACGTTTCATGAACCTATTGTTCTTATCGTTCCTTCCCTTTTTAATACGTCGGTTTTACATTGGTGAACATTCTGTTAAACTGAATTTTGAGTGTGTCTAATTCCATATTGCATATTATTCTTAAATTTTGAGTTTTATTTTGTTGTGATTTGTTACTCTTAAATTTTGTTTTACTCTAAATGACTCTTTGTTAATACTATTTTCTGTATAGTTTAATCTTTTACTTTGTAGAAGAAATAATTAATCACCCAGTAAATGTATTTATTAGTCAGTAATTTTTGGTAGTGTGTAGACTTGGGAAGGGCTGTTATGTTTTGGCTCTTTCTGCTAGCATTAAAATAAAACAAAATCCTGCTCTTTGGAGTGGCGAAGAAGCAGAGCTAACCACTGTACAAAATTCAAGTTTAATTTTGTTTTTAATTGTCTGACTTGTAAAATTGTTCTGTTCTTAATTATTTCAGTTAGCAAACATCAGACACAGATGCTAATAACAAAATGGCCTACTGTGAGCAACATAATCAGTTCTAACGTCATCTGTGTTGGTCATCTGCTTTGAAGAGCTGTTTTAAAAGTTTTTTAATGAGAAGGTATAATAAAAAATGAAAATATTATACATTATACAATTTCTGCATAAACACATTTTAAATTTGTAGTATATCTATAATACATACACTAAACTAACTTTTTAAGTTATTGAAATTAGTGAGTAAATTGAAAACTGATGTAAAGGATACAGTGAGAGCATTAAGTAATGCAATAAAGTTCTCTATATAGCCTTCTCTGAGTATAATTACAAATTAATAAATGAAAATGGAAACATTCACTTATTCATGTTTAATTAACTTAACCCTTACAATGTGTTTGGGTTAAATTTGATCTGTTTCTGTGTTTAAGATCAGTAAAAGCACCCTGAACTTAATCTGTTTATAATTAATTTTGGTGATTCAAATTACTGAACAGTAAAAAAATGTCAAATATTCCATAATTTGTAGAGTTTTTTTTTTTAACTTTGATGTGACTTTTTGACCCACCATTGACTTTAATGGATTTTCAACTGCAATTGCAGTAGTTTGTGCACAACCCATTAAAAATTAGCCAAGGGATGCTGCACAGACAGGGATCAGTGTTGCATACTCATGACATTTTCATTGTGGTCAGCTAATATACCCCTCAAATGAAAATACCATTTTTATATTTTTTAACACTAGAATTACCAAATCCTACAAAAAAACTCGTAATCCTGGCTCAACTTAAATCCGTTCGCACTTCTCCATCAGCGTCTTTTGTGTTGTAAATGTATCGATAAGCACAAGCAGCAAGAAGCCTGCTATCCCATCCCCCTACCAATGCAGGAAGGACAAAAAACTCTATCAGCTTAAGTGTTGTTTATCTGGGAGTAAGGTACCTGGAGCTGTATAGGGTAAATAATGTATCGTTATTTGGAACACATGGATTTCATGTGTGTTCCATGTCTACAAAGATCTATGTAAGTGTAGGATGAGTGGAAATGCAGGAAATGTTGAACACATGCCTAAAAGACAAACTTTTTTCATGTTTTTGTACTAATGACAAAATTTTCACATGAAGCATATAATGTGTGAAGACTGAAGTCCAAATTTCAAACGAACACTTTCACAAAAGGTATAAGTATAACACAACAAGTGCGCTTTTATTCAAGACTATAACAGAAGAAAAAGAAATCGGGTGTACTTTGTTGTCACGACTGCTTTGGTAATACAGTGTTAAGAACTGCTGACTCATAATCAACAGGTTGCAGGTTCGATCCTTGACGCGTCCCAAAAGAAACGTTTTGAATAGTGAGCTGATCTTATTGTTACTATTTTACAATAAAAACATACATCACCTGTAACAGCAGGTGTAAATGTATGGTACTTGTAAAGGTTAGCGTTTTTTTTATTATTCAGTTTTATTCTCTCAGTCGTGTTCACACTCCCCCTGATCTAACACTGCTCTTTTCAAATAAAAATGTGCTATAACAGAGGTGAACTCAGATGAGAATGACCATTCTACATTGGAGAAAGAGAACAGAAGCCCTCCCTACAAGAAACGTCCATTCACATATAAGAACAACGCAACTGCACCAGGCATAAAGGAGAAAGATGGCGCTGTTTGGATGCAGCAACAGGTTGGCCATCATCCTGCCAGTCAGTCTGCCCCACACCTGTCCTTCAACAAAACAGCACGGCTTACAGAGCTTGCCAAGGTATCGTGCAAAGTCCAGTTTGTGATTATGTTTTGTGAAGTCTTTATATAAAAACATTTATATATTACTTATATAAAAGCCAGAATCAATGTTATTTACCTTGATTTATTTACTTATCGGGGGGAGTGTGAACGCGACTGAGAGAATAAAGCTGAATAATAATAATAAAAAAACGCTAACTTTTACAAGTACCATACATTTACACCGACTGTTACAGACTCAAATTAAATGTATGTTTTTATTGTATAATAGTAACAATAAGAGCAGCTCACTACTCAAAATGTTTCTTTGGGGACGCGTCAAGGATCGAACCTGTGACCTCTTGATTATGAGTCAGCAGTTTTTACCACTGTTATACCAAAGCAGTTGTGACAATGACATACATTAACTCAATTTCTTTTTCTTCGGTTATAGTCTTGAATAAAAGGGCACTTGTTCTGTTATACTTGTACCTTTTTTGAAACTGCTTATTTGATATTTGGACTTAAGTCTTCACATATTATATACTTCATGTCAAAATTTTGTCATTAGTACTAAAACATGAAAAAGGTTTGTCTTTTAGGTATGTGTTCAACATTTCTTGCATTTCCTATATTCCTACACTTACATAGATCTTTGTAGACACGCAACACACATGAAATCCATGTGTTCCAAATAACAATATATTATTTACCCTGTACAGCTCCAGGTACCTCACTCCCAGATAAACAAGGCTTGAGCTGGAAGAGTTTTTTGCCCTTTTCTGCAGCAGTGGGGGGATGGGATAGCAAGCTTGCTGCTGCTTGTGTTGACCGACACATTTACAACACAAAAGACACTGATGAAGAGGTGCAAATGGATTTACGGTGGGCCGGGATTACGAGTTTTTTTGTAGGCTTTGGTAATTCTAGTGTTAAATTCATGCAGGGTGTAAAAGTTCTGCACATGCCACATGTGATGTCATGCCAGCCTCTCAAAGCATCCTGGGGCACTATGGGAAAATTTTCCAGGAAAATATTCTGCAAACAAGGTCATTTGCAAATATAGAATATTCGCTGTGAAAAACATTTTGGCACATTTCACCAGTCAGCACTATTTATCATATGTGTGCACTGTAACATTGCAACATTGCATTTCCCTTCAATAGTTTCCCTCCAAAGATATGAAACACATTAACAAGTTGAGATGTGGCTATTTCACCTATTTCAATACATCCTTGTGTAGTTTTCCATCCATCCATCCATTATCCAACCCGCTATATCCTAACGACAGGGTCACGGGGGTCTGCTGGAGCCAGTCCCAGCCAACACAGGGTGCAAGGCAGGAAACAAACCCTGGGCAGGGCGCCAGCCCACCACACCTTGTGTAGTTTTAAATAGCTTATCTACCAAACCAAATAAGTCATTATTTCTTCCTACAAAACTTATACTTTAAAGCATTGAGGAGAAATGTTTGCATATCACAATCAGTATCTGTAATTCTTTGTCAAAAATAAATGTTAAAGATCAAGCAGTTGTCCCTTCAAAAATTGTGATAGAATCTTTAGTCCTCCTCCTTATACTTTTTTGCTTTTCTGTGTCAACTTTAGTTTTGAATCTGTGTGTGTGTATGCCTCCCTATAGTCCTTCAATGTCATAATTAAATTTTAATAGAAGGATCAAGTTTTAAATCTCCATTTCCTGAACAATGCTACAAGATAATTGATATTTGATTTTGTTGTTTTTTCAGCCCTTGTTAATTCCAATCATTTAGTTGTAATTATCAGTGGATTAGATGGACAGTTGTGACTTGCTGCTTTACTAATGATGTCTTGTAGAACTACTAAAATGGATAATATATAAATACTACAGATTATTCTTGCATAATTATATGGAAAATATGAAGAAATGAATAAGGCCCTCAAAAGCCAACGAACAAATAAATAACTTCTAAAATGTCATGTTTACAATGTTGATTTTAGTGAATTACATTATTTTTATTTTGACAAATATAACACATAATTTTCTGAACAAAGAAACATACTTCTTAACTCATAATATGCTTTGGCATTTGGATTTCTTAATAACAGGAAAAAAATCTAGAAACTTAATTTCCTTGTTACACAGTTTTTATTTCATAGCAGTTTTTTTTAACTAAAAGTAACATATCATTCTGCAACCTACTACAATCAGATTCAGATTTACAGGGGATAGACTCTGTCCTGTACAGTTTTTTTGTTATTTTTAGTTAAACAACTTTAATAGTATGGTTGGTGCAATTCTGTAGAGGGACATGATAACTAGCAGCTTTTTATCCTTGTTCTTTGATTTTGTTTGCATCCTGAATCATGGGTTCCAGCTCAATGATTTAGATTACCTTTCATATGCCTACTTTTTATGAGGATTTTATGGTTAGGTTTAGATGTTTGGAAACGACACTGTATATCTGGGAAAGATGAATATGTCAGTTATGGGTGGACAAGTCTGTATTTTATTTTAAATGATCAAATGGAGCTTGTCACTGTTGCTCAGTTTGACTTTCAGAATGCCAAGCATATGAATGAGAGTGAAATAATCTTAGTTCTTTTTCATTTACAATATTGTATATGGATGTGAGAAACATCTGATTTTCTGCTCTAAGTTTACTCTTACATTTATGTTTTTAGACAATCAGCTTATAAAATTATTGTTTGCATATGTGAAATGCCTTAATTTAAAAGCTGGCAACCTGCTGGTCTCTTTCTTGTGAATGCTGTGTTGTTTCCCTTGGTTCCCTAATGGTAAACAGGTTGTGCAATTTGTAATTCTTTAGGCCTTTGGTCCTCCAGTTGTGATCAGAAAAGCTGTGTTAGTATAATAAAGTAAAAAAACAAATTTGCTTTCTTTATATATGGTTGTTGCCTTTAGGGGGGGCTCCAGCTCCCCAGACCGAAAACAGACAGACACAAGTTCAGCAACACACAGGCTTTTATTTGGCTGTGGAAAACTCTTCCCAATCATGTCCCACACAAGTACAGTATCAAGCACAAATAAGCAGTATTTAGCAGGCCAGTGAAACACTTTGTCTTCTCGCCTTCTGTTTTCTTCTCTCTCTCTCTATCTCTCTGTGTCTCTCTTTCTGTCTCTCTCTGTCCATCTCCATTCCTCCTCCAGCAAGCTTTGTCACTTTTCTCCCGACTCTGGTTCCTGGAACTGGGGCAACAAGCTTTTTTTATGTGACACTTGGGAGTACTTCCGAGTGAGGCAGGAGCCTGACAAAGGAGGGCTCCCCAGTCATTGCAGCACCCCTTAGCAGCACCCACAGGACCCAAAAAGGCTGAGTAACAGAACTCCATCTTCCATGAAGCCCTGTGGCAATCTGTGGTGCTGCAGCAACCCAGTCTTACAGAGTATTGATTGACTGTAATAAAAACTACATTCTAAACTGTATTCATATAATATTGTCATATGTGTGGGTCACTTGTTTTGTTCACATGGAATGTTTTAAGGGCTGCATTTTGTCCTTGGACAGGAAAGCCTCGACCCAGAAGGAGAAGTCGGACTCCACCTCTTCTGGACTGCCAGCTTAAACACAGTTGCAACAGAAAGTTTTCATCTTTTTCAACATGAAACTGCAAGAGACAATCTGTGTCTAATGACTATATATTCATTAATTTGTCACTTTAGCCCCAAAGGCTAAAAAGGGGTTTTTGACCATGGAACCCTGTTACATATTAGGCTCTTTCCTTTACAGAGAAGATTTTACTAGACCTCAAAATATGTGGAAAAACATTATAAGTTAAGAAAAGAAATTCTATGTCCCTTATTCTATAGGTTAAATTAAAGCATATTGAACAGAAAAGAAAAGGAAAATTTTCCAGTTGCTCTACTTTTCTTCATACGTTTCAAAGCCAGATTGGTGTGTTTACATATCAGACCCTGTACACAGAAATACTGGGCAAAACTCAAGCAGTACCTGTGTAAATACTCCCCCAAAATAAGTAAAAGTGCAATTTTATAGTATGTAACACACATTTTCACATTTTATACTTATATCAAAGACATGTTAATGCTCTGTGGTGGGCTGGCGCCCTGCCCGGGGTTTGTTTCCTGCCTTGCGCCCTGTGCTGGCTGGGATTGCTCCAGCAGGACCCCAGTGACCCTGTCGTTAGGATATAGCGGGTTGGATAATGGATGGATGGATGGATGTTAATGCTTCTAATAATCCTTACATTTGAATAAATTACTGTTAGTGTATGAAATTGCAAAAACAATACACATTTTTAGAAGTATAGCTTCACAAGGTTTGCTCTGCTGTTCTCCTCTCTTACTATGGTTTTGTGGTTAGGAAGAACCAAAATAATTGGGATAAATGCAAATTAATGTATATTGGGAGACAGAATTAAAATGAACAAAATCAAAGAAACTCTTTCAGGAGGATCGTCCGACCTAATGTTTGTTAACAAATGCGTGATCTTGATGATGATAAACCCTGTTTTAATTTCCAAATGTTAGCCATGTGTTTCAAGAATGATTATTATTGTCCAAAGAATTTCTGTAACTAAATACATTCAGACATTTTGGCATTAAATTATTTCCTCGGGTTGCTTAATTTCAATATTAAATATTCCCATCTGTGCACCTCACATCTCAGTTGTGTTACAGTGGAGTCTGTCTTCCTGGAAATTGATGCATGCAGTCATAACTCATTCCGTAAGGGGGCTCCACTTTTTGATTATAAGGCTCACCAATACAGTATATGAAGTTTCAAATATGAAAGATTATGAGAATAAACACAGGCTTTAATAATAAAAATAACCTTGTTCAACTAAACAAAAAACAAACAAAAAAAGCTATTTTTCCATCAGTAAATTATTAATTATTCTAATGTGAGATGTTTGGGTGACTTCTGTTTAAGTCCAGACATCTAGACCTCTTTAACAAACTGCGTTGTTAAAAAATTCATTTTGTGTTATACTGGACAGGATCCTACTATCTTTGGTAGTGCATTTGAAATAATAGGGTTTATAAAGTCAAAGATATTTGAGGTATAAGGATAGTGCATATGGTTCCTAAACCCCTTTAGCAAACTGCTGCAGTAGACAATTCATTTTCCTTTCTTCTGTTGTTCTGGACAAGATTCTACCATTCAGTCCTGGAGAGCCGCAGTATCTGCAGGTTTTTGTTCCAACTCAGTTTCTTAATGAGAAGTCAATTATTGCTGATGAAGCACTTATTGCTTAAGTGTCATTTTAATGCTTCATTTTAGTGGTCTTGCTTGTTAAGGTTCCCCACCCTTAATTGCTTATTTCAATTTTAAGCTGCATTTAGTGTTTTAATGGCTCCTTATTAGCAAAAAGATGTAAATGACAAAGCAACCAGCAGTTCTCCATGTAGCTTGTTTCTATTTACATCTGTGTGTGTACATCATGCACTGTTTGATTTGATAAAAACTTAAAATGATCCGTTTTAGGCTTCAAATCGTTTGGATGATATCCTTGGAAAGGAAAAAAATTTACGATATAAGAACCTTACATTGCAGACTAATTAGCCATAGATTTAAATAAGGTCCAAGATTGGCAAGGATTGGTTTTTAATTAAGCAATTGAGTTGGAATGAAAACCTGTAGCCACTGTGGCTCTCCAGGAGCAACATTGTCCAGCCCTGTGCTAGTGCAATTTAAATGATTCACTCCATAAAGTCTGAAATGTTTGAGGTCTAAAGACAGCATATATATTAAAAAAATGAACATTTGAAATGTTATCTGACCACTTATACTTTTTTTTTTGCTTTCTCTTTCTGTCTCTCTCATTCTTTGACTTTTCTTATTCTATAGGACTTACAGATCAAGGAAGCACTTCAAGAACAACCCATGATAGACAGATAGACAGCGATAGCTCTTAAGGAAGCTCAGTAATGCAAATTGGTTTAAATTACAGAATACAGAATGAAGCAAAACAATTTTCAAAAGAAATCATAAGATATTATGCTTTTAGACTATGCAATAATAGAAAATAAATGCACATCTTATCACATAAGAAACAGATACAGTAGGTTGTTGTGCACATGATATGAAATATGTATTATTTTTTCAAAAATAGTAATTCTTTAAGCAAATAAAATATTTTAGTGATTCACACAAAGTTCTATTCCCTTTTTATTAAAAAGGATATTAATAAGGGATAGTTTTATTTAATACATAAAATTGATAGAATATTGCTGGAAATGTATGTAATTCCTGCAACTTACATTAGTCTTTGTAAACAATGTTAGTGAAGGGTCTGGAGAAATAAACATTTCCTTTTAATTTTGATTTGATCATTTATTTTGTGTTGATAATTTTCCTTTTGTGTACAGTATATTTTTGAAAATGTAAAATAAATAAGATTAAAAAAAATACAGGCAGAACACAAACCACTAAACCACAATAGACCAATGCTAACATTCTTACAGAAGCTCATTAAATAAACAAATAGATAAATAAATATTTATACACACCCTATATGTCCTGGGCATCACATTCTGCAACCAGCCCTGTAAACAGTCCTCCAACCTGCAGGGAAATCTTGGGGGTTGGTGACAAGATTGGCACTCCAACACCATAAAAACTTCATGCAGTCTCTCTGATGGCTTTCATACTCAGGGAGTAGCTGGTGCTGTGGCGGATCAACCCCTTCCAATGGTGTCCAATGTCACTCCTTTCAACGAGCGTATTATGAGACTCAGATTAAGGCATTCTCTGTGTGACTTGTCTTTTGTCTCAGTGTATGCTCCAACTGTGGTGAGTGATGTCTATGAGGATTGGGTTGGTCCCCATGGGTATGGTGACCGTGGTGAAAATGACTCCATGTTCCTTGACTTTGTAAAATTACGCACATCCGAATCTGTTCCTCGGAGGATCGCAGTCAGGGCAGCTGATGGAACGGTCCTTATGGATGACACTGCAATTGTGACCCACTTGGTTGGCAACTTTGAGCAGCTGTTTAAAGCTAATCCTCTGGCTAGGATGTTGAACATCTCTGGGTCCACAGTTCTTGAGGCTGATCCTTCAATTAGCCGTGGACCACGCAATATCACTGAGATTGCACAGGTGGTGAACCAGCTGAGGGTAGGGATCTGGGGGGTATCTGGGGTGAACTTTTCCATGATGGTGGTAAGGCTGTTCTCCTTGCATTGCAAGCAATCTTTGGTTCCATTTGGGAAACAGGTATCATCCCAACTGACTGGAAAACAATATTTGTTCTCCCAATGTAGAAAGGGAAGTGTGATTACCTGGAATGCGACAACTACAGGGGGATAATACTGCTCTTGGTGTCGGGTAAGGTCCTTGCTAGGGTCATCCTCAATAGGATCTATAATCACTTGCTCACCTACCAGTGACTGGACCAGTCTGGCTTTACACCTAAGAAGTCTGTCATGAAATGCATCCTGGAACTAAGGGTTCTTATGGAGCACAAATGCAAATATTGGCAGAGTGTCTTTGCAGCCTTTGTTGATTTTCATAAAGCGTTTGACTCAGTTGATCAAGCTGCCCCGTGGGACATCATGAGACTTTGCGGGATCCCCCCCAAAGTTGCTGGATTTCATGGCCGCCCTGTACACTGGTACTGTGAGTGCTGTGAAAAGTGGAGGCAGAACCTCTGCACTTTTCCCAGTTGCTTCTGGAGATCATCAGGGGTGTGTTCTTGCTCCTACTCTGTTCAATGCTTGCATGGACTGGGTGTTGGGCAGGGTTGTGGGGCCCAGTGGCTGTGGAGCATCTGTTGATGAACAAAGATTCACTGATTTTGACTTTGCCGACATTGCTGTGATCTTCACAGAGTCAACGGAGGTGCTGATCGGCGCTCTCATGAGACTGAGCGAGGAGTCTGAGTGTCTGGACTTGCAAGGGTCCTGGGTAAAAAACAAGATCCAGGCCTTTAATGGCCTCTTGGGCACAACCATCAGCAGTGTGTCTGTCTGCAAAGAGAATGTTGACCTTGTCATGAGGTTTTCTTAACTCGGCAACATTCATGTCTCTGGTGTCTCTTCCTATGAAGTCAGTAGACAGATTGGGAGAGCATGGGGGGATAATGAGGTCACTGGAAAGGAGTGTGTGGCGCCCCTGATATCTTTGCAAAAGGACGAAGGTCCAAGTCTGTAGAGTCCTGGGGCCTCATGTATAAATGGTGCATACGCATAGAAATGTTGTGTAAGTACTTTTCCACGTTCAAATCGCGATGTATAAAACATAAACTTGGTGTAAAGCCACACACATTTCCACGGTAGCCCAAACCCTGTCGTACGCAAGTTCTCCACTTGGTTTTGCAGACTGGTGGCACCCAGCATCAAAGCAGTGCTACTGTTCCTGTATGGTTATCTTTCTTTTTCAGATCCATATCCCTGACGCGGCTTTATAAATACACTGAAATTAACCGCATATTGCTTATTAGTTTAATGCATCTGATTGTAATTAACCTGTAACAATATAATGGTCCACAGAATGGTCAAACTATTTCAAATGCAATAACTGCTTTAGCGTTGTTACTCTCACTGCACCTTCTTGTTCTTCTTTTAGCTGCTCGCATTAGGGGTTGCCACATCGGATCATCTTTTTCCATATTACTCTTACTGCACCACTCGGAGTATTTATATCACATTTATATCTGAGTGTGAAGCACAGCTGTACAGCAGCTGATCGGAAAGAGAATTATCGGTATACAGCATCAAGCACACGCTGCCACAGCCATTCGCTATTTGAACTGCTCTCATCCAACAAATGCTTCAGAGTCATTCCTGTACAGACCTCACGGTTAAGAAACAGTTTCATTACAAGAACTCTAAATGCACTCCATCAGTCCATCAAGTGCTCCTTGTAGAACTGTCTGTACTTATAAGTACAATCGCCTCACTGTAAACTTGCGATACATAAATAATATTGCACAACCTGAGCCACTTTATAAAGCGCATATTTACGTATGATGACGATATCATTTTTAAGATGAAATGCAGGAAAATATGTTTATTATATTATATAGATAAAACTTTAACTTTAACTACACGGTGCCGCAGCGCTAGCTAGGAGCTGGAACTTAGTTCACGGATTTTTCCTGCCTCGCGCTATATTCTTGCTGTGGCTGGCGCAACACTGGAAGGAACGATGGATAGAATAATTAAACATTAGGAAGATATTTCAATGTTCCTTAAAAGTTTTGAAGAATCAGCGTTCTAAGCTTACAGATGGCTTAAATCTATTACAGAGCTGATTGTGTGGCAATTGGGTATTTGGAGAAAGAAAAGTAAGGACAGGAATTGGGGGTTAGTACGTTTGAAAGAGACAGTACTTCTGTAATAAAGTATTTCATCGAAGGTCACGCATGGCACAGCAAGCATCTTGCGTGAGACATGAACAATCACTGCGCCACCGTGTTCCCATGTTTAATAACATTCTTTAACTCCTATCATCATGACAATGATATCACGTATACTTCTCAGTATTTTAATTATTCAGAGCGCTGTAATATTACGAATGTAATGGATTCTGTGTCCTGTTGGAGGAAGAGAATGCCCAGAAGCACGTAGTGATTCACACACATAGAAGATCAAATACAAAACAAAGCATTTAACGTGCTACTTTAATTACGATTGGATTTAAGAAACTAGTATATTAAACGATTTTAAGATGAGCTTTATGATGTTCTACTTTAATGACAAAATAAAATATGTGATTAAAGTGGAAATTTCGAGATTAAAGTTGACATTTCGTGCTTTTTCCCCACTGTGTGCCTTTTTTTTCTCTGTACCCTAATAAGCTTTCATATGACACTAGGACAGTGGGCTATGACTCGCTTTTTCACGGCAACTTTGATATGTGACTTCTGTTTTATTTCGGGCACTGTGCGACTTTGTGAACTTGAGCTTTCCAGGTTCTCCGACATGCTATGTCACTCAACCAACTTCCTTTTGTTGTTTATACCACTGTTTAAACCAACAAATAGTAAGTTTTTCCTTGCCTCCACTTGGTATTCGCTGAAATTCTTCTATTTTCCCTCGTACTTTTGCCATTGTCATTTCACAGAAGGCTGATCTTAAGAGCTATTTATACTGATTTGCATATTCAAAGAGGCGTAATTCTGGGAGGAGACGGGGTGGGACAGCAGGTGCGTGCACTTGTGTTACTTTTCACGCTGACCGGGATTTATGACACAAAAGAACGTGGAAGTTGGCGAACGCACAGATTTATGCATCTGGATTTTTTTGTGCGTAAGTACATTTGCGCTTTTGTGCTTACGTCATATTATAGTGCAAATTCTACACACACAGTTATGTATGAGGCCCTGGTGCTTTCTGTTTTGCTATATGGTTGCAAGACATGGACACTATCCAGTGATCTGACATGAAGACTGGACTTCTTTGGTACAGTGTCTCTTCGGACAGTCCTTGGGTACTTCTGGTTTGACTTTGTGTGAAACAAGCAGTTACTCATGGAGTCCCATATGAGGCACAATGTCTGCATTGTGAGATAGTGTCAGTTATGGCTCTATGGCCATATGGTGCTGTTCCCCGAGGATGATCCGGCTTACAGGATCCTCATTGTCAAGGACCCGAGTGACTGGACCAGTCTAAAGAGATGCCCACTTAACACCTGGCTTGGCAGATAGAGGGCAATTTTTGGAGGGTGGGACTGGAGTGCGTGTATGCCTGGGGTATTGGCAACCAGGACCACGAGCCGTTTTGTTAAGTGGTGGGTGCGACAACGTGCTGTACCAGTACATGCTCCCCAACCTGACCTGATCTCTTTGTAGTCATCATTCTATTATGAACTTCTTCGATGATGACTTACAGTAGACATTTTTAAGCAATTATGGTACCTGTGAAGTATTAATGCAGAGTATAGTACAATTAAAAGATACCATGAGATACAATACATACAATGACAATCAAAACAAATTATAACCAACAATAATAAACAAAAAAATAGGCATTAAAACAGAATAAATTGTAAGATAACAGGCAGGACACAGAGATATCAAGACCTATTTGAAGGCAGCCAGTGTAAGTAAAAATAAATACATTGAATGCGATTAATGACGAAAGCCAAAAGAAACTAAGAATTCTTTGCACATATCACCATGCAGCATGCTTTAAGGAAAGAAAACTGTCTCAGCTGACAAAACTACAGTTTCTCCAATGAAAAAGAATTTCTTATATTATTATGCAATAAAATTATGTAACGACATTGACAAGTTGTATCAGCCTGGGGATAACATTGTTGAGTCAGCAGAAGTATGAGTTGACATTCCATATTCACCTGAGCAGCTTCAGTTTCAGCTGCAGAGGAGCCTATTAAAGTAAATAACCTGCCTGCCACAGTTGTACGATCTCCAACAAGTGTGCCCAGTGAGTGGTCCTTTTAAAGACCCCAGCAACCAAAAAGAGCAAAGAAATGAACCAGAATCCATCAAGTTGGCACTGGTACAACATTGCAATAATATCAATGAATTAATGTATGCAATAAGACATTCTAATTTTAGACATTACACTTAATGTCATAACAACAACATTGATTTATATAGCAAGTTTTCATACAAAATGTACAGCTCAAAGTGTTTTGCATGATGAACCTACATGTTTGATAGGACAGTTTGGAATTTGCTGGGAGCAAAATTATTATAAGAGCTGCAGAGACTTTAATGGCTGTATTTGGGGTTTAGTCAGAAAAACAGTCAAGAACATTAACTAAGTTGGTACACTAAAATATTTTTTTTTTTTGTGAACCAAAGTTGAAAGTCACGAAACCTAATAAAACAGATTTTTTTGTTGTTCCTCACTGTCTTTCCGCAAAATGATCCCATTTCGAATTCTTTCCTGTGAGGGCTGCCTTATTTTATAATGCAAGCATGCCAGTACACTGGCCCTACTCAATTATACTCTGTGTTGGGAGAAGACTGTAGAGAAAACTAGTGTCACTAGGGAGAGCTCCTCAGGGAATCCTGTAGATCTTTGAGTGCAGGCCGGATAACTCAAAAAGAGTAGTGAGGGCTTACTCGGATGGGTTTCCTGACCTGGGCATGAAAGGCCCCTGCAGTCAGTATATAGTTTGCCTTGGAGTTAGGAGAAAGCCATTGCTAAGTGGCTCAGCAAGGAAAGGAGACTAGAGGGTAAACAGACCGGCCTGAAGGTTTAAGTTTTTGTTATTCTTAAGCCCTTATGATTTAATGGGGCACTATTTTTGAATGTTCACGTGCTTTGGGTAGAAAAACCTTTTTGGGTTTGGTGATGAAGCATGAACCAGTACCCCCTATAGTACACAACATATATGCAGAACCTTCTTTTTCGTCTTCCTCTTCATTCTTTTCCACTTGTATGTGGGGTTGATGTGCTTAATCAACTTGCCCAAACAATCAAGTCCTTTTCCTTCTGGTCTTCTTTTAGTTTATCCATCCACCTCTGCTTTGGCCTCCCTCTCTTTCTCTTCCTCTTTATGTCTGTTCTCTTCACTCTTGTGCTGAAATATTCTTTGCCAGTCCTCATTACACGTCCATACCACTTCAACCTATTTTCCTGTATTTTCTTAGATATGTCCCCCATTATTGTTGCACCTCTGATTGTCTTATTTCTTACACTGTCCTTTTTTTAGCTCCACACAGCCATCTCAACAATTTCATTTCTGTCACATCTAATTTCTCCTCCTGTGCTGCCTTTACTACCCATGTCTCAGCTCCATCCACCCATCCATCCATCCATCCATCCATCCATCCATCCATCCATCCATCCCGCTATATCTTAACTACAGGGTCACGGGGGTCTGCTGGAGCCAATCCCAGCCAACACAAGGGCACAACGCAGGAAACAAACCCCGGGCAGGGTGTCAACCCACCACAGGCTCCATACATCATTGCTGGTATTACCACTGAGTTAAAAACCTTACTTTTAACCTCCAGCTTAATTGTTTGATCACACAATACTCTTGATACTTTCTTCTAATTATTCCATCTACATTGCACTCAATGGGTTATCTCTGCATCAAGTTTTCCATCTTGTGCTACCACTGATCCTAGATATTTAAATGTATCCACTTTTCTCAATAGCTTCGGAGTCCTGATCAACATTAAACTTCATACATTCTGTGTTCTTCATATTTATCTTCAATCCTTTACCTTCTAAATGCCTTCTCCATTCTTCCAATTTCTTCCCCACTTTCTCTTTTCTGGTGTTATACAACACAATGTCATCAGCCAAAAATATGCACCCTTGGGAAATGCCAATCCTTTCAAATACAATACTTGATGTATAATTACACATTTATTCTAAAATCACAATAACAGTAACATACCCTGTGGTAATTGCATATACACTGCTTTGTGCAACAATGAGGAATCCCACTAAACTTTGAAAACTGTATATACAGTACATGGATTCATCTTTATACAAAGATATAGGCAGTGGATACCTTTAACCATTGAAAAACAACTTCTTTTCTGTGTCCTTAACATGCAGTTGTATCTATCTGCTTATTTACTTACTTTTGTCTCTGCTCAGTCCTTAAAGGCTTTGTGTGACTGCCAAGAACGATTAAACAAAGCATTAAGCTGTTTATCCTAACAGTTAAACCATTCTCCCAAGCTTGTGTTAATGTGCATCATTTCTGCTTGTACTGCTTGACCTCTGTCTACTGCAATTGTAATTACCCAAGACTATCACAAAGGGGACCCATCTAACCATTTAATCATCATCAGTAAAAGAAATGCTTTGAGAAAATGACATGTATCATATAAATAAAGTGTAGTACACTTAATGATTGGAAAACCTTTTTTTGTTTTAAATCACACATACAGTGCTTTTGGTGTTAGGCATTGAGCAATTTTGTCAATGTGTGCCTGTAAAAACACACTGTGCTGCTTCAGATCATATGGAATGACTCATGCATTTGTGTTTTTCCCCATTTTGTCTACTTATTTGTTCCACCTTCCATTTTTGTGCAATTACTCTATTACTTAAGTTTTTATTATTTTAATTTTATTTATGTCTAACTGGACAGCCAGCATCCTGTGTCCAAACCCAGCAACAGGTTGCTCTCTATGGGGAGTATGCATCTTTATATTTTCCTATTGTCTGCATGGGAATTTCATGTTATCCTCCAAAGATGAGTGTTTAGTTGGCATTTCTAAATTGGCATGAGTGGACCCAGAAATGAACTGGTGCCTTGTCATTCATTGATTTCTGCATTGAACCCACATCCCCCACTTTGGCACTGTATTCGATTAAGAGGGCGTGAGAGTATTATTTTATGACATTTTATATCATGTTATGTTTCCAGACAGCAGAGTACCAAAGAGGTTAGTGCAGTTGCCTCATGGTGTCAGGGTCCTGGATTCATATTTCAACCTCTTCATTGCCCATTTAGAAAACGCATGCTCTAGTTGTGTTAAATTTTTTTCAGACATTTCAATTTCCCTCGCATATCTAAAATGAATGTTGAACTTGTGTGTTACAGTACATAGCAAATCTCGTGTTACCCATTAATCTATGGTGAGCTTGAGTGTGTATGTTAGCCTGTATCTTGATGGACTGATACTCTGTTTACGGTTGGTTCATTCCTATTGCATGTTGTTAGGATAGGCTCTGACATGATTTAAGCAGGTCTTAAATAGTATTGGACTGATTTGAATGTTTCTTCATTTTAAATATATTCAGTTCTACATGCTCTATTTAACTGTTGTTATCCATCTATTCATTATCCAGCCCGCTATATCCTAACTACAGGGTCATGGGGGTCTGCTGGAGCCAATCCCAGCCAACACAGGGCGTAAGGCAGGAAACAAACCACGGGCAGGGCGCCAGCCAACCGCAGGGCGCACACACACACACACCAAGGACACACTAGGGACAATTTAGAATCGCCAATGCACCTAACCTGCATGGGAGGAAACCGAGTCACCCGGAGGAAACCCACGCAGACACGGGGAGAACATGCAAACTCCACACAGGGAAGACCTGGGAAGCGAACCTGGGTCTCCTAACTGCGAGGCAGCAGCGCTACCCACTGCGTCACTGTGCTGCCCAACTGTTGTTATACATATTTAAATTAATCAGACAAGTTAAATGTTATTTTATACCTGAAATACCTTAATTCTTCTTTTTAAAAGAATCAAATCAAATCAAATAGCCTTTTATTGTAAATTCCCTATATGTACAGAACATACAGAAGAATCGAAATACTGTTTCTCTCTCATCTTCATAGTACAATAAAATATAAAAAGTACAAGTATAACATATAAGATAAATAAAATTAGTACTTGTAAAGTAAACCTAAGTACAATGTGCAATTATCAGTAGTGTAAAAGCCACTTAAAGTAAAAAGTGAGAAGGTGCATTATAGAGTAGCTTATGAGATGTACAAAAAGACAGACAGTTAGCAGCAGATGTAATATTGAGTCTTTATATAATACCAGCTGAAGTTGAGTACTTGGTAGATAATGACTCCTCTTATGTTCCAGAGGCAGGGGGCAAGGGGGGAAGATAGTGGACAGAGTTCAACATCCTGACAGCCTGGTGGATGAAGCTGTTTGACAGTCTTGTGGAGCGGGCCTGGAGGCTCCTGTACCTTTTCCCAAAGGGGAGGAGGCTGAAGAGGGAATATAAGGGGTGGGAAGAGTCCCCAGCAATGCTAATGGCTCTACGGGTGAGGCGGGTGTGGAAAATATCCTTGAAGGAGGGCAGTGGGGCACCAATGATCTTACTGGCTGCATCCACTGTGCGTTGCAGGGACTTCCTACAGGAGGCAGTTCAGCCTCCATACCATACAGGGATGCAGGTAGTGAGGATGCTCTCGATTGTGCCCCGGTAGAAAGAGCACATGATGGGGGGGGGGGGGGGTGGAACTTGTGCTCTCTTTAGTTTGTATAGGAAGTAGAGGTGGGTTTGAGCTTTCTTGGCCAGTGATGTGGTGTTATCTGACCAGGAGAGGTCCTCTGAGATGTACGTCCCCAGGAACTTGGTGCTACTCATCCTTTCCACAGCTACACCATTGATGTAGGTTTAGCTCTGTGAAAAATCCCCCCTTACATTCTTATTTGAAAATTCTCTTAGGTATCGCTCTGTAAGGGAAAAGAAAAAAGTGCTTCATAACTGCCTGTCTGTTAAACTATGACATTCTGACTTCATTTGCACCAGTGCATTTATGTAAAAAAACACATTTACATTTAACTTTATATTTTGTTCTCTGATAGTTCACCTACAAGAAGTCTTATTTCTTTTAACCATGTGTTTACCCACGACTCCTAATAATTAAATATATTGGTACTTTAACAGCAGAGGGATGCTTCTGGACTATACCGTTTATCTGTTTGACGATTGGTGTAACTGAAATGCATCAAACTCAATGTATATAAATGAACCTATCTGATTAAAGGAAGCTTTCTATTATATTTCTTCAGTGTACCATGTTGCATTAAATAAAGCATATGGGGATCTATCAGTTGGTGTTAATAAAAGATGGCATGTTGGAGTTTGTTTAGAGTGATGGCTCATGACTCTTTTTTATTTACTGAGTATTTTCCGCAACACACCTATATTGTCTTCTACGATGTTTAAAAGGATCTATTTTCTTTGCAGATTGCATATGCTGTTAATAAATGCTGCTCTGCACAAATCATATGTTCATCTAAGGACTAGGTGGTGGCACTCTTTTCTATAGTGCAGGTTTGAGAGAAATAAAATAATTAAAAAAACGGTTTTGCTATAGAGTTCTAATCAGAAATTCAAATAGCTGCCATTCTGGTATTATAATTATACAATACTAGGGATCAAATTTCATCTTTTTTTTGGTGTACCCCTTTTAATTACTTATACAATCTCTATATTTATAAAATCAAATGTCTGTCCGTAAGTCTATCCAGTTTTCATGAAAGAACTGTTTTACAGATTTAGATCGTTCTTTTTTCTATAATTTGCTTGAACATTCCGGTTGATTTTGCAACTTCTCTCATTGCATTATGTATCATAGTTTGCTTGCGGTCCCGAATTATTTGTACGAATCCGAGAGACATGCAACGAGCCGAGGGGAGAGGGGCGGGGCCCTCCTCACTCATGCTAAAGCCTCGGGGCGTGTACCTTACCTCTGCTTAGCTAGCGAATGAGTGAACTACTTAACAGATTTAAATTGTGTTTTTTCAATAATTTGCTTGAACATTCCGGTTTGTTTTGCGACTTCTCTCATCACACTAAGAATCTTAGTTCACATGCAGGAGCGATATATTCATGTATTAAATGAAATGCAAAAAGTTAGGGAAAGAAATTAAATGTTTGGTCTGAAAAATTCTCACCTGGATGTGGGTGCCTGGGTGTGGAATAAGACCTTATCCTTGTTGTTTCAAAATTATTTTCTTTCTATTAGTTAATGATCAGAACATCGTAACATAAAACTTTCAAGCATACTTACTGCAATTCAGGGTTGCAGGAGGCTGATGCCTATTCTGGCAGCATTAAGTACAAGGAAGGAAGCCTCCTCTCATGGCAAACGTCTATCACTGGTCCCAGTGTTGAACACAAACACACACACATATACACACACTGGGTAAATTCAGAGTCACCAGTTATCTTAACATGCTTGTCTTTTGGATATGAAAGGAAAGCTGGAGTAATAGGAGAAAAGCCCATGCAGACACTAGGCGAAAGAAGGATGCTAACTGCTTCACCATTCTACCTTCAAAATATTATTCTTAACCTTATTTTTTTCATTGAAGAATTTAATGATGGTTATTAAGGTACAATTTACTAAAAATCAAAATAATAATATATGATAATAACAGTAGAGCACAGAGTATTAGGTGATACTAGTTATATACAGAATAAATAAAATCCTAATTTTAATGTGGGCCTAACTATACAGGAGTTCCGTGTCTCAGCAGGGTGGCTGGTCCACTTACTTTTCAGCAGTCCCCCTCTCTCAAGTCTCCAATTGCTCTCACCTTTCTTTCACCAAACCTTTGGCCTCTGTTCTTCTCACCAGCTACGAACTATCCTTCCAAATCTCATGTTAAAATTAATTGGAAGGGGCAGTTAAGCCCAAGCCAGAATCTTCCACTGTGCAGAGTTAAGTTACTCAAAGAAAGTAATGTTAAAAATTAATTAATTTACTTTTCCCACATTGTAAGCTTTACTCATTACTTCTTGCAAAAAGTAATCCCATTACTAATTACTTTTATGTTACTCTATAAATCCATGCAGATAGGTACCAAGTGGTAACCAATTTGTCACCACAAAGATGACAACCAAATATCCTTTCAGTATTGTAATAAGAAAACCTGTAACCCAGATCAGTGAACATTAATTTAGTATGTAAACTGCATAAATTACTTTATCACTGTGCCATTTCAGATATTCACAAGAAGAATTCCTAATAAAATAAAAAATAATAATAAAACAAACGTAAGAAATAACAAGGAGTTGGAAATTTGCAAATTATTGCTAATTTTGCAGCTGGCAGATAAGTCCACTTATCGATCAGTTAGTGCAGCTACCTGAAGTGTTAATCGTGTAACACAATCAATATTCCAGTGTCTCAGTGTATTTGCTCTTCTCATTGGCTTTCCACTATCAAAAAGGTACATGGTGATCAAAAAAGATATAAACAACATATTGTAAGTAACAATCTTACATTCAATACCAATTAAGGTAAAGATTTAGTTACCTTACCTGCACACAGACCTGTCCTCCATTTTTAGACAGAAAATAATCTGAATGCATGGTGGGAAATGGTGCTACATATATAGGATGCTTATAAGAACCCCCCTTCTTTTTATTGGATATTGAACAGTTTTTTGGCTGAGAAGAAGCTAGCCTGATATGCAGAATAATGGAGGAATGCCTCATACAAGGGTGGAGGACAAAGTGTTTGCCCTGTAGAGTATTTACTGGGCATTCCCTCTGCAAGACATTCCGTCTCCTGGGCATCAAGGTGGCACAAAGAAAGCAGGCCATCAGGAAAAGCATGGGGGCAGCGAAGAAGGTCTCAAGATGACTGTGGTTAAGAAGAAATGAATTGTGGACCAGCGCTACTCAGACACAGCTGGTGGTCTGATCAACCTCTTCTGGGTCACCTGGGGTGAGGGTGTATAATGTGGAAAGACCCAAAACACCCAATGACATCCTTAAGATGCATAGTCTTTTGACTAAATGTTGTCCATTGTAATGAACAAAAAAGTCAATGCAGCTAATGTTTAATAAGTGTTCCTGGATAGACACTATTATTGGGTAATATAATTAGTAAGATCAGAATAAGACATTGCTTTGCACTGCGTTACCCTAACTCTGCTTTTGAGGACATCCCAAGGGGACAACTTCTGACATGTGACATAACAGACCATAGGGATGATGGTGCAGTTTCACTGTCATGTCCACAAAAGTGACCATTGTCAGCATACTCTTTTCTTGGGCATTTTATGGTCTAATTTCTGTTCTTTGGTTCACTGAGGTTTTGGGAAGGTTCTCCTACAAAACAATCATTGTTTTATTGCCCACTTGAAGTTTATAATTGCTTATTTTCAGTGTCTTTATGTTGGGAAGTGGCAACTTTTTTCTTCTAATTAATGCTACATAAATGGCTGATGACAGTTTGTAAAGGATAAGTAATTTAAAGACACATGCACAATATGGATCTTCCCAGACTCAGTGCCAAGCAAACGGGCCTGATGGACTGAATAGTTCCCTCCTGTTTGTCAAGTTTCTAATGTTTTTTATGTAATTTCCTTCTCTCATTATCCCAACAAAAGTCCATCCATCAATCCAATATCTAAATCTGCGTCAGGCACAAGATGGGAACAAGCACAGGATGGCAAGCCATTTGTGCACAAATACACATTCAGTCTTGCAGAGCCAATTAAAGCTACCATTTGTCCTACATGTACATCTTTAGCATGTGTGAAGCAATCTGAGCAGCAAGAGAACATGTAAACCTCACACTCATAATAGCTAAGTAGGGTATCAAGTCTAAGTGCTTGGAGCTATTTGCCAGTAACAATAAGAAGTGCACTGCTTTCTCAACCCCGTTTTGTTTATGCAATGTCATCACTGATAATTTTTTAATAAAGACCCCTAAAGCCAATAGATACTGCAAAGAATACTGAGTCAGTCAGTCATTTACCAACCCGCCATATCCTGACCTAACACATCGTCACAGGGCACAAGGCAGGAACAAGCACAGGGCACAAGGCAGGAACAAACCCCGGGCAGGGTGCCAGCCCACCGCAGGAGAATACTGAGTGAGTCTCTGTATTTGAATTATATTTTGGATATTAAAAGAAGAAGAAAAAAAAACTTCTCCATGTCTATGATTAGAGAGCAACCCTATGGTTTCTTTCATAAGCAGCAATGTTAATAGTCAAAGGTTATAAATATAATACATGATCAATGCATTGATATAAAACCAGGTCTTATAAATTAGAGAATATTTTTAATTTCATCGTTTATGATAACAATACCAATAGTGACATTACAGAACTGACCAAATCTAAAATACATGTAAACAAATTCTATTAAGTGAAGGTATTTTTAAACATTGTAGCAACCCTGGGCACTAAGATTTACACTGTTTATTTTAAATGGGGAAGCCTGGACATCACCAATACTAGGGTAAAATTGTAAAAAAATGTACTCAATAAACTATTTACCACACATTTACACCTGTTTACCAAATGATGAACAAAGAAAATAAATCCAAGAAAAATGAATGGAAAATAATTTGCAGCAGCTTTAATATACAGTATAAACATAAAATGAGATTAAGTTTAATCAAACTGACATCCTTTAAAATGTTGTGCCTTGGAAGTTGTCTCTC
>JANRMT010062809.1:7840767-7851905 GCA_026402145.1 Polypterus bichir lapradei
ATAACTTTGTATAATGGTAACGTTTACCCCCCCGGGTGGAATTGAAGAGTCGCATAGTGTGGGGGAGGAACGATCTCCTCAGTCTGTCAGTCCAGCAGGTCAGTGACAGCAGTCTGTCGCTGAAGTATTATAAAGACCATTAAAAATTAATTAATGAAATCTATGTTTGGTTTAATTACTCATTGCGTTTAAAAATCCATGAATAATCTGTTGTGCAGAATTTTATGAGAAATTGGCTACTTGTTTGATCTAAGCACCTTGGAGAACATGCCTCAGTTCTTCTTTATACTTTGGTCATTTTACTTGCTTCTGTAATCTAGACAGGATTGAAATCATGGCTCTGTGGAGGCCATACCACCTGTTGCAGAACTCATCACTCTTCTTTTAGCTGAAGATGGCTCTTCATGACTTTGGTTGTGCATTAAGGGCTTTGTCCTGCAGTAGAAGGAAGTTGGGCAAATCAAAGCCCTCCATGATGGTATTGCTTAAGGGATTCAAATCTGCTTGTGTTTCTCTTTTTTGAGGATTATATTTCTCCTGACCAAATTACCAACTTCATTTGCAGAAATGCAGCTTTAAACCTGCTGGGAACCTCTGCCATGCTTCACTGTTGGACTACTGACCTAAATCTATATAGTGAAATCAATTTCTTCTACAGATAAACTACCCCCTGTTTGAGCCATATCCAATATTTTAAATTTAGTTGGTTTGCTCCAGTGCAACACATAGTCTCTTGCGTCTGTGTCTGAATGGCTTTTGGGAAGTAATTCTTCTAAGAACATAATTTTTGACAAATGTCCAGACCATAGAGAGGTGTACTTATGTTCCAGTGATTTCTGCAGGTTCATCACTGATAACAGCATTGAACATCTTCTGATTTCAAAAGGAAGACAGTTTGATGCATCAATTATCTGCTGCAGTTAATTTCCTTAGCTGACCACTGTTTTTCTGGTCCTCAGCCTTGACTGTTTATTTGTTCCTCTTGGCACATCTTAAAACATCTGCTACAAAATTTCTATTTGGGTGAATACCTTGCTGATACTGGATGACCAATGTTTGTCTTAATGCTATGCTTACTCTTGCCATTGTGTAAAAATTGATGATATGAATGTTAAGCTGTTAAATGTGCCACATGATTACCTTTTAGTTTAGTTGTCATCAGGGTTAGCTCTTTCCGGGAATCTAGACGATCACCTAGGGTGGCAAATGTATTAAGGGAGGATGGCAATTTGTCAATCCACACAAACTCCGCTATACTAACACTCTGTCTAGCTCTTCAATTCCCCACCTCCAGTTTCCTCTGGTCAGTCAGTCAGTCACTTTCTAACCCACCTAGTCCTGAACAGGGTCACCGGGGTCCCCCAAACCCAATCTTCAATTTCATCTACTTTGTCCACACTCACTGAAATAATTTGCTGTGATCTATTTTGGATCAATGAAAATCTGGTCAGTCTTCCCAACCCCCAAGTTACTTCCATGTAATTTATATATGACAATTGCCTTCAAGACTGTGTTATTTGGATGTGACATGCTCACCTTCACCTAGAGCAGTAAAAATACTAGAGCTGACACTGGCTGTCCTTTAATCAGTTTAATTCCTTTGACACCTATTTTTGTTTAAATTAATCTATTTGGTTCAATCAGCTTATGATGTTATTGCTTATTAGCACCTATTGTTTAAATTTAATTTAATCAAGCTAAAGACCTAGAAAGTAATCAAGTTAAAAAGGCTGTCTATTATGTAATATGTTACTCTTTTTAAAAAACACAATTTTTCTTTGTTACGTTTATTTTTTTTAGGAAAATGAATATTTTGAAGTTTGAAATTTGCTGTTTTCTGCTGACACATTAATTAGTGTTCAGAATTTTTCTTTTGCATTGTTTTGTTGATATCGAACTATTTTACTGCTAACGTTGTTCTGTATTTTTTGTTTAATATTAGATGTATGAGCCAAATATCTTAAATTAATGTTAATGCTAAATTCATATGTTTTTGCTTAGTTTGAATTTAAATAGAATGTAGCTTTCACATAATAGAAGATTCTGTTTTACCAACATACGCTAAAAAGTTAAAGTGATGTTCTTATAGTGATGGTTAAAGTGATGTTTACCTATACTCCTGTGTGATTACAGAATGCTCTCAAATTGTGGCTAGCCAGAAAGAAACATGACCTAACAGACAGAGAGACAGTAAGGGCATAAAGTTTTCTGGCTGTTACATATGTACATTCCTGTTCGTACAATCCTAAGATATGTAATCAAGATATTTAAGCCTTAAGCGTGACACCTTATACAAGAAATGTCCTTTTTTTTGTAACATTGATATTACAATTGATCTCTTTATTTTTGTGTGAATTGTTTGCTTTGAATTTCACTAAACTTAAACAAGCAGACTTGAACTCTACAGTCTATTTTGGAAACGAGTCATATTAACTTCAAGAATGCCTTTCTGATAACTGTATTTTGAACTATTTGGAAACCCTTGACAAACGCATCATTAACTGTATTTTTTTCAACGCTTGTAAGGTGTCCCTAGTAAAAGTATTTCACAGTGAAAACCATTCAACTTCTCATCCATATTCCGACCTTGAGCGCTCAAGTCATTCTTGGGAGCATCACAAATAAGGTAGCAACCAACTCTGGACTAGCTGGTGGAAATAAAAATAAATGATATATGATTTTTTACTTTTCTGGAAATGTACCCTAAAAGCAAGAAACATAACACAGGAAAATCAGACATTCTTAACATCACATGAGTCATTGTCATACAGGAATTAGGATTTGCCTGATCATGGTGGCACGAAGCTGACAGACATTAAAAGTAAGCAAGGGATTTATTAGAAAAGGGCTACAGTAAAACAGCTGTTAACTTGGTCATCATTATGTCTGAGAGAGCTGGCTTTTACTGAATTGCTGGGGTGCCTGCCAAAAGGCTACAGAACTACCCTGGGGTGCCAAATGGCCTCCTCTGCACCCCGACCCCCCTGGAGTCTGGAACACAAAACTATGCAAATTACAAACATGCCTACTGTTAGCATAATAACTAAAGGAGTCCAGATTACAAACTGCAGCTGCTATTCAGAAGTTTTGAAATTCAGATGGATGTCTGTATTAGTGCCTTAATAATGAAAACAGATAAAATTAGTCAGTGCTGTATTTGAAAAAGAAAGAGGCTTGTTCCACGGTCGTACATGCAGAGCTCTTTAAAATGTGATGCGCATACACGACGCTAGAGGGCAATGTTTACTCATAAGTTAAACTTTGGTCGTAGCACTACATCTGTCTCACTCTTAAAAAAAATAATAGCTTCAACATTTAAAACAAAACTAAGATTTTATACATCAAGAATATACTCTATTTAATGTTTAACTAAACTATCGAGGTGCATTAGGGTGGCCCTATGTTTAACGTTCCAGGTGATCGAACTGAGTTACTGTCTGCCCGACTGCGTCCAGTTTTCATTTTATTGACATGCATATGAAATTAATTGGAAACTCTAAATTACTGCCTTCAGTGGACTGACTTCCTGCCTTGGGTGCGTTTTTGTTGTGTGTCCTCTGCTGTCAGAAAGTGTTCTGGAACAAGATGACAATAGCTAGTTCAGAAAATGGCATAAATTAATGGAAGGTGACACATATTCTGTCATCGGGGTCGACAAGGTCTATCCAGGCGACGCTGGAAACAACCCTGGACGGGGTGCTTGCCCATGGAAGAATGTACACTATGTTCACTCATAAACTTTCTAAGAAAGAAAGAAAGTCTTTAATTATGACTTTAAAAAATTGCATGTGCAAAAAAGGCTCTCTACGTAAACCCACATTCAGATCTGAACTAGACTGGATTCGTAAATGGATTACACTATAACCTTACGAAACGCCGTTACTTTCTGAAACAAAACTTAGAAAGGCATATAATTAGGGGCTAAATGTGACTGTGGGAAAATAAGAAGGTAAGGTAATGTCCGCATAATTTTTATTTATTTATTTATTTATTTATTAACAGCTGTAGACACTTCTTGCTGAAGACTAACTACACAGGGTCTGACAGTCCATTAATTATTTAAAATACGGGAAGCCACAGTACAGTTTGAGCTGCACAACTGCGTTTTAAATCATTACAAATGTACCGACAGTTTATCTAATTTTTAATATTATGGTGATCAATTAAGAGTTCTTTTTTCTATTCATAAATAAACTGAAGTTCAACGCCCTCGAGTCAGAACATAATACCTGCAGTATCAATTTCTACTCTGAAACAGTTAAGAAGAGAGCCGGACCATATGCATTCCAAGACAAGCCGCCTAATCCACTTTGAGTTATTATTATAAGAGCCTAACGGTCCCGGAGCCAAAGCAATCTCCTCCTCCTCCTCCTCCCTTGCCTGGTAAGTGCCTGCCACTTTTTGTAAAAGACATTTGAATCGCCGACCCACAGAGTGCTGAAGGGGTGCAAAGCGCTCGGGATAAGTAAGAAGGGGCGTGGAGGGGCTGGGATAGCCAATAGTCCTTCTCTTAGGAGGGACTTGTGAACCCGAGAGTTGTCGGACTTCGTCGATGCAAAGCTGTTAAGGGGAATGACTTAAACTAAGCAGAAAGGTGGCTGACCGATCAAGGACTACAGATACCTCCAGAGTTATTCCGGACAGTTTCAAGTGCGGAGCTGTAGAGTGAAAAAAATGATGTGCTCTTTCTGACGTGCCGTGATTCCTGAAAGAAAGCTGGGTCGCCCGGGACGGCAAAGAGCCACTGCTTCACTGAATATTGATAACAGGAAAAAAGGCGCAATTCACAAGTAAAGAGCAACTTGTCATTTTATTTTTTTTTTTAATTAGTACTTTTTTTTTTACACGCGACATATTGTAATGACAAGCAAAGCTCGTAAGGGGCACAGCTGGAAAGTTTCTTGACCTCCTCGGAACTGACAAGTAAAGGATTCTTTTGCATCCACAGAACTTATAATTCGAGTTGATAGTTTTCTTTACTTTGCAGATCGGACTGAGAAGCGAGCAGAGAGAGAGACGCCTGCAACTGACAAAAGAGTACCTGCTTAGAACTAACTTCTGCAAGTTAAATTAAAGTACATCGGACATGCAATAAGGAGTTTTGAGACGAAAAGTAACTTAATGACTGGGGAAGAAGGAACATATTTGCACTTTACTGTCAACATCAGCATGGCATCTCTTTGGATTTAAATATTTAATGTTTTACGACGATTGCGCTTTCTCCGGTAAGAGTGGACAGCCTCTAGGACAATGGCGCTTTTTGGACACGGATTTTATTTGCTTCTGTTCCTTTTGCGCACTCATTGGCAGGACGCAGCTGGCAGCCAGGTGGGTCAGGAGTTTCGGGTTCTGGAGGAACAGCCCGTTGGCACCTATGTGGGTACAATACCAACAAAGCCGACTTTTACCTATCGTTTTAGCGAGAATCATAAACTGTTCGCGATCAACGGGACCACGGGTGTGATTTATAGCACAACCGTGATAGACCGGGAGAGTTTGCCAAGTGACGTGATTAATGTGGTGGTGCTGTCCAGTCAACCGACATACCCAACTGAAGTGAGGATTTTAGTGGTGGACATTAACGACAACGCGCCTGTCTTCCCCGATCCGTCCATCGTGGTGTCCTTTAAGGAGGACGCAAGCAGCGGAAGACAGGTGATTTTAGACACAGCGACGGATGCAGACATCGGAAGTAACGGCGTGGACCACACCACTTACCGGATAGTGCAGGGTAACGAGTTGGGCAAATTCCGTTTGGATATTACCGTTAACCCCAGCGGAGAAGGGGCATTCCTGCACTTGGTGTCCACTGGAGGCCTGGATAGAGAAATCACGCCATTCTATCAGTTACTGGTCGAAGTGGAGGACAGAGGCACCCCAAAGAAGGTCGGCTACTTGCAGGTGAACGTAACGATTCAGGACGTAAACGACAATCCTCCGGTGTTCGAACACGAGAACTATGAGAGCAGCGTTCCCGAGGACTCAGAGGTGGGTGCTAGCATTCTGCGGGTGGCGGCGCTCGACAGGGACGAGGGTGCCAACGCTGACATCCGCTACTCGCTGGACCCTGAGGGCACGCCGTTTCAAATTGACCCGATTGTGGGAATCGTCAGCATCAGGGAGCCTCTGGACTTTGAAGTCAAAAGGTTATACTCGTTGACTATTCACGCTGTAGACGGCGGAGTGCCCGCCCTCTCAGGTAGGTCAGAGGCGACAGTGCGGCTTGTGGACGTCAATGACAATGAGCCAGTGATCAAGTTCAGATACTTCCCCGCCACGTCCAAGTTCGCCTCCGTAGACGAGAATGCGCAGATTGGCACCGTTGTCGCCCTGCTGACCGTCTCGGATGCCGATTCCTCGGCCGCTAACGGGAATATTTCTGTTTCGATCTTGGGTGGAAACGAACAGAGGCACTTTGACGTGCATTCCTCCCCCGTCCCGCACTTAAGTTTGATTAAAGTGGCCAGTGTGCTGGACAGAGAGCGCATTTCCTCTTACAACCTCACTGTCTCCGTGTCGGATAACGGCCAGCCGGTGTCTAGATCCTCTTTAGCCAGTTTAGTGATTTTTGTGAATGACATTAACGATCACCCGCCGGTCTTCCAAGAAAGCATATACAGGGTTAACATCAGCGAGGATTTGCCCAAAGGCAGCTACATTAAGGGGGTGTCGGCCACAGATGGGGATTCAGGGCAAAACGCCAACCTGCGCTACTCCATAGTGTCAGGAAATACTTTAGGCTGGTTTGCCATCAGCGAGAACAGCGGCTTGGTCACCAGCGCCGCCTTGCTAGATAGAGAGGTCGCCTCGGACATTGTTCTCAACATCAGTGCCAAAGACCAAGGGGTGCAGCCTAAAATCTCCTATACTAAGCTCCTGGTGAGCATCACTGATGTAAATGACCAAGTGCCTACTTTTACGCAAAGCTTCTATCACTTCTCCATCCCGGAGAACTCACTGCCGGGAACGGAAATAACGGTGCTGTCAGCTACCGATAACGACAAAGGTGCTAACGGAACGGTGCGTTTCGCTTTTGATTCGGAGACGCCTGTTACTTTTAAGGATCTTTTCCGTCTGGATCCAGTTTCTGGGAGATTAAGCACAGCAATCGTTTTAGACAGGGAGGAGAAAGAAACTTATCAACTGTTTATTCAGGCCGCGGACGGTGGCTCTCCGCCGCTTTCGTCGGTGGCTAAAGTTAATGTCACATTAAAAGATATAAATGATAACAGCCCAGTTTTTTACCCGGTACAGTATTTCGCAAACATTAAAGAAAACGAACCCCCAGGCTCCTATGTCACCAGTGTTTCAGCCACAGACCCAGATCTGGGCAAGAATGGGACTGTTAGATATTTCATCACTGCAGGGGACACATCTGCCTTCCAAATAAACAGCATTACAGGTGTCATCACTTCAAGAATTTCACTAGACAGGGAACAAAAGACAACTTACCAACTACTGGTTACTGCAGCGGACAGTGGGAATCTGCGCTCCCAAACTCCAGCACTTGTCACAGTCACTGTCATTGACACACAAGACAACCCACCTGCCTTCACCCAGAGCTCTTACAGCTTTGTTATTTTTGAAAATGTCGACTTTGGAACGACTGTTGGCACTGTGTCTGCCTCCACACCTGACCTGAACACCAATATTACCTACCTGATCACATCTGGAGACCAAAGGGGCTTGTTTGCAATAGACATTTCCATTGGCCAAATTAGCACAGTTGGGGTTATAGACAGAGAGGAACAGGCATTTTATCAACTGAAAGTCATAGCAAAAGGTGGGGAGGTGACAGGAGAAACTTTGGTGAACATCACTGTCAAGGACTTGAATGACAATGCACCATGCTTCCCTCATGCTGTTGAGCATGTCAGCGCAGTTGAAAGCTGGGGGGCGGGTCACAACATTCTGCAAGTGAAAGCTGCTGACCCCGACGAGGGCACAAATGGGCTTATTGTCTATAGCCTCAGAGAAAACCCAAATGGCTTATTTCATATCAGTGAAAAGCATGGACAGATCTCTCTGACCGGTCCACTCGAAGTCACTTTTGGATCCTATAACCTCGAGGTTCTGGCCTCTGATATGGGTGTCCCCCAACTTACATCCAACTTGAATGTGACTGTCCATGTGTATGATGTAAACGACCACCCCCCAGTGTTTGACCACTTGTCTTATGAAGTTACTATTCTGGAATCTGAACCAGTGAACACTCAGTTTTTTAAAGTACATGCCACAGACAAAGACTCAGGTTTGAATGGGGAGGTAACCTATTCTATTATGGGTGGAAATAAAGAAGATTCTTTTGGCATTTTCCCTGATGGTCAGCTGTATATCAAGGCAGATTTAGATAGAGAGATGCAGGAGAGGTATAGCTTGCTCGTGGTAGCATCAGACCAAGCAGTAGAGGCACTTACTGCAGCAGTGAATGTAACTGTAATTTTGGAGGATGTGAATGACAACCGACCCCTGTTCAACAGCACCAATTATGTTTTTTATGTCAAAGAAGAGCAAGCTGCTGGCTCATTTGTTGGTCATGTGTTTGCGGAAGACAAGGATTTTGGACCTAATGGCCTTGTAAGATATGCTTTTGACAGCCTACAGCAACACTTTGAACTGAACAGCCTATCTGGAGTGTTAACCAGCACACAACAGTTGGACAGAGAGGTGTTAATGCGACAGAGGGGAGCGGCTGTTTTCAGCTTTACAGTTGTATCGTCAGACCAAGGAGAACCCAGACCATTGAAAGATCATGCCAAAGTACAAGTGTACATACAAGATATTAATGACAATTCACCCAAATTTACAAAAGATATTTATAAAGCTAGCATTTCAGAATCCGCACTAAACATGACACAAGTGTTAAGAGTTTCAGCCTCAGATGTTGATGAAGGCAAAAATGGTCTGCTCTGCTACTATATCAGCAGTGGCAATGAAGAAAAAAAGTTTGCAATTGACAGTAGCACAGGGCAGGTGACACTGATGAGCCGACTTGACCACGAAGCTACGGCTTCTTATAGTCTGACCATATTGGCCACCGATTCTGGACATGTACCTCTTTCATCATCTTGTACGCTCAGCATCACGGTGTTAGATGAAAATGACAACCCACCTTCATTCCCAAAATCAACCTTGATTGTGGATGTCCTGGAAAACATGAGAATTGGGGAGCTGGTGGCATCTGTTACAGCCACCGACTCTGACTCGGGTGACAATGCGGAAATAATTTACATGATCACTGCTACTAACAACCATGGGACATTCAGTATCAGCCCAAACACAGGGAGCATATTTCTTGTTAAGAAACTGGATTATGAAACACAGTCCTTTTACACCCTGAACATAACTGCTATGGACAAAGGGAGGCCTCCAAAGTCATCTTCGGTGTCATTAGTTATACAAGTCAGAGACTTTAATGACAACCCACCTAGTTTCCCTCCTGATGACATTTTCAAATCCATTATAGAAAATATTCCAATTGGTACTTCAGTAATGTCGGTCACTGCCCATGACACGGATGCAGATATAAATGGTGAGCTGGAATATTCAATAATTCTGCAGACTCCAAGGGGAAATCACTTTGTCATTGACCCCATGACTGGGACAATATTTACTCATTCAGAAATTGACAGAGAATTTTCAAATCTGTTTGAGTTAACTATCAAAGCCACTGATCAGGCTGTTCCAGTGGAATTTAGGCGCTCTGCTTTCAAGAATGTAACTATCTGGGTGACAGATGTTAATGATAATGGTCCAGTATTCATCTCCCAGAATGCTCTGATTGCAGAGCCGAGTGTTGTCATTGGCTCGATCCTCACTACAATTGTGGCTTTTGACCCAGATGAAGGTGTCAATGGCGAAGTGGAGTATGAGCTGGTTGGCGGAAACTCTGATACATTTAGCATGGATCGCTATAGTGGAGACATCAGAGTGGCCTCTCCTCTGGTTCCTTCCAAACTTTTGTACAGCCTTATTGTTTCTGCTGCTGACCTGGGAGCAGAGAGGAGAACTTCTAGCACAGAGCTGACCATCATTCTGCAGGGATCTGAAGGGCCTGTGTTTTCACAACCTAAATACATTACTATAATTAGGGAAGGGGAACCAGTCGGAACCAATGTCATATCACTGGATGCATCTAGTCCCAGAGGTTTGGAGGCATTAGTGGAATTTTACATTGTGTCGGTACGCTGCAATGGAAAAACTGTTGGCAGGCTGTTCACCATAGGACGACATACTGGCATCATTCAGACAGCTGCAGTCTTAGACCGGGAGAGGGGCTCCAACTTGTACCTTGTGGATGTTTATGCAATAGAGACAGATTCCAGTCTGCCTCGGACACAGAGGGCTGAGGTAAGAGGATGTTACTTTTCATATTTTAAAATATTGCACAGCTGTATGTATCTGTTAAAAAAATAAAGTGAAAAGTACCCTGATTATGATCAACATGCAAAAAGGTGGCACTGACCTGAGAATTCTTGCTTGATTGAGGACAGTTTCTTAGCCAGGTGGGGGACATGCTTGTGTTTGCAGTCTGATAAAGAGATAGGGCCCAATGAAAATAGAAACTGAACTGGCTTTTAATGCAGCAGCTGTCACTTCAAACAAAACATCTGTTTCAGTAGGGATGCCACTTTTTGATTCTCTCCTTCACATTCATCGTGAAGGAGACACAACAGCAATAGACATCTGTTGACTGTAGGACCTGAAAATTCATGATTTGATCACGTACAGGCCTGCACCGCAAACCTAAGGCCCTCTTTCTTGTCAGCAAGTAATCTCTCCCTATGTTTTATCTAAATGATTTGATTTTCTGATTGGCAGCAAGAGTAGGTTTTTATGCATAATCACTTCTTACAATTAAGTTTTTGAAATGTTTTGAATTCTGAATGAATTTCTTAGTTTTCTTATATATATGTATATGTACATATATATAAATATATTATGTAAGTGAATAAAGATATTTATGGATGTACATTATACAGCAAATGTTACACCTGGATGTATTTCTAAAATAGACAAACACATACACACACACCCATATATACATGAAATTGCAATATTTATAACCATTTGTCTGAACCACATAATTCCCTATCTATCTATCTATCTATCTATCTATCTATCTATCTATCTATCTA
>JANRMT010062809.1:7851915-7864414 GCA_026402145.1 Polypterus bichir lapradei
CTATCTATCTATCTATCTATCTATCTATCTATCTATCTATCTATCTATCTATCTATCTATCTATCTATTGTGGTATTGTGGTATTAATGCCCCATTTAGTCTTGGTACATTTCTTATGCCTAAGCATGCCAAAAGTGATTGTGTGCCCACATCCTTCTCTTTTATGAACTGGACAAATTAAGGAAGAAAATGTATGTAATTACTAGTCATCTTGGGACAGAGCCTATTCCAGCAGCAATGGACGCAATGCAGGAATTAATCGTGAATGGGTGTAGATCCAATACTGAACACAGTAACATACATTCATCCTAGATCAATTTAGAGTCATTAACAAACCTAACGCCTATATCTTTGTGAGATAGAAATGGAGAGAACAATCTAACAAACCAATACAAACATTGACCAGGCTGGAAATTTAATCCAGTTTCCTTGAATGCTCCTTACCTCCTCCTCTTCCTAGAACTGTGAAACAGTGTATATCATTCCATCAATTTTTAGAACCCACAATCAAGTGTGACTTGAGGACACACATACTCTTTGCATACAGTTTTTGAACTCAAAGATGTAAGATGGCAGAGGTAACAATATGCTGCCATTCTGCCTTTTATAAGCATACAATATATATACAGTTTATAATATAGATATATTGATAGTCAAACACACATAAACATAAAATGGCAAACGTCTGTGTATGTATATATTTATAGTTTTTAATTAATGTTTTTTATTTCCATGTTTAAATATAAATATGTTGTGTCTCATTAATTTGGTTTTGCAAAACTGATACAATTATATGTGAGTTGAATAAATGGATTAGGGCACTCATGTACACCATAAGGATTCAATATTCTAAAGGAGTCAGTGACTTGAACCTGAACGGAAATAAGATCTCAAAACAGCCATGCCTCTGGTTTTCTCAGTGTTCATACCTTGTGGCATTGTACCACGCTGAATCAGAATGGCTTGCAGGTGTAAAATTAGGTCTGACTCTAGATGGAGCAGATTGATGCAAATTCCTGAATTAATGCAGTAGCTCCTGTAAACAGTTAGCAGAATCATCTATAAAATTAAATTAAAGTGCCCTCAATTAAGTTGGTTATCAGGGTTGTTTCCTCAGGTTTGGGCCATAGGGAATTAAGGAATGGCATTCATGGAACCTTTCTAAAGAAAACTATTGTTTTTTTGTCTTGACATTTTTATTCTGTAACACAAGATGTCTATTCCCTATAAATTCAATGATGCACCTCCTCAAGCCTCTTTTTTTTTTTAAATTTGCCTTTGGGGATAAAACGCAAGTCCTCTGAACTTGCACACTGAAATCCTAAACCCAGTTTGGGTGGCTGAGCACCAACCGCTCCTTAAATCAAAAACAAATGTGTTGCTATATATGCATTTAGGAAATTTCAGTTAGAAGCTAAAATTTCATGTTATTATAGGTTTGATGTTTTCAGTTTACGAATGCATTTTTTTAGCTCAAGCAAAAATGATTTTACTGTGCTGCTCTTAAAAAAAAATAAAGCAGAAATCTGTCTTGCATTATCACTTGCAAACTAGTTGTCAATCTTAGCATAAGCATGGAGGTTTTTAAGGGTACAAGTGTAATTAGATGCTTTGGCAGCTATTTTTTTGCAATCAGAGACTTCTTGGAATGTTACTTAAAAAAACAGTTTGTTAGAAATTAAAATGTTGGAAATCAATGCTGTGCTCATCTTCTGTCCGATATGATTTGCAAGGCCATCTGGCTGTGTAAATATGGAATAAGTAAATATAACAGCTGGTGCTTTAAAGATTATGTATGTTTTTTTTTTTATAGGGTAAAGTGATTCTGCGATAGTTGGTCATTCTATACACGTGACTTATTTATTTATTTAGATAGCACAGTTCATTTTCTTATTGATGTTGTTGACAGCCCCAAACTTGGTTTCAACATGGTGATATATATAAAAAAACAAATCCTCTTACAGCTTTTTGTTCTTTTTGTGGTCCTTGTGCTGTTGTTAAAAGGAGATGATGAAAAAAGTTTGCCTGTTCAGGTTACTCCACTGAGAGACACTTTACATTGCTTTACTAAACATGTAAACTTTACCAGTGAAATGAATACACAGTCACTTCCAACACTGAATATTTCATTCAGTCAGAACTTGAAAGCAAATGAAGACTGCAAATTTAATGCAAATGACAACAAGGAAATTATCACTACAAAAATCCATCCATTATCCAACCTGCTATATCCTAACACAGGATCACGGGGGTCTGCTGGAGCCAATCCCAGCCAACACAGGAAACAAACCCCGGGCAGGGCACGCACACACCAAACACAATTTAGAATCGCTAATGCTCCTAACCTGCATGTCTTTGGACTGTGGGAGGAAACAGGAGTACCCGGAGGAAACCCACGCAGACATAGGGAGAACATGCAAACTCCACACAGGGAGGACCCAGGAAGCGAACCCAGGTCTCCAAACTGTGAGGCAGCAGTGCTACCACTGCACCACCGTGCTAAAAAAATATATATCTTAATTAAAGAACAGAGACTATTTCACATAATTAGAGTTATGAATTAAGAAGTAAAGTGTGCATTCTATACAAAAATCACCTTCATTTATATTCATTCATTTGTCAGAATTGCTTATAAAAGGGTCATTGAGCATTAAAATGTTTTTCTTCACAGAAAGAGTCATTGATACTTCAACGCAATGGTAGATAGTCCTCCATTGAGCACATTTCATATCTCAAATTAATTATGTTTTACACAGGGAATAGGGATTTGTGAACTGTTTTATGCCTGTTTTTTGCCAAAATTGTGTTTTGAAAATATAAGCAGAAAGGTTAATAAATAACAAAAAAACCCACAAGTTTCTGTGTTAGGGAGGGAGTTCAATTTATCCATTTTTTAATACTGGGTTACCATGTTGGATATAGACCAGGGACCAACCTTAGATTAGGCACCAGTACATTATGCTAGATGTTGGTAGGACATGCAAGTAAGAATTTCAGTGAACTCTGTATTCAAGTAAGTGCTAATACTACTACTACTACTACTACAACTATTACTAATACTCAAACACACATCCACACTTACTCATACAGAGGCAGTCTATGCAGACACAAAGTTAACAGGCAAACTCCATAGAGACAGTGACCAGACTTTGATTTAATCTCAAGACTGTAAAGCTGAGTGGCAGAAGCAGTAACCACCATCATTTAAATCAGCTTGTATTAGTATTGAGTAGCAACAAGCTAGTTTCAAATTGCTCAGATATTTTCAAAAAGCAACATTGAGGATATCAGTTCTGTGAAAAAGTCTGATTTAGCATAATCCACCCTAATTCGGGGGGTGTTTCCATAAGAAATGTTATGATTTACTTCATGAGGCATAAGTAGATAATAAACAAGAAGAGTAAATATTTGAATGTGTGCTTCAATTTAAATGTTTAATGTCAAAATATTCTCGTTTTTTCATAAAAATGTGTCACTTTTCACCCTTTGATAGAGGATCATAGAGAACTAGACCTATAGCAAATGATCAAATATTAAAAATAACATCATATGCGTAATCACTGACCTTGATATAGTCCAAAACAATACCCCACATGTTTATATTCTGGGTGTGGTTCTTAGAGGGCTAGGACCACTGATAAAAATCAAATCAAATGTTACAAATATGTTCAAATTCATGCTTAGTAACCTTGAAGTAGTATAAAATGGCATTCCACGTGCCTATTTTACAGATCTCCATTGTTTGTACACCTCACATCCCAGTAAGGGCTGAACCCTGGGGTCGGTTGGTGTGACATGCACATCATCTTCAAGTCCTTCTAATCATTTTTGCTGAAAACACCTATTAGTTTACTCTTTATTATACAAGTATAATTTCCTAAACAAAATATGGTCCAATCCAAAAATGGCCTAAAAAGTAGCGATTTCCTGGTCTATAGTGCCAAAAATAGAAAGGAACCCCAAAAAACTCAAAGTCTTGCATAACTAGACATCAGGATGAGTTGAATGGTATATTATATCGGGGTATGGGTTCTCATACCAATAAGACAGAAGGCTCCAATGAGATAAAATACTGAAGTGATTTCAAAGTGTACATAAGTAATTTTTGTGAACACAATATCATTCCATTAAATTCTGAAACCCAATGCAATTTTGGGTTGGTGGGTTGGGGTAGAACCCATCCACTACTGTGCCCAAGTAAGGAGCCAGGACAGACCATTGTAAAGCCTACTCTAGTACACAGCCATGCTAATAAGGGACTAAATTACAATTGCCAATTGTGTCTTTGAAGATATGAGTAGAAAAGCTAATATATAACAAAAAAAACTATGCTTTTGTCTTAGGGAGGGAGTTCAATATATCCATCTGGCCATAACTTTTTAAAATTTGATTAGTCTATTGTAGGGCAATGAGAAATGTGATCCTTTTCTGGCTGCACCGAGTACAAACAAGAACCAACCATATACAGTTGTGCCACTAATGAGCCTGAGACGCACAATTTTTTTGGATTTTGGAGAAAATTGGAATACTCTGAGAAATGTCAAATAGACAAAGAGAGAGCACATAAAATGCGCACTGACAGTGATCAAGCTTTGAATCCAATCTCCAGGGGGTGTGAGACAAGCACTATGTTGCACCACTTCACTTGTTGAATAACACTTTTCTCAAAAGGTAGAATCAGACCACTTTAAACATTCAAGAACGTAGCAGTAGAAATACAAATTACAACACTCTATCTAATTATCTGTGGAATAAAGTTTAATAAACTGATGACTTCTGAGGCCATAATGTAGCGATAAGAACAAGATAAGAACAACTGCCAACATAAATGGGGAAAACCAAAATTCAGTTTAATCAGAAAAATTAGCCCATGGGTTCACATGATCTGGGGTAAATTATAAAATTAATTTACAGTGTGATTCTTTGGCTGAGGCTCAGGACTGTATAGCTGATCTTATATTCCCTAGTGCCCAGTTGTAGAAATGTAGATCAGCAATTATTTACTACTAAACACATAAAGGTATCATCATCCACAATAATAAAAAAAGTATTTGTGTGTTTTACATTCAACATTGAAACTCATCTAGGAATGTAGGAAGAATAAATAAAAAGAACATTGCAGCCATTCATGGCTCAATGCATGGCCTCCAGGACTATGAAAAACAGCATTTTGCAGGCGGATGCCTGTTCTTGCCAGCCAAAATGACAACCTCATGTTATTCTCTCTAAAATTACTGTGCAACCTACCCTAAAAAAACAGTAAAAAAAAATTCTCTGCGTCTATGCATTTTCTGCTTCAAGCTCAAACCAAAATGATTAGGTTGTCTTCTATTGTTTGTAAAAGAAAAAAGAAAACTTAATTAGGCTTTGTTTTGTTCTGGGCACTTGAACAACAATTTGTAACTGTAGTTTGTGCTCGAATGTTGCTTTGTTATTTTAAGATAGCAAATCATCCAGACTTTTATGTGACGCTTGCCGTATCAGTGGTCACAATCTTCAACATCCTTGAAACCTTCTGAGGGTGTCGTATGAGGAAATTAGTTATGAAAGGCCTTTGTAGCTTTGCAGCTTACAATTCTTGTGTTCCGAGCCCTGAAATAGTTGCTTTCTTCCTGAATTGATGACTTACTCTTTGATTGGTTAACATAGTCCTTTGTTATAACGATTTTCCAACCATTTCCTGCCAGTTTACGTAGCAGAGGAGTCCTCTTTTATGAGTGGTTTCTGTGTATTTTGTACTGTAATGTCAGGATAATGGCCATATTTTGTGTGCGTTTGCATTTCCTTCTGTGTGTGTGTGTGTGTGTGTGTGTGTGTGTGTTTGTGTGTGTTTAAGCGCCAATGCACCTCCTAGGGTCATTTCATCAGTATCATGGAAGTTGGACTGATTTGCTGGCCCATTGCCATCCAGAGGTAATGACAGATTTAAGGCAACATTTAACTGCTTCAGTGACAAAGACAGAAGGAAGCAGCAATGAATTTCTTCTTTGCAAAGGCGGCATTTTTAGTAGGGAACCTCTGCATTCCTGCCAGAATACTTGAAGTAAACTGAAGGGAATGCAGATGGCCTGTACTGATAAAGGTGCCCTATTATTCTTTTATAATAAATACAGGCTGAGCACATGGTTTGTTCTCTTTCCCTGTAATTTCATCCAAGTCCTGCTGCAAGAGATTTTGTCAAAATAAAATTAGAGGAAGATCATTCAGTTTTTTTTCTGTAACTCCTTATTGCAGTCTGGGACATGAAGGTCTGTTTTAGCGGAACTTCCCCCAGAGACATCAATCTATCCGGGACCTAGTAAGGACAAGGTATATGGTGATGTTGTTTTGTTATAATTGTATATTCAAATAACTATTTTTATTATTTTAGTTTATGACTTTGTTCAAGACAGTTTTTGTGGTCAGGATACATTAAAGCTGTTTATAAGTAGATTAAGTGACTTTCTCAGGGTCACTCAGAGTGAGCTGGAGGCATAATTGAAACAGAACTCTTACACTTTAAAATCCTATGTAGCACATTACTTTGAAATGAATAATACTTTATTGGTGACTGTCTTACACATGTTTTGCTGTAGCGGCCAGTGCTTTTCTATGTTATTTCAGGAGTTGGTTCATACCTTGTGTGATGCATTAATAATTAAGTTTGAACTACTGTATGGGCCACTGTGAGCTTCACCTTTTATGGAGGGAAGTAGGAAGAATCTGTATCTCAGCCCTACTCTAGGCTGGAGTAGAAAAGGCTTGTGAGAGAAGGCAGAATGTCTGGATTCAGCTAATGTGTAAAACAAAATACAATAAATAAATAATGGATGGAGCAACTACATTTTTAAACAGAAGAGTTACTTGACAAAAGGATAGCTTGCTGTGTATCACTCATGTCTTATAACAATACTGACAAAAGAATGAGTTAAGCCAGGTTTACTTCAATCACCTATGAACTCAGGCATGAGTACACTTATATGTCAACTAGGTCGTGAAAAGCACAAAAACTTAAGGAAAACAAAAAAATACAATATATCTCTCTATTATATAAAAAAAACCTGGGACAAGACAAGACTTTTTACCCGGGGATGAGACGTGACTTTTTCAGGGAGGTACTTTCAAGTCCCATGAAAAAAGTAGTGTTTCTTCCCAATGAAGAGGCGTATCCGCGAGAATTAAAAGATTTGTTGTTTGGTGAAAGTGAAATCCACATACACGAGCGGCAGAGATGCGAAGTGGCTGGTGTGTAGCGCAGGCCTGTGAGTTAGTGAGTGAAGCGAGCAGGAGACAAAGCCCCCTAGTGCTCCTAAAGAAAAGAAAGTGCAAAGATAAAACTAATCAGGAAAAGCAGAAGTGAAAATGATCACCACAAAGACAATATGGTTTACCCATAAAGATTAGAAAAGCTGAAAATGCTACCATGTCTTCTGGGGTCTTTTTATCGAGAAACATTGCTTTCATGGTGTCACTTGCTGGTAGATAGTGTTATGTACACCACAATAGGTAACCACATCCACTGTGACATAATGATGTAATGATTTTATTGGATCCTGGTAAGTATTGAGAGATTGCTAGACTGACTAATCAAAATTTAAACCCAAAACAGTAACTGTTAAAATTCACAAAACAGAACTAAATATGTTCAACTGGATGTAGAGCCTGGCATGGGGTAAGCAAATTAAGTAAGGAAAAACTTGTACATGTTCTATGTTCTGTCAGCAAGGGTCAAAACCGAAAGTACGTGCAGGAAGAGTACAAAGATAAAGTTTAAAAATTTCTGAGATTTGTTATCTACATATCGGATAAGGATTTGCACCCATAGCTGTCCTTTTTTCCTGTCGCGTCGATTAATCATGGATCCAGACCTCAGAGGCCATGCCCCTAGCAATGCTGGTAGAAGACCCAATGATGGAAAAAACACTGGCGGCCTTTGAGGACCCAAAATCATGACATGCAGAAAGGTGTTCAGTAGAAAGGTGAAGTCAATAAAGTTTTTTCAAGCACCCCTGCAGTGTTTCTCTATCTGCTTCTCCAAGAGGTAGAGAAGAAGAAACTTTCATCAGCACACATCATTAGCATCAGTACATGTTGAGACACACTTAATCCTGCAAACATCTCCAGCAGAACACCTGATTGCCAGTCAGCGGTGTCGTAGCTCCAGTCTGGAGGATGATTGTGTCATTAGTTGTGGGGCAGTCTTTCATTATTGCAGTCCCATTCTCTCTTCTAAATTAGGACTTTACCCCTCAGAAGATGACTGGAAAAAATGCTTCTCTAAACACAGTGCCCTCGATACTTACATCTCTTTACACCAGACTCTCAGAAACAGGCTAAGGAAGAAAAAATAGAGGCTCTTTCATTTGTGCAGATTGTTATTAAACATACAGACCTTAATGATACAAAACGTTCTTAAGTTAGTATAAAAAAATAAATTCTGAAAGTAAAATTGCCTGTAGACTGTACTACCAATTGTTTTAAGTATGCAATCAGTGTTCTGACTTTTTCCCTTCTACTCACAGATTAAAGATGATAACTTGCACTTTTCCCTTTTTATTGACCTTATATAATTAATTTTTTAAATCTTTCAGCTGAAATGTTTTAGTAAAGGGCTGTGAGCTCTTTTTTAATTAACTGACAATCAGATGCTGGTCTTATTAACAGTATTTTATCAATTTTTCAAAAGTTTCATACACTTATTTAGACCTTGATACTTTTTATTATAGTAAGGCTACCCACGAAATACTTCACTTTGACTTTGATGAAATGGATGGCTTTTAGTGCCATATTTTATTTCACAATATTATTACATTTCTTGGCCTTGGGATTGTGTAAATGGGAAGTGAAAATCCAAGAGGATGCATATTAGTTTATTGCCAACTCCAAACTGGCCCTTTATCCAGATGTGTGAAGTCTGCTCTGCCCAGTGTGTGTAATAACGTGCTCTTCCTTGTGCTACCAGGATAGGTACCTGCTCCCCATTGTCTTAAATTGGATACGTTGGTTAGAAAATGGATGAATGCTCTAAAAGGATTGCTAATGGTTAGATTTCCCCAACTTTGGAAGTATATTTAAAACAAAAATTGCATACGTAGAGACTGATAATATTCCACCAGGAAACACCTTTTTTGATGGACCTTGTGAGAGACCCATGATGACCAGACTATTAATGAGCATTTTGAACATACCATCTACATGTGGTGGCCCCTTTTATTTTCTGTTTGGAACAGAATCTCCAGGCTCTCAGCCCACATTTTATTTTTGACATGTGCCTGTAGGGATCCCTGTGGGCCTGCAGTGAAAAAAGTGGGTTTAGAAAATAAATGAACAGATCACCTATTAATAAAATTTACCATGTTTCATATTGAACATTCCTGCAGATAGCATAACGTACATGTAGAATGGGCAATAGTTATTATACAGATTTCTCCAGGGATTTGTATTTAATTTTGTGGGGTTATGAAAAAATTAATGGGCCATCTTATCCAGATTAATGTTCACTGTCAGACTTTAGCACAAAAGAAATGTGAATGCTTTATTACTTAATGAAGGGATTTATTCAGGACATTAGCTGTCATACGTACATTAATAAATATGATATAGCAATATTATTTTAAATTAACTGAACAATGATTATTATTGCACACTTCTTGGCCTAACACCATATAGAGTTAAGTAGAGCATCCAGTTTCATTCACAACTGGAATCTCCCTCTTCTATTTCTTAAAAAAAAAAATAGTAGTTGATGGAAATTGGGTCAGAATGTAAAATTAGATCATCTTCACAAACTCCAGGCTTTCCTTGGAAGGCACAGATTATCATTGCTGATTAAAAATGAGTTTTCTTTTGCAGATGGTTGAATTTAAGAACATATGGACAGGTCATCCTAAATTGATGACACTCCTGCAAAAAGGCTCCCAGATGCTTTACCTAGATTAGGAAAGAAAGAGATGAGCATATATTTGGTTACTTGGAATATGTAACATTTCAGGCATAAATAAATAATAATTGAATCATATTTCTGATATTTGAATAATAATAATAATAATAATATAATGGGTTAAAATGATAATTATTACAAAGATACCAGGCAACATTTGAGCTGACCATAACACAATAGAGAGTTTGCAAAATGCTTTTTGGACACACCGTATTTATCATCCTTGCAATAATGCATGACAAAATTAATTATATTATTATTCTTAAATAAATGTCTTTCACCCACCAGTTTCATCAATTAAATTCACTTTTAGCGGGGTTTCTTAAAATCTATTCTTTTACAGCCACAGTGTCTCCATCCTGACCTCTGAGGTCTTTGTAAATGTATTGTCGACTTCTCAAATATCACCCAAAATATCACTTCAAATATTTAATAGGAAGGACATCTGCTAACTCAGATGTCTTAAGCTGCCATCACTACTAAATTAGGAAACATTTAGCTGGTTGAATAATTTCAACTATTATTTTAATTCAACCATCTAAAATGTTAAGTAGTTAAAGCTATATCATTACTGGATAGATCCTGAAATAGCAAATCCTGTAAAAGTATGTTGCTTCAGTACGTTTGCCTTTTATGTTTTAAATTAATGCTTACAGTAGAGTTAGCGTATAATGACAATGACTACAATTCCATAAAATGGGAAATGACTTCAGAATATGCCATATCTCAGAATAATTCCTTGTTGTTTTGGATACAACATTTACATTTGACTGGCACTGCATTCAGAGTTGGTTACTTTAATGAGCCCTGAGCTGCCAGAATAGGCTATGGCTTTCTGTGACCCTGAATTTGCATCAAGCAGCTATTAAAATGCCGTATTGTGTAATTTATGAAATATTTTAATGTAATGCAAGATAAGAGTGGAACCATTGGCTTATGAATTTAGAGGTCAGAAATTTTGTTACCATTCAGTAGACTGATAGTTTACTAATTTATCTGGAATGTAATAAAGGACAATACTTAAATCATTGTCCCTTTTTATTTTTTATGCATAAATTGGGTCTCTCCAATCAAAATACATATCATTTATACCAGACATTATTCTACATCCTGTAGTTCACTTTTGAATATTTTTTAGTGTTTGTGACTAACACCAAGACGAGTGAGTGCAAACAGACTTCATTGTTTGTCTTTGTTGGTTGAAACTTTAAATAACAAACTCCTGAGGATAATGCATGGGTTTGCTATAACAAAGATGTAGTGAAGATGTTCAATGGAAGTAAAAATGTGTCGTAAGAAAATACTCAGAGTAAAAGCAAATCATACTTTGAATTATTCATCTAACCATCCATTTTTGTATAAATGTAATCAGTTCCAGGGGTGTGAGAGCCGGAGCCTAACCCTATAGTGCTAGGCACAAGGCAAAAACATACACTGGACAGACCACCATCCCACTGTGTTCACGGCCTTTCAGGACACTACAAAATGGGGACATTTTATTTTTGTCTGCTTTTTACAGTACACTATTTCTACATTGGGAGTAAAAAACATTTTCTGTTAAGGTTTGTGTGAAATGCACTGCCATCCTGTACTTAGAAGGATCCTACGGTACATTATGCTGCTGCAGGGTAATACTTGAAGTCAACAAAAAACCTCTTGGAATAAATGACGACTTGAGATGAATAAATGCTAAGATTCTCTCTGAGAACGTTTTTTTCATTCATTTGATATTTTTAGCAATTGCATAATTCTTTACATGTTTCATGTTTTCTTCACACATATGGAACCAATTTAGACCAATCAGGGTAGGCTACCAATTTTAATCAGAACTCATTGTAAAAAATTGATTACGGTTACTTCTTATGGTACACCACAGTATTTAAATGGTATGACACTGAAATGTAAAAGTATGTGGTTTAAGCAATTTATTTTATTTTGAAAAATACCATACATCATATTTCATTTTATGGGTATTGATTGCTGTTAATTTGAACAATAAGTTACATTTATTAAAACATTTAGATTGTACATGGTGATTTTGTTTTTATTTTATAAGGTAAATTTTACGAGCCCAGCACATTTACTGTTATCTCAGGCAGTTCTGCAGACTTCTATTATCATTCATTGTACCCTTGACAGAATTTGCTTAATCCAAATGAGAGTCAGAGAGTTTATACAAACAGCAGGTTCAAAGCAGGAATGAACACCTGAAGGGGGCACTAATGCATAATAAGCTACACTCATGGACATACCTACACTTACTCTCATCGGACAAGTTTGGGTAAACAATTTAATTTAAACTTTACCAGACACAGACTCAATTGTATTACCCACAGTTCAAAGACATGCTGAGGAGTTAGATGAAGCCTCTCAATTTAAAAATTTTTTGATACTAGATATACTTTCTTGGTTTTTTGGTGAAGGCTTCTTTCATTTTAATTTTATTCCTTTTTAGTCATTCTGGTGTGTGTTCAGACCACAGTATGTATGTATGTATGTATGTATGTATGTATGTATGTATGTATGTATCTATCTATCTATCTATCTATCTATCTATCTATCTATCTATCTATCTATCTA
>JANRMT010062809.1:7871137-7882704 GCA_026402145.1 Polypterus bichir lapradei
ATAGATAGATAGATAGATAGATAGATAGATAGATAGATAGATAGATACTTTATTAATCCCAAGGGGAAATTCACATACTCCAGCAGCAGCATACTGATAAGGAACAATATTAAATTAAAGAGTGATAACAATGAAGGTATAACAGAAAGACAATAACTTTGTATAATATTAACGTTTACCCCCCTGGGTGGAATTGAAGAGTCGCATAGTGTGGGAGAGGAACGATCTCCTCAGTCAGTTAGTTGGGCAGGACAGTGACAGCAGTCTGTCGCTGAAGCTGCTCCTCTATCTGGAGATGATACTGTTCAGTAGATGCAGTGGATTTTCAATTATTGACAGGAGCCTGCTCAGTGCCCGTCACTCTGCCACGGATGTCAAACTGTGCCTACAATAGAGCCTGCCTTCCTCACCAGTTTGTCCAGGCGTGAAACATCCCCTCTTCTCTATGCTGCCTCCCCAGCACACCACTGCGTAGAAGAGGGCGCTCGCCACAACCGTCTGAAAGAACATTTGCAGCATCTTATTGCAGATGTTGAAGGACGCCAGCCTTCTAAGGAAGTATAGTCGGCTCTGTCCTTTCTTACACAGAGCATCAGTATTGACAGTCCAGTCCAATTTATCATCCAGCTGCACTCCCAGGTATTTATAGGTCTGCACCCTCTTTTAGAGATCTAAAGAGAAGTTTATCAGTATAGAAGTATTAATTTGTGTTTTTCAGTGGAGTCTAGGAATATATTATATAATCATAATCTCCACTCACCACTTCATCTGTTTTTCCAGCCATTTTTATGCAGTCATAGTCTGATTCTATCCAAGTAACATTCAGCTCAGGTCCAAGTGCATTTCAAATCTTGCTATAAAAAGTCTAACCCTATGTCCTAAAGAAACAACATTAAGTTCTGAAGAGTTCAGACTATTTTGATTCCTGGAAGACGATTAGTAATGTATCAAATCATGCCTTACCAACAATTTATCTGTCAAAATCATTTTTGTCATTTACATATTCTTGAGAATGCAACCCGTTTAAATAATTAGATCCCTCACTTTGCCAAGTTGCATGCAAAAAGAAAAGTTTCTCATGTTGAATTATTTAACTTACCCTAAGGGTCACTCACAGACCTTTGTGCACATTATACTTGTCTAGCGTTTTAAGCAATTTTCATAGCTGAAAACGTTATAATTGTCTGTAATTGGCAAATAGTGTTTCTTTTCAGTATTATTGTTAGTACAAATTGCGTAATTTTTTCAAGCTGTCTGGTTCACCATGCTTATAGGACATGTAGTCTGATGGCTCACATGTATATTTTTTCTTTTTTTTTTTTGGTGAGCTGCTTTCTAAGTATACACACACTTCAGGGCACCTGGTCATGCTGCTCTGTTGCCCTAACGTCTCGGGTGGTTGGGATTTCTAAGGTTTGCCTTGTATTTCCCAAAGCATCCAGGACCATTATTATTTGCTCAGGGTATGTGGCAAAAAAGGCCAATTAAAAGGAATTCCTTAAGTTAATGTGTTTTAAGCTGGTAAAGGTAATATTGTTTATCTTCCAACATTTCACCCTAATCTGTACAAGGTGCACGAAGAAAGAAAAAAAAAAATTGTGTATTTAGATTAAACAGCTGTTAGTTTATTTACCTGATCTTGGATGGGCCGAGATTGTTGAAATGCATTAACTGCCTCCCTCTTTCTTGATTAATGGATTCAACTATTCAAAATAGCATCATCCTCTCTTATTAAGCTTTTGGTAAATTTTTTGTTTTTAAACCAAAGTGAAAACTTGACATGGTGGCTGGGGTTAGGAATGAGAGTTCCACAAACTGGAAAAATTTGAGACGCCGACCGGATTGTCTCATTTGGAGTGCGTCTCCCGCAAAGCAGGAATTAAACTCAAAACAAAGTAGTTTGACTGGTTAGCCAGTAGCAAGGTCACTTCAATAGCAGAGTCCCGTCCAGAAAGTTGTTCTTGACAGAAATGATGCCTCTTTCCAGGAAGGTCTGGCTTTTATGGAGGCTGAAACAGAAATGGCAGAATCAGTTGCCCTCACTGGACGGTTTCTCAACACTGTGGGGAGAGAAGAAGATGACAGAGCCTTGGAGGAGGAACTTCGACATTATTCGTGACAACATTTTGTGAAAATGAACAGCCTTGACACACAAAAAAAGGTTTGGGGCAGCCACCCATATACTTAATTCCTGGCTGCAAAAAGGTAAATATAAAGCAGAGTTGTGTATAGAATTGAAACCAATACAGAACTGATTAACAGAGGGAAGACAGTGGGTTTTTAAGGTTGGTCGGGAAAGTGATGTCATCGGACCTGGAACCGGAAGTGACATAATCAGGACCCGAAACTGGAAGTAACGTCCTTGGGGTTGGGACCGAAAGTGATGTCCTCAGGGCTGGGACCAGAAGTGATGTTTTCTGCCCAAAACCGGAAATGACACCTGTCAGAATCAGGCAGAATTTCCCATGTCTGGTCTGCAGAGATAAAAGAGGAATGTTTAGCGTACCCCACCACCCACTGGCTTGGTGTGGAATTACCTTCTTTTCGTCCTTCTAGCTACCTCTCAAGTATGTGACAATGTATAAAAATACTATTGGGTGCCTGTTGCTCCATAGGGTGGGGGTACCAACAAAATTTCAGAATAAAAAATAACCTGTAATGTGCTCCAAATAGGGAATCTGTGTAGAATTTGGTGGAATTAGGTTCCATACTATGGATTTGCATGGGCAACTACAAATGGGGTACTCAGTGCCTAACAAATTTTTGAACAAAACATAGCTTAATATCATATGAACGACATGGTGGCAAATTGTTTGCGCTGCTGCCTCACAGTAAGAAGACCAGGGTTCACGTCCCAGGTTCTCCCAATGTCTGTGTGGGTTTCCTCTCACTGTCTAAGGACATGCAATTTAGTTGAACTAACATTACTAAATTGGTCCTATGCTAGCTGAGATAGGCTCCAGCACCCTCCACAACCTTCGTCTTAATTAAGAAGATTATAATATGACATGACTAATGTGTTATTCTGTACAAAATTTGGTGGAGAGAAGTCCAGTAGTGTGGATTTACATAATGGATAACCACAAACACAGATTCAGCTTTATATATTAGATATAACCGTAATGTTAGACTCCTCACACCCTTTTCCTGCCTTACAGTCAGTGCAGTTGCCATAGGTTTCCACTTCCTTGAAGTCTAATGGTGGATTAGGTAAAACTGGATAAATGGTCAAAATTTATTAGATACCAATTAGCACTCCTTTCCTGCATTGCTTGCGCTGTTAGACAAATCTTTGACTTCTCTTGACATTGAAATGAAATTCAATAAACTCAGTGGACAGTTAGGCTCAGTTAGGCTATAGAGATGATTTGTCTGAGAAAAATGATTTAGTGCAGACAATTTTACACCCTTGGATTTCTTAATTTTAAAATTAACAAGAATAGCAGGCTATCTATCTTTAATATTTTTTTAGAATAAACATAACAGTTTTTTTCAAGTATACAGTACTTTATCATGTAAATATTTCATGCACAGAACTGAAAAACCAGTGTATACTTGGCTTCATTAAGGGTCTATTTATTGCAATGCCTTTTACTTGGTAATATTGCTATTTTTTGCATTAAATGGTCATGTATTACTGAATGTATGGGATATTTTCCAAGACCAACTCAGCGTGTTTCATAACTTTGGCCATGCAAATATTTTTAGAGTCCAAATGAGAACAAAGTCCTGAGGCTCTGTGTTGGGAGTGGAGTTCTTTTTAGCACTGAGCACTCTTTAGAAATTATCATCAACATCACCACACCTTATTTTGGGATTCCTGTGCAATTAGCACCCTATTGATAATACCAATAGTCATCCATCCTGATACCACAGAGTTTGGGGGAACTCAGCCCAATGCAGTTAATCAGGGGAGCTAGATTAGTAAATCATTATGGTAGTTAAACTCTTTGGAGACCAGTCAGTGTTGCAGAATAAATATAAAAAAGCAGGATGTAATTAGTGAACTGCGTTAAGGGAATTATTTCCAGTACTTTATAAACCATCTTCCGGAATAAATGGAATCAAAACCTTGAGATCATAAATTTGGCAGCATTCCTTTCATTTTGAAGCACATGTCCCTAACTAAACATTCAATGATCCAGAAATAAAATGTAGCAAAGTTAACAACCTCTCATTCTCAAGCAGGTTGTTATTACTGTCACAAAACAAACATCGAAAGTTAGCCTGCAAACAAAACAGGCTAACTTTGCATCTAACCAAATGCATCTGAGGTGTCTGGCTGGGTTTTAAACAATGATTTGTCCTGGTGGAAAGGAAAAAGAACATGAACAAAGTCAATCTTCCACTGAAGTGTGAAGAGTCAGAGATTGTAGTCACTTAGAAATATAATCTTCCTTACGCTACCAGCAGAAGTTGGTAAAGAATTTCCTCACTCAAACGTTTTTCCCCAATAATAAGCTTTGTTGTATCCTTTACCTGTTTTCCGATAGGTTGAGAACAATCCAGAACTAATGAACCTGCTGACTTGTCCCTTATTATAAAGCCTTTTTTGGACATCACACTGCCTATATCCTCTAGACATAGGCAGCAATGTTAAAACTCCAGCACTTTAACTATTCATTTATCTCCAAACCTAGTGAAGCTTGTCCTGAGTGGAATGCAGCAAACAACCTCAGCGAACATGCCATTTAATCACAGGATATGCTCATATAGAACAAATTTAGCACTACTAATTAATTTTATTTATGAATGTTTTGGGATGTTGTAATCAGAGTACCTAGAAAAAGTGCAATGCACCAACAGGAAGAATGTGCAAACTCCATATAGACAATGACCAGTCTAGAATAGGGTGTGGATTTGCTGACTCTACTGTATACATGCAGTGGCCTGGCGAGAACTTGAACTTTGAACAATAGAGCTGTGATGGACCATTGCTAAGTATGCTTTTGAAAATTTATGTATGTATTATTGTGATGAAAGACCCATGGAGCAGTGCAGTTTTTAAATAAATAATTGCATCCTGGAAAGTGTAGCCTCCAATCAGGTATGATTGTTTGGGAGCACACTTTGCTCTGAGGGTGATTGAGGTGTTTGGCTGATTGCGAATTCACTTGCAAAGACGAGCAGATCAGTCAGGTGCCTCTTTCACACCTTGGAGGTAGTGGCGCAAAACATCTGCGTCCAATCGGGCCATACAAAATTAGCCTGCATGGAGGAGGGGGCGGGGGGGGTTTGTCAGATAGAAAAAGAGAGATATAGAGGTTAAAGAGGGCAGAAAGAGGACAGGAACAGGTTGAAGAGATTCCCATAAACAACAAGGGAGCATGGAGCCAAATCAGACCATCACGTAATACATTGTGTTACAAGTGAAAGAAGTATAAAAACCATTAATTACTTTGAAGACAAATACCAAGAATGCACAGTCATAAAAGGGTAAAAAGAGTATAGAGTTATTTTAAAAGTCACATGCATATTGTTGATACCTTTCCTTTATTTAAGAAGAGTCAGGTCATTCTTTCCAAACAATAATTGACACACCAAATTGGTTAGATGGATAGAACATTCCTCTTGAATATGTGGACTTTCTCATGTCTTCATCCTTTTTGGAATTAGTTAATTGTATTTTTATTTACACTGTAGAAAAGAACAATTGATCATGGTGCCATAGAATAGCAAAGTTTCTCGTGCTGATTAGCACATACAGGTAGCAATTTCACTCTATTCTGTATATGTGACAATACTGACCCTATGAACCTATTACCTTTTGTGAAGCCTGTGGGCGGGTGCAGGAATGGCAGCTCCATTGACTAGAAAAATTTGGGACACTAATCGGCTCGTCCTGTTTAATGTCCAAAGCAAAACAAAGAAAATGAAGCGCTTTTCGGCGTGTCTTTCCTGTAAGCAGGAAATTGAAAGCAAAATAAGATATTTTGGCTAATTAGCCAGTAGTCAGATCATTTTGGTAGTGGAGCTTAATCAGGCAGGTTGTTCTTGCCAAAAATGGCACCTCCTTCTTGGAGGCTAAGGCTTTTATGGAGTCTGACCTAGAAGGGTGTGGAGTCAGTTGCCATCACTGGGTGGTTTCTTGACACTATGGGAAGAGAATTAGATGACACTGTTAGTGATAGCGCCCCCTCTCAACATAGGCTGTGAGGAGGTCTTCTGACACACGTGTGAAAATTCCTATGACCCTCAAAGAAGAATAAGTGGGTTTATTAAATGAAAGGATAATTACTAGAATTTGTGCAGTTACCAAATTTTCCAGTATATGTATCTATTTATTCTTTTATTTATTATATGTATGTAAGTTTATAGGGTCAATATTGTCAGGTGTGCAGAGTGCAGTCAATGTACCCTTTAACAAAAATACAAACATGGAATTAATTAAATAGATGTGCAAGAGGAATTTTGATGCAGTAAAAACAGATAAACAATAGCAACCGGGAAAGAAAGAGAATTGCAATGGTTATTTTTAAGCAAGTTTAGTCATTTTCAAAATGCCAGTACGGTAATTGGATCCATTCTTAATAAAAACCACAAGGCTTATCATGTCAGAAATGAAGAGAAACACTTGTGTATCCCCCTTTAAGCTTGACATTTATGTAATGCATTCTTTCAATAAAAAAGCACAGTGAATGAAGTAAGCAAGTTTCTCTTTGGTCATGATATGATTTCTGTGGTTTCAGTAAAAGTTCCTATGGATATTACATAGATTGGTCTATTTTGTGTTTGGTTTCAGCAGTTAAGGTTATAAAACAGACCAAGTGAAGTTACAGTATCCTAATAGTAGATCTAGGGGGAGATTAAACACAGCTTGGTATTTGGAGTTAATGAAGAACAGACCAGCTGTAGGTTGAAAGGACAAACTGCATTTAAGACACTAATGAGTTAGTCACACATATTGTGGTGTTTGTCATTATGGTGATTTAACTCATTTGTTTAATATGGCCTGTTGTATAAAATAGATTGCAATATTAAAAGTGATTGTCTAGGCAAGCAAATTTCATTTAGATGTCTGAGGAATGAAACAAAATGTTTTACTTTATACAGAACCCTTCATAGCCAACACAATTCCATACTACTTTAAATATACAGTACAATTGTTTACAAGTTTCTACAATTGAAGGTCAGACAGGTTAAGTGATTTTAATAGTAATAGCTATTGAATTGGTATCTTTAAGTCTGATATCTTAGAAACTGAATCACAGTGACAGCTCTCTCTTTGGAAATTTCCAAAGTTAAATAAAAATAAATAAGCAAATAAATACTGTAAATGGAGGTTTATATAGGAGTGTGTGTAATATTTGTAGGTGGCATAATTATTGAATCCAGAAATGTCAAAATTGCTAACGAGACTGAAAAACAAACTGCATAGTATTGCTCAAATGTTTCACTCCAGGTGTGCTTCTGTCAGTATTTTCTTTTAATTTTAAAATGTTTATTTTTTATATTTTTTAAAAAGCTGTTGTGGTCAAGTGGGGAATGACAAGCTGGAAAGAATAAATGTGGGGGTACCCATTTAATTCTTAAAGGTTTTTTTCTTTAACATCAAAATAAACAGGCACTCAATGGTGCAGATACAAAAGAAAATTAGATTGCCTATTAGGGCTTAAGCGTTGGGTTTTCCTAAAAGTAGGTCATGAGGATTCGCTGATCATAGATTAACACTTCCTTCCGGCAGAACTTATAGGTAGTGGACTGGAAGGAGTGGAGTTAGCTACACTTACCTGACGTTTTCTCATCCCTGTGGAAGGGAAGGAAGAGAATATGATCAGCAGCAGCACCACCTCTCGTCCCACTGTGGTATTATGTGCCTTAGATGAACCAAGAGCGTGTCCCTCTGACACACATGTATGACACTGTTCATACTTATTGCACTCACAGCTTCCAAATAATCCTCCATTTGGCACAGACTCTTTTTTCTTAGGAGACAGCATCCTTTTAATGTATTGACAAGCTTTACATGTTCATTAGTTCTGTGATGGCAAGTGCAAATTTTGTATGCTGTTGAGTGCTGAATTGGTTACATCACTTCAAGAGAGGCTCCCTGAATCAATAAGCTGATTAAGAAGGCTGGATCAGTTATGGGCTGGAGTTAGTAGCAGGGAAGAGAATGAAGACAAAACTGGTGGTCATTATGAACAATGCTGTACATTCTCTCCCTGACATGCCATTTTGAATACTTTTAGCCAACAAATGATTCAATAGAAGTGTGTCAAGAAACACTGCTGGGGCTCCTTTATACCTACAGTGATACACTGTTATAATGCCTCACTATGATTGTGACTGCTCTTTTTATCTTTAGCCAAGTCAGAAGCTTTCTTTCTTTCTTTTTAATAATTTTGGTGTGTATTTGTTTGTTAGAATATTTATTTATTTATTTATTTATTTATTTATTTTGCTTCTGTAAAATGTCAAATTTCCACCTTGAAACAAATAAAGCACTGTCTATCTATCTATCTATCTATCTATCTATCTATCTATATAAATTTTTAACCACATTACCTTACTTATCTTTATATATGTATAAAATCCAACGTCTGTTTGTTTGTCTGTATGTCTGTCCGCTTTTCACGATTTACATCGAGATTTTTTCTATTATTTACTTGAACATTCAGGTTGATTTTGCAACTTCTCTCATCGCACAAAGAATCATAGTTCGCTTTCAGGAGCGATATATTCTTGCTAATCCAAGACAGAGGCTGTGGGCTGAGGGGAGGTGGAAGCGTGACATCAGGAGTGGGGAGCCGGGCAGGGCCCTCCTCTCTGTCCTGTTTCATTACTACGCAGGCGGAGCCGGGGGGGACGGCTAGTCTTGCATACTGTATATACAAACAACTGTATACATAGAAAAAGAAAAAAAGAATCATGTTAAGATAGGTATTTCAATAAAATGCCCTACAACCAGAAACATAGCAGCATACTGTTACAGCCTGAGAATTTAGGATATAATGCAGAGAAATCTGCCCAAGTATGGTCTGAGTGTGGCTGCTCAGGCAATGTCTGTTTTGCGATATGCTGACTGCTAACAAGTCAACTAGAGTACTTATAGGTGAGGCATGGTTCAAATGGAGAGAATTAAAACAAAAATGAGTGCCATTATGAATAATGCTGCACATCCTCTCTCTAACATTGATGTCTTTCTGCCAATTTATCATTCAGCAAAACTGTGTTAATAAACACCACTGCGTTTTCGTATAAACAGCAATACGCCTGTATAATGCCTCACTGTGTCTGACAAGTCAGAGGTTTTCATTCTTTTTAAAATTTCTTGCATTTTAGTTGTTCTGGTGTGTGTTCATACCATAGAGTGTCTATCTATCTATCTATCTATCTATCTATCTATCTATCTATCTATCTATCTATCTATCTATCTATCTATCTATCTATCTATCCTGAAATCTTTTGCAATGACAGATGCAATTATTGGTTCTAAAAGTCTTGCATGTAACACTCCTGAGTTTTCAGGCAGCAACTCCAACAAATCAGCACATTTACAAATCATCAGTGAAGGTATTGGCTTCTTTTTCAAAGTCTACATGATTACAAGAACTTTGAAAAATGTGTCGAGAGGTTGAGGCGGCAACAGTAATCCAAAACCTCATTTGTGTAACATAATGTACAGTATTTCTGTGTTAGTCTCCATATAGGTCTTCAAGAAAATATTTCAGTTTTAGGGGTTCTTTTGTTTGCTTTCATAATTATTTTGTACCTGTTAAATCAATAATTGATTGAGTTTACCATGTCCATTACAGGGTTGGCGTGGGCCAAAGTCTATCTGAGAAGTTTTCACCACAAGACAGTAACCAGCCATGGCCAGGGCATCAGTCCATCATATTCATCATTCACTCAAACACCCACACTAGGACAAATTAGAAATTTCAGTCCACCAAATGTGCATATTGGTATAACATTAACTTATTTTTGGGATATGACTAAAATACTTGAAAGCACAGCGGTATGTGTAAACTCCACACCAAGAATGACCAAGCTTGGATTTGATCTGAAGTTGTGTGGGAAAATGTGAGCACTACGTGACCCAAAAACAAATATATGCAAAAGACCAATTTTTACTCATTCATTTATGCTGATCCGACAGTAACATGAAAGGATGACTTTTGGTGTAGTTGTAGGAAGGAATTGACATTTTCCAAATACCAGAAAAGAGAAAAGTAAATTTGCAAGAAGTTCAGAGTTTGTCCTTTTCTAGTTAAAAGAACAATGATAGTGAAAAATGACTTAAAACATTTGAGCTAACTGTTCAGACAACATTGTCTGAAAACTGCAGCAGGATTATAATATAAATGTTACATAGTGTATTTAAACAAAGACAAAAGAAAACTTAAACCACATTCTGCAGGCATGTAAGTAAGGATTAATGACTAAGAAAAATAATCTGTCTTTTAAACAGCTATCCGTGGTGGAGATAGTAAAGACATGAGCATGTTGCCAAAGCAAGGTCATAATTTAAAAGCTAGCCATGGAATCAAGCCAGTTTCAGCCTTTGCTTATCTTGACAGGTCTACTTCAAACTTTGAAGCACTGGAAAGCAAAACAGTGAGAATGAAGCAGCAGGTCATTTTGCACAGTGTGTTTGGACTCCCACCACAAGGCATAGAGAGTACAGATTCTGGCTGTGTTTAGAGAAGGTCAACAAGCTGGCAAGCAAACTGCTTTGGTATGCACATGCATGCAGTTGCCACCAAGTTTGGGGCAAATCAAGGAAGCGGGTGGCCTTCCATCAAAATAACAAGGGAGTGTGTCAGAGAAAACAAAAAACAGCCTGCATTCTCTGGGTTCTTGACATCACATGTGTTTAATAAAAAAAAAATCTGCTAACCTCCTGCCCTCAGAAGCATGCACAGTGTTTATTGAATTCCACAAATATGTTTGGATGAAAGATGCCAATAGTGATTTTTCTATATCCTTGTAAGGCAAGATTTAAAATGCTAGATCTTATAATCCAACCTAACATTGAAATTTAAAGGGTAAAAATTCTAAAAAAAGATTTTCACATAACATTCTTATGTGCTAATTCAAACTTGAGCTATTTAAATGTAACAGCAACACATGTGTCAGTGTCATCTTCCTTTGCCAATCTGTTTTTTTACGAGTACAGCAAAGCATCACCAATTTTTCTGATTATGCTAAAATGTAATCCAAGGATTCCATTCACAGTACTAGTGCTAGTACTGTCTAGAAAATATCTAAAATAAACCAGTGGAATTACAGGGAAAAATTGTATATATATGTATGCATATGACAACATCTGGATGTACAGAAAGCATTCTCAAATCATTTTGCTATGGATTGCATTATTTTAATGACCTAGAAGGAAAGCAATTTACAACAAAAAAAAAATCTCAGGTGAAATCACTAGCTGCTGCTGAATATTTTTGGGTTTAATTGAACACATAATTGAAAACAGAGCTAACAACAATGCCCTGCACCACATAACTGGAGTTAGCCGCTTTTGATGAGGGTGCCATTTGGATCAATAAGAAAATAGATAGATAGATAGATAGATAGATAGATAGATAGATAGATAGATAGATAGATAGATA
>JANRMT010062809.1:7882714-7910329 GCA_026402145.1 Polypterus bichir lapradei
ATAGATAGATAGATAGATAGATAGATAGATAGATAGATAGATAGATAACTAACAATAGCTATGATTTAATAAATGCAATGAATGGATTGCATATTTTCTGTGCAAAGGTGTGTGCTTAACCAGTGCTTGATATATACAGAGCACTGAAAGTGATTCCAACTAATAAATAAGCACCTAGTGTGTTGGATCTGAGGATACACAAACCAAATACAGAAAAAAACTGTGCAGTTCCATTTTTGGCTTATTTTAAAACCTACATATATATGTTTGGTATCATTCTTTCCAGAATGTATCAAACTTTAATGTGATATTGTTAGATTTTCAGATTCTTATTCTGTTTTTTTAAATTATAAACTAAAATATCAAGAACTCAAGACTTTGTGGCAACAGATTTAACCACGCCCAGGGCCGGAAATAAAAGACAAAGAGTAGATGACAAATACAGCTGCTGTAAAGGCTTTTAAATGTTTAAAGCACTGCGCGAGATGCAGATCACGCGGCACGACAGCAGCAGCAAGCCAGCAGCTGATCGAGCAAAGAGGAGGTAAAAAAAACTGTATTTGTTTCCCATTGTATCACCATTGAGGATGGGGTTTCAGAGAAGCGACTATGTCTCCTTTGGATGCGTTCAATCCTCCTCTTCACAACGCGAAGTGGCTGGCACATAGTGCAGGCAAGGAGGGTTGGCAAGTGAAGCGAGCATGGGGTAAGTCCCCAATAACTATATAAGTGTGCAACAGTGCAATGGTTTACACTGCCTTCTTACATCTCCAAGAAACTGAGTTAAAATTTTGTCTGTTTGAAGGTCACATTGTCCCCATGTAAGTTTTTTTAGGTGGTTTTGCTTACTCCTACATGTTTGTTAGGTTCATTGACCATTCTAAACCGGCCACGTATGAACAAATGTGGGTGTGTGTAAGTGTGCTGATGTTTCATCCAGCTCTAATTAAATTTTAGCTGAAAATTTGTTAAAACAACCTGAGGTGGCATTTCCTGTGGAAAGAAGTAGTAAAATCGTTTGTACAGTATATGAGACCAAGATTATGACATTGTGTGCTCAGATCAAGGGCACCTTTCTTTATATGGCTTCTACAAGACAGAATTATATAGGCCCTGGGTCATGGTGTGACCTGTTGTCAATCACGTCCCTGTGCTTTAGTTCTCTAAGGCAAAGGAAACTTACTCCAACATAGTAGGCTAATGTTAATGTTTTTCTATGCAGAAATTCACTTAACCTACTACAGCATCATATTGCAAAATGGTTAGAGTGAAAGCAAAAAAAAAAGAAAAGGGAAAATGAAAAACAAGCATTAACTTACTTTTTGAGACAACTTGATCCGAGTCGCAGCTGTGAGAGAACTGGAGTCTAAACAGTGGTAGGTGCCTTCACTCAGCCCTAAATCAAACACCGAGGACAGGCCACATAAAAACATCCAGTTGTCAGATTTTTTTAGCTTTATGAATGAAATTGATTGCACGCTTTTTACCTGCAGGAATAAAGCAAGGTCCCCAAAGAAAAGAAAAAAATGAGATACATTTCTCAAGAATATTTTTTTTTTACTGTTCCAGAAAGTATACCCTTTGCTTTGGCGCTCCTAACATGAGTGTTAAAACATTCTTTGAAAAAAAAAACAATTTGTACATATCATGTGACAATTATGATTGACATAACAAATGTTGAAAAGTTTGCTTTTAAAACCTTTTGCTTTTTTCACATAACATTGGCCCAGGGTCATTAAGTGGGTGAATAGACTTACCAGCGTATACAATTCTTTTTTGTCGGAGACGGCGACATTGATTAATTGGTAAGACGGGAAAAGCTTTTCTGCTTAAAGAATTGTAAGGAATGAGTGCTAGACATTGTGTTTTATTTTCTCTGCATTGACCATGGATTGACTGAATACATTAATGTTGTAAGGAATATGATTTTCTTTTACTTTTCAGCAGAAAAGAAGAAGACAAAAATAATTTAAAAAATAACTGCATACACAGGCATCAGCCACATTAAGTGAAACTGAACATAAGAGGAAATCCAAAATCCAGCTGCAAACTTTTTCATGTTTATCAACATTGATATATTGGACAATTTCATCGAAACTCATTTCTAATCCCACTGCTTCCAAAGAATCCATAATGCTATGACCTCAGTAGCTTTTAAAAACATGCTGTTTTGTCCAAGAACTTTTAATGGTGATTCCAGAAGATGACAGGTTACCATCAGTTGGGTTCAGTTAAACAATTAATCTTGGCTACTTATACTTGACAAAGTTGCCTGTCTGCAGTGTGTGTCAAGTATTCCTTCCTTTACCCTTGAACTACTACTGCAGATACTTTTCTGGACAAGTTGATCATTAGCAGCAGAAGTTTCCATTAAATTTAATAGTTGCTATTTAAATCAAACAGTGAAAGTTACAACTATGTCTGTAACTTATGAATGTAAAATGTTTTTCACTGCATATTAATATACAGATTAGTCAAAATACCTAATGTCTAAATTTGTGGTGTCAGTTATGTCTGCTATATGCATTTAAAAATGTTGCATATAAATATAAAACACAAACATTGAACTGACTGCTTTATTAAATGTTAACAGAATATTAAGTAACAAAATGTTTTCAAGCCATCTTAATATAATTCAGGGTCAATAGGCAAAAAGTTAATGTATGAAATTAGAATGCTTACAGTTAACATAAAAATCAGCCAAATAAATCAATAATCAGCCAACTAAATCAACTGTGATGTCTAAAAGTCTTCTCGTTGATTTGAAAAATATTTTTTATTTAATATTTTTACTATATATTGTTCAACCCAATACGGTTTTGGAAAGCAATATAAAGTCCATAAGAAACAAATTCAGTTGGTATTCCATAGAGTTTATTTAGTTTCCCAGTCAAGATTACTGAAACATATAGGCTATTTGCATGTTAAGTCTGAGTGGTAATCAAAAGGCACCAATAAGTCTTACTTCTGGTATCACAATTATTTTGGTATAAAATCAGTCATCATCATTCTTAATGCCCTCGATATTATTTATTATTTGGTGTAAAAAGAAGACAAACAAAGATAAAGAGATGGGGCACCACTTTGGTAACTCCCTTTAACTGAGAGGTTTTTAGCACAAAAAAAAACAAAAAATAACATGCAATAAATGCAGATTGTGGAAGTTGAGACCCAGAACTTCACTGTTGCACACCTCAGAAACCAGGCAGGAGGAAGCTTCATCCCAGAAATATTTATTATTCTTTGAAGAGGGAGCTCTTCATACAGCAACTTGCACCATAAGACTTGTCTCTTCCTTCATTTCCTTACAGTTTATAAAAGTTCCTCTTTACATAGCAAGGTATTGACATTTCATATGATGGGTTCTGTAATACAGCAGTGTACATGCCTATCAGCACATTCACCAATCCCACAACACAACTTCCAGCATGCTGAGTGCTATTCCTTAGCTGTTGGCCTGCTATCTGACAACAGGCTATCGGCTTTGTGCAGTGCCTTAAAGAGCAGCTGCAGCTATCAGGAAGTTACCAAGCAGCCTAAAAACCTTAAAACTTTATATTCACTATTCAGACTTCACAAGAGACGTAAGTTCATGACAGAACTGGAAACAATACTTTCCAGGTTATATGGTCATGTGGCAGGAAGGAGTAGGTCCAGGAAGACCGACAACAGAAGTGATGTCAGAGATGGCGTGGCTATCAATCTTCCATTCTACAGATGGGAGGAGAGGTGAAGGCATTAGAACACAGCACCAGCCTCTGGTCGAGTGGGTAATTACCGTCACCAAAGCCCTTAAGTTGCTTCACCCTGCCATGACACTGACTACTAATGAAAGAAATGCTAGCATACAGATTTACTATACGATCAATTTGTTGATACAGGAGAGATTGCTGACTTAAATTTACAACACTACCTACGAAAACTGTAGAAGTCAAACAATAATAAAAATATTTAATATATATTGTTTTTGGAGGTAAGACTAAAGTATAGGTAGGCTACAAATTGCCTTTTGTTGATATTAAATTAAATTTGTCATAGATTAATTGGTTCATCCTTACCAATTTATTTATTTCTTTTTCATAAAATATCTGTATAATTTTGCATTAGTTATCTGAAATATTTGTTTTAAAAATTACTATTTTTTTTGTTAGTGGTACAGAAGTTAAAGCTCCAGAATCCTGGATTTAAAAATGTGCTTAGTCGTTGTTGATGTGGAGTTGGCACATTCTCCCTGTTTGCCTGGTTTTTTTGTGGTTTCCATCCCATGGACTACTTGTTAATTGTTGATTCTAGTTTGGCCTAGTGTATGTGTGAATAGGTGTATTTATGAGACTGGCACAGTATCCTGCCTTGTATTTAATGTAATTGTGATAGAAGTTAGTAAGTGAATTACAAAATGTCTAAATGAAAGGTTGTTTAATCAGGAAAATCACTTTGTTGCCATATTACAAAGCCGAAGCTTACATAAATAGAGAGGATTGAGGATTATTATTATATGGATAAAGCTAACCGTTATCATACTCTGAATATGCCTTTTCCATTCTTTGCTGATTGCTTTTATACTTTTATTCTCAGCATTCATATTCCTCCTAAGAGTCGTAGTTTGTGTGTTAGGAATCTGGGATAGAAGACATGCTACAAGTGATTCATATTTCTGAATTAGGACAGTGTTACGTAAAATAACTGGATATGCATATTTTCCTCTAATATGGCTTCTTTTATAATTCTCCTATGCATTGTATTATGTAAAGTTTGATTGACATCTTAGGTCTAACGAATTGAATCTTTTGCCCAAACATCCCAGATCGGGCCCCAGTGGCTCTGAACATTTTTCGTCTCAGTGGGATGATGTAACCATTTGTTATAAATTAGTCTTACTAGTCTCAACAACGAAGACTTGAAAACTAGTGGTGACACTTCTGTCAAGTCCCAGTGGGGCACCTTCTTGTCCCAGACTGATACGATTTTTTGATGAGTGAGGGCAAAAAAGAGAAATGATTCATCATGAGATTGACAAATGGCTTTCCGTTTTTTTCACTTGACAGAGAGGTCTAATGATTTTTTGGAATGCTTTAGTCTGCTGTAGAAGTTCAGAAGGCAGAATCTATGATGTATATGCAACGTAATACTGTACACCTAGAATAGAAATTAAATTTGATTGAGGTAACAGGCTGCTTCATCACTTTATATTACTGCCTCATAGTTTAAATGGTTGTCTGTGCAGAACTTGAGTTTTTTTGTGATATTTTCATTTTTTATCACATCCCAAAGACCTGCAGGTTAACCTAACTCACTATTCTAAGTTAGCTGTGAAAGTGTGAGTGTGGCTGTGTATTTGAACACTGATTAAGTTTGCCTGCAGTGTTGGTTTTGGTGTTGCATCCATTTTGCCATCTCACTGTATTAAACTAAGTGTGTACAGAAGATAGATGGATCAGTAGATAATGTCAGTCAGTCAGTAGATAATCCATCCATCCATCCATTATCCAACCCGTTGAATCCAAACAGGGTCACGGGGGTCTGCTGGAGCCAATCCCAGCCAACAAAGGGCACAAGGCAGGAACCAGTCCTGGGCAGGGTGCCAACCCACCGCAGGACACACACAAACACACCCACACACCAAGCACACACTACGGCCAATTTAGAATCGCCAATCCACCTAACCTGCATGTCTTTGGACTGTGGGAGGAAACCGGAGCGCCCGGAGGAAACCCACGCAGACACGGGGAGAACATGCAAACTCCACGCAGGGAGGACCCGGGAAGCGAACCCAGGTCTCCTAACTGTGAGGCAGCAGCGCTACCACTGCGCCACCGTGCCGCCTCAGTAGATAATGTTTAATGATAATATTGTTTTCAACTTTGCAGCCAATGGATGGGCTCAGAAACCCCATAACCCTATAATTGGATAAAGCAAGTTTAAAAATACATGGTAAAACTTTCCAGTCAATTCTGTAGAAGTAAATCCTTGGTACATTTATTTTGGCTACTCCACTATTATGTTCTGTTATTTTACACAGGCCAACAACATAAGAAGGCTTAGGCACTGTAACATAAAATGTAGATTTTTGTTAAGATGCCTGTGCATTCTTTTTCAGAAATAATTTTAATGTCACTATTGTGCTTGCAGCTTATTAGTCTGTCTTTATGAGTTTTACACTTAAAAATGTGTTTAGTTAAGCAAGAATGGCATTATTTTCCTATTTCTTTGTGTGCTGTAGTGGTTAAATCTTTGGTCTTCAAACCCAGAGGTTGTGGGTTCAGATCCTGCTACTGACAATGTTTGGCCACGAGCAACTCCCTTGACCTGCCTGTGTTCCAACTGGAAAATCCAAACTAATGTAACCAATTGTATCATAAATATTGCAAGTCACCTTGGATAAAGGCATCAGCTGAAGATGTAAATGTAAGCCTATTTGCAGTATGCTTGAAGTTTAATAAACAGTCGTGAAATTTTTAAAACATGTAATTCTCACAAGTGTAGGTTACTGCAATATGAAACAGCAGTATTCAAGCTGTATTGTTGATGGCTAAAGTTGTGTTAGCCACAAGAGATTTCACATGTGCTATATGAGATAAAACACACTGGAAATGAACTGTTGTGAGGAAGTCTTTCAAATAACACATCTTAACTGAAATATTTGGCAGAGTTAAATTCTTGTGACAAAGGCATTTAGGGAATTATGGTGGAAAGTAACCCCCAAAGTACAGCAAACCCACATAAAATTTCAGCATTCAGAGTATAGACGATTTTATTCCGAGTCAGAAAATAAAAATGTAGGCACTTTCTACAAAGAAAATATCAGAAAGTAAAAGATTAGGCTGTCTCTTCTGGGATTAGAATGTGCTGGGAAGAACCTCATCCAGACTTTATGAGCTGGGAACCTATGTGTGTTTGTCTGCACTCTTGATTATTTCGACACAAATATCTCTGTAACCGAGTTGTAACTTCATCTGCAGGTCATATACGTTTGGTTCCCAGCTCTGGGATTTGAGGGTTGTCACATGTAAGCTGTCTTAGGTACCTTTTCTAATATATCAGGTTGATTAGTCATATGGAATTAATCACAGAACAGTAGTTTGATCTCCTGACTGTCAAGTGACCTGTCTGCCCTTTTCATTGACTTGCTTTCATATGTCACACAAATACTCCTGGTCAGAATTAGATGTACACTAGAATGCGACTGAAAAGAATTTTAGTTTTTCCAAAGAAAGACTTCTTTGCGAATTTAAATTCATTTGATATGTATGTGGGTTTAAAGTGTATTTGTTGTAATAAATCCGCATTTCACCTAATAATAAGGAATGTGGTTTTGTTACCTAAAGCATACTTGATGTTCACCTCCATTAATTACAACCAATTAATGGATTTAATTTTTCAAATTTATATATATATATATATATATATATATATATATATATATATATATATATATTAAAAAAGTCTGGGCTTCTCTCCTTAAGCTGCTACCCCCGCGACCCGACCTCGGATAAGCGGAAGAGGATGGATGGATGGATGGATATATATATATATATATATATATATTTTAATATAAGAAGGTCCAGAACATGCATTTTTCATCATTATTAATATACACTCATTTTTGTATCTGTTGGCTTTTAGTCAGTTCCGTCTGGTCTGAAAAGCAGCATAGTGGTACAGTGGTTGGCACATTATTTTTTCTCACAGCAACAGAGGCCTTGCTTCATTTTTTATTCCTGTCACAATCTGTTTGTAGTTTTATCTTTTCCTTGTGTCTGCATGGTATTCTCCACGTACTTCAGTTTTCTCAAAATTTGCAAAGCTGTTTAGAATAATTTGTGCTTATTTGAATTGTACTTCTTGACCAAACTAACATTTAGTTGCTGAACTGGAAACTGCTATGTTGTATGCAGAATCTGGTTGCAGTCGAAAGCCACCTTTAGATGCCTGTTTTGTATCAAGATCTGCTGAAGATTATTTTTAATTGCTTTTGTCTATTTTTCCCAGTGTTTTTATTGAAAGTTCTTTTCTTTGTATCTTTGATAACATCATACAGTTATAGTGTTGCACTGCTTTCTAAGGACCCTTTACTGTTGCATGCATCAATTATTACATCTTATTTAAGAATTAAGGACTTAAAATAAAAGAAACTTTCTCTCTCTTCCCTAAGAAAAATAACTGAAGTTTTGGTAAAAATTTTCACTTAAGTGATTAAGCCCTCTACAGTGGGCTGGCGCCCTGCCCGGGGTTTGTTTCCTGCCTTGCTCGCTGTGTTGGCTGGGATTGGCTCCAGCAGACCCCCGTGACCCTGTAGTTTGAATATAGCGGGTTGAATAATGGATGGATGATTAAGCCCTTACTTCTTCTCTCCTATTAGGACTGTCTCCTCCTCAATCAACACTCTCAGATCCATACATTTCAGTTTATTTTTAGTGTATTTCAACTTAGAGTAAGAAATACCATCAATATTTTATAGAGAGACTAACTAACTTATTGGTCACAATTTCCATCCATCCATTTTCCAACCCACTGAGTCCAAACACAGGGTCACAGGAGCCAATCCCAGCCAACAAGGCAGGAACCAATCCTGGGCAGGGTGCCAACCCACCACAGGACACACACAAACACAGGCCAATTTAGAATCACCAATCCACCATGTCTTTGGACTGTAGGAGGAAACCGGTGCACCTAGAGGAAACCCACGCAACTCCATGCAGGGAGGACCCGGGAAGCGAACCCAGGTCTCCTAACTGCAAGGCAGCAGCGCTACCACTGCGCCACCGTGCCGCCATTATGATGTCCAGGTGGTACATTATGGCTGCTAAAGTTTACTCTTCTTTCTTCAGTATGCTATTCCAAAGCTAGAATGGATGGTTGTGTGAAATGGATGAAGTTAGGAGAATATTTAATAAATAATATTAAATTATTGATTCTGTCTTTATGGATAAATGTTAATTTTCACATAGACTGGCAAAAAGAATGGTAGCACTGAAAGAGGCTGGGGTATGCGGTTTGAAACTCCTTGATTAGATGGTATGTTAGGCCAGTTGGATTACAGTCTGAGTGTTCCTAAATTCAGAAAATTCTTTAAAATTGCAATTGAGCACTGCAGCTTTGCACACTAATAAAATGATCTTCATGGAAATGTTTACTACATAAACCCTTGCACTCTACCATATTTCATAACAAAAAGTAACATGTTAGCAATAAAACGTTTCCAAATAATCAAATCTCCATTATATTTTCATTTTAACTTTTAGAACATTCATTTGTGGGTAGTGCCCAAAGGGTTGTCCTCAGTATATTAAATTTTAAATATATTTGGTTTTAAAAACTTACTGATTTTTTGCCATATTCAAGTAAATTATTTACATGATTGTTTTTAGCAAATGCTATGTAATATAAGCCATGCAAAAACAATCCCCATTCAATTAACCCTTTATCAAACCCACTTAATTTAATTATGAGTAAACAGTTCAGGCTAAACATGTTCTACACTTTATTACTGAATTACTTTCCAAACCCAATTAGCACAAATGTAGATTAAGCCGGGCACTATCCTGTAGATTTAGGTGAATGGCAGGAGTCAACTCTAAATGATATGTCAATCCATTACAGGGCACACTTACATACACCTTTACATTCAATATTGCTCTCAGTTTCAGAGTCACCAAATAGCCCATAAAGTCCATCTTTTAGATTTGTGAGGAAACTTCAGTATTTTGAGAAAGCCCTTGCTGATACAGGGTGAGAACAAAAACTCTATACAGTATCATAAGAAATACACGAATACATCAAAAAAGTTTAAGGCAGCCACCCATATATTGTTCCCTGGCTGTAAAAGGATTGTTTTGAGGAGTTGTATTCAGGTTTGAGTCCAAAACAGAACTGACCAGAGAATGAGAATATGGTGGCTTTAAAGCCTGGGACCGGAAGTGGCGTCTTCCGGACCGGAAGTGGCATCATCCATGGTGCCGGTACTGGAAGTGACGTTCTCAGTGGCACCAGAACCTTGCGGGATTTCACGTGGATGGTCTGCAGAGAATTGAGAGAGAAAGTCAGTGCAGTTCGCCACCCCTGGTCTAATGTGGTACTACTATTATTCAAGCCCTTTAGCTGTCTCCCAATCGCACATGTGTGACAAAAAACAGTATCTGAGTCAGGATTTAAATAGCCTGGATGTACTCGTATGAGGCAGCAGCATTAACTCCTGTGGTAGCATGATATTCCCTTATATCTTAACCATAATTTCTATTCTATTTAGAGCACCATATAAGTTGAACAATGAGCGTGTTTTCTTTCACTTGGAATTATCAGGTAGGCAGTAGAGACTTGCCCTGCTTTTAGAAATTAGGTCATATGGCTGACTTCCAATTCAAATTGGCACTCTTTTGGAAAACACTTGTAAAATTCTTCCTCCTTTGTTTATTAAAAGGATTTTACAGAATTGGTATTTTGGTAATGACCTTTACTGCATTGATATATACAGTATAAATTACCTTTATGTAATTTGTGGGTTTTACCTTCTTAATTATTTAAGAAGCAACGATTAGGTGCAAATGACAGTGTATTATGGAGAATACACTATGACATGGTAACCAGAAGCAGGATTCTTCATGTATCACAAAAAGTTTATAAAACATCAATTCACTCCGTTAAAAGTGTTCTACATACTTGAAAATATTTTCAGTGAACAAAGTGATTTATTGTTAAGGTAATTCATAATTTTGTTTTCTGTCTGTTAACCACACTAAGTGATAAATCTCAGATAACAATGTTTTAGTCATTTGTTATAAACGGCATGTCCTTTGCATTTGTTTTGTTTGGTTTGCTGCTACTTTTTTGTTTATTAATAACAGAAACAGTGCTTTTAAAGTGGAACCAAATTTTAATAAACCCTTATATAGCATGGCCTGTCATTCTGCCAGAAATGTTGCTTTTGCTTTATTCCACAAACATAAATTCCTAATGGGTATTTGAAATTTGTAATGCCTATGAAACAGTAAAATGCTAGTATTTGCTGTATACAGATTGGATTCTTACTTATTCTGTTGTCTTATAAAAACATGTTTGAGATATAGCTGGCTTAAAGCTAAATTGAATTTCCATGCCAATTAATACTTGCAAAATCAGCTGGAAGTCCCTTGGCAAATCCTGAAGTTTGTGATCATGACATGCTCAGGGATCAGAAGCACTTTTCATCCTTAGCATCGACATCAATGGCCTCATAAAAACAGGAATATATTTCAGAAGATGCTTTGTTGTATCTGAACATAGATGTTTGATCTGATGCAAATGAGTTTCTCACTTTCGCGGTGGGGTTTTTCTCCTGGTGGGATTCGATCTTTATAATCTGGAAGCTCCTTAGAAGGACTACTTTGCAGAAGTCTTTTGTTGGAAGATTACTACTGCTTTGGCGGGCTATAAAATCTTGTGCTTCACTAGTAGCTGTAGGCTAAAACAGAAAATATTCCACACACCACCACCGTTGCTAGTAGGGGATTATACACACAGTTGTTATCCCATTATACGGTATTGTGTTAACAATTTTCTGCTTCATAGTGGCCTGTGACAGAAAAAGTGAATAACTTTGTTAAAAAAAAAAATAAAACTGAGAATGTTTTAAATGAGGTGCACTGTCCTAGATTCTGTTTCTGAGCAAAGACAAAGTAAAATAAAATGACTGCACATTAAAATGAAGGAGGTACTTTTGACTTCTTTGAAAAAAACAGATCAAATTTAGGATTAATTTTAAAAGCAAAACATTTTGATCCAAACTGAGTTCGACAGCCAAAGGAGGTTTACATCATAGCTATTGTTTGAAAACTGGCAGTTGTCTGAAATTAATAAACAGGCAGAATTAAGTAATTGTATACATTTTTCATGATATCCATTTTAAGTAATTAGCAAATCACATTAAATTGTAGCCCTTCATGAGCAAAATTAAATACAGTAGACATCTTTAAACAGAATACTTTACAGAGTATAGCAGATATTCTAAGATGATTATGAAAATGGAAAATTTCACTAAATAGGCCATAATTTTTTGAAAGTTTATATGCTGTTTTTTTGTTGATGGTGCATTTCTAGGGTGAATTGAAACAAAACTACATTTTTCCTGCCAGATATTTTTTACTTCTAGCGCTTAGGAGTTAAAAGTCTTATGTTTCATTATTTCAATTAGTATACTTAAACGTAATGGAAATTCTGACAGGCAATGGACAGATCTGTTGAGGTAACACCTCTTAGAAAATTACTTCTAGCTAGAATTAGATTTTATGCAAAAAACATTTGTCTCGCCAAATCTAACTAACTAACACATGAAAGCCACCCAAGGAATTTACTAGATGATTGCTGGCATAAGAGCATGTGTCAACAAATGCCAGAGATGACATCCATGGAAATTTCCCAGGTCAAGTGTGATTTTGGATCTTCCAATTTTGCATGTGTATAGCAATTGTATTTTAATGAATGTAAAACTGTTGTAGGTGCTATGATTGGTAGTTTTCATACATTTTTTGTCCCTTTTCCTCACTTAACTAAGTCTAGTTATATTTTTTTTCTAGGGTTTTGGAACTCTGGAATTCTAATTCTTAGTCAGATTTGAGGTTTAATGCATTTTGAGGAATTTATAATTTGTTAGTGTTTTGCTGCAAAACCATTTTGTTTTTCCTTTGGGTGCTGCCATTGTGTTCATTCTGTCATCATGATGCAGTCCTGATTGCAAGAGGCATGACTTCTGGAGTCACAACATTGAGGGGTCAATTGGTGAAGGGTTAAGAGGCCATTTTGTCAGACATCTTGTATCCAAATTTGCAGATAACAAGCCTTTTCTTTGTGACTTTTAGGACATTTATTTTTGATTACCTGGTTCTCAAATCTTTGTTGTTGTCCCTATCCTTTGATTTTGACACTCGGTTTTGATCTTGGCTAGTTTATTGACTTTATATTTATCTCCTAATCCTTATAATATAAAATATACTTTCTCTCTCTCTCTCTCTCAGAGTCCGTAAGTTAAGTTATTCTCCCACTGACATACTTCTAAACCTTTTAGTATGGTTTATAAGAAAATAAAATAGCGACACTTGTTGCAAGCTAATTAGTTTCCATTAGTGAAAGTTAGCTCTTTTCCTACTTATTTCACAGCATTTTCTATATTAGTAAATGTCAGTATTTCCCATCAAAGAAACAAGTGTTGCAAACCAGAGTTTGTGCAATTTTCAGGAACAGTAAAACATTCAGTCTACTGTATGTCTTCAGATGTGAGCTGCAGGTTTTATTTTGTTTTTAAATTTCTTTTAGAGAATAACAAATAACAGAATTAAGTTAGTGGTCACAGATCTTTTTTTGGGATTCCCTCCCCTTTCCCCAAGACTGTCTGCGGTGAATTCTATTGAAATCATCAATATTCTCCTGTAAAGGAGGATGCTGACTGACTGAAATGTCTTTGCACTGACTTGTTGAAATAAAGACCAGAGACAACCATTCGGACAAATGTCAAGTACACATTGACCCATGTCAGTTTATAAAGTACAATAACAGTATTTTATTTCCAAATAATGCACACGTGAATTAAAAAACAGTAATGATCTTGTGAAAGTATAACCAATGTAACTATGACAATTGCACTTGGACTAAAATGTAAAGAAACTGACTCACCCTAGCCTACCAACAGACTTAACCTTATTTGAAAATGTTACAATTCAAGATCTCAATGCACAAAAAGCAAAAGCCAGACCTGTGCTCCAATACATGTCTGCACCAAGCGAGTAGATGTACCAACTTTAAGAAGCCTAGCTCCAAACTAAACAGGAAGAGTTATGGCCTGCACAGATTCAACAGTGACTTTAAACAATAAAAATAAAGGGAGAGACTAAAAACTGCAAAACCTCTGCCCTAAGAAAAGCAAAAAAAACTTCTTTTAACATCTAAGGATTCATTATAATAACTGTATTATAAAATATCTAAGAAAAAGAGACAAGAGCAGAAAAAAGGGAAAAAATTGTTTTGCCTTTTAAACATGAAGTGACTAAACAACCAATACAAAAACCAAAAACAGTACTATTAATAAATGAATTGCAAATTTGAGAATCAAAAGAATGGAGATTTGTGAAATGCTAAAGCAAAACCATCATGTTAATACTTTTTCCTGAATGCAACAGTGTGGTAGTATCAGCCTGATGCACATTGATTTTGATGCACGTGGGTGTTATTAGTCCTTGCTGATAATGAGCCTCCTAAACTTTCCAGTAAGCTCTGAAAGTACCTTCTGGCTAATTCTTATAAAAATGGAGAGAGCTAATATTGTCCATTCAATGAACAGAAAAGACAACAGTACACATCATTGTAAGCTGTGCTAAATAACACATTCTTAGAAATCTGGCAAAGCAGTGGTGGTGGAGATTGCACACTGAGGCAATAAAGGGTTTTTTTAATAGTTCTGGAAAGCATCCAAGTCATTTGTCACTGGTTACATGTGAATGGAATCTTACCAATTTATTTTTTTAGTAGTGTAAACTTACATTATTGTGTTACTGAACAGAAAAAAATTAAAGCACCAAGACTAATTTATTCACCTTTATGCTGAGTCGGATGCAGAATCACTTTTCCAACTATTTTGCAAAGTATAAATAATATGAAGTATGAAGTAATATGAGGTAACCAAAATTCGTTCTTAAGCATTAAAATTCAAGTGTGAACATTTTTAATCAATGCAATATGTAGGATCACTAAAGGCAGAGTGCAGGTTTTAAAGGTGCTGATATGAGCATGAATGTTCCGCATGCAGTTTCCATTCTTGTCTTTTGCTTGATGTTGCTGCAGTTGGCTGCTTTCTGCTACAACAATGAATAAGATTAAGCAGGTTTAATAATGTTATCCCACTAATATGCATCATCTGACATATCTGTTTTTGTTTATTAGCTTACTGAATATATCTCCTATGCAGTTACTTTTAAAATATTTTTAATAGAGCAACAGTCCATTTATACTCACTCCTTCACCGATCTTTTACAAACAGTGTCTGCATACTGTATTGAACATTTTATAAATCTCAGTCTGACCTGGCAGCCTGAATTTGAACTGTAGGTATTAGCTAGAACCTCTAGCAGAAATGCGATTAAAGATGACCTGACCCTAGCCCATAAATGAACCAATGCTGTCGCTTCTCTGATGTTATTAATGTTATGATGAAGAAATATGAGATAAACTTGCTATTGATTTACATACAATAAAATGAATGAGTAAATGAGAACTGTTTCTTTTTTTATTGTTTTCTGTTGCTGTTAATATGATTATTAGTATTTTTCTTTTAGTATTTAAATTTTATTATGATTTTAATGATGTCACATCTGTGCCATTTTGTAGAGTTTTTATTATGGGAGTCGCTATTTTCCGTAGTTTTTTTAATGGCTACAGTTATATTGTTATTTTTAATAGCACCAATAGCTAGTCCCATGGTCTTTGTTGGTGTTGCATATGAGATCATTGTGTCAATTTTGCGAAAAATGGTAGTGTGGTGTCCAAGCTTCGGATTTATAAACCAAAAATTAATCTTGCAAGGGTGTTGTACTGTGTTAGCCATTATGAATGTAGTGAAAAGTCAAGCAAAATGATACCTTTTATTGGCTAACTAAAAAGATTACAATATGCAAGCTTTCGAGGCAACTCAGGCCTCTTCTTCAGGCAAGATGTCACATTTCTAGTTAGGGAAGGGATAATATGATTAGCACTTTTGCAACCACTCTGATTTCTGGTTCTCAGTTTTGCATTTTGATGATCCCTTTTTGTGTATTTCCCTGGTTTTGACCTAGCAAGTTTAGATATTTGTGTATCTCATTTCTTTAAACAATATACTACTCATCTCCCAACCATATTTATCTCGTTTCCCTCAGGACTGGACACATTTGGTTATAAGAACTTCAATTAAATTCAAATCTTTACTTTCTAAAATGCAGTTGCCTCCCTTTCACCATTACAGTTAGATTTAAGCGTTTTTCCACTGACAACAATTTTGTCCCAGAGTCAAAGTGAAGTTGTTGAGTTTATCTAACATCCTGGAAGAAGATGGTTGCAAAGATGAGAGACAGTCCTCAGCCCTAAATCTGGTGAAGATTTGAAAATATTTATTTTTGGTTTCATGTATGCATATTTAATACACTTCATCTGAGATCTTTTTTTAGATATTTTTGTATTTAGATTTACCTATAAGACCAATCATATATTCATATACCATATAAGTTTAATACAGTATGACATACCCTGAACATTCCAAATTATACAAATTATACTGCCTGAAGAGAGAAGTGCAAACATTTTGAAGTTTTTTTTTTTTTTATTTAACTTACCTACAAGGAGGCTTTTTAAAGTAATGCTCTTACGAGGTCATTAGGCTTTTGAAAGTTATTCTGTGTGTTAGCCCAAACACTAAAACTCTGTGTCTTCTGGTTCTGATTAGTGACACTTTAATAAAGTCATTTGAAGTTCAGTGGACTGAATTTTCCACCATTTCTAATGTTTCTATGGTCACAGAGAAATGACCTGCATTCAGTCCTGTATACAATCTTTTAAATGCAAATCCTCGAAAAGTAACTGTGTAATTCTGCGTATCAGACTTCTGAGCTGGCTGGAGAGAAGTGTTTTTATAAACAGCTACAGCAGTGTTTTTCTTTCTGTTTTCTTGATCTGACAGCAATTGACTAAACTGGCCATTTTAATGTGACAAAAGGTTGGCAAAATCTTTGTACTTTTTTTTTTTTTTTTTTTTTTTTTTTTATTGATGCACATTTTCAGATGTTCCAAAGCAGACAAAGGCATCTTCTCTTCCACTTGATTGGCTCATAAGGCCAAAGTAGACTTTGGGTAGAAGCACTTTTTAACATTCCCTGAATTTTTTTTCTGGGAAGAAAAAAGAAAAAACTATGTCTAATCGGCCACAATTGAATCATTCACGGTGAGCACACATAGAAGGAATTAATGCATTTTGTATTAGCGAATGAGCACAGTGAACAGTCTCTACACGTGAGAAACTAAGTTAAAAATTACAGCCGTCATTTGCCTCACAAGGGATGGGGAGGTAGGTCATTGACTTGATTTTCATGGGAAGACTGATTTGGGCTGTTTGGGTATTCAGGCTCTGATAGCCCTTGTATTGACAGCTGCAGTTAGGGGAGGGAGTGTGTAGAGGTATTGTGCCATGGTTTGTTGAGGAAAAACAAGAGATATCTGAAACAAAGCCTTCAATGGAACAGTGGTTTCTGTGTACTGATTCTGATTGCCTGTGTCTTCTTGCGTCATTTTTCATACATTTTTTTTCTATTTTAGCATTCACTGTTGCTGTTATGTGGGAGTAGAAGTGATGTGGTTTACGTTAGTTAATTGATAATCCTTTTATCAATGATATGGCAAAGTACTGAATTCTAGCTTTTTGTAATTTCTCAAATGTTTACATGTTATGTTGTGTGTAGAAAAATGTTTTGAAAGCAAAGACAGAGCAGAATGCCATTTTCATAGCTGTCTCACATCTGTATGGAGCCAGTATTGCATGTAGTCTAGTTACTCCGCCTTTGAGGATGTTGTCTGTTTCCTTTGAGCTGGTGGTATTTCCACTTCTTTTCATTTCTACAGTCAGTAAGCAGATCTTATTCTGCCCTCATTCTATCCAGAGCTGGCTGAAACTGGCTGTTGTATCACTGTTCTAATTTGTTAAATGGAGCCATGAAAAAGAGCAATGTGTTCTGTTGTTTTCACACAATTAAAATGGATACTGTATATGGCAGTATGGAGTGGTATGTTTTAATGGTGTTAACTGGCTAGTAAAATAAACTCATCCAATCATAATTTTAGATCTCACACTCAACTTTAGTCATTTTTATGCATGCATTTATTTCTTTGGTCATTGTTTATATATTTGAATACAGTTGTATTCTGCACATCTGTTCACCAGAACAGTATGCATTTCATTGGTATAAAGGCTAAGTCACATTACGTAACCTTTCTAGTGATTTTCAGTCGTAGCTTTCATTTATATAATCTTAGCAAGCTGGAGGCAGTCGGTGGTGCCTACAGTCGATGTCACATTACGCAGCCTCTAGTCATGGGGAATGTCAGTTTTGACGACTGCAGTTGCAGATCATGTTGCTGGACCATGTCAGTTTATATCATTGCCCACATCACATTTACCGACTGACTGCCAATCTTCCAATGCAGTTGTGCTTACCCATTTTGTAACAGCCAATATTGTGTTGCCATTTGGGACCAGTGAGTTCTCCACCCTTTTTTTTTTTAATTTTTCCATTTTGTCATGGTATGTGAAGCATGAGATATCAGATAAGACGAGCTATGCTTCTGTTTGTGAGGTCCAGAACACAGGCATTCCTTATTCCTCGTTGCTACATTAAATACATTGTACATCTGAATGAGCATCCATTGGTTGTTAGCTTGTATGCACAGATAGTCTGCCCCTACAACTAAAGACAAAATCAAAGATGTCCGATTTTTTCAGAGTGAGTTGCAGACTAATTGGAGTGAGTAGCGGGGCTTCTCAACTTAAGCAACCGGCTTCATTGGAGTGGGCCGCCAAGTGCCTACAGCTCACTAAGATTTTGTAGATGAAGGCTGTGACTGAAAATTGCTTGAAAAGTTGCGTAATGTGACATACCCAAAGATTTTGTCTTTAGTCATCTGTGCATGAGAACTGAAACCCAAGTAATGCTCATCTGGAAGTATAATGCATTTAATATAGTGACAAGTAATCAGGAACGTGGGTGTCTTAAACCTCAAAAACAGAAGAGAAGCTCGTCTATCTGAGTTCTTGTGTTTTTATCCATACCACGACAGAATGAAAAAAAGAGTGCAGAAATCGTGGCTTAATTTGCTATAGCTGTTATCCCTTTAAACAGCACAGTCTCTGTCAGGTGACACTCTATTGACTGTTACAAAAAGGGGCAAGCACAACTCTGCTGGAAAAGTGGACCTCAATTTGTAAATGTGACATGGCCAGCAATTTTCAGTTGTTTAAATTGACACGGTCTGGTGACAAAATCAGAAGTCATGTAACGTAACATTGGCTTAAGCTGACTTCACCTGGAACATAAATTGCTTGTTCAAAACAGACCTTAAATGGCAAGTTTTGGATCAATTAACAGCATCAACATTAGTGGAAAATTCTACTGCCAAATAAGGTTTCTGGTCATAAAACTAATCATTGGTATACTTAGAAATAATCTTTGTAGATCATTTACCGAAAACCCTCTCACAGAGCATTAAGGCTTGTGTCAGCTTGGCATAGGTTCAGTTGTGTAAGCATACCCCTTAATCTGCCTGTTGCTTACATTATAGAATTACTGTATGGAAAACATTTTAATAGCAATATACCATGCTTTATTATTGTATTTGGTGACTATTACCTTACCCATTATAGTACATGGTTAGTTTATGGTCTGAAAAAAGTGAAAAAGTGATTTTACTTATCTTCAGCAGTCTCTCAAACTCCCAGGCAAAAAACATTATGCCTACCAGAGCCAGATTCTCTTATCATGTAATATATTAGGGAAAAATTCACATACCTAGTTATTTTATTTCCATTAGTTAATCAAGTTTTATTTCACATTGTGTTTTTTAAAGAGTATCCAACTCCATGGTACTCTACAAGATACTGTACTTGTTAATTTTTTTAAACAATATAGAAAAGTATTCGCCACAAACCAAATATGTAAATCAAATAAAAATAAAAATTGTAACAGTCCTACAACAATATGAAATTAACCAATAACTTCTAGCCACAAATTGATAATATGAGGTGATAAATAGCATGGTGGGGTCAGTATCACAGACTCAATTACAGTTGAAAATAAACTCTGGCATAGCAGATTTAAAGTAAAAGACAGAAATGGTAGACCTTTAGAACAGACTAGAACTGTAACCTTTGAGAGAGTTCTAGATTGTAGGAACGACAAAGCTGGAAGGTGAGTTGTAAGTACCTTGTTGTTTGATGCAAGCAACTCTGAAAGAAAATAGTAAAGTTGATATAGGAAGGACAGGAAACTAGTGTTATCAAGGCAGTTGATGAGTGATATATCTGTGGTGGTTGTAAGTCAGGAGGGTGGCAGCACCATTTTGAACCTGCTTTAAGTTGTTCAGACTTTGAGAATGTAGGCCATTTTATTTTGTAATCATACATTGTGATAAATTTTAGTATGATTTGACCTACTATAGACCAGCAAATATGAAAATAAAGCCATAATGTTTTAAGACATACACAAATGTAGTCTAGAAAAATATAACAGTGCTTGCATGAATATTAGTGTTTTGAGTACAAAAGAATGCAGTAACTAAGTGTGCTAAGAGTGCATAGTGGGGCAGGGGTTAGCATTTCATCTCAGCCAGGTTACTTTGTGTGTACAATTTGCTGACTCTTCCAACCTTTATATGAGTTTTCTACATTTGTTCCAGTTCCCTGTCAAATCCAATAAACATGCTTGTGAGACAAATTTGAAATTTCTTGTGTTGCACTTGATGATAATATTTTAAACCTCAAGGCATGGATGGATCAATGTAATGCAACTTCATGTTAAAATAACTTCTTTGGTAATTCTGCATGTTTTATGGATGTTTTGATTTTGGTTCATTTTTAGGGTATGTGTAATTCTAATGTATTTTTATAGCATTTAAAATAATTTTATTATTATTTTGATAATGTTACCACAGCATCATTTTAGTTAGTTTTTTTCCATTGTTGTTGCCATTTTATATGTGACGATGGCATCTGTTGCTAGTCATATATTTGGATGTTGTTTAGGCATTTGATGTCATTGTGCTATTCCTACTTAAAAGGATGGATGTTCTGCTTAAAAAAATAATAGATGAAATTTTAAGAAGGAACCAGAAGATGAAAAGTTAGTTAAAACCTAGCCAAGTTAATTTCCAAAAAGTCAGATTGATTGCTCTGATGATATAAGCAAAATCACCACAGAATGAGGGGTAGTGCTAATGCTAACATTATATTCATCTGCAGCCAAGAAAAAGAGCCCAAGTGGAATGGATGACCCCTCCCCTTCCTAAAACCCCGCCCAGAAAACACCACCCCTTTCTGTCAGCATATAAAGGTGGAAGGTGGCATCAAATGCTGAACTGACTAACCCAGAGAATAGAGCTCCTACTGCCACCCACAACATTTGCAATTATGTAATGCTATTTTTGTTTGAGCCATTATCAACTATCTTTCGAGTTTACAATTAAACAGTATTACCAGAGTGGTACCTCAACCTTTCTCTTCTTACAAAACCCAAAACAACACTGAAATCTCTTAGTCAAGATAGATAGCAAATTAATTCTTTAAACCAGAAATCTCAAAACAAAAGGCATTGGCAAACTCCAAAGGATCAATCTCCAATTGGATGACCATGGAGTTTAAATGCTGACTTTTATCCTTTTGCGATAATGGAGTCACATGTGCACTTTCGGCCTGATTACTGTACCACTAAATAGCCCTTAACAAACAAAATGCAAAAGACACAAATAAATTTTAGCTACCCTAAAGTGAAACTGAAACAAAAAAATCTCATTCCAGGAATGGATTCAGCACTCCAGAAAATCGTAATAACCATGTACATTTTAGTAAAAACTCGCTTAAAAAATGAGTACAAAAATTTTAAATGTACCAAAATCATAACTGTGGCACAGCAATTTGCAGATCCATGTATTGGATCAAACACAAAAGCTTTTTCCATGAATATTTTGTGCAAAGGAGTGAAAGGCATTTTAGAAGCAGTACATATTTTTAACTGACTTTTGGATGTCACATTGTGATTTTGGTGCTCAATTTTTTTTAGTCTTTTCTGGTATTTGACCTCTGACTGTTGAAAGATTATTCTTTGGCTCTTCCCTTTTTAAAAAGTATTTCCATTTTACAAGTCTATTTTTTTTAATGGTTACTGTCTACTTCAATTCTTCAACAGTGGACTGGTGTTTGACCCTTAACAAATTTTCAAAGCTGGAGTAAATTATTAATTTATTATTTTAAATTTAGCTTAAAGCTAAAAATATGTGTGTAAGCTTACAAGTAAATAAAAAAAAAATCTTAAATAAAATGTTAATAAAATATTTAGAATTTTGTGTAACTGTGATATGGAAAGTATTCATTGCTATGCCTACCCCCTTTCCTCATACTCAGACTAATTGGGTCCCTCTTGCACTATTAGTGTGAGTAGGCTGATTTATTCATGAACTCATTTACTATTTGATATGTTAAGCAGGGTGAGAAAAAAAATCATTTGGAAATTTTAATTAGTCATACTATTGCTTCAATTGAAACCTCCCTTCTTTAACGTTCAAAGGGCAATTTAAAATTGAAATGCTGTGCACAAGTTAACCTCCACTCGGTAGATATACACCATAACAAAAGAAATAGTTTTTGAGAGACCTAAATGCACAGAGGAAGTGGAAAGTGAAGACTGAGGAAGGTCACGCCAGGCACAATCATTTTTGTCTGGTTTTGTGAGGAGCTAGAGAGAAAAATGCACAAAATAGTTCTAATGCAGTTCCCTGTGGAATTGCAACATTTTAACTTAAAATGAAAAGAGTTAAATAAGTATATGCCCAGAATTGATCAGCCTTTGCAAGTAGAAAACAACACACACAGTATATGGGATTTATTTCTTTAAACCTGCCACTGTTTGAGCCCTTCACCTTGATTTTTAAGTAGAGTTCCTGACACAAATACCATTGACAGCCATTCATAAATAAATATGTCATATATTTTGCCTTCCATAGTTGCAAACATCCTCTCAAGTGCCATGCAATAGTTGACGTAAATGCCACAATTTTAGTACAGGCTGGTTAAGAAAGTGAAACAGTGACAGGTACGCTCCACACCTACTCCTAACCCATTTGGCAACAATGCTTTCCAGGAAACTGTCATTGTAATCTTTGCTGACAGTTTAGCCATCCCTGCAACCTTACTAGAGGCCAGATCTATCGCAGAGGTGCAGTTTTACTGGGCATTGCATCATAGGGGTTCTTAAAAAAAACAAAAAAAGTTCTTTGTAGATTCAAGAAAAAAAGAAAAAGGCTAGAGAGGCTCTTATGTAAAGTGCATGCTTATGCTTTGAGAGCCTACTGTTTGCTTAACTTTACTCATTAAAGGCTATGGAGCCCTCAGTCAGACAAAGATAAAAGGTTCATTTGCATTTCTTCCCACTGATTCCACCTGCAAAAAAAAAGTGGATTTTGCTTGGAAGTGCAACATTTAGGTCAGAGAGCACAAACAAAGAGAAGTGGGAAAGCCTGCTCTTTCTCTGGACAAAGGATCAAGACAAGCGATGGCCTGCTGCTCAGTAGGTCATGTTTTTAAACAGCTCGTTACTCACATATGGGTTGTTGTGTTTCCAGATCTTCATTGTGAAGTGAACTGGGGGAAGGTTAGCTTTTGTCCTTACAAACATTAGGGTGTTTCTGCAGAAACAAGATAAGATTAAGGGGCTGAGGGAGCTACATGTATATACTATATATAATGTTGATCCATCTTTTGGTCCAAAGTGTGCTATTTGTGGCTTACGTATATACAGTATAATATGCATTTAATTTTAAAATAATATTTGCAATTGTTGCATACTTAAAGTATGAATTTCAATGGAAGTCTCCCACGGAAAAGCAGCTTGAAAATGGGTGGCTGAAAATGTTAATTGTTACTGAAATAGGCTGCCCTTAGTGGCTGGCGTTAAGGTTCAGAAAGTAACCTTTCCGTTTTTTATTTCTCATTTTTTTTAATATTTAATACAGAGAGTAATTTGATAGCACACTGCTTTCGGTCATAATTTTAAGAATTGTTTGGCCTTTGCAATGGATTAGCAGTGAGGATTGTGAGAATCAAAAATTGTTGAAAAGGTAACAAATGTAATAAATGCACAGCTTTGAAACTAGTGTAAATAAATGCATTATGATGAAAACTATATTCATAGAAAGCCCTTAAAGTACCAATGAAATTAAATTACTAGCATCTTTCTCCAGCTTAGGTTTTTATGGGTTTGGGGGTGGAAGAAGAATTCATCCCTGGACTGAACCATATGTCTGTCTATCATAGGACACACCCTTGTGTACACATCTGTACTGACTTATGTCAGTCCAATTCAGAGGCACCAGTTAACCTACCATGCACATCTTTAAGGATGTGGGAGAAAAACAAGAGTACCCAGAGAAAGACTCATACAGAAATGGGGAGTATGTGTAATCTCCATTCATGCAGTGACTGAGCTGAGATTCAAAGCAGTATGGCAGAAATGGCAACTGCTACACCCCCAGAGGCTCTATAGTCTCCATCAAAGTAAAATAATATGTAATGAAAATTAAATAAAAAACAGTATTTCAAAAAACAAGGAATAAATAAATGGGTAATAAATAAATGCTATGTAGCATTATGGTAAAGTAATTAGGACTACTGCTCATAGCTCCAGAGACTTGACTTCATTTATGAACTAAGTAACTATTTATGTGAAGTTTGTATGTTCTGCCTTTGAGGGTTTTTTAGATTATTGCAATTTACTACCACAAAATGTTAGGCTAATCGATGAGTTTTAATTGTCATAGTGTGAGAATGTGTGTATGATTGTTCTTTGTAAAGATTTCGTTGATGCATTGTTCTGGATTTTTTTAGGATAGGTGACTTTGTGTTAGAAACAAATCTAAGATCAGAAAGCAAAAGGTTGAATAAAATGCCACAAAATAAATTTTTTCCTTCCATTTACTTAAAGAAATGTGCACAAATAAGCAACAGAGTGTAACTGCAGTCTGTAGTAGCTACGGCGTTGCCTATTTACATCAAGACACATTCACTCAGTGATATTTTGCTTGACCCAAACATTCTGTTGTAGACAGGTGACACAAACATGGCAAAAAGGTTTAGAGGCTTCCTAAAAGTCCCATAAAGAGGGCTAGGACTTTCACCAACCTGCCCAGATGTAGTCTTACCCCAAGGCAGCCAGTTGCCAATCACCATAGGCAGGCTGGCCTGCAGCGGCATAAAAATGTGGAGCTCGCTTGAAAAGTTTTAAATAAACTTTTCTTCTTCTTCTTTCGGCTGCTCCCGTTAGGGGTTGCCACAGCAGATCATCTTCTTCCATATCTTTCTGTCCTCTGCATCTTGCTCTGTTACACCCATCACCTGCATGTCCTCTCTCACCACATCCATAAACCTTCTCTTAGGCCTTCCTCTTTTTATCTTGCCTGGCAGCTCTATGCTTAGCATCCTTCTCCCAATATACTCAGCATCTCTCCTCTGCACATGTCCAAACCAACGCAATCTTGTCTCTCTGACTTTGTCTCCCAACCATCCAACTTTAGCTGACGCTCTGATGTACTCATTTCTAATCCTGTCTATCCTTGTCACACCCGGTGCAAATCTTAGCATCTTTAACTCTGCGACCTCTAGCTGTGTCTCCTGCTTTCTGGTCAGTGCCACCGTCTCCAACCCATATAACAATAGCTGGTCTCAATACCGTCCTGCAGACCGTCCCTTTAAAACAAACTTTTAATGTGGCAAAATAAGCACAAAATCCTTGTAAGAGAGAGGGACTATAAAACCAATGGCTTACTAAGACAAGTCCATGTTAGGATCTTTAGAAATAAAGGAGTTATTCTATTTTCAACAAAAAAACTAAAATAATTCAGATGTGAACATTAGTAGGCTTTGTGCCCAAGGAACCAAGTTACCCAGAACTGTTCTATAACATTTCAGTAATTATTTACCACTCTTTACCACTGCTGCTCTTTCTGATCCTAAAATAGGTCATTACGATAGCAAATGACAAGAAGAATTTACAATTAATTGCAAAATTATGATATTTGAGCGTTCCTATAGAGTGCCTCTTTGTTTTCCATGATTTGGCTCAAAAAAGTAGCACATTGTCATCTCATAACAGGCTTAAGTTTGGTATTTTTCTCTCCAGTGTCTTAGCTCTAGACCGTCCTCAAGACACTGTGACACACAGGCAGATAGACAGACACCCATCATCAAGATATTGATGGTTTTGGTATCAGGGGACCCTAAAACATCAAGATCCATCAAAAACCAGAGATCAAAATATTTCATGAAAATAAAGCTTTCCCTTCCCCCCCATAGAAGATAGGTTATGGTTAGAGACTGCGCAACGCACAAATAAAAAAGAGCAAAAGGGATTTGTTTAAAAAAGCAATCCAAAGTGAACAAGTCCAATCCTTTAATCAAAATTAGAAAATCTAAAGAAAACAGTACTTAAAGTAGGACCCCAACAACACTCAGTGCTTACGGTGGTCCTTAAGCAGTGATGTCATGGTGACCCCATCTCTTGGAGTCCCACCTACAAAACACAAGGAGCAGAAGAATATATAAAGACACAATACATAAATATGTGATAATGAATAAGAATAACAATATCAAATAAAGGAAAACAAACACAAGCCAGCTAAATAACTCTGAATGTGACCCAACACATTCTAAAGCATCACTCACACAGTGCCTGCTGCAAGTATGAAATTATGTAATATACTCATGTCAGCCTTCACCTTCTAAAAAAACATCCATATACAGGTCAACTGAAATCATACTCTGGTATAATTTCTGCCTTAGTAATAAAATTTGATGCTATGAATGTTATTGGAAGTTACACCAAGCTTACCAATATCTTAATTTTTACATCATGTAGGGTTGCTCTTTCTTTTTTTACTTAATAAATTGAGTAAATCAAATTTCTGGAAATGTTGGGAGTGTGGCAAGTGACATCAACAGTAAGTTGTTCATACCTTCTAGCTCAAGCAGAAATAACCTTACTAGGGGGTACTGCCCGCTCGTTTCGCTCGCCATCCCCCGTGACCTGCGCTACGCGCCAGCCATTTCGCATCTCTGTCGCTCGTGTTGTGAAGATGGGGGCTGAGCGCACCCCAAGGAGATTTGTCGCTGCTCTGAAACCCCATCTTAAATGGTAACACAATGGGAAACAAATACAGTTTTTTGTTACCTCCTCTTTGCTCGATTAGCTGCTGGCTTGCTGCTGCTGCTGCTGTCTGCGTCTCACGCGCCACTTTGAACATTTAAAAGCCTGTACAGCAACTGTCTTTGTCATCTACTCTTTGTCTTTTATTTTCAGCCCCGGGCGTGGTTAAATCTCTTGGCACAAATTCTCGTCTCACGGGACATGAGTTTTGATATTTTTTAGTTTATAATTTAAAAATGGAATGAGAACCTGAAAATCTAACAAATCACATTAAAGTTTGATAAATTCCGAAACGTATGATGCCAAATACATATATATGTAGGTTTTAAAATAAGCTGATTTAAAGCGTGACAAAATAGTGACATAAAAACGTCACATAAAATCGTTGCACTTTTAGGCTTAGGATTTTATATATATATATATATATATATATAGAGAGAGAGTAGATTATCATTCTCATCTCTGGACAAAATGCTGGGGCTGCCACTTTGTATTATGTTCTGCTATTCAGATGGTGAACAATACTGTATTAAACAAGGCTTATTTAATTGAGAGATGCATGACACAAACATAGTGTAATGCTGAAGAGTTAAAAAGGAATATTTGGAATTTGATTCACATTGTAATGCTTAAAGTAAGTAATATGGAGTAGTTGTTTACTACAATAAAG
>JANRMT010062809.1:7913512-8073318 GCA_026402145.1 Polypterus bichir lapradei
TATAATATAATATAATATAATATAATATAATATAATATAATATAATATAATATAATATAATATAATATATCAGTGAAATAAGCGTGTTTGAGTAACAGATAGATTAGATGGATGGAAACGAAACATAAAAGAAAATATTAATGTTTGGTATGTCAAAACTGTTTGAGTAACATCAACGCACGATTGCCATCCTATGTTGTTAGGTAGGTACTGGGTAGATATTGTAGGTGTTGGGTGCTTGAAAATGGATCCCCTGGGTCCACTTTACATATTAGCTACATATTACGAGTATGTTATATAATTTGTTTAATCGTTGTCATCATTATAAACACTTAAAATGCTTAATACGCTCTTTATTGTGATTGGCCTGTGGATATCTGATTAAATCTCATAAAACAGAGATAGTATATATAAGACATTGAAATGCATAAACTGGGAGCAGTTTTAAGGTGATTTTATATACTGTATATGTATATAATGTATGTGTGTGAGTGTGAACATAGTGTAGGTCTATTATCAAAAGGCACTATTATCATCATACTGTGCTTATAATTTAATTCTTGTAGCCATTTTCATTGCAGGGCAAAGTGTCACAAAATAAGCTAACACAAAACACATCATGTCTGCATCCCTCATCTCTTAATGATGACTATAAATGTCTGAATCTCTGTGAATTCATGGGTAAACCCTTAAAAACACTGGAGGCTCATCCAAGGCAGGTTCCTTAATTGCATTCAATACTGTCTGAATGCACTCAGGCCCAAATGTTGACTTGAAACCTAAAAGAAAGCCAAATGGTCGAGATTATCAAAATAATGAATTTACTGTAATTAAAGTAAGGGGGAAAAACAAAAGAAAGTACAACCAAGTAAACTAACATGAAATTTTAAACATTAATCCTACTATTTAACTGGATACATTAAAAACAAGTCTTGCACTCCTATCTAATATAGTTTCAGTGGTTGCCCACTTACCCAGCAAATTGTTACACAAAGCGCTCCCTGTTACCCCTTTCCTTCTCTTAGTCTCTAGCTCTCTCATTTTTCCAGTTCTGGCTTCTATTCCTACTACCAGTTGAGTCTTGGCCAAACAGCTTCCTTCCAACTCTTTAGAAATTTTTTAAGAAGACCCACCTCTCCCCCTCAATCATTGGTCAAAAGTCCTGTTTTCTATTCAAAAGTGCAACCCCATGTTAATGTTCTTTCTGTTGGGCACTCATTTAATTTTCCAGAGTTATTATTTAACGATATTTTTTCAAATAATACATGTATTTTGCACGTCGTGGGCTCTCAAAGACAAATAATAAGGCGCCACAAAACTGGTTTGGGGTTGCCACCCTTATAATGTTCCTGGCTGAAAACTGGATAATTTTGCTGTACTGATGTGTACATGTTAAAGCCCAAAACAGAACTGAATTACTAAGGTTAAAGACGGCAGCATTAAGGGCCAGCAGAGGAAGTGACGTCATCAGGGCTAGGCGGAATTTCCCATAAGTGATTTTCAGTGGAAAGAGAGAATGGATTAGTACACTTTGCCATCCCCTGGTTTTGCATGGAATTGCGCTCATTCAGGCCCTTAAGCTGCCTCCCATGCGCATGTGTGTGACAGGGCATACAACTGGATATCTTGATGTGCGAATTATTAGACATGAGTTATGTGAGATTTTTCATGGACATTTTTCAAAGTGTTTGTTTGCTAATGTTGGTTTATTGGCCAAAATATAACAAGGTAATTTAGTAAACACTCAAATGTACATAAGGAATTTGAGCAAGAAAGAAAACAATTGAATTTAACCATATACTAATACAATAAGCAGAAGCCTTAATAATGCAAAACACCCCCATACCAGCAACCCACCAACCACATACCTGTCCTGAAAATCAACATAAAGAAAGCTTGTTTCTCAAGCCAACAATGACATAAGAACCTGAGGGGTTACTGTGCTTTTTGTTAAGTATTTAACCCTTAATAGGAGCTATGTTAACACATACAATGACATTTTTACACTATAACAATACACTATAATAACACTATAGCAAAACCTGATCATTATCTTATTGATTTGTCTAATAACAAATATTTTTGCTGGGTCTTTTCTATTCCACTCCGTTCCATTTGTAACTTTAAATGAAGAGAATTTGAAGCTTTCTTGTTTAAGAAGTTGTCTGAGTTTGTTCCATTAAGTATTGCCCAAGAATCTGTGCGCTGTGTGACTTAGTGAATCAGGTATGGAATATAAAGTGTAATGATGCTACTTCAGTCTTCACAGCTGACTGAATGCATGACTCTAGAACAAGACACTCAGCTTGCCACTGTCATAGATTTTGAGATACTGAAACATGTGCAAGTTAACAAAATAAATCAACATAATTGCTCCAGTCTTTGACGTGCTGGAAACATTTATGTAGTGTAGTTTTAACATTGCATCATTTTGTAGGATATATTTTGGCACATTTCTAGCCATACGTCTTGAATGACAATGCAGCTGTCTAAAGCTAGCCACCATGCTGCTCTGATTGCATTGCTCTGACTGTCAAACTTGTATTGCAAGCTCTTCCTGCCATGATCCCTTTGGAGCTTCTGTGACACTGAGCCTTTCTTTTATATGATTTGATGGGACTGAAATGCTGTTGTGACAATGCTTCCTCAGACTTAGGTTGGTGGTCCCTTTGGGAAAAAAAGAACACTAATAAGTGCATTAGTGATTAAAGAATAAAAAAGATCACAAAGTAGTCTATGTTTAATATAGTATAAGAAAATATCAAATAGAGCAAACCAGATATGTTATGTTATGTTTTTTATAAGAAAGACACTAAATGTTGACTTTTTTCTTAGGTTATTTTGAACAAGACGGGTTTTGATAATTTACAATGAATGACATTTTCTTTTCTTTATAAACATTATATTACATTTTTAGATTTGTGCATGAATTTGTTTAGGATGGTATGGTTATCATGGATTATCAGCTTGGATGTCAATTCAGTAATGACTATATTGCCTTGTGTGTGAAGTTTGAATGTATCTACTGTTTTTTATGAGTCTTCTCAAGAAACTCTGCTTTTCATATTATTCTAAGGCAAGTTGTTCGGGCAGCCGTTTACACTACACTGTAATAGTGCTAATGGATGTCAGAAAGTGCATTGCTGTAGACTGTCCTTCAGCCCAGAGTTGGTTTACAAACTTATAAATGTTTGTTGCTTTGTTAGATTCCTGCTGTCTGTGACTTGAAAGTTGCTTTTGAGACTGTTTTCAATATTAAAAATTATGCAATAAATTTGAAACATACACTGTATGTAATAAACTCACCTATTTATTCTAATATGGAAGGCCGGTGCAATAGATAGTCTATTTAATTTGAAAATCTAAGATGAGGTTAATATGAAAAGAATCCTAACCTCAAGTACTTTTAAAATCACAGTATGTGAAATTCATGTTAAAACAATTTGCTTGTCATATGTAGAATACCAGCAATTGTTTAATTGTTCAGATCTGATTTTCACTTAATATATACTAAATACTAAGATGTATTACTCAATAAATGTTCTCTTCTCCCCAGATGATGCAAAGCAAAATAAGCAATTGGTAAAATTAGGAATCCCTTCTGAAATTCTAAATCGAAACAGACATGGTTTAACATTTCTCTGTGTACACATCACCCTCAGACTATATTGTGGGTAGCTTAGGTTTAGGGTTGTGAGGAAACAGTTGTGTGATTTATGGCCATACTCCTTCACTTTCAAATTCTTTTTTGCTGTTAGATTTTGTGTTTGAGAATCTTTCATCTCCCCTCACATTGTAGCGTTTGGGTTCTCAGGAACTGTATGTTGTGATTGGTGTGGTTCATTAAATTTTTATCATGATTCCTTAAGTAGTGTTAATAAAACATATATTTATTAAGGGGTATTATTACTCGAAGAATTCAATTGTGAACTGTGCTTTTTGCTAGAAGGTTTTATGAAAAGGTTGAATAATATTTTAGCATTATTTAATGAATGGATGGATGGATGGATTTTCAATGCCATTTTGTTTGACCTTGGATGCCTCCATTTTGTGCCAGGTTTGTTGAAGCCATTGATACGGTGTTGTCACAGGTGGTTTCAGGGTCATGCTGTGTGTGTCATTAGGGTCAAGGTTATAAAAGTCAGCTTCATACTTTTCCTGGTATCTGAGATTTGATAAAAATGGGGTTGGTGTGTTATTATTGCACCAAAACCTTTTCCTTGTTGGCAAACTTGCTTTTGGTATGAAGGTTTTGATTTTCAATCAACATTTTATATTTGTTGACACCTTGTTTGGACTTTTGGTAATGACTTCAGCTTGATCTCATCTCCCAATTCTTTTCATTAAAACATTCTCACTGTTTCTGAGTCAATATACTGTAACAATTTGGGTTGCTGTAACAGAATAGTGTGACCGTAAAATATTCACTGACATAACTGAGTGGCAAAGTTTGGAGATGTTAGTTAGCCGTCATTATCCAAAAACTGGCCAACATAGCTTGACTGGACAAACATCCATCCATCCATCTATTATCCAACCCGCTATATCCTAACTTCAGGTTCATGGGGGCTCTGCTGGAACCAATCCCAGCCAACACAGGGCGCAAGGCAGGAAACAAATCCCGGGCATGGCGCCAGCCCACCACAGGGCACACACACACACTAGGGACAATTTAGAATCGCCAATGCACCTAACCTGCATGTCTTTGGACTGTGGGAGGAAACCGGAGTACCCAAAGGAAACCCACGCAGACATGGGGAGAACATGCAAACTCCACGCAGGGAGGACCCAGGAAGCAAACCCAGGTCTCCTAACTGCGAGGCAGCAGTGCTACCACTGCACCACCCTGCCGCATTGACAGGACAAACATCTTGTCAAAAATGGCAAAAGTAAGCTAAAGTGAGAAAGAACCAAAGTTGTAAGATTAAATATTTACTTTTGATTTTCTCTTCATTTAAAATGACTTTTGTACTGTCTTTTAGTTCAGATATAAGGAAACAGCAACCTATTTTCTTAAAAAAGATGGCACTTGTTATGTCACATACAGTATTTATTACAATCTACTGTTAGTCTCTCGTGGTTTTGTTTGTTGTTAAATTTGTGTATTTTGTTTTTGTTCTTAACATGTTCTTTTTTAGTTTTATTTAAGTTAACTGGTTTCAATTGGTAATCATCCTCTTCCATTGTGTTAACTATGTTGTTAGGTATAATTGCCTATTTGGTGGTGTGACATTACCAGGAAGTCATTTAAGGTTCTTTCTGCCACTTCAGGTTCACACTGGCATTAGTTAATTTCTAATGGTGTCCTTCCACTCCTCTTTATAGTTTATTCTTTTGTAAGGTCAGCAGCCTTTTGACCGTTTAGTGTGGGATCTACAGGTTCCTGGATTTTTGCTTTGCTTTTGGATTAATAAATTATTACCTGATTTTTTTTTACTTTTTTCAATGTTTATTTTTGCATTTCAGAAATTGTTTTTGCTTTTTGTGTTTTGTTTCTTGTATTTGGTTATTTTTGTTTTTTTGGGGTCTTTCTTGATATTTTGACTATAGTAATATTATTTTTCATGTGCATTTTTGGGCCTTTGGACCTGCAGATCAGGGTTCCATTGTTCATTTTTTATATTTGATCTTGTTCTGAAATGTTAATTTTGGCCAACAGCTTGTTGTTTACCATTTATGTAATGCCTTTGGAATCATCACGTGACCTCTTTCCTCTTGTTAGTGACACTGCAAATATTCAACAGTTTTAGTATTTGTTTATAAAAAAATTATATATACACTGTGGTATATAAATATAGGACAATTCCCTTTTAGTGCAATTAGCTTATTTTTAATTAATTCTTTTTTAGTGTAGTTAGCTTGTTTCAAGTAACGCTTAGTTGACTTTTATGATTTTTGTCTTACCCTTTTGTTCTTAAATTCCTGGTTCAGTCTGAATTCCTGGTTATGACTTTATTTCTGGTACCCAGCTACATTTTGTTTACTTTACCATCTCCCTGTCTTTTGCTACTCCCAATGTTCCTTGGACAATTTGTTTATTCCTTACCATTGATTTATTGCATTTTCTTTTTGCTTCTTTTGAATTTGCTATAGTTTTGCAATAAATAATTAAAAACTCATTGTTTTGGTCAGAGTTTTTTGAATTGAAATGTATCCTAGTAAGTCAAGAGGAATGGGGGGAAGGTGAGGATTAAAAAAACACACACAAAACATATTCTTAATTTTGTAAAGGTATGCAAATTAGTATGACAAAAAGAACACAATTATTTTCATGAAAAAGAAAATTAACTGTCTTAATATTTTAGCATCAGAAAAAATAAAGGCTCACTTAGAATAACTGAAGAAGGCATCAAATAAGTAGTGAAATATCTTTAAGAATACACAAGAAGTCCAGTCGCTTCCGACTTACTATTAATAAAGGCTCACTCAGTTTACATGTCTAACAAATTAATCTTGAACGAACAGCATTTTCGTTTAAAGTAAACAATGAAGAATTCATGCTTCATTTTTTTCTTCTGAGAGGAAACTGGTGACATTTCTGGTTAAAAAACCTACATCCCCTTTATATTAATATTACAAATTCAAAACCAGCTGAAGTAATGAACTTAACTTAAGGTATAATAAAAACTAGTTTATTGCTGAAGTAAATAATAAGAAAAGTGAGACACCCAGAGCATTGAGTATTTAAAGCTGATACTGGTTTAAACCTTAAGCCAGTTTTAATTATTTATGATGTCAATACCAAAGCTGGCAGATCCTGCAGAGGAGTGTATATAATGTATCTGTCTTGGCAAAATGCCATAGTTGGGCAAGGTAAGCAACCTGTCTTCTAATCTCATCTAATTCTTGAACAGATAACTTTGCTTAACCCAGGTCACATCTATAAATAGAAACCTGTGCTGAGGAAGTCTGCCTAAAACAATAGGAACAATGAAGTACATAACACAAAAATATAGCTAACAAAAGTTGGAAAATGGACAATGAAATGGCTATAAAAAAACAACCTTTTCATATTTATTTGTAAATGGGTATAGAATAATTATATCTTTTTGGATCATTACATGATAAATCACACTTTTTTCAGGGCACTCAGATTTTAGTTTATTGATCATGCCCATGTACTTACTTGTGTAAAATCTATTGTTAAAGGTTACGTTTTTCCTATGCAGAGCAACAGTATGGCTAAATTTGTGAAAAATGTAAATTGCACAAGTGAGTAATGTTCACTGTTAACTAATAGGCTTATTATAAAACATGCCTAGAACCAGAGATAATTACCCAATTATTTTTTTATATATTGGTTGTTTGTACAAAAATATACCCTTCATCTGCAGCTCCTCATAGCAATTTATTCTATATCACAGCCCAGCACAAACAATACCATATAGTGCCTTATAGATCTCCAATCTCTGTGAGTATGAAATAGAGCACAGAGAGAAGCTATAATAGACTTGCTCCAGCCAGATATTTAAAAACATGTTTTTTAACTTAATCCTGAATTTTCTATTCTTTAAACAGAAAATTATAAGATTCCTAATGCCTTTTAGGTTAAACCTAGGTCATTTTTGGTAAAAATCTAAGTACAGCACATTTAGACAAATCATATACTGGTATATTAAGTGTCAAAAGAGAGGAACTTTAGGTCTCTTTTTAATCGTGTTATTGCCTGGTTACACAGCAAGTCTGTTTATTTATGTTTCAATTTATGTTTTAATAGTAGTATATGCTGTAATATATCCAAGATATTTAAAGATAAAACAATAAATAAATGTAATAAAAACACAAAAAATTAACAAAAATAAAACAGTAAATAATTTATTCCTGCAAATATACATATATAAATGTATATGTCATTATGTTTTATAATACTAATTAGGTTTTTGAAGTCTCCAGATGACAGGGTAAAATCAAATAAAATTTTAGTCAGTTCTATAGTCAGTTCTATTTGAAGCAAATGAATGATCTAGCTTGTCAGGGTCCTGCATATTAGGCAACACTTTTAAGCTGGAGAAAGCAGGTCTTAGAGAATGTGGAAACATGGCAACCCATATTGCAGTTCTTTACCATAATTACCATACATTGGAACTACATAGTAATGACTTGTAAACTAATATCTAAGTGGAGTAATAGCATAGTCAGATAACTACAATAATGCATTTTGACTTATAACATGACTTACATAACATGCATTATTTATAGCAATTCACTTATATATGGATATTGTTGTTATTATATAGTATAATGACAAAGCAAAGACTGTGAGAAGTTTTGGGGTACCAATAGGCAAAAACTGTATAATTGGAATCTCAAAACAGAGAGTAAAATTCAGGTGAAGCGTTAAGTTGTGTCTTTTCAGTTGGGAGTCTGGATCCGACTACCAAAGATGGCAGTTCATCCAGTTAAGACTGTTTCCAGCAGGAAGAGGCAGGTCCAGGTGAATGGACACCGGTCTGCAGACAGAGTGAAAGAGAAGGTGTTATTGTAGAGTGCCTTCCCCTGGAAGGGCAGAAAATTACTGTCACCAGTGCTTTTAAACTTTCCCCTAGGCACACGCGTGTGACAAAAGTTATTAGTACTGTACAAGTATATTAAATCTTTATTTTTAAACTAAAGTATAACATCATTACTCAATATTAAAAAAAAATCTAAAACCATCTTTATTAGAACATTACCTCTACAAAGATTTTAAATAGTTATGCAAGCTGTCATAGTGTTGCCTTTTGTAAAATAGTAAGCTACAGCAGCAGCAAACCTTATAAATAAATGCTGTGAGATAGTGTTGCTAGATTTAAAAAAGACAACAGACAAACACTTAATCGGCGGAAGAGTGAGGTCTTTTACTTTCCTTAATAATGAAAATAAATTTGTATAAAACATTTCAGCATTTTTTGTTATCCATTGAAAATACCATGAATGTGACACTGGAAGGGGATAAATTACTGCAGATGTGAGTTTCCAAGAAATGCTTACAATATGTGTGCGTGCAATGAGAAGTCAAACAAAATGACACCTTTTATTGGCTAACTGAACAGATTACAATATGCAAGCTTTCGAGGCAATTCATCCCCCTTCTTCAGGCAACTTGTAATGTGATTACCAGATAAAAGGTGTAATTTTGCTTGACTTCTCATTGCCTCTATTATGGCTGGCAAGGTATAACACCCTACTACTACAAATATGTTTCCGTGCAAGACATCACATTTGAGAGACCATTACACAAAAATAGAGGTGGAAGCATTTATAAATTCTTTCACAGGTTATTTATCATATTTCATGCACAGATATAAGCATTTTGTGGCAATTTAAATCACAAAAAGCCATGTGCAGTATAAAATGTCACGCATATGGAGTTTACTTTTTCAACCTGTGACTCTTTATTACTCATTTGTTAATCGAGAATGACACTGACTACACCATCTTCAAACTGAAATTACTTTTTTGCCATGTGTCTTTCAGGTAGCACAAGGAAAAGGCGAGATTACAAGATTTGGCGTATGAGTCACACAAAAATAAATTGAATGAGCTCAGAGTTTGCTGTGGTTTGTTGGCTGCTTTGCAATGTTCATCAGTATATCACCAGGCTTAATCTAAAAATAGAGTATGGCACCAACATTTTCCAATTTTTTGATTCAGCAACTGTCCTGGAATTCATACATATTAGACACAATTTAAATGGATGATTTTTTTTTCTTTTTCTTGGTAATGATGAAAAACAGATTTACATAATTTTTTAACCAGAGCAATGTTGACCTTCCCCTGATCTGCAGCTGTACACAGTAATGTTGCATTAAAGCACAATTCTTCAGCTAAAATGATGCTGGTCCTCCCACGTTATACTGCTCATAAAGGTTTTATAAAGATGTATTGCATTTAGAATCGTTTTTTGAAGTTTTAGCATAACACTTAAGTACGTGCTTTTGAGGATTTTGCAGGGAACAACTGACTTCAAACCATAACAGTTCATAGATAACAGGAACTGCTTTGAAGTATTGCTGGTAATCAGCCAGCATTTAATGGGAATATGTTTATGGTCTATATTAATCTGCTGCTTTATTCTTATGGAGACAGTTATTTCACTTATTATAATGATTAATCGGTGCTGAAAATATGACTTTGCATTAGCTGGTACTACAAACTTATTGAATTCTTTAGGGTTTACTTTGTGTTTTCTTGAAATGCTAACAGACAGAAGAAGGTCAGTCAGCAATTGAACTATTACCACATGCATTCAATTTTATTATTCCTGCAGTTTCATGAATGCTTTTGTGGATCTATGTCAGTGCTTCTTTAAGTAGCAGATTGTTGTTATTCCTCTAATCATATCTGTTTTTATTGTAGTATGCCTCTATACATTTTGATGGAAGCAATATGTTAAATTAATTTAAACTTAAGGGTTACTGCTCATTTCTGACAACCCACTGGTGTCTACTACAAAAGCACTAGATTGTTTTATTTGTTATTTCTTTTACCATTAATTAATGAATTAAGTATAGCATAGCAGGCAGACTTTGATTGCTATTACTATAAATGTATGTGTCTGATTTGCTCCTTTTTAGCAGAGCACTCTATGCAGTGCACAGGACAAACAGAGAGTGACCTTTATCAAAATCTGCCTCAACTGACGTGAAGTTCTTGTATTCAGATTAACAATACAGAAATCTTTATCACAAAAGTCCTACCTACTCAACTGACATGGCTACATATACTGACTCATTTTAGCTTCAAATTGACACTAGATAGCACTTTCATACCTCATATTTTGTCCAAATCTATGGCGGCACTAAGTCTAACTGATTTTTACCCCAGATCACCTCCTTATAGTATAACTTAGCTTAAAGATAACAGACAAAAGCCGTTTAAACCTCGGCCAAGTGTTACTTTCAGAATCAAGGACATTGTAAAAAAAAAAAATCCTAGAGTCATTATACATTCCTGCCAGTCTTATGGCACAGACAACAAGATCATGAAGAACAATCCTTAAATGCTGTAAGATTACTAAGTTTACATGTACTACGAAAAGCTTTTTCTCTGCTTCCAAAAGTAAGAGGTTACTTCTTTTGAGATTTTGTTAGCAAAGGAAAAGTAATCAGGACTTGCAAGGTGTTAAGTTTGTTTATGTATCAGTTGAAAAAGTGGAACAAATTACTTTTCTTAGGATTGTTTTTTTGATGATTCTATTGTTGAACAGTGATAACAGAAATGTGCACTATTCTGCTGTGGTTTCGTTACTATCATGGGTACAGTGTTATATGTTGCAACTGCAAAAACTACTTGCCTATGCTTTATGTTTTGCTGTGTGGAAAAGAGAAAAGAAGAATCTTTGTTTTGTTTATATTTGTTTTGTTCTAGTATTCGGACTTCAAACCTGGACTGAGTAGCTGTCTCAGAAAAAAAGCCTTTTTCTCTAATTTGTTTTTTGCCTTCTGTGTAGCTCGTTGTCTCTCTATGATTTTTCATCATCATTGAGCTTTCTAAATGAAAGCTTTCCTGATCAACAATTACCTCTCTCTCCGTGAAACAGTCTGTTTTTCTTTCCAAATAGCAAAGTCTAAAATATGTTAACTATAAACTTAGGCACAAGTAGTACCTGATTGATCAGAAGAAATTTTCTCATGGGAAAATCTAGAAGCGTAATCTGGGGACATGAAATTTTTAACAGACTTTGTTTTCCATTAGAGAGTGTCTTTCCTTTATTTCTTAAGTAAATTTCACTTAAAAAAAAACAAAAAAAAACACTGTGGCCTCTTTTCTTGATGGCACTGAAAATGTAATCAAATGATGTTTGTGTAGTGGGAATGGACATGAAGCAATAAAAATGAATGAATAAAACAAACAAACAAATATTGTCAAAGACAGTACAACATTTTTGTAAATGGCTTAACATTTACATTTACATTGCTAGACAATATAAACTTGAAACAATATTGTTGTTTTGTGCTTTATGCTGAAAGTTGTTTTTGTGTTGTTGTCAGCTTTTGATGCTACCTTTGTCTGTTGCCATTTTCCTGGGAGGTTTTTTATTCTATGGTCATCTTTTTAAAAGATGGGCCATCCAGCCAAGCTTGTAATGGATGAATCTTTGCTGGTCTGCTTTGTCAGACTTCTCAGAACATACCTGCAACCTTCTCTCTGTCTCTCTCCGATTGTTGTCCATGGCCAACCTATTATTAACTTAAACAAATAGTTAATGATAGTTAATGACTTTCTTGCTTCATGAAATACAATAATTTATAAAAGTGGAACATAAAGGAATTAAGAATTTGCCCTTTTTCAAATGACAGAAACCATACACCATATGGTAGAAGAAGTGTATTGAAAAACAAATAATTTGAAGATACTTGGTAATACTAAATACTGTTTCCATAAAATAATTTCAGCAAGGTTAAAATAATTTCTGGTGTATATACTGCAAGTAAGTTTATTGCATTGCTCATCTTTTATATGTTGCATTTCCAGATTTTTGGATGCATTGCATTATTAACTAAGTTACATAGCAGTAATAAAAATGAATGGCAGCAGATGTGTGTGGCTTTTAAAGTTCACCTATAGTCAGTGTAGCACATTGATGACAATTTCTTGTAGCTGACCTGGTGGGCAAAGGTTTTGATACCTGGTATGTGGATTGCATGAAGGGTAGGTACACTGCTGTGGCCATGTATACCAGAAGCCCCAGGGATCTCAAATGAAGCCTGTCAGCTCCTTCAGAGCTGTAGAACTCCCTAGAGAGCATTTCTATTTACTAGAAAACAAATAACAGGAAGGCTGGATCAGCTATAGTAGCTGACTGGCAGCAACCGCAGTTTTTCCCAGGGTGAAACCCTGAAGCTTACACAGCAGGGACAATTCTGTCTGAGTTGTTTTTAGTATTAGTATTTTTTTTTCTTCTTGATGTGACACTTGACCAGTATGTGGCAGTCCCAAACTCTTTGTTTTGACTTTCTCTGATTTCCTCAGCAAAAAGCACACCCAGCAGGTCTCGTTAAGGAAAAGAAAAAAAGCCAAACAACGTCACAATTTTCTTGTTGGAACAAATTCAGAGCAGAATTGCACTTTCATAGCAGGTGACAAAGTGAATATTTAATTACAGAATGTTGAGGGCTGTGAAACCCTAATTATAATCATTAGCTGTTTAATTATCGCATTTGCTTTTATTGCCAGTTGTTTATAGAGTTGTGAGTAACATAAACAGATTAATTATGCTCAAAACGGCTTCCTAAAGTGTACAGTTTGAAATTCTTATAATGTCCATCTTTGGTAAATTGGGAAATTGCTGTTTTTTAATTCTATTTATTTTCCAAGATTTAACACTTTTAATAGCAGAACCCATGGCTGTTGAAACTGATTATGTTATGCCAAGTGCAGTAGATTAATTGAATTTGCTTCCATAATGCATAAGGTAATGTTGCCACCTCACAGTGCTTGGACCTCAGCTCAAATGTGTTCTATATGGAATTCATGTATACTTCCCAAGTTCTTTGGGATCTCTTATATACTACACAAAGGAGTAACATCTTGCCCAGGGCTGATTTTCACCTTGTATACATTCAGATATGATCTCATCTTCTGTACTGCTTTGTTCTTGTGGGGGTTGCAGCTGATCAGGGCTGACCAGATTTCCTTTTCTCCAGCAATAATCTCCAGTTCCTTCTAGGGAAAACCTAGTCACTGCCAGACCACCTAAGAGAGATATACAGTAATCAATCCAGTGTTTCCTGTCTGCTTCTCGATATCCTATGCATGAAAATTACAGTCTGGATAAGAAAGGCAAACCCTTGGTGGAGTCCATCACTCACTTTTAGCAAAACCAAATTTAGCAAATTGTATGCAATAGTGGCCTGCAGGGTCTCTGCGCTACATCCTTTAAGAAGGGCATATTGACAAGATTTAGGAGTTTCTTAAAGTACCCCTTCTACCTTCTGATGATCACTCAAGTGTAATGCTGTAAGTTAGTACAACATTCCTAAAGCTGTATTTTTAAGGGTCCATTGCTTACCACTCCCAAGTCCCAATACTAGGAGGGAAGTGTGCCTGTACCAGTAATTTATGAAGAGTGAAAAATAATCATCAGCATAGTTGTGTTTCTTCAGTGCTTCCAAAATACTGCATCTAAAGGAAATGTTCTAACATCCACTTTCCAAGTATCTTTGTTTTTGTAAGTTTTACTGCAAAGGCAAAGCAGTTAGTAAAAAAATCAACAGAAAACCTCATAATAACATAAAAAATAACTTCTTGCTTGAACTGTTTCAGGTTCAGACTTAAATCTTAATTATAATTTACTATTAATGTTGCTAAGTATATACCTTTACAATTGTAAATTTATCTATCTTTCCGCTAAATTTAGAATTTAAGCAGAATGTCGGGAATGTTCCATTAACATGTTAGCTTATAATGATAAACAGAACCTTTCATTATCTATATAAAACTAGCACTCGCTATTGGGGCTACAAGGATTTTTTGTCTTATGTATTGATCTGTTCAATTGTCTCTGTCAGCTTATTACTGTTTTACAAAATTGTCAAATTTTCATCATGTAGAAATAACCACCCATTGAAACTGAATGGGGAAGACACATAACAGCTTCTGACCCTTTGAGGTGGTGTTTCCTTTTTTTGTTAAAAATATTTTCAGGTTACTTCTATATATAGAGGCCTTTAGACCTTAGATCTTTTTCCATCTTGATTTCATTCTGCATGTTTCACCATTTTGACTGCACTTTCCAAGACAGTTTTTGATGACCTCCGCCAGGGCCAAGGGACTTCCAGAGTCCACAACACTTAGATTGAAAGAAATTTTTGCTAGTTTCTACCAGGAATATAATGCCATTCACTGGGATTCAGGTTGGTGAGACTGTTTGGCTTTTATTTATTTTTTTCTGCTTTATTTACATTGGGTTAGCGCTGTTGTTTCAGTCAATTTTTTCTCATCTGTTATACTTCAAGGATTTAGGCTAACTTTGTCATATTCCACCATCTTTTTAGTTTTCAGTTTCTGTTCTCATCTGGACTTTGTGTGTCTTTGTTTTAAAGTGATTTTTTCAATCTATATTAAGCATTACAGTATGTTTATTTAGGGTGAATGTTTTTTATATGGATTCTATATAATGTGCATGGGCTTAGGAGCCAAGGGAGGGTAACTTTAGTGTATATATAAATATTTGGTGTTTTTTTTTCATTTATTAATTTACTGTATATTTTGGGGCACTTTCTATTATCTGATTATATATATTTTACTTACTTTACAATTTATTCAATCTTCACTTTTATATTTTGTGATTTATTGTCTTTGCACCATCAACTGGGGGAAATGAAAGTGGGAAACTTGTTGTGAGTGAAGTTCAGGGTTGACTTTGCCTAGTCTGAGATTTTTTTAGGCCTCAAGCCTAGTGTAGCAGCCCGCCAAGGTATTTCGAGCCAGTCATTAAAAATTTCAGCTTTAGTTAAGCAAATACCTATGTAAATTTAACATTTAGTTTAATTTACTAGGACTGACTCTTACATCCACCTGGGATGGATTTTTCATATTAATCATGCTTGAGGATTTATTTTGTCTGTAACAGGGAAAAAATATGTACGCTTTTTTTTAATACTTTTAAATTTTACCTATTTTATGAATATTTATAATCTGTAAGACTTAATTTTAAAGTTTTTCTATAATTATAAATGTTTCTATATTGGGTAGCACAGTAGTTAGTGCTGCTGCCTCCCAGCTCTTAAATCCTGAATTTGGTGTCAAAGTCACAGACTTTTTTTTTTTTTCCTGGGTACTCCAGTTATTTTCCCACACTTTAAAGACAATCAGATTAGGATCATTTTAGACTGTCTGTACAATTGAGAACATTTTTTTGCACTGGGCAAGCTTCCATTAGCTCATAGGGCTGACTAACATATACACTTACATTTTGTCATTCACTTTAGGAAAAATTTAGGTTACCAATTAATTTGTCATGCTTATTCTTGCTATCTGAGAGTTTACTCTCAATGCATAGTAAATGCATGCGGCCTCACCTCAAACACAGCATGTAAACCAGGGGTCTCCAGCTCCGGTCCTTGAGCGCCACTCTTACTGCAGGTTTCCAATCTAGCCCTTTTCTTAATTACTCATCAGTTTTTGCAACTAATTGACTTATTTTCACTTCATTTTGTGGATGTGTTTTTAATATTCAGCCTTCTGAATTGCTTCATTTTTTTCTTAAACTGCACCCAAACAGAAATGAGATGTGAAGTGTGTCCACAGATGGGAAACCAGCTAAGTTGGGGCCTAAAACTCCAACCAATTTCACTCTAATCAGTTTCTTAATTAGATGCCAATTCTTGTTGTTAATTAGACTTTTTATTTAATTCCATGGCTTGTCGGTGCTCTCATTCTACCACAACAGACATTTCCAGAACTGATGATTTTCTTTTTTCAAAGAGCATCATCAATATGTTTTGAACCTGAACAGAATAACATAACTAAGACCTTCACCTTTCTTTCTTTTCAGATATTGTATGAAGGACACAGGTTGCTCTTCATGTGTAGGCTCATTTTGTATCTGATTATTGTTTGGCTGCTAATTAAGGTAAAAAAAATAGATCTGTGTTGTAAATAGTAAGCCAATTAAAAAGAGTTAATTAGCAGCAAACACCAGTCACTAATTAAGAAAAGGGTTAAAATGAAAACCTGCTGCCACAGTAATGCTCCAGGACCATAGTTGGAGACCCTTGATGTAGACTATATATATATATTTGTGTGTATATATATATATATATATATATATATATATATATAAATATAAATAATATGCTTGGTGTATGTGTGTGCGCACCCTGCCGTGGGCTTGTGCCCTGCCCGGGGTTTCTATCCTATTTTGCGCTTTGTGTTGGCTGGGATTGGCTCCAGCAGACCCCCATGACCCTGTAGTTAGGATATAGCGGGTTGGATGATGAATGGATATATATATATATATATATATATATATACAGAGAGAGAGAGTATCCTTGGCAGAATTTCAATCCAGGTCTCTGTAGATCTAAATTAGTTAACTTCATGTACATACAAATATAGAAATACAAATTACATTTCATAGGAATCAAATTGCAGTATCAGCAAAAACTAATCTTAATTAAAAACAGTGACCTTGTTTATGTTACACCATTGACTTCAGTTTTACTACTTTTGGGCAAACCTTGAAGTGTTCAGAATAACTCTAAAGAAACCTCCTAAAGAAGTTTTAATGAAGCTCAGAGTCAAATGAGGATAAAAAAGCAAATTGCCATCTGTTTTCATATTTCTTCTATACCATTAGATTGGCTAGGAAAGGATCTCAATTTAAGACCTACTTCCTGCTAGCTACAGTAAGAGGAACCAATGCATTACTAAAGTGGAAAGGACTTTTATGTCTCAATCAATGTAGCTTGTCAGACAAATCAGTATTTCCTGTGAGCATGGGCACAAGACATGGAACAGTCCTGAACAGGGCACCAATCTATTTTACATATATTATATAGTGATGAAAAAAGAGTATTGCTCTTACCCAATGAAATATATGTAAATATTAATGTTTTCACTTTATTTAAGGTATATTATTATTGAATAGTGTTGTCTAAGATTCAAGTTTAAAAAATCAGAGCATTTTTTTAAGAAATAGTGAGTAATTGAGAATATTATAAAGAAATTATTTGTTTTATTCATATTCTGTTATTAAGTAATATTGCAGGTGGACTGGTGGCAATGATTTAGGACTATAAACTATAGATTAGTTAGAACCTTTGAATAACTGGAAATTCTCTTGTGTGCACATTTTTTCTTAAAATTCTCATTTTCATAACTTAAAGTAATAAATACTTTTCTTAATTTTGAGCTTGAATAATAATGTTTAAAAAGCACGTATTACCATCTGCTAACTACTGACAAAGTAAATTGTTTTTCTCCCATAGCCTAGCAGCTGTCGGCTCCACATACTCTGCAAGCACTCAGAACTGGTGGGCAAAGTCAAATGTATAAGTTAAGCTTTAGTCCATTTAGATGAGACACGGACTGCAGTTTGAGAGCTGTAATGTGTTTAGTTTTGTGTAATGAGAATGACCGGCATTTTCAAGCCATCTCTTAACCATATAATCCTAAGGAGACAAATGTATTAAAAAAACATTTATTTTAGAAGATATTAAAGAGTACCCAAGATATAAACAGAACAAACAAAACCCTACCACACCAATTGGGTATGCCTCTACATTGGTTCAGTATGCAGGGTTGGATGTTTATCTCTTTTACCTACAAAATATCCAATTTAAGCATCCTATTGCTCCTCATCTAATTTTTTTCTCATTCTGTCTTCCAGTCAAGTCGTTGTCACTTGTTCTCCTCCTCATTGCTCTACACTATGCTATGACCTAAACGAACTTCCAAGCTCTAGACAGAAGCTGCATCTTAATTATGTACGTAATTGGTCGGAAATTCTATCTGCAACTCTTGGAACCATGCAAATCCTCTAACAGTTGCAAATGTTCCACCTGTCCATCATGCCAGCTACTAAGTAATGAGCTAGAAAATACTTAGGCCACCTGCTTGCTTCAGTAGGTGATAGGACGTTATATATAAAATAAATGGTTCCCCTGCTTCCATCTATCTGACGGTACAACTTCTAGAATACATTCGTCCATTTCTTCACTGTCCTCTGTGTTTCCTACATTCCACAGGAGGAGCTGACTCATTGGGTTGCCTACAAAATTATGCGACATATCACCTCTTGATTATGGCAGCTTATCTCCACACACAAAACCACAGAGGTAGATATTGTTAGCATGCATTATGTGAGGGTGACATTTCCTGTTTCTATCCTGAATGCCAAACTGTTTGCTGCCCATTTTTGGCCAGGATAGTGTTAGGTTGGTTTTCTCATCCACAGTACATATGCAGGAACACTCTTTTCTTTTCTACTGAGATATGTCGAAGCCATCCTCATTGTATGCCAGTGTTTTGATTGCAATAATAAATGCAAAATGTCATTTCAATGATTATCAAGCCGCCACTTTAAAAAAAGGTTCAACAGTGCTATTTTGTTTTGTGCCATATAGCCTTCCATCTTTTTATACAGCAACATCTTCTTTCCTTAAGAAAAATAGAACAAAATCGAACAAATAGACCATTATTTTAAACTGTATAATTTTTGAGAAATACTGTAGCTGTCTAAACACCTGAACCACAGTGCAATTTTGCCATGCTCTTCTATACACATTTTCCTAAATTTACCAGCTTCAAAGAAATACTTTAAATATAGTACAAACTAAATGCCAACAAAATCTCAGATCCATTAGACCTGCGGCTTCAAAGACATTCGGTAAAGTAACTTACACAATTTTCATTTCTCCAAATTGTCTCCATGGCATATAAAACGTTAAGTTCTCCAGGCATGTTCAACGATGTCAAAATGGTAACATCTGGACCATATTTTCGATATTTAGAATAAATGATTTATGAATAATACATGTGAAAATATGCCAAAAAAGTCACCACTATGAGAAACAGTCCTTTAATAGAATTGTTACACTGGCCAACTCAGTTTTAATTTGAGGGGTGACACAAAGAAGGTGAAGAAAAAATAAAAAGACAAAAGTAAAAATGGTGCACTGCTTTCTAATTTATGTTAAGCATATTTCCTTTGTGCTTGGCATTGGTGACACAGTGTTCAGCTCTGCTGTTTTGTATCTTTGGTGACCTGGGATTGTGTCCCATCTTCACCATGTCCACTTTTCTTTTCCGCACATATTCTAGTTTAATTTCATATTCCATTAACTTTAGATTCTTACACTGTAAGTAATGTTGGGGTTTGTATAAGTGTGCTCTGTAATTGATTGGAATCCCATCTATGACAACTTCCTTCCTTGCTTCAGATGTTGCCAGTAAATATTTCAGCTCTTGCTGATCCAGTAGTGGAAAAACGCCGGGAGCATCCTGTAGTAGTCCATAACTCTTTCTGTAAACTGAGAACCTGTATCACTTTGCAGCCAACTCAAAAAACAGTGGTATCCACATCAATCCCATGGCCTAATGCCCAATAGGTTGTTTTTATGCTTCCTGATTTCTGTCTTGCTGTAATTCAGTGTATATGTCAAATATATTGTATATCCATCCCTCGGTCAGTCTTTCCATTCTTTAATCTGCTTGATATCCCCTTAGTATATAACATTATCCATGATGGCAAAAGAAAGATAGGATTTGTTACTAAAAAATGTACACATTTTCTTTTGATAATAAGAGTTACTGCTTACAGTACTGTATGCCAATATATATATAAATAGACACGCTGAAAGTAGATAAATTTTTAAAATCTTAAATACATCCTTATAATGTAAATATCAAGCCCATCCAATTTCAGATGTACTCAATCCAGTTCAAGATTGTAGAAACATAAATGAATAAATAAATCAAAAGGTCATAAACTATTACTTCTTGTAACAGCCGGAAACATGATAATTATGTAGTCCCAGTGCAGTGTTATCTATCTTAGAGTATGTGATGGAACCAGTCGGAAAGCAGTGATGAGTGGCTAGACAAGAGACAGCCTGTAAAAAAAACAGAGTCATTTATTACAGAATATCCAAAAACTATTTCCTTCTTTAAACACAGCTGCCTTGCAGTTTCTTTTCTTTCAGTAAAGTCTGGAGTGTAAATAAACGTTGGTTATGGAACAAAATGACAAGTAACAACTAAATTATTTTCCTGTGTTTTGTACAATGGGGAAGTGACCCCCTTCTGACACACACTGTTCATTGTTTAACTTCATCATTTATTCCATTGCTAAAACTTTTGTTTAACATGGGATGAAAAAGCACAGAAAATATTGACTCCCCCACCTCCCCAAAGGAATCAAAATACTGTATATGTCTGTCTGCTTAATGACAAATTAAATTACATGTAACATATTTTATATAACATTTTTACAAGTCATGCATATTTTACAGAATTTGGTGACTCATGTTATGTTAAACTATGGAACTTTGTAGTCTAAAAGACACTGTTACTCTTATTCATCATAAGTACATGCTACAGCAAATCATGTCAGTGATGTAATAACATTACATTTTTACACATATTGTTTTGTTTTAGATTTTGAAAAGTGGGTGAGGGGCCCTAGTGGTAGAGTACATAGCTACCTAACAGCTCTGGGAGGCAGGGCCATCTTAACAGCATTATAGGCCCCCAGGCAAAGCAGTGTACTGGGGGCCCTACCTATACAACCACTCACAGGAATAGAAATGTAAATGATCAATAAAATTAAACATATTTATTGTATTGGTACTTCCAACAAAATCAGTGCTTAAACTTTAAAAATCATGATGTACAGCAAAGATTAATCAACACAAACGTTTGAACAATATAACATGAGCCTTGAAAAACACAAAAATATCACCATATAAATGATATTCAATTGGTAAACCATACAGATGAAGATATGAATTATTTTTTATTAATCAAGTGATCAATACAAACATTTAGAAAATTTCTTTGCAGAGAATTGAGTTGAAGTCACATTAACATATATGCTTTTATGTTACATAGTATGTGAAATCCATAGACATACATGCACGTGAGGATGCAGAGGTGACCGTGATTGTAAATCAGAGGCGAATGCCAATGTCCAATTGTAACACAACAACAAATATTTATAGTTTAGTATACTATAGTATACTATACGGCACGGTGGCACACTGCTAGCGCTGCTGCCTCGCAGTAAGGAAACCTGGGTTCACTTCCCGTGTCCTCCCTGTGTGGAGTTTGCATGTTCTTCCCTTGCCTGCGTGGGTTTCCTCTGGGTGCTCTGGTTTCCTCCCACAGTCCAAAGACATGCAGGTTATGTGCTTTGGCGATCCTAAATTGCCCTTGGTGTGTGTGTGCCCTGCCTGAGGTTTGTTCCTGCCTTGTTGGCTGGGATTGGCTCCAGCAGACCCTCATGACCCTGTGTTAGGAAATGGGTAATGGATCGATGGATGGATACTATAGTATTTATTTATTGACAGCAAGTCATAACATACATAGGTTAGCATGGGTCCCCTACGCTTGTGGGGCCACCGGGCAACTGCCCAGCGTGCCCATGTGTTAAGACGGCCCTGCTGGGTGGTTGATTACAACTCCCGGCCGGTCTGTGTAGACCAACAGTATCTATTGCCATTCGGATTTTCACAGTGCAAACAAAGAAATTGCATGTTTGGTCAAATTGACATTTTGTGTAATGTAAAAGAGGTTGCTGCACCATTTAAGCTGGGTTATTTTCTTATGGTGTATGCTGTTGCTTATTTGAATTCTAAATTGGAATAAGAGAGTTTAAATAAATGACAGAGAATGAGATGGATTGATTTTAAATATTGTAAAGTAAAAACTCAAAGTCAACATGCAATGAAAAACAAAAACATTCAAAACCATGAAATGTGTTGTACAATATGACATACATTACAGAATCAGATTATTTTAGTAATATTGGAAATTATGGGATAATATCTTTGGTGTAATAATATAAAATAACACATGAAAAATTCTGTCACTTCAATCAGGTGCCATGGAGGGTTGGAAACTATCCTGGCAATGTCAAAGACAAGTTTGGCAGATCCTGCCTTGGACATGGTGCCAGTCTGTCGCTCTCACACAGGGCCAATTTGTAGTCATCGATTAACCTGCCACATGTGTTTTAAGGATGTGGGAGGAAACTGGAAACAATAAACAAATTCCAATAGACATGGCAAGAACCTGCAAAGTACATCCAAACAGAGACTGGCACATGATTCAACCTCCAGAATCTTAATCTCTCAAGACAGCAACATTCACAGTGTCACCCAATGTTGCGATAATCACACAAAAAAAGGATTTTTAATAAACTACAATTTGTTTGCTCTACCTCAAAAACAAATTTATTTACTGTTATGTATGGTGCAATCTTTATATCTTATATTAAGGGTTGTAAAACAAAACACAGAAACTAGATGAAAAGTTGGGGCACTATATAGGCAAACCAAAAATGTACTCTGCAAAAAATGCATATGTAAAAACTAGACAAAAAAATTTTAAATGGGAGTTGTTTTACTTTTATTAAGCAAATAAATCTGCCAATGGGGTAAGCAAAATTTACTTGATAAGATTTCTAAAAATAAGCTAAATAATCATATATACAACTTATTTGACATGTCAATAATTCTTAGAATAAGGAAAATAAAATTTAATGTCACAGTATAAATACTTTTCACTTGCTTAGATTTCATTTTTGGCAGTGTACAGGTATATCATATATAAACGTCTACACATTGAAATGTGTGTGTCTGTCTGTCCGCCCCGGAAGTACGAGGCTACAGCTTGAAACTTAAAGAAAGCGACTCTGTCGCCAAAATGAAACTAGTGCCGCTAATACACAAGTGAGGCGAGCACGTCGGCAAAACGAAACCTCCAAAGAGAGAAAAGCTCGCTTAGCCACTGATAGACAACAGAGGTGAGCATATGCGCAAAACAAAACCGATGAGGAGCCGCTAATACACAACTGATGTGATTGATTGATTGAAGTGCCAGAATCCATGGTTTCTAGGAGCCCAGGCTTTTTACAGCATGGGCTTACACAGTTAGTTGTATATATGAGGGCAAACTAAATGACAAAAAAGCAATTGTTTTTCAGATTTATTTATTGCTGTGTGTGGCCTAATGCTTTTTTTAGCTTCACTGTTTGTAAGAAGCTAGATTGGATTCCTGGCCCAGTCACTATCTCTGTTGAGCTTGCCCACTCTCCCTGTGTTTGTGTAGATTATTCCACAGGATCTCTGGTTTCCTCCTACATTCGGGCATATTAAGGTGATTGTTGACTTTAAACTGGCCTGGCGTAAGTAAGTGTCCTTTGAAATATGTTGATGCTGCATCCAGGGTAGTTTCCTGAAGCAGGAATCGAAGCTGCTCTACTATCAAGTTAGCTGAACTGAATTAAGTGGATTTGAAAACTCATGGGTGAATGATTGTTAAATCTTTATCAGTAGGACATCAATATATTGAATCTTGACGCTACAGAAAATTATTTCTCTGTGCTTTTAAAAATCACAGCAATGTTTATTGTTGGATTATTATGCATTTTGAACTATATATCCAAAGACATGCAGATGGGGTTGAATAGCATTACAAATTTGCTCTGAGAAAATGTGAGTGTGGGTGGGGTGTGTCCATGAACAGACCCTTTCCAAGGCTGACTCCTGCTCTGAACCCAATGGTGCAAATAAAGGCTCTGGCCTCCCCACGGCCCATACAAAATAATGCACTTCAAATTATCATTTAGTCATTAGTGTTATGAAACAGTTCCAATGTGCAGTGTATGTTGGTCCCGATGTATGTTAGTAATGATGATAAAAACCTTTGTGATTTTAATTTGACTTACAAAAATATATATCAACTTATCTTTTTTTCCTCAAGCTTTCCTTCATGACATTCTACATATCCAACACATCTGTAGCACAGAACTCAGTCCCTGTCTTTCAAGAATGTACAGGAAAACCCCACCGCATCACACTTTGTAGTCTGATAACGGAACCAGCTAAGTAGCCTAGCATGAGTTCATCTGACAGTCTGAGCTCAAGCCCTTTAAGAGTTGCAGCCTTCTGTTACACAGAGTACATTTCAGTGCCGTATTACACCTTTGTCACCTCTTTAAGCAGCCTGTCTGAAGAGAATCATTCTGTCTTAAGGTTGGACAATTTTTGGTTCCATTGAATTGTAGATACCATTATTTAGTGGAATTAAATCAAGTTCAGTTTCTAACGTTTAAGGTGTTTCGAGCACTAAAGCAGATCCTTAAAAGTATGTGGATTCATCTCAGTCAAAGCAGAAGGTTTTCAGCTGTTCGTGCCTGTTTGGGGGAAGTGCTGAATAGTCCTGTCTCTGAGCAGATTATATGTGACAGAGTAAGCCTTTTAACCCCTCCACCATCCCATTTAAAGTCATTCACTCTGTTGATGGACAGTCCCCAGACATGGGATTAATGTGATTTGGTTTAAGGGGCACCACTTTGCTCTAAACTAGCTTTAAAAAATGCAATTATTACACCAACAGAAAGGTCCTGAACCACTTCCATTTCATTTTTCATGGATCCATTGTAAATCACAAAGCATGTTACAAATACAACGGAAACATCATTGTTCCGAAATTCTTCATTTCCAAGATATCTTTTTTTTTTTTTTTAACAGTAAATGAGAAGCCTTTCGTTTTGAGGATCCCGTGTAATGACAGATGATTTACAATCAGGTTGTATGACTCCACGGGGCAGTAAAAAACGTGTAGCTCCATGACTAAGTGATTGCATGGCATCAGATTAGTGTGAGAAAATAGGGTTCTGACTTAAAATTTTTAAAGGAGAAAATTGAAAGCTAAGATGAAGAGCTTAAAACTCAAACTCATACTTTATATAATAAAGTTTAGTACACCTTTTCTTGCTAGCATGGTTTTTGTTGAGTGTTTATTTAGTTTTCAGTATAATGCTGAAAATTGCCTTCCTCTTTCTGAGAAAGCAAAAAATGAGTGAATATATCTTGTACCAGAAAATGTCAAAAATGAATCACTTACAGTAATGCGGTTCAAGGTTGCTACTCTGGAAGCATTGGATGGAAAGCAGGATCCAGTCCATTGCTGGGTATTCTTGAGTACAGAGTCATTGATGGAGGATGGTACACGAGAAAGTAGCCTCATCTTTGTGTGAGTGTCATTAAGTGTTTTAGAATTAATCAAAGAATAACAAATGCTATTTTACACTTGAAAAATTATTATGCGATTTTATTATTATTAAAGAAGGCTACTGAAGACTGTGCTGAAAATGGCTTCTATGGCAGTGATGCAAAGCAACTTTCACAGTAGCATGTTCGTGAAAACAGGCCTTGGCCCATTTTTATGATATTTACCCATCAGCCCTTTCAGGACTTTTTTCCATGTGATGCACAATGCATGTGTTAACATTTGGATAACCGGAGAAATGGTTTTGTGGTTTTTGGTGCATTGCTCGTGAACTAGTAGTATACCAACCCTTTTCATTAGTTTCTGAATTGACTTTTGTGGCTGCAATTGCAATGGGATCCCTTATGTGTTAACTTGAAAGAGTCTGGACAAACATACTGTACAGCCACACAAACAAAATGTGCTATTCCAGTGAATACAGCATGTGTGCTCTCCAGCAAAGAGACAAACAAAGCCCACAACAAAACACTTCACTATGTTTATTGCTGCTAAAACCAGGGGTGGGCTCCTTATCTTACACGGGGCTACTTTTTGGTGTGCTACGCTGCACTTGCCAAACAATTTAAGCAGCACATCGTTGAGATATGTGACAAAAAACTGAGCACTCAAAGAAAGATCTGCAGAAACCTGGAAAGACTATACAATTTCACAGAGACATTGACACGGCCTGTGTTTGAGCTCAGGCTCACAGAGCTGAGAGACAGCAGTGATAACTCATGTTATATGTAATATATGTTATTATTCGAAATGTGAGACAGAATGATGTTGAGTATCACTGCCCCAAACCTTCAGAGTCCTGGGTAAAGTCAACATGTTTTCCTATGCCTATGTGGATTTTTCTACCACTTACAAAAGAAGTGCACATAAAGTTATTTGGCAAATCTAAATTAGTGAATGTGGCTGGGGTGAGCTGGCTCTGTGTCCAGGTTTGACTCTGGCCACATCTCCAGTGTTTTTAGGTCAGTCCCCATAACCTGAACCTTGACAAGCACATTAGGAAATCAATAAATTCATTAAATGTATTGTATGGGCTGTATGTTATGCGAAAGCAACAACGTTTGTGGCATAAGGAGCTAATTTTTTAAAAATGAATAAGTTGAAGATTATGACGTGTATCAATGGAATTTACTACAACATTCAGCCTAGCAGCTCACTGCCAGTCATGCAGTGGAAACAATATATTATTAATCTTATTGTATATTTGGCTAATGTCTCTGACTAAGGAAACAAGATATGATTGAATCATTTGCTAAGTACAGATTCCCTGTAAGAGTTTTAAATAAAATATTTTGGATTACTTAAATGTTTAGGTGCAATTTCACAAGATCTTTATTTTTTGTTCTCTTTAACTTCAATGTCCATGTTTTGGTATATTGCAAAAAGCTGAATTATTACAAATATGAGCTGTTTCATCTTTGATCAAAGTTTGCATGCTGATATAAAGTGTTTGTCTTGATGTGTTTGTTGAAACATGCAATTATTGATTGGTGAAATGTACTTTTTAGGAAAAATATTAAAACAAATTAAAATATAGAGTATTCAAAATATAAATATATATTGTGAATATGCTGATTTTCTTTGAACTTTTGTTTTATTATAGATCACTATGTTTAATTATATAAATACTCAGCCGCTTAACTCACTATTAAGCTGATTAATGAGCTGCCATCAGAGTCACTTGTTCTATTTTTACTTTTTAAAGAAGAGACAGTAGCTGTATTGAATTAAATCTTATTCAAATGTTATTAATAATTAAAGACTTGTTTATTAGCATTCATATGATTTTGAATGTACCATAAGACAAACTATTTAGTGAATTTTGTATTCACTTAGGTGTTCAAAACCTTACATTTGAAATATTTACAGTGATGGCTTTGTTTAAAAAATAGTCAATGTCCAAAAATACTTCACCAATCAGTACGATAACACTATTTGGCGATACCATACTGCTCAAATAATCTAAATTTCAAAAAAACTATTGTTACCCATTTATTTATTATGATGCGTAGTTCTGCAGAGTTGTAAAGCTTTAGTCTTTAGCCTGCAAGTTGTAGTGATAGTGTTGTTGGATCAGACCAGGGATCCTTTAAAGCAGACATAAAGCCTGATCAGAACCCACCACCATCTACTTTTAATTTATATAAGTCATATTCATTTTAAATACTTGTATCCATACTGGAATACTAATTGAATGCCTATGATGTAAATATGAACTGGAGTAATAATGTTAAACTCCCAGTAAATAGTAGTTCAGGAGCAAGTCAGACATGTAAACTAATAAAGAACAATGCAGGACAGACTGAGGTAGCGACTCTTCTGATCTCTTAATCAGTTTAAATTACAGAATACAGAAGAATGTAATAGAAAATTAACAGGAAATCAAAAGATGTTCTCATTGTTCCAGATCATAAAATAAAATAAATGCTTGTCTTATTCATAAGAAACAGACAAAAATAATATCTGGATATAGTGAATATTTTGCAATTTAAAAACATTGTGGGATAATATTTTTTCTATATTATGAGTTCATTTTATAGCAGCATATTTTTAGTTTTTGATATAATTTGCATAGAGTTGATGATCATTCTTCAGCATATTTTTTACAAAACAATAATAAGGTTAAAATAAGTTCAAACCACAATGCTGATGACGTGCAGTTGGACACAAGTAAATATTGTTCAAGCACTGTAGACTAACATTAAAATCTGCCTTTTTAAATGTTAAACATTAAACAACATTACTGTTTTGTCCAGTTGGTTTCATGAATAAATGAACCATTTTAATTGGTTCAAATTTTGTGGGCCTCAGGACTTGGAGACTGATCCATTAGGTTATTACAAAACATGTCAATATCAAGATGAAAAAATAAATAAAGGATACAGAAGGGATGCATACCACAATGCCACTGACTTTCATGATTTTGAAGTATCAAGGAATTATCACTCTATTAGTGAAATCCTTTTTCTTTAGGTGATCTGCAAATAGACAAAAATTTCAGTCCTTCAGTGGGTCAGTTATAAGAGTAAAATGAATAGACAAGAGACAGAAAATAATGGGTTTTGGGCACGCTGATACCCCATTTAATGCAAAAAAGAAAAAATATGAATGCGTTATTGAGGATATTATGCATCCTTCCGTGTTTCCTTTCAAGGTAAGCATTTTGTTTTGTCGCAATGGAGCTCAATTCTCTTCAGTATTAATTTTAGTCTGAATGTTGAGTTCCAGAAAATCTATGAGTGAGACAGGACCTCCAAGACAGAAATGGAAGGGACATCAGTGGATGTGCAATAAAAGAGAGACAGTTAGCAACTTTGTTTCCCAGACAGTTACCTCAACTGTTTTGTGGGGATGCTCTCAATTCACTCACATGTGAGAGAGAAAGAAATTTATGGCATGTATTACTAGCTTGTTCAGTACTTCTGTGTACTGAGGTATGTTAGTTGCATATTTCTTATTACCTTGTGTAAATAATACAAAATAACATAAGTTTGACAAATAAGAGGACACCATTCAAGTTAATTTGTGTGAAAACCTTGTAAAATCAGTCTGGTAAAATGCATTATCAAGACTTTCAGGAGTGCATTTAGAGGGAAAGTAATAACTGAGGCTGCTTTCTATGCACCCTTCTATTCTGAGTACTTACTTTTCTTGACATTCTTTGGACATTTAGACTATCCCTGTGAAAAAGATTTTAAAAAACTGGTTGCTGTGCAAACAGTTTGAAGATTAGTCCAGTATCACCAGCTGGATTGTTAGTGTATATTTAATTACTAGTAATGCCACAATACCCTTGACTTGAGCATTCATAGTTTTCATACTCTTTCTCTGTACGTTTAGCATTTATTTGCTCAGAGGTTGATGTGCTTGCTGCTTCCTCAGCAGCTCTTCTTTTCTCCACCCTTGCGGCCTGCTTCTAATCTTCTTTCGTCAGGCATCTTTTCACGTTAAAACTGATTAAGTCAATGTTTGTGTTGCAATTACTTGGTACGTTTTTCTTAATGTTTCACTTAAGCTGGCACTTAAGCCTTCAATCTGCCTCAAAAATGATTTAAGATATGAAGAGGTGAGAGAAGTGACAGCGAAGGTGGAAGGGATGAGAACGGCGCCCGTACACATGCGCCACATGGCCACCCTGCTGGCCGCTGCTGAGAGTTGATTCTACAATAAAATAAAATAAAAATAATTAGAGGAATAACCTTGGAAGTCAATCATCACCCCAAAATCGGATAATCGATGTCACATAGTATATGTGTACCAAATGTCAAGTCAATAGGTCAAATGGTTGCGAGCTACGGATGATTTAAAATCCTGGACAGACAAATGGACAGCCACGGTAATGTATTATATATAAAAGATATGAAGTAAAGTTTGCCCAGGCAGGGCTTGATGGTCTTTTGACCTTGGAACCCCTAGAGGCTTATGTCCTCCACTATTCTTGGCAACTGGTGATTTTATCTTCCTCTTCTCCTCAGACATCGGACCATAGCTTACTGTACATCTCTCATTCAGTGCAATTTTTAATGCATTTTTTTTTTTTTTTTTTTGTTTACTTTTTTGATTGTTTTATTTTTCCCTGTTTTGTAAAGCATGTTGAGTTATACCCTTTGTATGAAACTGAGCTATAGAAATACAGTAAATAGAATAAATGTTGTTGGTGTAACATACACTTAGCAAGTAAGCAATCAGCTTCCCTTTTAATTTCACAAAAAGGTGTCTGCAAAACATTTTCTAACCTTCCTTAGTTGTATAGCTTGTATTTTATATGGTGGGTGCATTTGGGAGATCGTAGAAATCCTCAAAGATTCCTTTGCATTTGCACTACATGGTACTGTGGAAACTATTGGAGTACATTTCAAAAAGTGAGTCCATCAACAAAGAGCCAGTGTCCTTTTTTGTGCTCTATACTATTGAGTTGGGCTCTCCTTTGATGCTGTAGAGTGGATGTCAGCGCCGAATTGGAGGTAAAATAACAAATGGCACCGTTGAGTTGAACTAAAGGCCTGACCTTTAAAAGTCAGAGATTTAAAGAATGTCACTACTATGAGGATTAATGAAGGCTTTCAGATCCACTCAGCTCAGTATAGAAAACCACATAAACAGCATTTTCATATGTCTCATAGTAGCTTGAAATAAAGTGGAAAAAATAAGGAAAGCCTAACGGCACTGGAAACGTTTAACATTATTTTTAATCACTTAAGGCTTGTTACATGGTTTATAAGCAGAAACTGTATTATCAATTAAGAGCAAGACTTTGAATTGAGATGGATTGTGTTTTAAACTATTCAGCTGCATTCAAGCATGTGCTGAAGAAAGCACAGTAACCGTGAAATAAAATTAACATACGGCTTTCTAAATGGTTTTCACACCGTTGAAAAGCTCACAGAATAAAAGCTCTCTTATGTCGCCCTGAAAATGCAAAATATCTTTATGCCACTTAACCATTTGATAAATCTGAATATTGGTATTGTGTTACTCAAAACGGTTCTGTAAATCAATGGAAATGTGCTAAAATATGTGAATTTATTTCAACATAGAAGTGTTATTAATATAACTTTTTACTCCTAACCATAGCTCATCATAACACTTAAAAATGTTTTAATCTGTTCCTTACCATACTGTATATTCCATTGTTAAACTGCCTGAAGAAGGGGACCTGAAAAGCTTGCATATTGTAATATGTTCAATTAGCCAATAAAAGGTGTCATTTTGCCTGACTTCTCATTGCATTCATAATGGCTAACATGGTACAACACCCTACTACTTCCATTGTTATACAAATATACAGTAACATCCATCAATATTCCCTCACACATTTATTTACTACTGTATAGAGTCTCATTGACTTGGTAACAATTACATTTTGGATTATGTGACTTTGTAAAGGAAACCTTCTCAAAACTAATTATTTAGGATTGTGGGAGGCTGAAGCGTATACCGGCAACATTGAAATCAGCCATGGATAAGGTGCTGTTCAGACTTACAGACACAGACTCACACATAATTTTGTAATGCATGTAACAATTAAATACATTGCATTTGTCATTCCAGAAGATTGTGCCTCACAAACATTTGTAAAATAAAATGCATTACTAAAAATGTTTATGATGCACTGTCTGTTGGAATGACAAATGCAATGCATTTGTCTGTTATATGCTATTTGGTATGGGATTTGTAAGAGCAATGTTAATATTTGTGATGACAACTCTGTTGGAATGACAAATGCAATGCATTTTATTACTACAAATGTTTGCAATATGTCATCTGATAGATAGATAGACACATACACAGACATACAGACAATTGTACCTTTTATTAAGGTGTATGTGATGCTGAAGGAAAGACAGTTACGTAGACAATAAATAGGAATATCTACACCCTGTTGTCATCTCATCAATGTCTGGATCCTGCTACACCTCCTCTTTTACTGCTGTAATACTGTAATAGAAACAGTGAGTGCTGAAACTGAATGTTTGGGTTTTTTTTTTGACGGAAATCGGTAGAAAAAAAGGGTGGATGCCCAGGCTAGTATGATGAGCATGAAAGATTGTCACTTATTACCAAAAGAAGTTGCTCCCAAAATTGACCTTTGTGACTAGTTTCAGAATTTGTGTATTTAACTGGGTTTTTTTTTTAAGCTGGGATTTTCTGATTTCGTTGGCCATCCCTAGAAGGATGTGGAGTCCAGGGCAACTCAACGAATGTGGGGCCAGTATTTATGTTTCCTGTTAGATCTTCAGAATTTAGATTTTGTTCAAGTTCATTGATAATCCATTGAATCTCTTTTAAGACATACCTGTTCTTCAAATAAAGCCAAATAGTGAAGTACTATTTTGACAAAGACTCGTGAAAAAAAAAGCAACCCAATGTAATTTAACAATATGGGATGTCCGTTATACATTACACATCTTCCCATCCAGTACAGCTTGAGTGTTCCAGGCTTATCAATGGATCTAAGAAGTGGAGCTGGATCAGGCAAACGTTTTTATGTTTCAAGGTATTGATGAAATTTTATGACACATATTACTGTATACTGTGGCAGATGGCTGGGACCCATGCCTGGTCGGGACGCCCCTTTGACACTGGATCTGAGGGAGCAGCCATGGGATGCACACTATGTCTACTGGAACACTTGGTGGCAGCCCCCCGGGTTGCATCGGGGCCAATATTTTGGAACACTGGAGCTCATTCCTGTTGGGCTCCATGGCCACCACAAGGGGAGCTGCACGGCCTAACGAGCCCGTCTGGGAGGGAACGTAGCCACACCCGGAGGTGCAGCCAGAAGTAGGTCAACGAGCACATGCAGCACTTCCGGGTGGGCTATAAAAGGAGCCGACAGTCACCACTCCTGGCGCCAGAGTTGGGAGGAAGATGACGAAGCTGTCTTAGAGGAATGGAGGAGAAAGAAGAGTGTTTTGTGGTGTTGTTTTAGGACTGTGTTAGGGCTGAGGGACACAGGGAAGACGTGGCCCCCAGCTGAAGAAAATAAATCTTTTTGTTTCATTTTTACATGCCTCCATTGTCAGTCTGTGTCGGGTCGACACCTATATAGCGCCTTTGCCTCAGTACATTTAAAATACTGGATCTTCATGTTACCATAGATTTATATGAATAAGAGGCCGTGAATAACTAGCTAACATCAGCCCTTTTTTATTAATCAGGCTAAGAAAAGTTACAGACAGTTCCTAATGAAAGAGAGAACATCAAAACCACCAGTTAACAGTGTCTCTCCTGGATTTTTAGTAAACTGAACCCACTTAATCCATGGTTTTAATCATTACACTGTGCCTGTCCAAGCAGCACAAGACATAATATAGGTATGTCCACTTACAACTGTTCCAGATCAAAGCCAGTGACTTCCACAGGCTGCACCGTAAGCTGCACAAATATGGTGGAGTAACCAGATGTGCTAAGGCACAGCCCTGCTAATAAGAAATCTTACCTGATGAAGTGCTGGTGATGTATGGTTTGAAGTTTTCTTTTACCCAGGGTTGTGTGAAGAAAACTAGCTGCAGTGTATCCATTGGGATGTCTTCATGCAATTTTAATGATGTTCACACACAGGATTGGTAAGTTTCAGAAACCCCCCAAGTGCAAGGCCCAGTGTATTTGCCCCAGTTGCCCACTCCAAGGGAAAAGCCTATTTAAACTATTAGTATGCTATAATTTGTTTAGATCACATGAGTGGTTAGGGAACAGTTTCAGATATAAATAAGACATTGTACTGTTTTACCTACCGGTCTGTACTGTATGCAATTTTAAGGAGCCAATGAAATAATTTTTAAAACTAACTTTTTAAAAATAATCTGCTACTATAATGTTATTTATATAGTGACAGTTCAAGTGACAAACACAAATGCCAAGGTCAGTGAATGCTTCTAACAAATTACAAATTTGGTGCCTTCCATCTGACTACTACCAAGCAGTAGAATTAGAGGCAAAATATTTAGAAACCAGAAAAGGGAAAACAGACACATCCTTCTCTGAAATTTAAATTTCTTTAAAAATTGTAGGTATTTCTGGCCTTACACAGTAAAGGTAAAAAACAGGAAAACACAGTAAAAGTAAAAAACAGGAAAACAACAGTATGTCTAATTAAAGTAGGATTCCAATTAAAGGTAGTTTTTGACCCCTGAAGCCTTAGGGGTCCCCAGAGACTGAGGTTGTGGACCACTGTCCTGGAGTTTTATGAGCCTGGACCCTTGGTATGAAAGAGTGAAATGAGTCAGCAAAGCCTAAGGTCTTTGAATGAGTGTTATGATCCACTATAGGCTCCAAACGTCTGAATTTCTGACATTTCACTGGAGATAACGAATCAGGAATTTTGCTTTATTACCTGGTTTGTGAAAAGCCTCATTTAGAAATTGGTAAGGAACTGAAATGCTGGTGAGGCATCTTGTTAAATTCCATTACAGCTAAGGATAATGATTTACTTTTATTTATTACAGTAAATGCTAACAGATGTGCTGAGGCGCTTGCTAGGTCTAAATAACTGGAAATGGTGGTTTAACTGATTGTTTATGCTTCCTCTTGAATTGTCCCTATAAAGAAACCATTTAAGTGATCCAGGTTTTATGGATGTGCTGCAATATCTCACACTTATTAAATCATTATTATTATTTTTTTTTTGACTGAAGTGATGCTATTCATCATAAGTGTCCATTTAACACTCCTTCCACACCCTTGAGCCCAGGTGATATATTGCACCAAGAGTGCTACGTGTGAGTGCTTATGTATAGGTTTAATGTGTCATGTTTTTAAATTTCAATTTATATAAAAAGGAAAAGGCTTACATACACAGGTCAATTTGCAGGGCCGCCTCATGCCTGAATCAGACGTTTAGGCAAAACATCCTTGTGTCCGGCCCTTTCCGGTAATGGATCAAACAAACAATGCCCTCAGCAGCTTGAGTGGCATGAACAAATAAGATTAAAGTTAAGGAATACATGCATTCTAAAGACAGTAGTAAACCAAATATTTCTACACTTTTTGTCTCTTTCATATTAGTTATTTTAAATTCCAAATAAAGATTACCATTACCTCAATCATTCTGTAGAGACATTTAATAGTATTAAACTCCTAAATCTCCAGACATACACACGGTCGACCCCACTATGCCAGTTCAATATTGCCTGTCCATTAAGAGCATGCATTTAGCTGTAAAAAAGGGCATATATAAACTTCATAGAGAGGTGTCCAGCTTGGCTTGCATTATACCCACAGCGGCCACTGGTCAATGGTCTCTCTGGAATCAAGTCATAACTTTCTGCTATACAAATGGTCTGTATTTATTTTCTTCAGCGTGGGTAGATAATTAAACAATTCATGTCAATAGGTCCACTACTCAGCTTAATAATATGACACTTTACTTAAATGTGTCTTTCGAGACATTCAAGAACACATTACATGATAGTAGAGGTCTAATAAATTAATCTGTTCAATGGGGTATACTGCATTGTGTTTTTATTTTCTCCTTGTTTGCAACTCAGAATTGCCCCACTGCTGATCCCTGTCTGAACGTAACCTGTGAGAGTGACCCTGTACTGAAAAACCGACAAGCCAGTCCCTATATATGAACACAATTTGAGCACGGGTCAGACATTCTTTCATTAAGGGTTGTAATCTTTCTACATAAATGAAAAACAAAAACACATGTGGCGTACTCCCTTTTGGAGCATTCCGGTCTCTAATTATGCCTGTTTTAGCCTGTAAACTAAACAATATATCTTAGGGATGTCCTATATGATATGCTCTGTTCATTATATGAGCCATTTTGGCACACTAGATTTTCAAAATTTTGGCCAAGCACCAATAAATCATATTTCTTTATATTTAGGCATTATGCTTGTGTATACACTTTAAGAAGTTCATAAAGCAATGAAAGGAAACCTAAAAATACAAACAGTTAATTAGACCCTACTGGAATGAAACACACTGGCCTTCATTTATAAAATGACCTTATATGAAAATATAGAATAGAATATGATGAGGCAATTAAAAAATGTGTAGCATGATTTTCTTTTGTGGTCAGTAGTGTTCATTTTTAGTTCTTTCTTTCATAGCTCAGTTACATTACTGTTGCTTCCTTTAACAATAGCAACTTGAAAATAAGAATTATTCAGTGCCTGTTCAAGTTAATTATTGATGCACTGTCAGCTGTTTTCTTTTTAAATTATACTCAGTTGGCATTCTGTTAAAACTTGAAATTACACTCTGACAAAAAAATTACACATACATTGCTTCAAGGTAGGCATCATGGCTTAGTGGTTAATTCTTCTGCCTGACGGATCAAGCATCCAAGATTTAGGTCCTGCAACTGATTGCTGTCCTTGTAGAGTCTGCACATTTTTCCCAAGTGTTTAGTGGTTTTATTTCAGGACTCTGGTTTTCCTGCCACATCCCAAAGTCGTGTGTATTAATTTGGTGATTCTAAATTAGCCCCATGTGAGTTTGGGACTGTATGTGAGGAGGCTGATTTCATAACAGCTCGCAGTAGATTCTCAAATGTATATTTTACTCACTTTATCATAAAATAAAATGTTTCAATTTTTTCTTTAACTGTAATTTAATAAACTAATATTGACAATAATAAAAATTATAATTATTACATTATGTTCATCAGCACTGTGCGAAAGCAAAATGAAATTTATAAAACACGAGCACTGTCTTGCCATAAAAAACACATATTTATACTTTTGTTCATTTTTTTATTCTTTTTTGGCCACTGTAAAGTTATTTTGAGGAGGTATGGAGATGACAAAACATTTTAAAAGTAGCTTGGGCATCTTTGTGCGGCTAACATCTCTGCATGGAAGTATTTAGTTCCCTTATGTAGAAAGAAGGACAATACTACATACATAATCACACATTTACCACAGAAATATTCAAATGCCATTTAAGGAGTGATTGTAGATTTTAACATTGCTATATTTTTTTGCTCACGTTAATAAATGCAATCATTTGCTTGGAAATGAGTATAAATATTCTTACATTTTTGCATTTTATAAATGAGCGCCTTTCTATTGCTATTCTAATGGCTTACTGACATGCCAATCTCCAGCCACACACTGAATATTAGTCAGTGTACCTTTCAGGGCCTTTTTTCTATCTCTAAGGATCTTAAAATAAAGTAAGAATTCTCACTGTAGTCAGTTTTCTCATCAACATGCACGTCATAAAACTATCAGGCTGAAGGGGTCTAATAAGCTTGTCCTGGTCTTTAACACCCTGTTATCCGACTGCTGATGACAGATTTTTTTTTTAAATGCAGCTTTTCCACCATATCCTAAAAATCAGGTTATATTTTCTCTTGTACTTTTTGACATTGGAGTTCCAAGAATGATCAATGTAAAAATAGGAAAAAAAAACAAAGCTACTGTATGATACAGAACTCCTAGGGGGAAGTGAGAGAATTAAGATAAGCTGTTGTACTCTTGTGGTGAGACAGCGGTTTTTCTCTACCTCCCTCATTGAATGTTAAACAATGAGAGGCTTGTATTCCTGTATGTCCATACGGCCTGATTATAGTGTCACTGATGAAGTTTCCCTATTGTCCCTACTCTCCCCAGTTCATATAAACACATGCTGTGAAGTTTCTGTACTTTTCAGGCGGAGGCTGTCCTCTTATTCAAGTTTTGATCATATTTCTCTGCTCCTGACTAATCCAAGGCTTTCTCTAGTCTGAGCTCCTGGCCTCATCCAGATTGTGGAGGCATATGGTACAAATCAAGCAACACCTAGACAGCTCTCATAACTCAGCCTAGCTGTTACAACGGAGGAGAAGGAGGTAAAACACTCACGATAACATTAGTTTGCAATTAATCAAAAACCAAAAATATGACAATTTCCGCTCAGTTTTTGCCATCTTTTGTCACAGCATATTGTAAGTATACATGAGGCTTGCAGTAAAAATTGATTATCAGTTTTTTGCAAATTATTTTTTAAACCATGAACAATGTAGTGTATTGGATTTTTTCATTGAGGATTTTCTCAGCTGTCCATCAGGACCAACTTTCCACATTGCTCAGTTCAACATTTTGAGGTTGCATTAAGACTTTATTTTACAGTTTTCCCTCACAACAAAGCATTCCTATCTCACTTCTTTTGATTTTCCAGCTCGAAACATCACAAGTAAACTTATATCTACATTCAAGAATGCAGGTAGAGATTTAGGACCAGGCCAATTTGACTTCTTTAAACAAAGCTAAGCCTCACCTCTCTTACCTTTACACACCAGACGTGACCCATTACATGCTGGGAGGAGCTGTCTATGAAATTATGGGTCATAATGGAGTAGAAACAACCACATGTCACATCAGCAGCACGCTAATAACATTTAACATTGCAGGAAACCTAAAGGTTGATTGCTAGCAGGTGTTTCTGATTTTGTGACCTTTTCTTGTAAATTACCTACTATATGAAATATTCTTGTTGACAAACCCATTGAATATGGATGCATGCATTCCCAGCACCGCTCTTCATTACATTGTGTACATCAGGAAATTGTTTCAGTATGTTCTCTTCAGCAGTATTTTGTCACCATGTATGATGATGCAGTTAAAGAACATAAGAAGCTGGACCAGTAAGGGGAGACCATTTAGTCCATCAAACATATTTGGTTAGCTAACAGCTAAGTTGTTCTAATACTTTGTCCGGATACATTTCAGAAGTATTCATGGTTTCCGTTTTCACTGCATGAGTTAGTTTGTTTTAGATTTCCTTTGTGTGAAACATTGCTTCCTGGATTCCATCTTTAGCTAATTTCTAAGTGTGTCCTAACTTACTGTGATTTACAGTTTAATTGAAAGAATGTTACTAGATCACACATTGATAAAAATGTTTATTGAAAAAAATAATTAATTGCTTTTAATTTTTCATGAAATATATTAGTTTTGGACTTCCTTTTCTTTCATTCATTTATGGTGGTTTATGAAGCCTTACCCATATATTCAGTAATTTCTAAGTATTGGCAGAAATTATCACCATTTTTTCCATATGCCGCATGGTTTCCATCTTGCTGACTGTCTAACAACTGAATGAATGCTGCACTTCGTGATTCTGGGTGGTGTATCTACAAATCTTCTAGATTGTATCCCTGCTATATTGTCTGCTCCTGTAATTGTGTGGTGTTTGGTCTAATGTCAATCTCACTGTCTTCCAAACATTACAAATGATTGATATATCCTAAATGATACTTTGCAGCAGGGAGGTAATTCCCAGTCAGGGTTCTGAAGGACTTACCAGTCTGTCAAAACAATAAATAACACTTTCCACATGCTGGTGCCTTCTTGAGATACCCTCTATATCTTTTTTTAGTAACCTCACCAATGATAATTAACACTTAGCGTTTATATATGTAAAACATTGTTAACTCTCCCTATGCTGTATATACTTTAAGGGTTACTTTAACACTGTAAGAGCTCATTTAAGATTTATATCTTTTCCATATGGGCCAGTGTTGCTCATATTTCTATATAGAGGTGACAAAATGTTAAGCCTGTGGAAAACTGCTTAATAACCTCTTTCTTGTCATGAAATCGCATTAAGAGCAGTGAAGCTGGACACATTCCACAGATGATAGACAGTGGGTCTGCTAGAGTGACCCCCCAAACATCTAGAACTGATAAGGCATCAGTGTTTTGTATCAGTTTGACAGACACAGTCCAATAATTTAATTAGTTGTTTGTGTAAGTCAACAGTTTAAAAATATTTGGAGGAGATAACATAATGCTGCAATATGATGGCAAATGTGTTTTTGAAAGACCAACAAGAAATACTCATAAAGATGAAGCTTAAATCAACAATCTAATTTATATTTACATGTCATTCTTTCGCAGATGCAACTTACAATAAGATTAATTAGCACCATGAGCAGGAAGTTCAGTTTTACAAGTAAACCATAGCTGGGCATTGTGGTAATTACTTTTTATAGGAGTGAAACTATTTTTTCAGAACTTGAACTCGATTCAAGTTTTGTAAAGTTTTTTTTAATCCTGTAAATTGACTGCCAGACTTGGCAAGTGACATAAAAGTGTCTGGCTACTGACATGCCTTAATATATTGCAAGTTTTTTAGATTTCCCATTTCCAATGAAAATTTATTCTGCTTTCTTTATGGCTTTGTTTATGAAATGTTATGGTTGGGAACACTTTAAACCAGTTACTGGTTCATTGTGTTATTGCTATGAAGTTGAAATGTTCTTCTGCTTTGAAAAATGTGACAACAATCTTATGTATAGTTGCATTTAATGTTTAATTGCAATTTGGAAAAGTAATAAAGTCATATACAGTAGTCCAACTCCGCGCAGAAAGTGTGACTATGATACAGCCTAGCAATTTGTACATCTGAAGTGGAGCTGTTTTTGTCTTTTAACCTCAGCTGGTTTAATAGCAATGAGAACAGGATAAAAGCCAGAAAGCATCGATAGCTTTTTATTTATAGTAAACTGAGTGCAGAGGCTTTCTGAAGGTTGGAATTAGTGGGTGGTCTGGGTCCTTCAGGTCAAAAGTGTTTTTCATCTGACTGATATATAGTTAACAAGTCAGATTACTTCTTATCTGCTTGAATATTGTGATAATAAAATCACTTTCTTTAATCTATAAAGGTTCTTGAGATATGTTACAAACAATATTTTAAAGGAAAAGGTTTTAAATGTTGCTAATTGATATAAGAAAGGCTACATGAGTTTCAGTTTTCACTAATGTTGAAAAATCAAAATTTTTAGTCTGTAATGGTAAATTGCGGTTAAGAAATCTCATATGAGAATGATATTTAAGTATAAAAAATAGTCTTGTAAAGTTTTCACTGTTTTTTTTTTCTCATTACACAATAGAATCTCTTGTATTCCTTGTTAAACCGAAACAGCAATTAAATTTGCACTATAAAATGGTAAATCTACACTGTCCTACCTTTAAAGTGAAATTTCACCTTTACTGAAAGGTTTTGTCCAACGCCAATATGTTTCACAGTACATTAATAAAATGGGGTCAACAGGATACAGTCAGAAGACAGTGTTCCTTGTAAAGAACAAATTTATCTATAAGTGCTTTTTTGCTTCATAGGTGGTATTTAACTGAACATCTGAACATTTTAACTCTCACTTATCTGATCATTTTATTGTTAAATGGTAGCCAAGAATCTGTTTGGGACTTTGAAAATTTTATTGTACAAATTGTCTTGGGAGTTTTTTTTTTTTTTTTACAATTTCATTTCAATGAATGCACTTTAGGGCACAATATTCACCATACAAATCAAGTTACTATAGTGAAATAACATTCCCACGTAATGCAGTTCATGGTAATACATAACTAGAAGATATCCTAGCAGCATCACACACAGTGCAGAAACCAAGCCTAATCAAGATTTCCATGAGTATTTAAGAATATCAATGCTACGATTGCTTTAAGGCATAAACATTTTCTCTGGTTAGAATGCATGTGAGGTTTGGTTTTTATAGTGCAAGATAAACACAGAATCCAACATACTGTACATATAAATGTGCCCAGTATATGTAGAACTTATGTACATACAGCTGATACTGCTGTCACCAGACTCATCATAAGGTGACTCCCTTTGTCATTGGATGTTTTGTCACTTATCACAACATCCTCTGAAGGGCACACCAGCCAGATTGATCAGGCCCAACCTGAGCCAAATGACTAGACTATTGCTCCTCTCTGTATAACCACAGCCATTGTGATGCTTTCTCGGCCTCTTGGCCCTATGCATTGCAGATCTTCTTCCTCAGGTGCCCTCTGATACCCAGAAACTTCAATAGAAGGACTGTCCTGTGAAACACCTTGCTTCAACCTCCACTGGCAGGCATTTTGCTTTTTGCTGGTATTTCCAGAGCTTCCTCTTGTATGCATCCTCCATGTGGTCTACACATATTGTGAGCTCCAGCATGATGAGGGTCTTTGCTGTTCTGGACCAGTTTAACAAGTCTGGCGCCAGGGTTGTGCTGAGAATAACCTGTAGGAAGGAAAGACAGCATGTGATGTCAGCTCTCATTCTGTAGTCTTTGGTTGTTCCCAGCATGCCACACTCCACTGAATGAGGGGTCTTCTCTCCACTACTGACAAAAGTAATAAGCTGTGGTCTCTCGTTGATCATTCTGCATTTCCGTGCTGCTTCTTCCATAAGTGCCGTTAGTGCTAGTTGTGCCGTGTCATGCCTTCAGCGGGATCTCCTCTCTACCAGTGCTATACTGCAAGAAGACAATATGTGCTTCAGATTCACTGGCTTTCCTAACTGCTTGCAGCCTGGGTCTTCTCTCAGTCTCCAGATGGCCAGATTTGTGGGGCTTGGTTGGATGTCATAGATTCTGTGGAGGAGAAACCTGAATCTGTTGATCTCCATTGACAACATGGCATTCCACATGATCTGTCTTCCCTTAGCTCCTTCCCACCTCGTATATCTCCCCTGTTGTTTCATTCTAACTGCTTTTGCCACCCTTCTCTTCAATCATATGCTGGATCTAAGACTGCACTCGACACCCAGCCATCCAATTCCTATGGCCCCAGTGATGTCCTTATGGTGCAATATGGATTCTGCCCCACTCACTGCTGTTGTGGCTGACAATTTCCACCATTAGCAGACTTCTTTTGCTGCTGTACTGACCTTGCTGTCTTTGCAGTCATGTAGCATCAATACTTGACTCAAATTGGTCACCTGGAACTCTTCAAGTAAACCTCTGATCAGGAGTTGGAGCTTGGTCTCCGAACTGCAGTTTTTAATACTACTAAAGCTCTTTGGTATACTAAGCCAACTTCAAAAATGTAGAAGTTTATATTGTTTTTATATCATTGTACTTTAATGTTTTAAACACAAAAGCAAAATAGTTTATTGCTATACAAAAAATGCTATTTAATCTATATTAATTGTTTCTTTTAAAACCTGCACAGTACCAAATCCGTTTAGGTTATTAAAATATTTACATTTACATTCTTAAAGCAAGCAGTTTTTGCTATTAAGTTTAGCTGTTATGTTTGTCAAAAATGGACAAACAACAATTTAATGTAGGTGACTGAAAGAAGATGCAGCCAAACTTTAAACCCAATAGAAAGTCATCATATATTGTGACCCTCTTGACCATGAGCCTGGCTGTACTGACTAAAAAGGAAGTCAGTAAAAAAATGTTATAATTGATGAACAGGAGAACAGGGCATGATCAATAACAAGCAGGGGTTGACACCAGAAATAAGGAAGAAGTTCTACACCATATCGCTAACCAAATATCAATGTCAAAACTACTGAGCAGGCTTTTTATTGCCAGCAGTCATAAAAAATAGGAATTGTGAAACCGCTATTTCAGTTTCAAATAAGACAGGAATTCAAGAGGTGATCTTTATACTGTTGCATCAATGATGTAACCTGTTGCACACTTCCGGTGCATCATGGGAAAGATTGTCATTACAATGACCACGCAGCCATCCCCAGAATGATGGTATAAAATGGTAGTAAATAATTACATACTCTAAGGAGACGTTTCTGATCAGGAAAATAACTTGCACTGTTGAATTTCTTATGTCTGAAAACTTCTAATAAGAAGGAAAAAGTAATTTTATCTCAGGCACAAGATGCAAAAAGAATTATGAAAAGTACTGTCATAACAACCAGAAGGTGTGTCCTGGCAATTGGGATCACAAAAATCAGGAAGCGCATGAAAATTTAAATCGTGTCCAGAAACAAATCAAATCATTAATAACCCTTGTAGTGCATTTGCCCAAAAAGACCAAAGTTCTGCAGCGTAAGTTTGCTTCATGGGATTCTGGCAATAGCTTGACATGTTGAAATGATTCCACAGAGAAAATATCATCATTTTCAAAAGCTTTAGTAAAAATTCAAGGTAAAATAGTTGACACAAAAATAGGAATGATATAGCAAAGAAAAGAAAAGTTCTTGTTTAAGAAAAGTTCTGTTTAAAGCTTATATATCTTGTTTGGTTCATTACGTTTGCTTATACAGTTGAAACATTTTTAAATAATTGGAAAACTATATGTCTGTCTCATTTACAAATGGGTCTTTCAGGCCATGCTAGCTATGAGCCTGTTCCAAAACACACACTCACTTAATTAACACACTGTATTACAGGTATAGCTAAGAAGGTTCTATCTCATGTTAACTTACAGAGGGTAAAAGGTTATACCACAGTACATAGCATGAAAGAAAATTGTATTCTATTCTACTTAAGCAAACACTAATATGAGTTTAACTTAAAGCTTCAACTTTCTAAGATTGGCTGTTACAACCCTTGATGTTAAATTTGAATTCCAGTTCCTCAAATACCTATATCTAGATACCAAACATGACAGTAAGAGCAGCATCCTCAAACAATACTCTCTTGTGCAACATAACATGGGCATTTTTCTTATGCATCATTCTTTGGATGTGTCACATGATGCCGATCATCACTAAAAGTTGCACTGTAACTATAGGGGTGCAGTTTCATTTTGTGTCATCCCTTGGTGGATAAACAAAGTCTTGAAGAACTGTAGTGAAGTTAGCTTTGTTTCATTGTAGGCTCCAGTGGCAGGATTTATTTTTGCTTTTGACCTTCGGTTTTTATTTTGCCCCTTTGATTCCTGTTTGCTTGGCATACTTTGCCTTCTTGGTTTTGACCCCTTGCCCGTGATGACCGCATTTAAGCCTGCATTTTATCATTTCCCACATTTATTTCTGCCTCTCACAATAATCCTTGTGGTGTGGTAAAATGTAAGCTATGTCTATGTACAGATATGTAAATATAGCAAAAAAATCACAAATACATCTGCTGAGGCATTTAAACTTTCCACCACTGTAACATTCAAGTCATTCATTATATTTATGTCACACTATAGGCAGGTAGCTATACCACTTATTATTCTCGCACTTCATCACTGTGTAATGGTAGCGGGAGTTAAGCATTTTCCAAACAGACAAGCAAACAGGAAAATATTTCTTAAATCCCCAAAAAGTTAAGAGATAAGATAATTGTTAAAAATAGAGAATTTCAAATGTACTGTTATTGTGAAATTGGGAGCATATAGTATTTGTTATATTAAAGAAACAGGGAAAAAAGCTTGTTTCAGAATAATTATGTGGTAGAGGTTGTGTTCACAAGGATTAACTGAAAGAAAACTACAAGCCCTACTGAATCAGAGTGCTGAATTGTAATTTATGTAGTAAACGACATCTTTGCTGAGAGGAGCACATATTGTTTGATTTTGAATAATTATGTATGGACACTAATAAGAGGTAAACGCACTAACCACAAATAACTCAAATAGCAAAACTGTGGTGTCTACCCTGATAATGAAGTTATTGTGTTGAAATCTTTAAAAATCTTTGACCCACAGGCTTTCCGTCATTTATATGCACTCATGCTGCTTTTACGATTATACTGTGGAGTTTAAAAAAAATGATTTGCAAATAAGAGCACGGATATGTTATTTACCTTTGTTTTTAAGCTTTGAATGCATTAAAGGAAAACGAGGTCATGAACTTCATTTACTCAGTCAGAATGCTCTTTCATTCCACTGACTGTTTTCTGTCTCAACTAGAACACTTTTTGGAATTTGTAAGTCTTCTAAATCAAGTTACAATCTAGCTTCAGGAATCACTTACAGATTGTTATTTCAGCTATTCATAGTTACTTTGAATAGTTACTTAAAAGAAAATGAGGAAAAAAAATGTCAAGGCAAGTGGCTTTATTGCAATACCACCCATTCCCAGTATGCAGCATACAGTGGCATGAAATAACGTTCCCCAGGACTGTCGGTGCTACATATACATAAACACAAGACAAGTGCAAAACAAGTAATGAACTATACTTTAAACAGACAAATAAATAAATAAAAGGTAAATTAACAAATGGTAATACATTGAAATAGTAATAAATAAAACAATAATAATTAATAATAAGCCCACAATAGTAATACATTTAACAAATTTAATGCATATAAGTAAGCAGATCTGTTGACAGAGAGTTTTAAATCCAGATAGCCAAGTGGTTGAAGCTGTTACAGAAACTGGAAGAACTGATTTGGATGCTACAGAACTTTCTGACAAATGGAATTGAGACAAGGGGACCGTGGGAGGGGCAGGAGCACTTCTCCACAATGCTGTAGGCTTTGCAGCGGATGCAGCACCTCATAAAGATATCTTTCATGGAGGGTTAGGAACCAGCTAAGTTGAGTTAGTCAGTTGGAAAATGGATGGGTAAGACTTAAATTCATCTGCATCTGACATTGGACTAAACCAAGAAACTGCTTTAGAACATCTTGATAGCATTTTTGTGTGTTTGGTTTTGCAATCCTGTGTATGTGTGTTAGTAGCATTACTATAAATGTCATACATAAAGGTCTCTTTTGGGCCCATTCTACAAATTTGTTAGAACTATTCAGTTTTATACTGAACTAGAAAATATGATTTGGCATGTATTGGAGTATAGCTTTTCTGCAAAAAATTTATGGTCAGTCTTTGTTTATTTTTGCCTTTTTTGATCTCTCAGCTTGCTTGCTGTCTGTGATAAGTAGCAATTAGGAAACCCCATGGAGTTTGCATCACCATGAGACACAGAAATGTTCATGAACTTCGCGGAATTCTGTGATATGAGTTGAAGCCAATTGGTATTGAGTGGATTATAATCATGAAATAGTCTTTTAAAGGGAAGCGCCTGCCAGCTATGTTGCACTGATTATGGTGGCCAAATATGTGATCTGAGCTGTAAGGAAGCAATGCTAACGACTGCACCACTGTGCCTTAAAGAACAAGAGACACATGGCAAATTACCAGGAAAATACTCAGCGAATAAGGTCACTGGTGAATACAGAATATTTGCTGCAAAAAATGCTTTTCTGAACTTCACTGATCCTCACTGTGACCATGTGAATTAGTTCTGGAAACCCTAGAACTATGGAAAAATGAATTATGGATAAATAATGACTTTAAATTGGAGTGGAGAGACTCAGTGGTACTCAGCAGTGGTCTAGTGCTATGATGCTGGCTGGTTTAGCTTTGTGTCTTAGCGTCTATGAATAAGAAGAGAAAGGTTTATAGAATGATGGGCAAATTTTGCTTTGCCTGTTGTACAGCATATTGAAAGCAATGTTTTTAAAATAGGAAGACATTAATCTTTTCAACCTAGAAGTCTCCATTTCTTCTTGGATTTGGATCAAGTATTTGGGTAATTTCCAAAGCTTCCCTTTCTTAAGTTAGAAATACCTTCATTATAATTTTCAGATCCAAAGGTTTTCCTGACCGCAAGTTCAATTAGTGTTTCTCAGTAGCAGTTTTCTGTTATCTGTACTCTGCCAAGCTCCGTCATGGAAAGGCTCAGTGATGGATGTGTCCTATGCCTTGCTTTAGACTACCTAGAAGTCTAAATCAGAATGGGGAGACGTTAGGTGACAGTCTTAGTCAAAGGCCAGGCTACAGCTAATCTTCTGTTTATTTAGAAAGCAATCTACCACTGACAAGGTTATCAGAAGCCTAATAATTTAAGTGTCCACTTCTTTAAAACTCATGTATCACTCAAGGATTTAAATGATAGATGTGCAGAGAAACAGTTAATGATCTAGCTCTTCTTGACAGGCTCTTCCTTAACTATTGAATTGTTATAAGACAGTTTTAGAGGAAAATGCCACATGCAATCTGTTATGTTATTGCAAGAAAAAATGTGGAATGTTTTTAAAGTAAATATTTTCTTTCAGAGTAGAATGGTGTTCAGTCATAGGTATGTAACTTTGTACTTCAATGTATAGGCCTGCCTGAGACTTAGAAAAGTAAACTTTTAATTATTATGAGATTTGTTTCCTTTCTGAAAATTGAAGTAAAATTACAGAATTAAAAGTAAACACAGGATGTATAGCCCATGGGAGTTGGCCGAAGCCCTTTTGCTAAGGAGAAAACAGGAGTGACACCAGGGTGTGCATAAGAATGGAAGGTTACTGTCTTGTCTGTGCTGGTGTTCACCACTTGCATGATCCTTATTCAAAAGCTCAACGTCTCCACTGGACATGCTTCATTTTAATGTGGCAATGCATAGTACTTTATTTAAATAGAACTTTTTTCTTTTTTTTGTCAACAGGTTAAATTTGGCTTTTAACAAAACCTCCAAAAATAAATACGTGTATATATATATAAATATATATATATATATATATATATATATATATATATATATATATAGTGGCATCTGGCCGGGGCTGGAGCCCGGCCGGGACGCCCAGGAGGACCGGAGGAGGGCTTGTACCTCCTCCAGACCGCGAGGGGGCGACCGCCCTGGATATGTTGGAGGCCACGGGTAAAGGGCTTGGAAGCCCAGCCCTGTAGGGACCCGTGACCACCGCCAGGCGGCGCCCCGGTGCCTGTAGAAGTCTGGAGCCCAGCACTTCCGCCACACCAGGAAGTGCTGGGGGGAAGAAGACGGGGACACCCGGAGGGCTTCCGGGTGCGCAGCCGGCATTTCCGTCACACTGGGGCGTGTCTTCGGAGGAATGCCGGGAAGCAGCTGGAGCCCATCCGGGTTCCTATTTAAGGGGCCGCATCCCTTCAGTCAGCAGCGGAAGTCGGGTGGAAGAGGACGGAGCTAGAGAGAGGACGGGAGGCGGCCAGGAGAAAGGCGCAAGGACTGTGAGGCCTGGACATTGGGGGAACGGTGCAAGAGGCACTGGGGTTTGCGGTGCACGTAATTAACAATTGTAAATAGTGTAAATAAACAGTGTGTTGGGTGAAGTAATGATGTCCGTCTGTCTGTGTCCGGGCCAGCGTCCATAATATATATATATATATATATATATATATATATACACAGGTACCCGTCATAAAATTAGAATATCATGACAAATTTGATTTATTTCAGTAATTCCATTCAAAAAGTGAAACTTGTATATTAGATTCATTCATTACACACAGACTGATGTATTTCAAATGTTTATTTCTTTTAATTTTGATGATTATAACTGACAACTAATGAAAGTCCCAAATTCAGTATCTCGGAAAATTAGAATATTGTGAAAAGGTTCAATATTGAAGACACCTGGTGCCACAATCTAATCAGCTAATTAACTCAAAACACCTGCAAAAGCCTTTAAATGGTCTCTCAGTCTAGTTCTGTAGGCTACACAATCATGGGGAAGACTGCTGACTTGACAGTTGTCCAAAAGACGACCATTGACACCTTGCACGAGGAGGGCAAGACACAAAAGGTCATTGCTAAAGAGGCTGGCTGTTCACAGAGCTCTGTGTCCAAGCACATTAATAGAGAGGCGAAGGGAAGGACAAGATGTGATAGAACAAAGTGTACAAGCAATAGGGATAAACGCACCCTGGAGAGGATTGTGAAACAAAACCCATTTAAAACTGTGGGGGAGATTCACAAAGAGTGGACTGCAACTGGAGTCAGTGCTTCAAGAACCACCACGCACAGACGTATGCAAGACATGGGTTTCAGCTGTTGCACTCCTTGTGTCAAGCCACTCTTGAACAAGAGACAGCGTCAGAAGCGTCTCGACTGGACTGCTGCTGAGTGGTCCAAAGTTATGTTCTCTGATGAAAGTAAATTTTGCATTTCCTTTGGAAATCAAGGTTCCAGAGTCTGGAGGAAGAGAAGAGAGGCACAGAATCCACGTTGCTTGAGGTCCAGTATAAAGTTTCCACAGTCAGTGATGGTTTGGGGTGCCATGTCATCTGCTGGTGTTGGTCCATTGTGTTTTCTGAGGTCCAAGGTCAACGCAGCCGTCTACCAGGAAGTTTTAGAGCACTTCATGCTTCCTGCTGCTGACAAACTTTATGGAGATGCAGATTTCATATTCCAACAGGACCTGGCACCTGCACAAAGTGCCAAAACTACCAGTACCTGGTTTTAAGGACCATGGTATCCTTGTTCTTGATTGGCCAGCAAACTCGCCTAACCTTAAGCCCATAGAAAATCTATGGGGTATTGTGAAGAGGAAGATGCAATATGCCAGACCCAACAATTCAGAAGAGCTGAAGGCCACTATCAGAGCAACATGGGCTCTCATAACACCCGAGCAGTGCCACAGACTGATCGGCTCCATGCCATGCCGCATTGCTGCAGTAATCCAGGCCAAAGGAGCCCCAACTAAATATTGAGTGCTGTACATGCTCATACTTTTCATGTTCATGTTTTCAGTTGGCCAATATTTCTAAAAATCCTTTTTTTGCATTGGTCTTAATTGATATTCTAATTTTTTGAGATACTGAATTTGGGACTTTCATTAGTTGTCAGTTATTATCATCAAAATTAAAAGAAATAAACATTTGAAATACATCAGTCTGTGTGTAATGAATGAATCTAATATACAAGTTTCACTTTTTGAATGGAATTACTGAAATAAATCAACTTTGTCATGATATTCTAATTTTATGACCGGCACCTGTATATATATATATATATATATATATATATATATATATATATATACTAATAAAAGGCAAAGCCCTCACTGACTGACTGACTGACTGACTGACTGACTGACTCACTCACTCACTCACTCACTCACTCACTCACTCACTCACTCACTCATCACTAATTCTCCAACTTCCCGTGTAGGTAGAAGGCTGAAATTTGGCAGGCTTATTCCTTACAGCTTACTTACAAAAGTTAAGCAGGTTTCATTTTGAAATTGTACACGTAACAGTCATAACGGTTGATAACGGTCGACAACGTCCGCCATGTTGAACTTTCTTATTCATGGCCCCATCTTCACGAAATTTGGTAGGCGGCTTCCCTGCGCTAACTGAAACCGATGTACTTATTGATTTCGATGGTATGACGCCACTGTCGGCCGCCATATTGAACTTTCCAACATTACCAATTTTCCAACTTCCCGTGTAGGTAGAAGGCTGACCCCGTCTTCACGAAATTTGGTAGGTGGCTTCCCTGCGCTAACCAAAACCGATGTACATACTTATTTTGGTGGTATGATGCCACTGTCGGCCGCCATATTGAATTTTCCAAACGTCACAAATTCTCCAACTTCCCGTGTAGGTAGAAGGCTGAAATTTGGCAAGCCCATTCCTTACAGCTTACTTACAAAAGTTAAACAGGTTTCATTTCGAAATTCTACGCGTAACGGTCATAACGGTCAACAATGTCCGCCATATTGAACTTTCTTATTCATGGCCCCATCTTCACGAAATTTGGTAGGCGGCTTCCCTGCACTAACCGAAACCAATGTACATACTTATTTCGGTGGTATGACGCCACTGTCAGCCGCCATATTGAACTTTCCAACGTCACTAATTCTCCAACTTCCCGTGTAGGTAGAAGGCTGAAATTTGGTACTTATTTCGGTGGTATGATGCCACTGTCGACCGCCATATTAAACTTTTAACGGAAACCGATGTACATACTTATTTCGTTGGTATGACACCACTGTCGGCCGCCATATTGAACTTTCCAACGTCACTAATTCTCAAACTTCCCGTGCAGGTAGAAGGCTGAAATTTGGCAGGCTCATTCCTTACAGCTTACTTACAAAAGTTTAGCAGGTTTCATTTCGAAATTCTACGTGTAATGATCGTAACGGTCAACAACGTCCGCCATGTTGAACTTTCTTATTTATGGCCCGATCTTCTCAAAATTTTATAGGAGGCTTCCCTGCACTAACCGAAACCAATGTACATACTTATTTCGGTGGTATGATGCCACTGTCGGCCGCCATATTGAACTTTTCAACAGTCTTTGTTACTTATGGGCCCATCTTCAAGAAATTTGGTACACGGGTTCCCAACGCTAACTGAATCCTACTTACGTACATATATACGTCCATAGCCTGCAGCTCGGTCACCGTGTGAGGTGGCGTTGGGTCCCCCATCCCAACGCCTCCCACGTTGTTGGCTGCCTGCCTATATAAGACCATCCGTCGCTCCGGTCTCTACATTCCCTTCCTTGCTTCGCCACGGGATTCACGTCTCCCTACTGATAACTACAGCCTTTTTGTTTAATCCACAGCTTCTCCGCTGTTTTATTGTTTGTTTATTACAATTATAGTTATTGTATAGGTATTTTAGACTTACTTTACATTGCTCAGGTACCCATTTCCTTTATCATTCCAACCCCCATTACCATGTCTATCGAGGTGATCACTATCGATCAAAGAACTGTCACTTACTGAGTGGTTTCCATGCCCGGAGATGGCACCTACCTTTTCCATTCTCTTTGTTACATATTGCACGGCCATATCAGGCTCACTCTTGATATCCGGAGGAACATTGTGTCTTATGTATTGAATGACTGGGACAGGTTCAAGGTGTGGACTGATGACGGTACAGGAGATAATTATACTACACAGGAGCACTATAAGAATGAAATGCTTAAGCCCTTCACCTATGGTTCTGCATGTGAGTTGATGGCTGCCGCTGAATTGTTCGGTTGTCGCTTTCAAGTGTACCGTAATGGCCAAATATTTTACACCTTTCGACAACCGCCAATGCCTCTTAAACATCTTAGATTCACAGGTGACGATTTCAGTAGTGGACACTTTGATGTTTATGAATGTTTAAACTCTCAAAAGCTGGATGTGATTTTATTGATGAAACCGGTTGTGTGCTTACAACGCTTGACAGATGCCGAATGTCACTTCAACACAACAAATCCTGCAAATACTGTCGTAATTGAAACAAACCATGAAACTCAAACCGATTATGACAGCAGCAATCCAAGCTGTGAGATTTGAGACAAGATTACTGTTCACATGGCCAACTGTAAGTTACATGCTCAAGAGTAAGCTCAGCGCACAGCTTGGTAATGTTACAACCGGAGGGCTGAACTGACAACATGGTATACAAAGAGATCCTTAAATAATTATTGGCATATTTTCCCTCAGTTTAAAAAGGTTAAATTGTCTTCTTAATAAAAATTTTAAGGTAGTACTTCGCCGCTGCGTAGCGCGGGTATTTTGCTAGTATATATATATATTCAATGCATTCGTAGTCTGAATCACAATCTGATCGTGTGGGTGGTTACCTACCAGGTAACGCTTGTGGTTGGTCAGCAAGTCGGCTAACGTCCGCCATGGTGCCCTCTTTCAGTTGCGAGAAGCAGATCATAGAATGGTTAAAATATTAACCACAGGCATTACCTGGTAGGTAACCACCCACACGATCAGATTGTGATTCAGACTACAAATGCATTGAATGTGATTACCCCGATCTACAGACAGTCAAATAAATGAACCACACGCCATGGCGCAACGTAAGAGGCTTTGCCCGCTGACGCTGGTTCGATTCCCGAGAGAGAGTGCAGTGAGTGTGTATGCCTGATGAGCCCAGAATTAGGGCGAAACACGTGTCGCGTACTCTTTGCATTATTTGACAGTAAAAACTATTTCAACCATATATATATATATATATATATATATATACTATGATCTGAGAATGATTAAATGGAAAGAACATTATAAAGAAAATTTCTAACTTGGCAGTCACAGTCACAGTGAGATGTTTTGCAGGTATATTGCTGTTCGTATAAAGGACCCCCATAGCATTTCTTGACACATTTCTGCTGAGTGAGTCATTGAAAGTACTCACTGTTAGTGTGTCAGGGAGAGGATGTACAGCATTGTTCATAATGGCACTCAGTTTACTACCTATGGGAGGTCCAGATTGCATTCCATAACTGAGTCTGCACTTTTCATTAGCTTGTTGATTTGCTGGACCTCTTGAAGAGATGTTACCAGCACACCACAGCATAGAAACTCACAATGGTAATCACAGAGTTGTAGAAGATGTAAAGGATGTCAACAATATTAAAGGAACACAATCACCTAAGAACAAACAGCCTGCTCTGCCCTTTCTTACATTGTTCCTCTGTCTTACAAGGCCAGTCCAACCTGACATTGCTTTGGGCTCTCAAGTTCTTGCACCACCTCTACGTCCACTCCTTGAACAGTGACCTGACATACAGGCTTTATGGTGTAGTGAAAGTCAATAACTAGTTTCTTTGTTTGCTGATATTAAGTTGCAGGCAATTATTTTTGCACCAAACAACAAAGTCTTTCAACTGACACCTATGCTCTGTTTCATCCCCCTTATTGATACAAGTACAGAATCATATGACAGTTTTTGCAAGTGAGCTGATGTGGTGTTATAGTTTTAGTAAGAGGTTTAGACAGTTAAGAGAAAAGGAGACAAGACTGTTACTTGTGGTGCTCCAGTGTTGCTGAAACTCACTTTATATTTAATCAGAAACAATAGCAAATAAAGAAATAACAAAGTTTTTAAGTGTATTGAAACGATCAATTGGTTTATTTAGATTTTTCCTTCTTTCCTGGTTCTAGTCCCTTCAAATTTGAAACATTTAGCCACAGAATCAAATCTTTTTTTTTCCAAAGCCATCTCTAATTTTCTTGGTGCCAATTTCTTACTTCCTATTTGCATCTATTGCATATATGGACAACCTGCATCTTTGATCGCCCACTTTTATAGGCCGTTATCAGTGGTATTCAAGTAGAAATGCGTTCTTTCTGCCAGTGCAGCACCATATTCATTTATTTTTTCTTGTGTCCAGTAATGTAAGTCTCATGACTTCAACTTGCCCTGAAAAATGTTCATGGTGAATCCGTGTATGACTTGCAGCTAAAAAAATGAATTGCATGGAAACAATTACAAAGCTAACATTAAATAATCCTCCCATTTTATCAAAGCTTTACTCTTCTAGTAAAATGCAAAATATGATCCAGAATATGTTCCACATGCTAGACATGAAGTAAATACAGAGCAAGATGAATTTCACTAATACACAAACTTTGCAGGTTAATACATAAAGGAAAAAAGTAATCCCTTATTTGAAATTTTCTTATTATTTGGTTTTGGGTCATGTACAGTCTAAGTAGGAGCCAGTCTTGCAAGGGCTGCCATTCCATTATAAGGTACACTCACATATCTGCGTGGAGTTTGCATGCCTGACAATTTGAAACTGCTGGGTTCAAATAACGCCACTGCCTCTTTGGTTTTCTCCCAGGGTGTGCATTTCTCCAGGTAACCTGTTTTTCCATTCTCATCCCCCAAAAAATGTGTTAGACTGATTAGTGACTGAAAATGGGCCTGGCATGAGTGACTGTGAGTGTGTCCACTGATGGACTCCAGCCCCCTACTTGGAAAAGGATTGAGGGTGTTTAAAAGTGCATGAATGGAGATGACAGCTGTTATTTAAAATCTGTTTAATAATGATCTTGAGGAACAAAAACAAAAAAAAACCATCAAGTAAATTCAACACAAATGTTAGAAACCATTTCATCAATCAGAGTGTTCTAGATATAAGATACATAGGATGTGGTTGAAAGGAGAAACCTGAAGACTTTCAGAAAGTACAGTAAACACTTGATTTAACAAAACCTGATTTAACTCATTTAATGGAAATTATCTGGTGCTGCCAAAATTTCTCTGGGTATGACAAATTATGCAGGCATTTATGGTTTTAACATCTGCAGAGTTTCACTTGCTCTTTGCCTGGCTTTACACAATACTTGATACTGTATGTGTTGCTCCCACAAATGATTATTCATTTTTCTGCTAGAAGTACAATTTATGCTTGTGAGGAAGCCAACACTAGTTTGCTACTGTTGGCTTCTTTATCAAGATACTAGACTATATATGTCTCAACATGTCACTTGTTAGCTATTGCTCTCTTACTACTTGACGCTAAACCTGCAAAAATTTTATTGCCAGTCTTTATGTTGTTTTTTACCTTTTCTGATCACCTCTATAATTGAAAAGCTTGACACAGACATTTTTTATTTTTTGGTTTTCTTTAGCATAATTCTAATATTAGATAAATGGCATCTAAGTGAACAAATATCACATTTAATTTTTTTTTTAATTATCTAATAAACAAAATTCTAGGGCAGCACGGTGGCACAGTGGTAGCGCTGCTGCCTCGCAGTTAGGAGACCCGGGTTCGCTTCCTGGGTCTTCCCTGCGTGGAGTTTGCATGTCTCCACGAGTCTCCCCGTGTCTAAGTGGGTTTACTCCAGGTGCTCCGGTTTCCTCCCACAGTCCAAAGACATGCAGGTTAGGTGCATTGGCGATACTAAATTGTCCCTAGTGTGTGCTTGGTGTTTGTGTGGGTGCCCTGCGGTGGGCTGGCGCCCTGCCCAGGGTTTATTTCCTGCCTTGTGCCCTTTGTTGGCTAGGATTGGCTCCAGCAGACCCCTGTGACCCTGTAGTTAGGATATAGTGGGTTGAATAATGGATGGACAAAGTTCTACACCACCAACTGACAATGTGTAAAAAAGTAATCACCCCTAGTTAAATCAGCCCAGATAGAGTCAGCTACTCGAATATAGCTAGGTTTGGTTACAGCCAGCTCTGCTTCATATAAACCTCACTCATTTTGACCATTACCATCAAAGAGTCAAATTGCCCGCACAAAGAATCAAACACATAATGCCACGATCAAAGGAAATTCCAGAAAAGATAACAAAATAAAAGTTATTATGTATCAGACTAGAAGGGACTAAGGCTCTGCGACTCCACTGAACCAAAGTAGAAATGGTAGCAGTTTACATTACCAGACACTCAGCCATTTAGAGTTTATTGTTAATTTTCAGGTTTATTTTGCTTGTTAAAGGGGTGGCATGATGGTTCATGGGTTGGTGGTGCTTCCACATGGGACTAGTGTTCTGGGTACAAATGTTGTGCCTGTTCTTTGTCTCTATGGAGGTTTCACATTCTTGCTGTGTTTATATCTGCTTTCCTCTTTCATTCCCAAATGCTTAAAGTTAAGTCCAGTGGCAATTCCAAATTGGATCAGCGTTAGTTGAGCCCTCAAATGGACTGGTGGCCCAGTCAGGGCTGCTGGGATAACCTGATTTGGATTTGGTGGGTTTGAAAATGGTGCTTCGTTATGCATTTGGTAAAGAGAAGCTGACAAGATAAACTGGGCCAAATGGCCTGTATGGCCTGATTTTCCCTTTTTACGTGTCATTTGGTCCTTTTTCAAGGAGATTAACGAGGTGTACACAATCAGCAAGCTATATTAACTCTATTATATACAGAACATTTGTGAGAATAATGTTATTATGCTATCATAAAGGCAGTTAATACAAGCAAAATATTTAAAAAGAATTCACTTTTAAGGATTAGAGTATTATGGATTTTCATTATTACAGACGGTTGTTATTATATGCAGCATATTATGGTTGGTAATGAAGATGATTATATCAATAATTATGTTGAAAATTAATTGTAATTTTCCAACCACACAGAATTATTTATTACTTTTGAGCTCTAAGAAGATTCATTGATTTTCTCACTGACATGCAGTTTAGACCTCACTTTCTAGTAGTAGCTTAGCCACTACACCATGATTGTAGCTGGGTAGCATTGGAAGGTATTTAAGCTTGAAGAATTTTTTTTTTTTTTTGAGGTATCAACTGACAAGTCTTCAGTTTTTTTCTAACTGAGACTCTGCTGATCCCTAAAAGGCATGAGTTCAGGTCTCTGAAGCACAGCCTTCTGATTGCTGTGGTCTAAGATTAATGGCCACTAATGCTTTTGTTTGACAGGTCAGTTTATTCACTGTTGCATATATGTAAAAACGTGAAGAGCTGATTATTTATGTGTATTATAGTGTGTTTTCTCAAATTTTTCTTCATTAAAAATTAAGCTGAAGAAGGTACTTAGAGCTGTGAGTTTGACCTCTAAATCCCTGAGGAACTTAAAGCAATATCACCATAAATCTTTTTACAATTTCAGTTGACATGGTATGTAAACATTTAAAGGACTGAGGTGGCATGAATGTGTGAAAGAAAGATGCCCTTTGTCTTTTGAGCTTTAGAAAAGAAGGTGAAAACCTCAGCAAAACTTTTATCTGTGACATTTACTTGGGTATTACCATATATATCCAGACTTTTTGTTGGTGTGAAGATTAATAACATGAAGATCCTAATTGAAATTTGGAATCCTAATATTAAAGAAAATTGTTAAAATATCTATTTTGACACAAAGCGTCCTGGTTGAATCTCTAACCCACAACTGCAAGTAGTATTTAAAAATATTTAAAAAATGGACTTTCTCCCTATCCTTTGACTGTGATTCAGTTGAAATGCAGAGTTTCAAATAGAGCCATAGTCTTGTTATCAACAGGTTCATCTCTAACTTTACCATCTTACAATCATGCTTGCTGTGATGGAACCCATTAATAAAGCATAACATATTTTTGGCAACATACAAAAGCAATTGGTCTGGTTTTCCTAATGTAACTGGTGCACTAACTTTACTGTACTCATATTGCAATAAGGGCAAAAATGAAACTGCTCTTGTTAACCATAAGCAGTTACATTCTATTAATGCACAAGTCATCCATGATACCAAGATGAGACTGAGAAACGTTGCGGCTCAGTGTCCTAAATCAAACGCATGATTAATTTATTTTGAGGCAACTATGGCAGACGTGATGGTGCTGAACATGGTGGCTGGGTTACTGGTAAGGTAACTGGCTGAACCCTTGGTTTTTCATATGGCTTGTGCTATTCTTCATAACCGTAATAATTCCTTTACATGTACTAGGTGATAGCTACCCACTCAGATGCTTGCGCCTTATGCTTTTCCTCATCCCTGCGCTTCAATGCCATGCCAAGCATGCCACAGATGCAGAAGGTGGTGTCTCGATGCATCAAAAGGGAGGCTTCTCTGCCAGCAAACGTAGATCTGCAGCATAATGTATGAGGCCGATTAGCCTAGTCTATATATGGTTGTCTGAGGATGGCAACCGGACAGGATTCAAGGCACATTCATGTATATGCATTTACAAGATGATTGGGATTTATAAAGGTAAATTGTGTAGGAATATGTGTAAGCCAGGTTGTGTAAATCAAAGTTTTTTAGCATATGCATTTTCCTGTTTTTTTTTTTTTTTACACTTACTTTCACATGCAAATCCATACAAAGTTTTATAAATGAGATCCAGGAATGGATTTTAAGGGAAAATGTAAATTCTATCTTCAACTCTCTTATAAATAATATATGTAAACAACTGTAATAAGTTCAGATATAGAAAGTTAGCTTGGAAAAACTCAATTGCCAGTAGTAATAATGTAGAGACAGGAAGAATGTGCAAATTCTACCCAGAAAATGATCGTGCTCAGAATTTAAATCAAGGACTTTGGATCCATGTGGTGAAACTGTTATGCTATCATGCAGCTAAAAAATCTGTTTTGTTTATAGTATTATTCTCTTTGCCTTTTTATATTCCCTTTGCTCTGCTTTATTCCTAACTCCACATGATTTTCGTTTGCAGATAGAGCTTGCTAATTGAGAACAACATAGCATACATGTCAGTATATGTGTTCTTCCAGAAGTTCAAATGAATAGATTTCCAGGCTAAACACTAATTAGCTAACATGCCTTTGAAAGCATATCTTTTAACGTATCCCAGTTGTATTCTCGGAATTTCATATAAATAGTATTTTTTTAGGTTCAAGCATATTGCCAAGAATATGGGTTTAATAGATTTGGCATATGAATGCTTGATTTTAAGTTAAAAGTTCGTTTTTCTGGCATTTTCTAACATTTTCACTTTTTTCTCTCATAGCCAAGTATGACTCATTTATTCAGAAATAATAGGTTTTGGCTTCACTGCATAATGAAGTGTTATATAGTATATGGAAGGCAGCATTAGGTCCATGTTCGCCGACAACTGAATCCCAGTGAACACTTTGCCTTTCAGAACCTGTTGTACCTTTCTCCCTTTGGGTATTTAAAAGCAGTTATTGTTTTTTTGTTTAAGTCTAGAGTTAGAATTGCTTTCTGGGAGGTAGAGAATTTTGTTTTACATTCTTGTTATTGTTAAAATAAATCTATCAGCTGCATGTATTTATTTAGAAATTTTAGAACCTTGTGCACATTCTGAATTAACAGTCTGCATTCTATTAAGTAAATATTGGTAACACTTTAATTTGGGTACTGCAAAAAGGCATCTATTATTCATTTATTCTTATGTAACAAGCTCTTAACATATAGGGTTTGGGTCTTCATAACACTTACAAACATTCAATAAAGTATTTATTTCTCTCTGCAACGTGACCTGCTAATAAACATTCACTTTGAGTGGTCTGAGGTGACTTAACTGAGGCACATTTTTCTTGATATTACATATTTAGTAAAAGACCTGTGAATCCTTCATATGAACAAGTGATTTTACCATCATGTCACTATATGACACAGCACAGACATGAATAACCCATCTATTTATTTTTTATGGTGTTATAAAGACCCAAAGAAGCCTTTATTAACGTCTTGTTACAGAAGAGTAAATGAGTAATAGATACTTTTTTCCAGTGTGTAAACTAAAGTGTTACCTAAATATTAAATACATTGTGACAGATAGAGGGCGTTCCTCTTGAACCCACAGACAATATGCCAGACACCAGGTAAAAGTCCAATAGTTTGACTTTTTATTAATTTTCAGTGCACAAAGCACCCACCTCTCCACAATACTCATAAACAATAACACAATTCTCTATAATCAATAAACACTCCACCACTCCCAGACGCGTTGCCACCCTTCCACGCAGCTCAGCTCGACGTCTGAGATTTCCCATCGTCCTTTTATAGTCCCTTACCTGGAAGTGTTTCCAATCCTTCAGTCCATGTGACTTCCTATCTCTTCCGGGTCAGATAAAAAGTCCTCTTCTTCATCCCGGAAGTACGTCATTTCCCTTGTCGCTTTACCTACGACGTACTTCCGGGTTATAGGACACATACAACTCTTTGGGCCTCCCTGCACCATCCTCTGTTGGCCCCTGTGGTATCCAGCAGGGCTGTAAAGGAAAACTCCATCGTCCATGATTCCCTACTGGTATTCGGGGCACTTCCATGCTGCAGGGAGAGCTCCACCTGGTGGCCTGGGGGTATTGGCCGGGATGACAAGTCGGCCATAGACCACAACATTTATTAGGGAATAATTCTTTAAACACTATAGCATTTTTCTTACATATAGAAGGTGGAGGTGTTAATCTGATTCATTATTACCTTAATGGCATAAACATACTTATGTGTACAAGAACGCAAGAACAGAGGAGCCAACTGAATTTTGATTCATATAATAAACTAGCTGAAATACCCCTGAAATTTCCCAGGAGGAAAATAAAGTGGTTTTTTTTATTGTTTGAGAAAAATATAATTAAAAAAAAAAACACAACTTTAAAAATAAAATAAAATTAACAAACAATGTGCCTTGTTATATACAATGTTTTTAGATTTTCCATCTTAGCCAATATATACAGGTTCTTAGGACTCCCTACCCTTGAACATGCCACATAAAGTTGTCCATGTAAGAAATAAGCTGTGTCCAAATTGATTCCAGCAATTTTCAATGATTGTTCAAAGCGTCAAGTGGATGATAACAGACATACAAGACCGAATCTCCAATTAGTCTCTTCCAACTGAAATTGTTTTACAATTAATTAAACTTTAAATATTTTACCTATATAAATAAATATTATAAGTTAAATATCATAGCTATATTGGGTTTATACTTTACCTTTGATTTGAATTAAATTAGTTTTTTGATTATGAACTTATTAAAAGAAAAATTCCTTTTTTTGTGAAAAAATTGTAACACCAACACATTAGCAACAATGTTGCAAAACAAATGACATTTAGTTCATTAATGAATAAAGAAAAATTGCAAAGAGAGCCAATGAATCCAGAAAATAAATATAGGATGTTTAAGGTAGATAAAAATACAATTGCTTACTTATCTTATATATAATATAATAGATAGCCTATTTTAATCAAAATATAATTGTGGAATACATTCAAAGTAGTGTAAAAATGATGGGAAAAGCGAAGCCTTTTTTAAGGTTTTTTGACAGATTAATTTTTGTTTTATGGTGTAGTAATAAGTTTTTACATGCAGAATTTTTGACAACATAAAAAAAGGTCAATTAAATTAATATTATTATTAGGTTGATTTATTTCTATTAACACTACAACATTATTACTATATGAATAATGCAAGATGAAAATATAGTTAACAAAAACAAACATTAAACGTCAAACAAATAATACTACAGATTTTTCATGATAAAACTGTCAATTGCTTTTATGGAGCACACCAGAAACGTTCCGAGTGTCAACTGGATGATAACATACATACAAGACCACAAGACTGTTACAGTCTGCTTTATATATAAGATATATATATATATATATATATATATATGTATATATATGGTGGCTCGAGTCATAAAGACAGAATGAGTCCCAAAAATAGGTGGGATGCCAACCCGGCCAACTCTATTTAATTTCAAAAGCAACAGGCACGCGGTAGTGGTCAAAAATAAGGAATGCTGGCAGTCACGTGCTGTTCTCCCTCTGGTGGTCATTCCAAGTGTCAACTGGATGATAACATGCATACAAGACCGCAAGATCACCCCCCCACTCTACAGTATTTTTAGTCGACCAATAAGAAACATGTGTACCAAGTTTCATGAAAATCGCTCCAGCTATTCGGAAGTGATGCTGGAACATACATACATACATACACACACACTTACATTGACTTTTATATATATAGATTTGAAATGATTTACACATGGATCACTTTACAGTTATTGATTTTTGGTAATGTCTTTCAAATTAAAGGGACAATGTAGAGATAGTCGGTAGATGGCTATGTGAACTGGGTCACTTATCATATGCTCAAAATTATTTGGCCCACACTAATGGTACAAAGAAAGTCTTACCAATGTAACATTTTATGAGCATACGCTGGTTTGGCATCCTAATTATAACTGGTTTCTAGCTACTGTCAAATGTTGTTTGGAACTCTGGCTTTTTATAAGGCTCTACTTGGAAGAAGCAATATTAGAGAATAGATGGTTGGGCAACAGGCACTCAAAGTACTGTAAATCAAAATGAGTCACCAATACACATGATTAAAATAAATTCTAATACCCTATGATACTGTACTTGACCGTTTAGGGTGGCTGTGCAGTTGAAGCTCCACAATGTTTTTTTAATGCATTGCTTTTTAATGCTCAGCATTAAATTGACCTGACCTGCTTAATGATGGCTTATTTCAAAAGGAGTGCATGGACCTAGATTTAAAAAAACTGGATCGAAAGCAATCTGCTCTGTAAATGTCTCTTCAATGTACAGTACCTAACATGTGCTGTTCATCTTTTTTAAAGTAATTTCTTGTCTTCTTTTCTTTATTAAAAGCCATCAATATTCTTGTTGCCGTTTACAATTTGTATAAGGCAGAAAACATAATATCGTAAGTTATGTGGTAGTTTGAGAAAAATATATGGTAATTTAAAACATTTTTATTTGCCATATTTGTAAAATAAACACAGGGAAACAAGAAAAAGGTTTGGGGATCCCCCCCATATACTTGAAACAAATGATTGCAAAAGAAGGTTTTTACAGACATGAGCTCAAAACAGAACTGAATGTGGATGCACAATAGCTGACATATGCTGTATACAGTAAACAGGCAGGCAGGAAGTAATGTAATAGATGGGTGGAATCCTGGGAACTAGAAATAACATCAAGTAATGCAGGATCTTGAATACCGGAAAAGAAAGTGACGGAGGATGGCTTCTGAGGACCGGAAAAGGGTTTATGAGGTGGGTTCTTCTGCTGGTCTGCGGAGGGAAAGGAGAAATAGTTAGCAGGTAGGCAGCAAACTGTCTCCTATGTGCACGTGTGTAGCAATATAAAACTAAAAATATTACTGTTATTGTATATTTGTCTGATGCCTTTATCTAAGACAACCTGTATGATCAGAATTCATTGCAACTATTTGTTAACAATAGTTAAGTGACTTTCTCAGGGCCAAACAGTAAGTAATAGGCAGGGATTAAATTGGCAGATTTGTGCTTTATAGTCCAATGCCTGAGGCAATTTATGTATGTATTAAAATGCAGAAGTTCTGTTATTTCTTTCATTTTAAGTTAAGTCACCTTCTTTCTCACTACCCACAACTACATCTTTGCAAAAATCCAAAATGAGTTAATCAGATTTCAACTCAGACAGTCTTACCTATTATGGCTTTTGCAACTGTGACACGGTTCTGGTTACGCTTTACACCATGCTGTAAAATGTTCACTACGCCATCTGTTTCCAGACCCTAAAGTGAACATGTGAGATGACTTAATGCACTTTATAAAACCACAATGCTTGATAAAAATTCCACTCTTTATTGCAGTTAGAGTGGGATTTGGTTCTTCTCATAACCTGTAGCTTTTTGTTCATTGACTAATATGTGGGAGATCAAATAATTTATTGTAAATTTAACAGTTCTACTGACTTCCTAGTGGCTCACATCATAAATTGGTACTGAACAACGCATTCCTGAAATATGATGGGTGGCACTGCTCCCTCACAACAAGGAACAAGGGCTAGAGTATTTAGGGAGGGTGTAGTGGTCAGTTAAGGGGAATTTGCAGAAGAAGCATCAGTGAATTTTGATTTTGATTTCCTTCCATGCTGATCATCATAAAATGTTGCTGCTGCATCTTACTGCCAAAGCAAATCTTATAAAATGACAGTTTTACAAATCTAAAGAGCTTGATGTAACGTATTTACAACATAAATAGATAAATAAGTCCAAAGTAATAACTAGATGTAGTGATAAAAAAAGTGTGAGGCTTATATCATAAGAATGTATAAAACATCTCTGAGGTGTCCAGTCAGCCTCAAGCCTAATATAGGATAACCATGCATAAAAAAGTGTATAAAGAATAATTAGTTTATTACATAAATTAATGAATTCTCTGTGTATTCCATTTCTATGTCATGGAGAGCTAAAGCCTTGGAAGCATCAGGCATAAGGCAAGAATCAGTCCTGAAACAAAGTGCACACCCATTTTTAAGCATGCTTTTGAAAGACAGGATAATGAGCAAAATCCACAAAGAGAGTTTATAATGGAATATTTGAATTCTGGAGCTACTGTATAAGGGAGTGTTATCTCCATCTACTGTCAGTAACCCAAATAACAATGTAAGTTAATTGGCGATTCATAACTGCCCCCATTTGATTTGTGAGGGAGGAAATGTGCATGAGTGGGCTATTGATGAACTGACACCATGTCCAGGATTTGTTCTTGCTTTGTGCCTAATGTTGGCTCATGATCCCTAATGTCCTGATTCAGATCAATCAGGTTTGAGAATCTTGTGTTACTTATGCACCCCACGAGAAGCACTTGCAATAAAGATATCATTTAATTGACTCTCGCTTCATCCAGTTCTCCGTTATTTACTTTCTGTTCAGGTTCCTTAATCTTGATGGGCATAACTGTGACCAAACTACTTAACACATTTCTTTGAAGCATTTGTAGATTTCTATTATGATGAATGGTAGCTTTTTGCATGATAACATTACACGAAATAATGTTATTGGACAGTTGTTAATCACAGTGTAGTGAATAATCTATGTTGAGATCACACAATCTCTTGATACACTTTTTAGTGCATTTGCATGTAATACGAAACCAAGTCATCATTTGTGTCTGTCTGTCCACATGAAACGACTCAGCTCTCAGTGGGCAATTTTTTTTAGAGGTTTGGCACTGTGGCACACTAATTCTTCAATAAAATGTGTTAGGTGAACCCAATTTTTGTTAAGATATCTCAAATAGAGCACATTGTATTCTTATTTGAGAATTTCAAATCTTCCATTGAAAAGCATTGACAAATTTTCAAGCTCATCTACCTTTAAAAGTAGGTTAGGCTACAAATTTTGTCTTCTTTATTCTTTTATCTCCAATTATGAAAAACATTATAATGGCCACACAAGCAGAAACATCAAATATTGCATTAGGGGTGCATTAAATAGCTACAGTTTAACCTCTGTAGACTTGTTAGCTAGTCTAGAAAAACAAGATTGACTCAAGAATTTCCACTAACAAATAAATTTGCATTCATTATTCTGTTTAATGTACAGAATGAGATGCAGAGAGATGAGATCTGTCCTGGTAGCACTGGATCCATTTGTGAATCATCTCATTCAGACCATATGCTTTAATTATCAGTTTAGAGCAGCCAGGTAACCTTGCACATGTCTTTCACATAAGGGAGAAAAAGCCCAAGCAGATATTAGGGAAGGACATGCAGACTCTTTATGGAGAGTGACCAGGCCAACATTGAAACTTGAAACTGGGAGGCTGCAACCCTAACTGCTGTAGTATTATGCTGCCCATTCATTCATGCATTCATTCATATATTCCTTACAAATCCACTTATTCCATTGCTAGGAGTCTATCCTGGCAGTATTGTATACTAAGCAGATTGGATAAAGAGAAATTTAAATGCAAATTCAGGCTCATAAATATGATAATGAGTTCCTTCTGTACAGTTTTTTTCTTAAAAAATACCTATTGAATGCTCTGTTTTTGCTTAGGATTGTTAATTAGTAGTAAAAGAAAAATGCCATATTTATCTAGAAAAATGATAGTAGTAAAATATAAATAGCTGAAAGTGATTACATTGTTTTCCCTAAATAATGATGTCTATAATAACTTTATGGTCATTTCTACTATTTTATAGAAGGTCATTTAATAATACCATAGTAATAAAAAAAACTAATTTTTCTTCCATAATGTTGCTTGCAAACAGACTCAAATGCAAGACAGGAACTAAATTGATGCAGGATTTCAGTTTTTTGCAGGACGATTCTTACACAGACACACACACACGCACACACACACACACACACACACAGAGTTTACAGATACAGTTCATCGAACCTGAATGCAGAAGGAGACTAAAGTAATGGAATAAATTACAAATGAATACAGCAAGAATGATCAAACTGCTGGAAACTGAAGCCTGTTCCCTGGCGGTGGGGCAGAAGTACTAGCCGTTGTGCCAAACTTCCCCTAAATGTAAAACTATAAGTCATTTTACTATATTTCTTTAGTTTTTCATACTGGTATTCAGAAGTGACTGTAAAAGTGAACTACTTTATATTTGCTGAGCTTTCTTAACTGGCCTGTTTCTGAACATTTTACAGAACTACATTCACATCATCAAAAACTAAGAAGGCGCCTGACAGACTGTAAAAGTGTAAAGTTAATTTACAATAAATTAGAGTGGTAGGTGAATTTTAGATAATGTAAAAAAAGCCGTAAAATTAATAGGCGTGTAAAACATGCAATGTCTGGCCATTACTTGACTGTTAATCATTTATAGTTGTATTAATAATGGAGCTGCCTGACTGTTGAGCAGCTGTAGCCTGAAACCATAGTAGGTGAAATGCAATCGGTTCAGTGTAAACCAAGGTGTTTCACCTGAAGCAAACCCCGGGTTAAGTCATGACTGACAGGTATGATATAAAACTTAAACCCCTTCATCAGCCATCTCTACTGATCGCTCGTCCTTTCTTCAATGAATTTTTCACTATGCTCTTTGAAATGAATATCCCTCAGGAGGCTTGGCAATATCATCTACAACACGGAGGATAATTATTTCTCATAACTATGCCATCAACTTAATTAGGTGCAAGAGGATTTCTTCTGCATTATTTACACTTCAAGCATATATAAGATTAATATTCATTGGTTGTTGACTTTGCATGTCCCTTTACACTTTTTCCATGTTGCCCCAAATTTTTCTTTCAAAGACCAATATCAAGTCAGTCAGTCCTGGTTCTTAATTATGCTCTATAATGATGTGGAATAAATCTTTGATGCACACAGGAATAGATTTTTTTTTTTGAAATGGGGCCAAAAACCCCATTAATTGCAAATCTTATTAAAAATGAAAATAACTAAACTTCTCAGAGACAGAGATTGGTTAGATTTAGTATCAAACTACAGAGCTAGAGTTGAAACTACAATATATCTGCTAGCAAACATGAAAATGTTTTTCTTGGATTCATCTTGTGAAAATGTGATTGTGTGCTAAACTGAGAAACAGATTGATTCCTAATGAAACAGACTCGATGAACATCATGATTGCCTCTCAAACCTTGTTAAAAACATTCTTGGGGAATGTTCCTGTATGTTGGCTGTTGTAATATCATTTGACTGAAATATTAACTAATACAACCTATTCTCACTTGTCGGACTGAATGGAGCAAATTCAAAATAAACAGTTATATTGTCTCCTAAGACTAACCTCCTGATTATCTATGTGTCACATCATCAACAGATGTGACTGCTAAAAGTTGAAGCGGATGAACAGAGGAAAAACTAGGATACCTTACTCTCTAGCTTTCTCTCCGGGGACTTGGCTGAAGGTGACTAGGATAGCTATGATGATAGCTGAGGCTTGGCTTATGGCCAGTTTAGGATGTATTTCCTTCTGATGTCTGAGAGTGCTCTTGTTGTCAAGCCTTCGTCTTGCACATGCAGTAAATTTAGCGGTAAGTTTTGAAGGTTAACAAAAAAAATGAAGTAAATGGACTAAAACTCTAAGGTGGTCCCTTATAGTTTTGCATTGTATTGTCTATTTATAACCAGATGGGAAACCCACGCATTGTTAAAACATTGTCACCAAGGACATAGCACAGCTGTGCCTGTCCCCCACTCCTAAGAAAGAAAGAAAGAAAGAAGTATGTTTTAATAGCCACTCCTTTTAAAAGTCCATGCCACTAGGAAACACAATTCTTTATTCTACTGGAGTTTCCATTGCCATGGATAATGTGCTAGAGGAATTATACTAATATTTCAAAAACAGTATTTCTTAATTGTACAATTATTTACTGTGAAAAGTGGTGTTGCTCTGTTCTTTACAGAAATACCATTTAATAAATGCAGTTCAGTCATGTTCCCATATTTAAATTGTTATATAATTGTCACAATTTGAGAATACTGAATTGACAGTTACTTCCTAATTCATACTTAACTAATGCTCTATTAAAGCTGTAGATTTCATTCTTTCAGTAATTTTTTTGACCCCTTCATTAGGTGCAGAGACTCAAAGTGAAAAATGAAAAACAAAAGTGATAGATGTGTAGAACTGCAAATACAGCATTGAAAGAATAACAAAAATATCAAAATAGAAAAACAAGCAAAAGTGCCTGCTCCAAATATTAGTCTGAGTGAAATATTCACTTTGCTATGGTGTGATTGACCTGAGCTGGCACATACATTTGTGTGCTGTTCTTTTCTTAACTCTAGTACTGGGTCATCCTTCATTGGATCTGTGATCACTTGCTCTCCTACCAGCGACTGGAGCAGTCTGGTTTTATGCCTAAGAAGTCTACTATTGACCGCATCCTAGCACTGTGGGTTATCATCAAGTGCAGAGTTACTTTGCAGCCTTTTTCGATTTTCCTAAAGTGTTTGACTCAGTTGATCGAGCTGCCTGGTGGGACATCCTTAGGCTTTGTGGGATCCCCCCAGAAGTTGCTGGATGTCAAGTATACTGGTACTGTGAGTGCTGTGCAGAGTGTAGGCAGAACCTCTGCCTTTTTCCTAGTTGATACTGGGGGTCATCAGGGGTGTGTTCTTGCTCCTATTCTGTTCAATGCTTGCATGGACTGGGTGTTGAGCAGGGTCGTGCAGCCCATTGGCTATGGGGCATCTGTTGGTGAAAAAAGATTTACTGATCTTGACTTTATGGACAATGCTGTGGCAGAGTCAATATAGACTCAGATCTGAACGAGGAGTCTTAGTGTCTAGGCTTGCAAGTGTCCTGGGTAAATACTAAGATCCAGGCCTTTAATATTCTCTTGGGCACAGCCATCAACAGTGTGCCCTTTTCCAAAGGGAGTGTCAACCTTGTCGAGAGGTTTACTTACCTCGGCAGTGAAATCCATCTCTCTGGTGACTCTTCCTATGAAGTCAGTAGACAGATTAGGAGAGCATGGAGGGTCATGAGGTCAGTGGAAAGAGGTCTGTGGCACTCCCGATATCTGTGCAAAAAAATGATGGTCCAAGTCTTTAAAGTCCTGGTGCTTCCTGCTTTGCTATATGACTGTGAGACATGGATACTATGCAGTGACCCGAGACAAAGACTGAACTCCTTCGGTTACTGGGTCTATTCACAGAATCTTTGGATACCGCTGATTTGACTTGTATGATATGTCAAACAGGATGTTGCTCACGTAGTCCCTAATGGGGCACATTACTTTGATTGTGAAGGAGCGTTAGTTACAGCCATGTGACGTGATTCCCCAAGGATGATCTGGCTCGCCAAGTTCCTCATTGTTGAGGACCCGAGCAGCTGAACCGCTGAAGGGGATGCCCACGTAACACCTGGATGTGGCAGATAGATTATCATTTCCAGAGGGTGGGACTGAACCATGTGTCTGCCTTGGGAGTTGCCAACCAGGATCCCAAGCTGTTTCATTGTGTGGTGGGTGCAGCAACGCACTGTACCAGTACATGCTCCTCATCCTGACTTGACCTGACCTTTTCTTTGGTTTGTTGGTGACTAACGTGTTTGTTCAGTAATTTAATACTGATAGGAATTAACAAAGATTTAGGATGGTCTCTGAATTTATATATGCCAGAGTTCTGACAGTAGTGTTTTCTGACTTCGGTAACCTGGCCATTTTGGTGAGAGACTAATGATTTTAAAAGAATTTCAGAAATCCAGACGGGATATAAAGAGCTCCTGAGTCTGTCATATGGTATGAATGCACACTGGATGTGTTAATTTATATAACAGTTGAAAGGTTAACAAATGTGAAAGGTTGCATGACTGACAAAGAGTTATCATGAGACACAATGTAGGTGCTGAATGTGGTGCACAGCAAGGTGAACAACTATGAGCTTAACAGAGTTTTTATGCCATATTAATGTAGAAGATGGTGTCGTTCAGTGAGTTATACTCAGATCATTGAATTGAATCAGAGGCAGTGGCTATAGAGCAGTACCATATTAAACACATAGTATTCTGCTGTTTAATATGAAGAGCAGGCAGCTGAAAAGCTCTGCCTTATTTGTTACCTTTATTGTACTGCTTCTAAGAGTCTCTAGAAGGAACTGTGCTTAGGTCCCTCCAAAATTTAATAGGATGTTTTTGAAGAATGGCCTGAACCCCAATTTTAAGTAGTCCCCTGCCCGATTAAATAGTTCTAGATTCAGTGCTTATAGGCTAAAGACTCAGTTGACAAGTACAGTAAGGAAGTAGAAGAGAAAGATTAGAAGGTGAACTGCACTATAAATGGTGTTTTGTAAAGCAGCCATACCACCTGTACTTCGAAACAGGTCACCCTCCTAAAGCTAAGCATGTTCAAGCCCGCCAATACTTAGATGGAAGACTGTCTAGGAAAACTCTTGTGTTGCTGCTGGAAGAGGTGTTGGTGAGCCCAGCAGAGGGCATTTATCCTTTTGTCTGTGTGGATCCCAATGCCCTAGTGCAGTGACAAGGAGACTGTGCTGTAAATATGGCACCATCCTTCAGATGAAATATAAAACTGAGGTCCTTAATAACTGTGGTTATTAAAGATCCCTAGGCCTCTTTCGAAAAGAGTAGGGTTTGTTCAGATGTCCTGGCTAATTTTACACCAACATCTTAGTCATTATGGTGACCCCTCAATCATCTCCTGTTTGTAAATGGCTATCTCTCTTACTCCTTCTCATAACTAATGTGTGGTGAGTGTACTGGAACAATGAAGACTGCTGTTGTATCATCTATGTGAATACTACACATTGGTGGTGGTTGGATTCCCCTCTTTGTATGTATGGTTCTTTGGTGGACATCTTAAGAAAATAAGTAATCCCAACAATTACGTAAGGCAAAATCCTTGACTAACTACTTCATGTGGATTAGCTTGACTTTATTTTGTATATCACTATTTATTCTTTTGGTGTTAATCCTTTTAAACATACCTCTGCATAAACTTCTGATATAATTTAAGCTCTTATTTTTTCTTTGTTTGGAGGTGGTTTGTACTTTTGTTTCATAATAGGATGGCACACAGATGTGATTTGAGTTGAGACTAGAATGTAAAAGATGAGGCTGTCATTCATGGATAACTCAAAACATTGAAATGTTTTCAAAAACAGAGGTTACCTCTTAGGAAGAGCACTGATATCAGATCTGTGGACACAATCCAGTGTAAACCAGAACTCCAGCACTAAGAATTACTAAGTATCTGCAGCCCATATGTTCTGGTTCCTCTGAGATTGATTTTTTTGTTGGCTGAAATTGAGCTACAGTATGTTGGCTCAGTTATTTAATTAACAAATCCCACCTGGCGTTCTAAAAAATATTTCATAAAAAACTTAAATATCACAGTTTAATTTGTATAGTGTTACAAATGTTTATGAATAAAGACAAAGCAAAAGTGTTTTACACTGTCTCTGCATCTTTTTGTTTTACAGGTTGAAATAACTTTGCAGGATATCAATGACAATCCCCCAGTCTTCCCAAGTGATATGCTGGATCTTACCGTTGAGGAAAATATTGGTGATGGGTTCAAGATAATGCAGCTGACAGCTACAGATGCTGATGAGGTGAGTCTCCGAGTTGTGAGTAGAATTTTTATTAATGGTCATAAAGGTGATGTATATATATATATATGCACATAAAGAGGTTCATGCCAACTTTGAGGGCATATCTGTAATATCACAATAGCAAGGTAACCATTTGTTTTCATTTCTTGGATGGAAAATGCCTACTGTCATGATTTAAGATATGAGTAGGTAGGGAAGTAACAACGAAGGTGGTAGGGATGAGAATGGTGCCCATACGCATGCACCACATATCCGCCCTGCTGGCCGCTGCTGAGAGTTGATTCTACAATAAAATAAAATAAAACTTAAAAGAGGAATAGCCTTGGAGGTCAATCATCACCCCAAAAGCAGATAGTAGACGTCACGTAGTACATGTGTACCAAATTTCAGGTCAATAGCTCAAAAGGTTTGCGAGCTACAGGTGATTTAAAATCCTAGACCGATAAACGAAGAGTCACGGTAGCATATTATATATAAAGATTTATTTAAAATGGTAAGCAAGCATGCTTTTGAAACCTGTCAGAGTAAAATCAGTTCCTCAATGAAGAGGAATAATATGCATCTACTTTATTACTTGCATATCCAGTTCAAAGTTGTGATGGGCCAGTGCCCATCCCAGCAACACTATGGACCAAGATGTTGTGCAAAATTACTAATAAGCTTTGCTCAGCACTTATTATTGTAATGCTTATAACCACACTCAACTTTGTCTTCTTAATCATGTATTCTAATTTTCATCATATGTGCAGTACAATTTCTTATATAGAACAATGCTGTTTTTGTTATTTGTGAAATTGTGTTTGTTCCGGGTGCTCAAACTGGCCCTGAAGTGTTCTAGGTTTACTTTAAGTAGTCGTGTGAATGTGCAACTTGAACATGACAGTTTAGTTCACAGCCCCTTATTCTAAGTACTAAAATGAGAACCACTTTTTTATCAAGCATTCCCTCTTCTAACTGTTACAGCTTGCACATCTTGCTGGTTATCAACAAAAGAGAGACAGATATTATTAGATAACTAGGTTATTGTTAACATTATGAAGTCAGAACACATCATTTCAGAGGAAAAATTCTGTTAAGGCTTCACCAGATCTTTCATGCCACTGCTGTACAGTTTTTCCCACGCCAGTTACCATTTTACTCAATACCAGCAAACCCGCGATTCTCCAAAGAATCGCAAATCCATGAATGGCAATCATTTTCTGTTCCCTCCGATATTTGGAGGGAAGACAAATCATGGTGGGTGGGTGCGTCCTGGGAAAGTTTTAACATATTTGTACTAAAGCGGTTTCTTTTTGGAGCCGTGACTGATCTGGTTATGGTGTTTCAGAAGTGTGTTGTAGGCGCCTGCGTTCCCTGTTTATATCCATGTGGTCTCGTTTTTGTTTTTCTATGGCTGTGTCGTTAGCTCGAAGTCGTTTGCTGACGGCGGCGGATTCGCGTGCTGAAGTGACCATGGCGGCGAATCCAGGCTTGGAGGGCTACATTACTAAACAAAGGTGGTATATGCAGTGGTGTGGGCGGTCGCGTTCGGGCAGCGGTGGTAGTGTGTACGGCTTGCTTGTGCCCTCTGGCATCTGTGCATATATACAACCTGGCGTGCACGGTTTACCTCAAGTTTAGTTAACAGGTTGTGTTGTGTTGTGTTGTTTGGGCGCCACCTATTGACTCTGAGAAGCCGCTGGGTTTGACTCTGGGGCGCTGAGGCGCAGTGCTCATGCTCTTTCGGGGCGTCTGGCATCCGTGCATATATACAACCTTTGTTTAGTAACATAGATTGACTAAATTACATAATAAATTTGAATGTAATTAGCATGCACGTAGGACATACTGTATGTGTGTTGTCTGCATAAATAACCTTTGCATTTCTTTAATGATCTCATTCTGTGGCAGCTTGCATTTTTCATCTTAAGTTCTTATGTTTGAAACAAACTAGATGGATTTTTTTCTGCGTTTTGTGTACTGACATACAGTTAGGTCCTTAAATATTTGGACAGAGACAACTTTTTTTCTAATTTTGGTTCTGTACATTAACACAATGAATTTTAAATGAAACAACTCAGATGCAGTTGAAGTGCAGACTTTCAGCTTTAATTCAGTGGGGTGAACAAAAAGATTGCATAAAAATGTGAGGCAACTAAAGCATTTTTTTAACACAATCCCTTCATTTCAGGGGCTCAAAAGTAATTGGACAGTTGACTCAAAGGCTATTTCATGGGCAGGTGTGGGCAAGTCCGTCGTTATATCATTATCAATTAAGCAGATAAAAGGCCTGGAGTTGATTTGAGGTGTGGTGCTTGCATGTGGAAGATTTTGCTGTGAACAGACAACATGCGGTCAAAGGAGCTCTCCATGCAGGTGAAAGAAGCCATCCTTAATCTGCGAAAACAGAAAAAACCCATCCAAGAAATTGCTACAATATTACGAGTGGCAACATGTACAGTTTGGTACATCCTGAAAAAGAAAGCAAGCACTGGTGGACTCAGTAACACAAAAAGACCTGGACGTCCATGGAAGACAACAGTGGTGGATGATCGTAGAATCATTTCCATGGTGAAGAGACACCCCTTCACAACAGCCAACCAAATAAACAACACTCTCCAGGGGGTAGGCATATCGATATCCAAGTCTACCATAAAGAAAAGACTGCATGAAAGTAAATACAGAGGGTGCACTGCAAGGTGCAAGCCACTTATAAGCCTCAAGAATAGAAAGGCTAGATTGGACTTTGCTAAAGAACATCTAAAAATGCCAGCACAGTTCTGGAAAAACATTCTTTGGACAGATGAAACCAAGATCAACCTCTACCAGAATGATGGCAAGAAAAAAGTATGGAGAAGGCGTGGGACAGCTCATTATCCAAAGCATACCACATCATCTGTAAAACATGGTGGAGGCAGTGTGATGGCTTGGGCGTGCATGGCTGCCAGTGGCACTGGGACACTAGTGTTTACTGACGATGTGACACAGGACAGAAGTAGCCGAATGAATTCTGAGGTGTTCAGAGACATAGTGTCTGCTCAAATCCAGCTAAATGCAGTCAAATTGATTGGGCGGTGTTTCACGATACAGATGGACAATGACCCAAAACATACAGCCAAAGCAACTCCGGAGTTTATTAAAGCAAAGAAGTAGAAAATTCTTGAATGGCCAAGTCAGTCACCTGATCTTAACCCAATTGAGCATGCATTTCACTTGTTGAAGACTAAACTTTGGACAAAAAGGCCCACAAACAAACAGCAACTGAAAGCCGCTGCAGTAAAGGCCTGGCAGAACATTAAAAAGGAGGAAACCCAGCATCTGGTAATGTCCATGAGTTCAAGACTTCAGGCTGTCATTGCCAGCAAAGGGTTTTCAACCAAGTATTAGAAATGAACATTTTATTTCCAGTTATTTAATTTGTCCAATTACTTTTGAGCCCCTGAAATAAAGGGATTGTGTTAAAAAAATGCTTTAGTTGCCTCACATTTTTATGCAATCTTTTTGTTCAACCCACTGAATTAAAGCTGAAAGTCTGCACTTCAACTGCGTCTGAGTTGTTCCATTTAAAATTCAATGTGGTAATGTACAGAACCATAATTAGAAAAAAGTTGTCTCTGTCCAAATATTTATGGACCTAACTGTACATACATTCTTAAACCTGCTTAATCAATTTCAAGGTTGGTGAGCGTCAGGAGCATATGCCAACAGCACTGGGATTAGCTGTGTACAAAGTATGAATCCACTGCTGGGCACAGCTCACATTAGGCAATTTAGAGTCACCAGTTAGTCTAAGCTGCATGTCTTTGAGTGCAAAACCAGATAACCTACATTAGATGAAAACTAATACAGACACTGGGAGAATATTCATACTTCTCACAGCCAACAAGATGGCACAAGATTCAGACTCAGGGCATTGGATATACAAGGAAGCAGAGCTTACCACTGTGCCACCCCTTTATGCTTTGGCTTTATATTAACTAATTCTACTTTTTCCACAGCTATTGGGTTTTTAAAAATTAAACCTTTTTGTAAGTTACACTGATCATTAGTTTATCACAGCCCTTTGTATTATTTTTAGCCATCTTTATATTTGAAGGAAGACAGAAATTTTGAACATATTCAACCTACTGTAATAAAATGTCTACCATAAAAATTAAAAATGATCTAAAACTTCCAGTATGAGATGCATATCTATAAAAGTAAAGCAAACAGGGCTAGGAAGTGTAACACATGACATTATTTGTAAGAGTAACATAACCTGAAAATTGCATAAACCAATTCAGAGTCAGAAGTGGCATGAAGTGTAACACAGGAACCAACCCTTGACAGGGCACCAGTCCATCTCAAGGAATTTATTACATGTACCAGTATACATTAGATGGGCTAAGGTAGTGTTTCTTAAACTATGTCTGCACTTGAGTTGCTCTGAGTCTTGAATTACAATACTACTGAATGTAAGAGGGTTGTGAACGGTTTGTAGAAAGCTGTGCCATGGGTCACCACTTGCAAAGAGAATCCCCCAAAAAGGATGATGTTCAGGGGTGATTTTCCAAGGGGAAACAATGATGATCAGCAGCAGTTCCACAAGGGGGATGGATCTCCTGGATGTCACACAAACACACAAAAGAGAAAATTGGGTATAGAAACCGCAGTCTAAGGCAAGAGCCAACTTCACCATTCGGAAACTCATTTTGATATGTTTTGTTAGTCTGTTTCATTGTTAAGTGTATGCAAAAAAAATTGAAAACTGAAATTGTACACACTTAGTCTGCAAAGAAACATGTCAGGAAAGTATAGTGTTTGTTGATATAGCTCAAATTGAGTACTCTTTACAAATTTTTCCTATTTCAGAAATTGCCAATTAAAAAGCATTGGTAAATTTTCAAAATCCACTTTCTTCAAACAGAGAAGCATTCTGTGTGATCCCAATTGCTGATTAATCTACTCTTTCAAGTTTCCCTTGATAATTTCAACCTGTATATTTTCCTCTTTTACACATCAGATAGCTACTACTGACCACAAAAATAAGCCCCCAAAACTATCAGGGTCCCACACGTGATTAAGACCTTAACACCAGCTTCTTGTATGTACGATACATTTTGACTCTTCCACTGGGCACTTCTTGCAAGTCATTTTTCTTTAAAAAATATGAATTACAATCAGCCATTGACCCTCCAGAACCAACAACTAACAATAGCACATCAGTTGATATAACTTTTACACCACTTCAGTTTGTCATATGAAGTTTGTGAAAGCTTTTTCAGCCCCCAAGTATTTTTGGGCTTGGTTTTAACTGTGTGATATTGTTCAATTCTTTTAAAAATCATGCATGTTTTGTACTCTGCTAATAAACATATTTGCATTCTATTTATCAGTGCCATTTTTTGAATGTGATTCATTTATGCAAAAATATTTCTAAATGTGATATTTTTCTGTCTTTAATGAATATAAGCAAAATATTCCAAAAAATTCACTAAATCTGAATGCATCTAAATGTAATTTCATATGTACATTTTAAAATTTATTTTATAATGTACTTCCAATAAATGTTCCTCCTTTACCCTAAGTTCACTCCCAGGCCGAATTACCTTCTTTATGAAGTGTACAGGCTGAGATCAGTTTTCTGTAGGTACTCAGGTTTCCTTTTCACATTTCAAAGTTTGGGATTCTAAACTGGACATGTCACTGTGGGCACTAGACCGGCTTTTTAGTGGCGAGCTCATGTTATTCTATTGCTGCAGGGTCCTACCACCTTGACTGGGTAAAAATGGGTATAGATAACAGATTGCTGGATTTTCTGTTATGCTGATAACTATGTAAGTCTGTTCAAAATAAAATAGAAACTGATCGATTGATTGCACTTCAGGAACCTAGTTCTTCTGAAATGTTATTTCAGGTGTTCCATTGTTAAAACAATGTGCATTAAAATGTAACAGCATGAACATTATTGTAGGAATTTAAAATTACCGATGGCAATTTTAGAAATATGTTCAACTACTGAAGCTTAACTTCCTGTAACACTTTAGAGTAACTATTATGTAATCTCTCTATTTTAAATTACTTCATGCTTTTCAGTGTTGATTTGAAGAATAATTTATCCACATCTGCTTAGCCGCACAGTAATATGTTGAATGCAAACAGGAAAGAGCAGTTTAAGAATTCCAGAAAACTATACACTGTATTGTGTGGAGTACATAGCAGGGGAGATGTGTGAGAGTATTGTTACAGCTACTTACTCACTTTTCTAACACACAGTCCAAAATAAAATCTACTTGGCTAAATTAATCATGTGAGAACATGGCAGTTGCACAAACATCACTGGGTCATATGCTGTTCAGGCAAGTGAGTTTAACTTCTAACATTTGTCTACTGCTTGGTGATGGGCATCTGGAAAGAGAAGAGCGTGACGTCCCTTCATTTGGATTGTAGGTCATAATTAGTAGCAGGTGTCTCCTGGCTGTAATTGATGAGTTTAATTTTTTACAAGCTTTAATTGTCACAGTTATTGGTATTGTGACAAGTAGATTTTATATACCATTTAAATTAGAACCCAAATTGATTATGTTTTATATAACAGAATAATAGGAAGTTATTCTAGCTCTTACATAAATCTTAAATATTTTCATGTGACTTGCGTCATTATTATCTAACACATGCACAAATCAATGATGAACATTGTAAAACAGAACCTGGTTGGATTTTAAGTAGTCAAGTAAGATGAATGGTGGACTCACAAGACTGGGGGTGACTGTAAATCCTGCTGTTTTCCATTCGTGTACATCAATCACAGGATAGCATTAGATCACTGTTAGCTGTGGGGTTAAAAATTGCATACACTCTAATACCCGAAGTAGATGGAGCTGGCTTGAAATTTCATTTGGTTTTACCAGCATTTATTGTAGAGCTGTTATCGCAAGGTTCTGGCAGCATGTTTGAGAAAGAAAAGTGACACGTCATCTTCTTAAGGGGCCCATTTCAGCTTTATTCAGTCCTGTTTAGTTACAATATAAACCTGAAAAATAAGAAAGAAAAGAAGAAAAAATGCTTGCTCTTAAACTTTCTGTTCAGAGTATGCATTCACCAGAGAGTGGCATTAAATAAATCTAATCACTGGTGTGAGAATAACTGTAGTACAATGCAAACTGTGAACTTGTTTACCCTAAAGTCCCAAGTTTCCAACCAATGTCATAAACAGAAACTTAGAATGAAGAATGAAACATGGATGCAGTCTGAGGCACTACTGGGGGAGCAATTGGAGTTGAGTAATTGCAGCTTTTGTTTTTTAATGTGATCACATTATGATTGTATAGGGGATTGTCTGTTTTTTCAAGAAGTACCAGTTGTAGTTAATTGGTATGCTTAAAGCTTAGCTTAAAAATGTTTTTTTATTTTAGATTACTTTTATCTACAATAATGGATATGTGTTTTTAACTTCTTAGACTTATAAGTAGAAGCAACTTTTAAATAGTGCTGTTACCTGCTTCTAATGGTGGCTAACTAAGTAAATGATAATGTAATTTGTTAAATAAAGTAAAATAAGTTCAGCTAAAGTCAGTTGACAATAGAGAAGAGAAGAAAAAAACTCTTCTAATATAGATTCTAGATCTATACTATACTACCACTGGTTGTAGACTGCCTATTTCATATTGGACAAATGTCTCCTATATGAATGTGTTGAGGTATTATAATAAGAACTGTTTTCTTCTTTCAGGGAGCTAATGCTCTTGTGACATATGCAATTATTAGTGGCGCAGATGACAGCTTCCGCATTGATCCGGAATCTGGAGACCTGATTGCCACTAAACGTTTGGACAGAGAACGTCGTTCAAAGTACTCATTGCTGGTGAGGGCTGATGATGGTCTACAGTCTTCAGATATGAGAATAAATATCACAGTTAGTGATGTTAATGATCACATTCCCAAATTCTCCAGAAATGTTTACTCGTTTGACATACCAGAAGACACTACACCAGGTGAGATCTTTGTACATTTGTGCTTGCTACACTAATGGTGAAAAATATCTATGGAGGCAAAACCAAGTATATTACTATGTACAGAAATGTTACTGTTGTATAAGAAATCATCTTTTCAAGCAGTTCCAAAAAGTCTTAATAGTTCGCATATCCTTTTTGAATTTGTATTGTGTGTACATACATTAAATACATTATAAATTATATATATGTGATACTATAGAGTCAGTAAATACCAAAGGACGACCACGCCAGGTTCACACACATACACAACTGGATATTATAGCTGTGTTAACCAGCTTTGCCCCGTTTGATTTTGTAAGACAATTGGCCTCCATTATAGTGCTGTCAGTTAATCGGGTATATCAAATGTACTGTGTAACTAATTAAGTGCTTTTCTGTGTATAATATTTGTAGCTTTTTGTGACCAAGGGAAAATATAAATTGCAGGCAGTGTGATGTAGTGGTTAAGGGCTTTGGACTTCAAACCTTGAGGTTGTGGATTCAAATTCTGCTACTGACCCTGCATGACCATGAGCAAGTTTCTTTACCTGCCTATACACCACTTGGTAAAACAAAAAAAATGTACCCAATTGTGTCACAGATGTAAGTCACCTTGGATGAAGGCATCAGTCAAATAATAATAGTATTAGGCTGCTTACTCTTGAACATGTTTTATTCAATTGCCCATGAGCAATTAGAGCAATTCTTGCTTTTCCTAGCAACTTGGCTTTTGTTGATGGTCATTGCCTAACATAATTTTATAGGAAAGTGTATTCTTTTGAATTAGAAGGGGGGGTCAGCTCTGTTTCCTCTAAGTTGCTTAGGTGGAAATGGGTGGAAGACTGTGCATGTCTTTTCTGGGTGCTCAGAGCAATTTTGAATTGCTACACAGCTGTTATCAGGTAGCTCAAACCCCCTTCTGCACCGCAGTCTGGAAGAACTGTGCCACTGTTATCACTCCTTTCACCCTTTGGTAATGCCTCCAAAACTCCATGGGGCAACAGGCTGCCCTCCTCCCACTCCTTTTGCTCCTCATTTGTTTGAGACTGCTTTGCAGCACTCGATGATAATAATACAATATATTTATGTACCACTTTTCCCATGCCCAAAATGCTTATGATACTTCACCGAGTGGCGCTCACTTGTTGTTCATATAAAAGTGCTTTGTGTCACTCAATACTTCATACAAGGAGGTTGATGGAGATGAACAGATAACCAAAATAAGAGGCAGCATGCATCTAAGAGTGACCGTAGTCAACAGCAAAAAACAGTGTTTGCTAACCATTCATCTTTTTCCTTGAGGATTGTTGAACTTTCTCTTTATATTTCACACCTCACTTTACATGCCAACTGTGATCACAGCCCCTTTTTCCTATCCAGAACCTCACCCCATCTTCAGTTGTCCGTCCACTCTACTGATTAGTGGTGCCATTTGTGTGGCCTGTCAATCACTTCTGCTGTGTCCTTCATTTTCATAACCCACACACATGTAAGTCAGCATACAATGATAGAAATTGATAAATAACAAAAACACATCAGTACTTTTCATTTTTTCTTATAACATCACCAAATTTCAGTTAAATCCATCAAGGCATTTTTGAGAGTTTAGGATATTCAGTTTTTCTGTTTGGTATTGCAAAACTCACTTAAAAGAGTGTTTTTAGCGGTTTTCAATGTTTTTTTTTTTTGGTGAAGACTAGGTATATTGAAGACTTGTTTGTACTTCCATGTTTATCTGGGTTTTTTTTTTCTTTTTTCTGCAGCTGGGGAATGCAGGTAATTGCCTGTACACCAGTAATATAAAACCTATTTATGATTCTCACTGTGGAGATGCAGTGCATTTTATAAAAAAATCATTACGTTACATATTTTCCACAAGAAGACACAACAAAACATACCATCTTCCACATTACTGTGTTTCCAAAATATGGAAAGCCATTTGACCTCCTCTCCAAGATGAGTGAACACCAGCTTGCTATGACTTATTTTTTCATTCTCAGTTTGTTTTTGAATTTGGTTGTTTGCTTGTCTCTCTTTCAACTGTAAGGTGCTAAAATTAAGCCCTTCTTTGTTTAAATACCAAACATGTTCTGCTAACTAAATTCCTCCTACTTCAATGATATAATTTATCTTTTTAGTCATGTATACATTTATATTTCAAGATGCAATATCTTTGATTTGTGTGCTTCTAGGATCTATTGTGGCAGCTATTCTGGCAAGTGATGCAGATTCTGGTGTCAATGGTGAGATCACATACTCTGTGGTAGAGGATGATCAAGATGGAGTGTTCTTCTTGAACCCAGTGACAGGAGTCTTTAATGTGACTCAGCCTTTAGACTACGAAATCCAACAGTATTACATTCTTACCGTTCAGGCTGAGGATGGTGGCAAGCAGTTCAGTACTGTGAGAGTTTATTTCAATATCCTTGATGTCAATGACAATCCTCCAGTCTTCAGCTCTGCGGCATACAGTGTTTCTATTATGGAAAATCTGCCTCCTGGATCCACAGTTCTCACCATAAAAGCCACTGATGCAGATGATGGTATGTAAAACTTTATTGGAGTTTGCAGATTTGATGGGGAAATTCATTTAGTACGTAATGTAAGTCAATACTGTACTTACTGGAGTGTGCTGTTTAAAACTTTTGAATCTCAGTCATATTCTTTTCTCATGAAAGTTACTGAGCTCAAAAAATTAATTAAGACTGTGTACTTGTCAGTATGATTTTCATTCAAAATAGCCAGAATAATTAGTAATATTTGTAGTAATGGTGTTCCTGTCTAACATGACATTAGTTAACTAAAATTAAATATAAATCAATAGTTCCATTTCAAATTCTTTCAGACAATAATCATTTCAAAACATCAGCGTCATGTAAATAATGGATTGTGCCATCTGTTTTTTTTCTGTTTGTAAGATAAAACTTTGAACATATTGCACACATTTAGCCAGTTACAGTGTGTTCTTTTTCAAAGTTTAACTTTCTCTCCAAATTAAACAGACCTTTTTAATTTCTTTTTAGTTGGCATTTATACATTTTCATATAGAGTAACAGTGGGCTGTGTTTCATTACAGCCACCCCAGCTTTTTACTGCTTTAAAATCATCTGTTCTAGTATAGTTTTATGTTTATAGCTGCACTGCTCACCTTACAATGAATTGTGATTGCATTTATTTACTTGGATTTTTATGTGATTGGATTTTGTAGCTCATGAGAGGGAAAATACTATTGAGATTCTCCATTTTCTTTCCATTGTTGTTTATCGCCAGGAGTGTAATGCTTTTGGCAGTCAGGTATAATAATGGATCAACTATATCCTGAATATTAGCAGGAGCTTTAATGGACTAATATAGGGTGGTCCAGATCTTATTTTGCAATTTTCATTACACTATAACTTATTAAGTTTATTACATAGAAAATCACCCAAAAAATCCCGGACCATCGAGAAGTGTGCAAACTGATGACACGAAGAATCTTTGCACCAAACTGGAATTGTCCCCGCATAAATCAAAGTCACCAGATAATTTTTAATTGAACATGTGCAATAAGCTATATTGGTAATGTGCAATATACTAATGTATTACAATATAGAATATGTAATGTACTATTCATTAACAGGTGCAATAACAATTTATGCTGCTGTACTTTGAGCAATAATAATTTGCTCTGGTTACTTGATCGCTTAACACTGTATACAACATATTTGGAATTTTTTGACTTTTCTTTAAATGCACCTTGGGGCTGTCACAAAAAGTAATTTCGTTGTGTTACACAATGACAATAAAGTGCTTGAACTTGAACTTGATCTGGATCTGCATAATTAGATCTGGACCACCCTGTATAACTAAGTGCTTGTATGTATTAATATATTACCCTATGATTAGCTGGTGCACTATTCAGATTTTGTCACTACCGTGTGTCTGATAGTTGTTTGGTTGAGCAGGTTAAAAGATGGATGGATGAATTAATACTGTATATTAAAACCATTGGTACATTTCTATTGTGTCTCCATGTTTAGGAAACACATGTCTAGACTGATGGATGGATAAACATTGTGAATTTTAATTTAATTAAAGAAGGTCTCAAAATTCTTTAAGGTCCCAATAATAAATTTAGAAGGAAATCATTCAAGCTGTTCTTTAAAGCACAGGTTGTCAATCATTTTTAAATGTTGGGCCAAAAAAAGACTGAGAAAATCTTGACAGACTTGGAAGGTGGAAAATACAAAGGTTTTTACTCTGTATTATAATTTGTCCAGCCAGTGACTGAAGTGGAAACACATAAATGCGGGAGCTGTCTTTTTAAGTCTGATATTTTAATAGAGCAGGGGTTCTATTATCCAGATTTACTAGAGGCGTTGGTCTCTCTTTGACTTTCAGGAGTCCAAATTTAGGTATTTAGATTCTATAGAATGGTTCTGAGAACCTTTTTGTGTTACGAAGATCCAAGTTTGCTTGCTAGTTTATTTGTACACTTGATACATAGAACAAAACATGATGTTGTTTTTCGTTTGAAATGTTATCTAAAAAGTGTTCACACTGGCTAAAAATCTTCAAAGAATTTCGCAGACCAGTACCAATCCCTGGACCAGTGGTTGGGAAACACTTTCCAAAAAATGGACAATTTATTTGCCCAGGTTTGCATGACTACTGGGATTAAAAATGGGTGTAAAAGTTTGAATACATTCTGAAATTTAAATCATTTGTTTACCTTCTGCAGTCAGATAAATGCCGTGGGGCAACACAACATAGTTAGTCTAGAATATGATGCCAAAGCTGAGAAGATGATCACAAGAGAAAATATTCAAACTGGATCCACAATGTGACTGAAACAATATGTAGCCATAATACTGCTCATTTTTCCATTATTGTTCTTTACTTTTTTACCTTGGCATATCTAAATGTTTATTATTACTAAACAATAGTTTTTTAGATCTGTATAGGTACTGTTAATGAAAAACATTATCCTTCTGTCCAATTTATGAACCTTTTTAGTACAGACTTGTGAGGAACCAGAAACTCCAGATTTGACCCAAGAAAATAATCCTAAATGGAAGACCAGTGCATTGTAGGGCAAATATTTTCAAGTTTTGCTCGAGTACAGCAGTGCCTTTTGCATTTGGGCCCGAATGTTCAACAGATGCATAGGGTCACTGATAGTATTTATTAGTTTGTTTGTGTTGTATATTCAAAAAACATGTTTAATTCTGCGGCATGCTTGAATAATGTGTAGTTAATTTACGACACATGCTGTGACAACCATCTAATGCATGTCTTATGATGCTACTGGTAAACAAATTTAGTGGAGACTGCTGTGAATTTGTTTAGGCCCAGTAGACCATTAACCTCATCTGTTCTCTCTCATTCCCAGTCCAGACTAACATCTTAAGGAATGCAAAACATGGGGACGGTGCACGCAGTTTATTGTTGCTTATCATTGTGTCTCCTTAGGAAACAATGCCTTCACTGATATCCCCCTTTGTCTATGGCTAGGACTGCAAGTTATCACTTCCAGTAATTTCAGGACAGTGCTGAAGTTGTTGTTTTCATGGAGGCAAAGTTATTGTTATAGCTTCCTGCTTTTTGACTTTTGCAAATAAGAAATTGTTTTTTTTATTAACCCTGGGGTGACAAGCAGGAAGCCTTCTAAGCAAATATATCAGAGGAAGGTACAAAAATAATGTCTAATGGCCATTTTAATTGCAGTATTAAAGTATGAAGGGACATTATAAAGTATCCTTATTCTTCTTAGAATTATGGAAAACTTTCCATAAGAACATGTGATATGACAAAGCAAATAACATATTATTGCATAAGTGGTTTAGGAAAATGGATGGATTATTTAATATCTCATCTTTATATACTAATTAAAAAAAAAATTGCATACATGTAATGTTTATGTTACTGATTGTAATATCACAGTGCGTATTTTTACTTTGTCAATGGTTCTTTAATGAGAAGTCAAGCAAATTGACAGGTTTTACTGGCTAACTGAATAAATTACAATATGCAAGCTTTCGAGGCAGCTTAGGCCCCTTCTTCAGGCAACTTGTAATTATTTTATATATATTTATTATTTTTATATTTAACTTGTAATTATTTTATATATTTATGTCATACTTCACAAAATATTCTGAAATTGAGCTAAATAATATAACTGTATAAGTAATAATCTATTAACATAACATAAATGTTCTTGGGATTTAGGAGTGTACCCAGGGAATACTTTGTATAGGAACAGGGAGAACATGCAGACTCCACACATACAGTTATTAAAGATACAATTTGTGAGAACAAAAAAGCACTTTTTTTGCTGCCACATTACAAATAAGTGTGCATAATGGCAATTCTAAGTTATTTCAATTTCAATGTGGAAGTGTGCATTAGTGAGGCCTGTGATGAAGCAGCCACCTCATGCAGGGTTAGTTCCAGCCTCGTGTTCAATATCCTGGAATGAGCACTGCCTCCTGGTGACTACGAAATGGACTAAGAAGGTTTAGGAATTTTATGACATAATATTTTATTCATGTTTTTTATTATTTTAGTAGTCTTATAGCAGTAATGCTTTATTTCTAATGGTCAAAAATGGCATAAAAATCACTTTTTATTATAAGAAGTGAAAAGGGAGAAAAATGAAAATTAAATAAAATATAAAAAACAGAGATACAGAGCCAAGGAAAAAAGCAAAGAATAGCTATGAAATAGTTTTGTGCAAGGCATAACATGTATGCCAGGCCTACCTGGAAAGGGGTCTCTCTCTAAATTGCCTTTTCCAAGATTTCTTCCATTTTTTCCCTACAAGATTTTTTTCTTTGTTCTAGTGATACAAAGCTTGGAGGCTTTCAAAAACAGGTCCTGTTCATTGAGGCATTCCTTGTGTGATTTTGGGCTATTTAAGAAGTAAATTGTTATGTATTGTGTGTTGAGATGAAGTGTCCCCCCACAACATTTGACATTGCAGTGTATAGGCCAGCTTGCTTTTAGAACATAAGGAATTTGACAAACAAGAGGAGGCTATTCAAAATCAACAACAACAATAACATTTATTTACATTTTCATACATATAGTGTGCCTCAGAGGGCTTTACAAGATGAAGAAACGTTTATGTGAAACAAAAATAAGATTAGGCAATACTAAGTAACAAAGAGTAAAGTAAGGTTAGATAGCCTAGAGGACAGAGGAAAAAAATGGATAGAAAAAAGAAAAAAACAAAATCTGCAGGAGTTCCAAGGCCAAGAGACTGCCCAGTCCATCAAGCTTGTCTGTTTGGCTAATAGCTAAACTGTCTCAATATCTATTGCAAATTGTTCTTAAAGGTTGTCAAGGTTTCTGCTATAACTACATGGCTTGGTAGTTTGTACCAGATTCCCACAACTCTTTACATAAAGAAGTGCTTCCTGGCTTTAGTCTTAAATGCACTTCCCCTTAACATCCTTTGGTGTCCTTGAGTATATTATCCACCCTTAATTTGAAAGAATTCTGCTAAATCTACTTTATCATTGCCAATGAGGATTGTAATGAGGGATGTAGACTCCCCTACCTGAGACTAAACAGGTTTATTTCTCTTAGTCTGTCAAAGTATGACAGTCCTTGGATGCACTTGGTTGCTCTTCTCTGCATATCTTCAAGAGCTGTTATGTTTTTTTGTAGCATGATGACCAAAATTGTACAATGTACACCAGATGTGGTCTCACTAGTATATTATATAGTCTTAGTGTAATGTTCATTGATTTATATTCAAAATTTTTTACAATATAACCTAACATTTTATTTGCCTTTTTGATTGCCTCTGGACATTGCCTTGTTGATGAGCATGTTGTGTCAATATCAATATATTTGATGTTACTGTTACCCATATGGGGCGGCATGGTGGCACAGTGGTAGTGCTGCTGCCTCGCAGTAAGGAGACCTGGGTTCGCTTCCTGGGTCCTCCCTGCGTGGAGGGAGTTTGCATGTTCTCCCTGTGTCTGTATGGGTTTCCTCCGGGTGCTCTGGTTTCCTCCCACACTCCAAAGACGTGCAGGTTAGCTGGATTGGCGATTCTAAATTGGCCCTAGTGTGTGCTTGGTGTGTGGATGTGTGTGTGTCCTGTGGTGGGTTGGTGCCCTGCCTGGGATTGGTTCCTGCCTTGTGCCCTGTGTTGGCTGGGATTGGCTCCAGCAGACCCCTGTGTTCAGATTCAGCGGGTTGGAAAATGGATGGATGGATGTTACCCATATGTAACATTTTGCACTTTTAAACATTGTTTGTCCACTTCTAAAGCATGTGCAGGTCTTTTTGAATTCTTTTTGCTGCCCATGCAGCGTCTGCCATTGTCTGCTCCAATTCAATTCCATTTGTGCAAATTACACAACTTAACTGACTATACCAGAATCAGTATCATTAATATACAGTAAATTAGATACAGGAACAGTCTAAGGACAGACCCCAGAGGGATTCCACTGACGACCTCACTCAACATGGAGTATTCTCCTCTTATCTGCACTCTTTGTCTCCTGTCAGTGTAACTACCAACCGCATACATAGTGAAAATTTGAGCTCTGGACACCTAAATTATTATTTTTAATTAACTTATTCAGCATTTTATCTTAAACGTAACATATATTAAATTGAATTTGGCAGACTTATTTTATTTTCTTTATAAATCATAATAGTTACCCCTGTGACCTGTGGCTAGAATAAGGTCACCATCCTTCTTGTATGTCATTCAAGGAAACTAAAGAAGGTTGGTGGCAGGAAGGTCAAGCGCCCCATAAAAATTTCTGCTCTGATAACCTATGAAATTTGGGAGACAACTTGTCAAGCTGGTTGAACCGGAGAAATGGGCATTAATCTGAGAATGATAAATGGCAATGGAGCGATGCAGTGCTACAGCCTCATGGAAACCTCAAATGGCATGCTTTCTGTGTCAAAATTACATGTTCCATCATTATCTGAGTTTTCTCCAGACTCCAAAGGTTTGTTTGTAGGTTGATTGACAATAACAAATTGACTCCCATCCCATCTCATACCCACTGTGATAGGCTTCACTTGTCTGTAACCTTGTACTAGACAGGCAGTTTCAGAGAAAGTTGAATGAATATATGCTATAATTTAAAGTACTTCTTTTGGGTTTGCCTCGGGCTGAAAATTCTAAAGTTCTTCAGATTTCTCTTGCAAATTACCATCTTATGAATATTTCCTGGACAGATTTGACAGCTCTTCTCTGGACGTTTTGTTCTGTGCTAGTGCTGTCTTTTTTTCCTCCAAATATTCAAATGACATTTATCACAGATGCACACTCACTCATACCAAAACCTTTTAGACTCACTAATTTGAACCTAAATTGCAAACCTTCGGTTTGTGGGAGGAACCAGATGTTGGAAACCTAGAGGAAAAGGATTAGCTCCCAGTACTCTAGAGCCGTGAGACAGATCAAAATCACCCATTTGACATCCCTAAAATCGTCAAAATCCTAAACCAATGTTCTGTTCATTTTATGTGCTGAGATCAATATTGTGCTAGTCTCAAGTTTCAAACCTTACGTCATACGTTCAAATCTAACGTTTTTATTTCCAATGTGTAATACTTGAATTTGCATTGAATTTAATTTGCTACAAATCCGCCCAAGCCTGTTTTCTATCCAGATCCCTCCGTAATGATTTAGTTGATTGTACATTATCAGTTGATCTACCTAGTTTAGTGACATATGCAGACTTAGCCAGCTTGTCATTTTTATTCTTATAATTTTCATGGGCTGAATGATCTTCTTTCTTGCTATTATAATAATTTCCATTGGTCTTAGCACTGAATGAGAAAAACAGCACAAAAGTAAAAAATATAGCATATATGTTATTTATAGATGAATATAGGAAAAAATGAATAAATGTGACAGGCTGGGGAAGTTCTTTTTGTGAAAACCAACATATTTTAAATAACAGGGAAAGGATGAACTTGGAATTGTTACTTTTTGGCTATCTTTCATTTTTCATATTTTGTGCAGAAAGCAGGTTCAAGTGCTAAGAACTGCAATAAAATAAAGTAACATTAATTGAAGAATCACCTAAGTAAATATTTGACTTATGTTTTTGTAATTTTTTCAGGGTATTCCAAAAACACAAAATTATTTGCCAAGTGTGTTTAACTTTAGCTGTCTACTGTATTTAACAGCAACTTAAGCCACTAAACAGAACCTAAAGGCTGAATGTTGCATATGTTAGTCGTAGAAGGTTATGAAATGCTGCAGCTTTGTGTTTCATGTCACACTAATGTTTGTGGTCAAGCATGAATGAATTTGTTAAAGTTGAAAATCTAAGGTTACTTAGTAAAAGATTTATTCACAAAAAATAGAAATATTCCTGATTGGAAATTACAAAAAAATATTAAAATATTTATATAACTGAAGTTGTTCAGAACTATCAAATTGAACAAATAATTATGCTTCCTGGATGCCAGAAAAAGATCATTGGCTGCCTGAAAAAAAATGTACCTTGAAAAATATTTGATTATCTTTAGTGCAGATTCTTTGCCTGAAGATTTTTAAAACACAATGTTTTGTTAAAAAGTTAATGTTTGATAGTTAAAGATATATATTTTAAATTAATGTTTTAGGGTTTTCCCAAGTTTCTTCAGTTTTCTTTTGTATCCTAAAGACATGCATGATAAGGTAACTTTTTGTCCCTGAGTTGGAACTCCATTAATCACTGATAGCATAAGAGTGGTGGCATGATGGCACAGTGAATGATATGTTTAGTAAGGGCACACATTACCTGAAAAGCCCTTAAAGCAGTGAAATGCAAAAGGCATTGGGTTACTGCCTTTTACTAAGATGGAGCTACTGTGTTAGATTAACAATACACATAGGTCATACAATTAGATATTGTATTTCCATTATAATTAATTGTGCTGAAAAATCTGAACAGTTGTTTTCTAGGCGGCATTAAATGCAACACTGCTCAGGAAAAATAGGTATGGAAAATGGATGAATGGATGGATATACAATATACTGTATATGTGTTTGTGTGTCTCACATATTGTGTCTCCTAATGGTACATAGTATTGTACATTGTGTTCTTAAGACGTTCCATGTATGGAAGACAGAAGTTCAGAGAGTGGAGATATGTTCCATGTTGACTAGCACATGCAAATCCCTATAAAGAAAAAAATCAGAGTAGCCATTATTTATTATATTTGCTGCACATTACAGATGGTTCAAACACTATGTAGTTTCACATAATTGGGATCAGTTTCTGGCCCAGTCATTGTCTTTGTAGGGTTTGCAAACTCTGTCTTTACAAGCAGGGGCCTTTTTAGAGTACTTAGGTCTCCTCCCACATTGAAAAGATTTATTTGTAAAACTGATTTTTGACTTTAAAGGAATTAAATGTTTGTGTGTGTGTGTGTGTGTGTGTGTGTGTGTGTGTGTGAGCATGCCCCACGGTAAACTGATTTCCTGGTCTCTTGTCTTTTGGCATCACTTGTGGTGAAGTTCATGACACCCATAAAAAAGCATGCCTATAAGCACAGCAAAAAATGTAAGGCATATTTCATCAAACATTGTGCTTCTCTTTGTCTATTTCTGCTCCTTTTGACTGTTCTTTTGCACATTTTTGAGTATGGTTATTTTAAATTGCACTTTTAAAAGTTAGTTAAACTAAGCAGGTACTCATACAAAATGAACAGGGTCAAAAGAGTAAAGTGAGATCAAAGTAGAGCCTTCATTTTTACTTCCTTTTGGGCTGTGAAGACCTCTGCATGCACAGGTACAGGGCCTGTTATGAATTTTAACATCATATTAGTTCTTTCTCATTGTCTTTGTAAGGATTCAGGCTACTCAATGACATTATTTTATGACTTTTAAATATTTGTTTTATTTTTCATTCAGTTGAGTCTACAGGACTCTTTCACTGCAAATTGTAAATACTAAGAATGCTATTGTGATTATGAAATATAAGTGCATAATATAAAAGTGAATATGATCTATTGGAGAAAAAGTACTTTCATTTTAATGGTAATTCACGCTTCCATATTACAACCCCTGAAAAAATTAAGGAACTGATACATCTTTTCAATTAAGAAACATTTCAATGAATAGCAGTTAACTGAAATGTGTAACTAAAATGTTACAAATGAACATTAAAGTTTCCCTAGACATGAATCAACTGTTTTGTCTTTTTTGTAACACACACATAAAACACTCCTTGTCTAAGACACCATTAACTGTTTTGTCACATACTGTACAGTTGAGTAATAGCTTAGTGCACAGTAGACATGTAAAGTACAGTAACTAGCCATTTTTTCCAGAGCAGTTGTTGTAAATTAGTCTGTAGCTATTGGCTAATGTGTGAATATTTTTTTTCACCATTACATATATTAGTGTACAATATATTCTCAAATGTTTCCTTAATTTCTGCAACCTTTCTTTTTTAGGTCTGAACTCTCAGATGTCCTTCAGCATTACTTCAGGAGATCCACTGGCTCAATTTGGCATTGACAACAATGGAGTTTTGAAGACCAAGCAGAATCTGGACCGGGAATCACAGTCGTATTATAACCTTGTGGTAACAGTTCATGACATGGCTCTTCACCCAACAGTAAGATTTACTAGCTCTGCACAAGTGTCCATTATTTTGTTGGATGTTAATGACTGCCCACCAAGCTTCACTTCACAGAAGATCACCTACATACAAGAGAATACGCCTGTGGATACAGAGGTCTTTACAGCCCAAGCCTTCGACTCTGACAGTGGTCCAAACAGCTACATTGAATACTCTCTGCCCAGCTTTCTAGGAAGCAGGTTTAGCATTGGACTAATTAATGGGAAAGTTAAACTTACAGGGGAACTTGATAGAGAACAGTTTTCAAACTATACTGTAACTATCATTGCAAAAGATAAAGGTGATCCACCCCTTTCCTCAACTATGGATGTTACCATAATTGTTTTGGATGTCAATGACAACAGCCCTGTTTTTACACAGGGAATGTACAAGGTTGAAATTAGCGAAAGCACCCTGAGTGGCACAGACCTTGTTCAGGTAATCGCAACTGATGCTGATGAAGGAGTCAATGGGCAAGTGCGATTTTCCATCACTGGGGGGAACAATAATGGTGATTTCAGGATAGACACTGTTACTGGGGTCATTTCTGTTGCAAAGTCACTGGATCGAGAGAAACAACCTTCATATTCATTGCTGGTTCAAGCAACTGACCGTGGAAGTAATCCCAGGACAGACACCACCATTGTGGACATAGTTTTACTGGATGAGAATGATTATGTGCCCGTGTTTGAACAGCCTTTCTACACAGTGAATGTGAAGGAAAATTTAAAAAATCTTCCTCTAAGTGTTTTACAGGTAACTAATACATTTATACAATGCATAAATTAAATTCTGTTTAAGGACTCATTTCTATGTTACTGAACAAAAGTATATATAGTGCACATATAGTGCACCATTAAAGAGCACAGCAAATCCACAATGTGCATTTTAAGCATGTTCCTCCTTAGCCATTAATCAGATTTAAACTGAAGAATGGCTGCACTCAAAAGCATCTTAAATAAGACAGCTATACCAAATGATGTAAATGGACCAGAAACATTGAGAGTGATAATAAATAATGAAATAATAGCATTTTTTCATATATGTGCACAAATAAACCCCAAGTTCAAAAAAGATATTTAATGCCAACTGCACCACTGTGAACACAGTACCTCTTACATTATGACAAACAGGTCTTGTTAGATTTAAATTAACAAGGAAATTATAGCAAGAAAGTTGGTGCATATCAAGCCACAACAACACTAAGTAGTTATAATCACTTTACACAGCTGCTGCTTATAGCATTTGGCTTTCAATCCAAAAAACCTAAAAAATTAGTCAGCCTAAACCTATAAAGCCATTTCATTAATAGCTGAAAAAAATTTCCTTTTTGACAAGTGTGGATAAAAAATTACTACTGTTACCTGCTTTGCCTATAAAAACAAGGTCCAGCTGGCAATCTGGGATTTTGGCCGATCATTTTGCACATGCCACCCAAGAGTACTTCCGTTTATCAATATGACATCCTACTTATGTAGCAGAGCTCAGCAGTGCTTTGAATGTGCTGTGTAATGAGCACTGTGAGAGAGAACATTTGTCACTGCCTTTTTCCTTTACAAAGAAATTTGACTTCCTTGCCATATACTCCAAGGAAAAATTGCACTTAGTTTATTTAATGCTGTGCTTAGCATATAACTCAATTGAAATAAATCTGTTCTTTAATGGTTCTGGAAGATTTAATTTATATCCGTTACCATTTTAAAGGATTACAGCTGTTGTATTTTCACCTTTATCCCTAGGTACATGCAAATGATGAAGATCTTGCTCAGAATAGCCAGCTAAGCTACAGCCTTATAAGTGGAAATGAAGATGGTGACTTCAGCTTGTCACCAGGAGGACAACTCAGTCTGATCAAGAGTCTTGATCGTGAGGCCAAGGGAAAATACATTCTAATAGTTACAAGCACGGATTCAGGCAAGACTATTTCCTTAATATTTCATATGTTGTTGTGTTTACAAAGATTTTGATTATTAAATTGTATTTCTCATCTTGCATATATATGAAGGTTTTTCAAGATGTTTCCAGACTTTTATGCTTCTAAGCCATGTTTGTGAGGTAGCTGGCCTTTAGTCTGGTGGATTACTACTATGCTGCTGTTGACTTGCTATAAGTGTCAGGTTACTATTAAGTCGTGGACATAGCTATGCATTTATCAATTTGCTCCAGGTTGTGTTAAATGAGCTGAAATGTACTCCTTAATATGGGACTGATGCTTTACTTTTCCAGACCACATATATGTGGATGAAGCTAATCAGAAAAGACTGGACAAGTATAATAGATCAGGGCACTGTGGATAGCTGTTAGCATCAACCACTAATAAGAAGCGAAAATAAGGTAGAGCTAATGTTCTCACCAATACAACAGCAGTAATGGAGGAAGTCACATTTTCATTTGGAAGTGTTGTTCATTTGTGGATGATGCTAAAGCGAATAATTGGATTCTCACTTAACCAAAACAAAAAAACTTTTTGGATAGGCATTCAGAACTTTGCTAATTACTGGTATAAGTGTGTTATTGAGAAGCAGGGAGACTATACTGATGATTACTGAATCTGAAATATCTGCATCTTAAATTTTTGCTGAACCCCTTTGTATAATATATATATATATCTATATAGACACCTCTGTAACAGAAGGACCAGGGGACAGAACAGGCACAGGGCATTACCTCCCCGGAGTACTAGATGGCAGACTCCCTAGGTTGCAGCAGTGCCACGAATTCCCTCAGGACTTCATGGGAGAAGGAGTCCTGCTACCCAGCCCTGCAGGGTTCGATGGATGGCACCAGAGGTTGCTGCAGGAGCTGCAGAGCCCTACTTCATTGGGCTTCTGCCTTACTGGGAAGTGCTTGCAGACCATGCTAACGGGCCATTCCTGGCAGCCATATTGGGGAGGAAGAAGACTAATCTTGCTGGAGGAGGGAGGAGGCAGAGTGAAGGAAAGAAAAGAAGACAAAGTGCTGTGTGCTTTTCTTATTCTGCTTGTAACTATGGTTGAATTGTGGGAAACATTTAGGGTATAGTGGACCGCCCTGTCAGGTCACTATATATATATATATATATATATATATATATATATATATATATATATAGTGGGGAACAGCCTGGATACATACAGATAGACATTGTTAAAGTCACCACACACACTATATTTACACAATGAATACCACGCACAACCCAGTGTCTCAGCACCAATCACCCTCAAGTACAGGGCATTACACAATGCCTCTCTTCTGGTCCGCCTCCACTCCTCGACCCTCCTCCGAGCTCTATCCTCTTCCTCCTGACTCCAGCCATCGAATGGAGGGAGGTGGCCCCTTTTATGTTTACCCAGATGTGCTCCAGGTGCCTCTCGATAACCTTCCACCGGCCCTCCCAGGTGTGGAGGAAGTGCCGGCTGTGCACCCGGAAGCACTCCGGGTGTCCCTGGTCTTCTTCCCCCCAGCACTTCCGGGTGTGGCGGTGACCACGGGCCCCTATAGGGTTGAGCTTCCATGCTTCTTTCCCGTGGTCCTCATAGCCACCAGGGCGGTTGCCCACTCGTGGTCTTGAGGAGGCGCAATCCCTCCTCCGGTCCTTCTGGGCGTCCCGGCTGGGTACCACCCCCAGCCGCTCGCCACAATATATAGAGAGAGAAAGAGAGAGAGAGACAGATACTGTATACCATATATTACTGTATGAATATTTGTTGTGCATAGAGTGCCTCAATCATGCTTGGATCATATTTTCTTTCTTGATTGGGCTGTCTTCTGTGTGGGTATCTGTAGACTGATTTCTATTGACAATTTAGATGTCATGATTTACTCTAAGTTCTTTATTGTTGTTTACTTTTCTTGACCTGGTTGGAGCTTTGTTCTGAAATCTCAGGAGGTTGGGAATATTTGTTTTTCGGCTTGATGCATTTAACGTCAATGTATTTAGATCACGCTTTTCCGTATGCCATATTGAGATGGTTGTTGTGATGGTTTATTGCTGTTGTTGGTGGGAGTGCTGGAATTGTGTGATACATGGCATCATTACGAGGCTCTGGAAGGCCTTGCAAGGCTCTACTCCATTTGATGTTGTTTTATCACTCATGTATATGACTAACTGGGTCAAGCTTCTTATCTTCATGTAAAATTGTACTCTTCAAGCTACTCTTAATGATTGTAGAGAAGTTGTACTATTCTTTCAATTACATGAAATTGAATCTGTTTAGAATGAATGATTGTAAAGTAAAATTTTTCTGTAGTTGTTAGATTAGTTGTGTTTAATCTGTTAATATCATTGAAGCAAGGTCTGATTTCTAGACACCTGTTCACATTTGATAAAAAATACCAATTTTCAAAAGGTTTATCTCACTATATTATACATTTTTCATCATTTCATATGCAGCCCTACTGCTATTCTGGTTACTCATGGACTTCATTTGCAAATTAAAAATTTAAATTCCTAAATTCTAATGCATGTTAATGTCCATTCATTCATATCAATTCCTGTTAAAGTTCCTGAATCAGTAAAGGTAAATGTTAAAATGCACCAAGGTAGACTTAATCTTGTTGGAACATAAACTGCTGTAAAATTAGATTTCAAAGCTTCTCTCTCGTGATTTTCAAAGTGTTCAGAAAATTAAAAAAAATACACAGACAAATACAATAAATTAAAATATAATAAATTAATATTTATATTAATAAATTAATATTTTGTAAATTCAGTATTTTATTCCTGAAAAGCACTGTAGGCCCTGCAAGCTGCAAGTGTTGTTTTTACAAGTGGAGAATGACATGGAGTCTTTACCTTGTATTAGTAATTGTATATCTGATTAATAGTCCACCCATTTTGAACCAGCTTTATGCAGTTGCCTACAATATCAGATGTAAAAGAATTAAACTCTGGATATAAACCCAATCTCTTACAGTGCACAGTAACATCCACTTGTACTGGGTCAATTTAGGGCCATCGATTAACCTAACACACATCTTTCTGACGTAGAAAGAAAAACAGGGTACCCATAGAATTAATAAGGAATGAAATTATAAACTCCACACAGGCAGTGACTACGCTAAGATTTGGATCCAGAACTCTAGACCTGTGAGGCTTGATCATGTCAAGTTGTAAACGTGCTATATAAAGCAATAAAACAATTTATCCCTGTGGCAACTGAAAGCAACAAATACAGTTTTTTTGTTGTTGTTGCAAGAGGCAAAAGAGTGCCTTTGATTGTATCCTAAGAACAAAAAGTAGAAGGCCTAAACCAGTCCTGAGCATGATGCCTCTTATTTAGGGCACGCTTAAACCCTTACAATATCTTCGGGTAAAAATAAACTGGTTTTGTGATCAGAATCAGTAAAAGCACCTACAGTATCAGCTTTTCAGGATGAAACTTTGTGTATTTATCTATGTTTCACCCAATTAACAAACAATAAATCAAATCCCATAATGTATACAGCCTCTAAAAACTTTTTACCTTGTTATATATCTTGAGTCAGTTCTAACCCACCGTATACTTTAAAAGTTTTTACTCTCCAAAATTGATTGATTGATTTTGTTTCTCAACACATAAAAACATACTAAATGTCATCTGTTCTATAACTTGTAATCACTACAGGATGGTCAATCAATATGAAATAGGTTTGAGGAATAAAATCTAATTTCTAGAGCAACTGAAAAGGAGCGGGTTGGAAATTGGTAAAAAAAAAACTCATAAGGCACAGCATTTGAAGACACTGTAAGGGTTAAGCATAATGGCCATGTTAGACTACCCAGTCAACCTGACAATATGCCTTTACATTGTAGAAATAACACTGAACCTTCTTGGAAAATTCTGACAGAAAGCAATCCCAATCCAAGAAATTGCTGCACCACCACACCTTTCTTGTGAGGACATGTGGGGTTTATTATAAATTATATGCAATAAGTGTGAAATTTTTAGGGGGAATTTTTTAGATTAAAATCATTGAAGTTTATGAGGTTGTCTAGTATAACTTATAGACCGACTATAAATAATTTGGATGTCTTAATAGTAATTTTTGTAGTTTTTTTGAAAACAGACCTTCTGTTCTAATTGCAGTAGGAATGAAAGGCTTATTAATGAGGAAAAATAATACTGTATATGCTTTCTCTTCTCTTTTATATATTGGAGGTCAAATAGTCTTTTTCCAATACTCCTAATAGCCAGGAAAATTATTCATACATTTGCCAATATGGTCATCTTTTGTCCACAATCATAGAAATTTTTAATAGGGAAATTTGGAGCCATGTTTATTGGCTGGCAGTTTCATTTGACAGAAGAGAGGTCTCCGTTGAATAGTGTATTCATTGCTTTGGCAGGAAAACACATTCTGCATCTTATCCAAATTCTTACAGCAGTGAGGTATATGACATATTGTATTTCTGCACCAGAAAGCTGACATTGTGAAGGTGTATATAACAGAATGCCCAGAAAATGTCAAAACATGTTTATCCTTAAAAATGAGTGTGCAGTTGCTTAAAAAAATCATTCACACAGATATTTATTTTACTCAACTTACAGCACGGTCAAGATAAGACCTCAACTATAGGTCTTCTGTTTAAATCCCATTATCATAGCTGTTCGATGGGATCCAGTGGTCCATTTTTTTTATATTCTTGGAACAACACACCTGGTGTTTTCTGGTTTAGTATCCCATATTTTATTCTCTTTTTAAATTTTCTCCTACAGTTGTTTCTTTTTGACAAGGAATTATCTATTTCCTTTTCCTATCAAATGAAAATAATGTTTCTTTTGGGCTCCCTGGCAGCTTAAAGGTGCTTGAATCCTACTGAAAACATATTTATGTTCATATGCTTACTTCTATCCAGTTGGGCCTACCCATTCAATTGTGTGCCGAGCTAATAATAACAAAAGATAAAGAACTAAACAGGCACATGGGGGCAGTGGAATATAAATCAGGTGCTTAAGAAACATTCCTTCCTTGTTAAATCTAACCAGGACCTCCATCCTGCTGAAAGCTCGGGTCGCAAGTCAGGCACTTCATTCCTGGGATGGGCCTTTTTATAAGCTTCAGAATGGAAGGTGTGGGGCTTATAGGAGAGAAGGGGTCGTGGTCAATATGTCTCCTGGGCTGTCTTCTCTGAACTGTGGAGGGAAGAGATAAGACAGTGACAGCGCCACTTCTCACATTGGGGTGGTACTGTATACCTGCTCAGAGGTGGCAAGGTGGCCCTCAGACACACATGCGTGATATTATATATGTATTTAATATTTACAGTGCTATAAAAAGTACTGTATTCACCCCTTAGGAAGTTTTCACATTGAATAACAGTGGAGTTAATTTGGCTTTGATCATTGATCAGAACAGAAATATTCTTTAAAGTCAAAGTGAAAACAGATCTCTGCAAAGTGATGTAAATTAATTAAAAATATAAAATACAAAATATTTGATTGCATTTTTAAATTATACGTAGCAGTGACTTGGGAAAGATCTTGTCACTCTAGTTATCCAAGCTGTTGTGTATTTTTTCTTTGCAAACTGTGTCACGTAAAGTTAAAATACAAATGTAGAATTTATTGATATTAATATTCATGCTTAAATGAATCTTTTCAGGGTCAGTGATTCTTTCCTAAATATGAATGTCTAAAGCTAACCCCTGCCAATCAGGGATTTCTATTCATACATAAAGGAATATTGCTTTTTGTTCACCTTATAATAATTACATATATATTGTATGTGGGTGTGTGCCTGAGTGGTCCCTGTGATGAAATGTTGCCCCATTTAAGGTGGTTATCTGCTGTACACTTTATGTGTTTATGTGTGTGTGTGTCTGTGTGTCTGTGTGTGCGCAGGTGTGCGTGTGTGTGTATGTGTCTGTATGTACAGTATATGTATACACAGTACATATAGTAAATGGTTGGCTGAAATGTGCACTACGACTTGCTATATAGTATTGTGATGACGGTTTGGATACTTTTCTGTGGGATGTCATTCTACACTTTTTTGATGTTTGTGGTCAGCTGAGCCATATTTGTGGCTAGATGAGAGTCAGAATCCAGCTGTCTTCCAACAATGACTCATATGTGTTCAATTGGATTCAGATCAGGGGACCTGGCAGGCCAGTTAGCAGTTGTAAAATTCTGAAAAACTACCTTAGTAACGGGTAGTAGTGTGTGACCATATTCCTTGCAAAAACAAACTTTAATTTAAGTGGTATTAATGAATGAAAAAATTGTTGATCACCCCATGCAGATAATGTTCAAATGGCGCGATGGTCTTTGTGATACCTAAGTGGCATTTACAGTTAGGCAGCATGTTATTTATCTATAAAGGAGAATTCCTTTGCTCCAAAAACATAGAACATAGTGTAAAAAAGTATAAACAAAATGTCAGCCAATACACAGGTGCAAGACCCAGAATTATACACACAATATACCCAATACACATTTAATGTGTAGTGTCCCTAAAGAATTACTGCCCCTGTCCCAATGTGTCTTTAATTACCAACAAGGTGGAAATAATAAAGGAAGTATTGAACAGTCTGATGGCTGTAGACACTTCTCTTAGCACATTGCGGTGAAAATGGGCTGGAGACAAAGCTATTTGTGGCCAACGCATCATGGAGGGAATGGACTGCATTATTGCCTCTAAGCCCTTTTTTCTGCCAATGTCTCTGTTATGTTATGAGTATTATATTACAGCTCTCCAACCTATTTCAGTAGACTTTCATAAGATATGTTTTTTTTCTGGAAGAGCCCTTTTTTGAGCCTTCTTTAAACTTGACATTGCCCATCCCTTCCTTCAGTAGCAAACAGAAATAAGAATCTTCACTTAAAACGAATCAGAACGACTGTGTCACACAGTGCAGTATTTCTCAATTCAGACAACACATTACTGACAATGCTCAGGTGCTGGAGAGAGAATGAGATTATTGTGCTGTAGGTCACTGTCTTGAGACACTTTTAATGTTAGTGCAGGTCAGATTTCTGCAGTTGTTATTGTGTGGTCTGAAATTCTTATTCACAGGGATAGCCCAATCAAAGCTTTCCATCCAAAGCTAACTATAACATCTTGGATAGAGATGGCACAACTCATTCATGCCAGTAATTTGAAATCTTATAAAGACTAACGTTTTTAACAGATAGTGTGCTAAATATGTGATGATCTATTAAATTTGGCATGCCTAATTTGATGCTGTAATTTCATTTTTTGCCAATGTATATGCCCTTGCTTAAATAATTTTGTTGATCCAATATCGTGAATAATCCAATCTGTCTTCCCCTTCAGTTTATGCCATCATTTCCAATAAATACAGTACAACTGCTTCTTACATTTTGATTAGATCCAAACTCCTATTCACTTGCAAAATGTTAGGAAATATGTGTTTAATTTTGGATTGTGGAAAGCTCCACATGAGCCTATTGCTGAGGCAGTCACTCAACCCTGCCCCAAGGCAGCTTGACTCTACGTGGTTGGCTTTTTTTTTTATAAATATATTAACAGTGAAAATGAATTATTTTGTTTTTGTCAACTGGGTAAGTTAAGCCAGTTTTCCACTTTTAAGGGTTACTGCAAAATGCAAGTGGAAAAAAATCAGATAATGTAAGCCATAGATACAAAACACTATTATTTGTGTTGGGGTCCCCATATAAAAATACATCAACCACTCAAATAGGGAAGCCACCATGTTTAGGAATGCCACTTCAGGCACCACAGCTAGTGTAGTGAGTAAGTCTGAGAGAAATGTTATTCTGTTGTTTGTCAAAGTCAGGCGACATAACAAAATTCTTGTCTACTCAAACTCACTGTGCTTTATCAGACCAGCTATATAGCACCATGTGATATAGCAGGTCCACAGCTTGGAAAAGGTGGCCGATTTTTATTACATACTAAGGGATTCCACCCCTGTTCACTTCCCTTACCAGCCCCCGGGAGTGGCTATCTTACGGCTGAGCCGCTCGAAGAGCGTTGGGACGCTCCTCCATTAGGGAAAGTGATTGTATTTAAAGAGATGGTATACAGAAGAGTATGCAGGGTATGGGAGGAAGACGGTTTGGTCCTTAGTTATTATAGACAGAAAATCAGTTACTTGAGTATTTTACTACAACTGTCTATTTTAAATACCAATGAATAGTAAAACATAGTAAAAAGTAAAAGCACATAAGTAAAAGTAAATTACATTACAGCCTCATCAAAAACAATATGAATTACTTTATCCTCTAACTTACATTCTATAAACGTTGCTTTTTTGCATTTCTGGTCGCATGTTGTTTGGGACATTTTCTCTTTTTCATTTATTATATGGCTGTCTTTGTTCTTGGTTTTTATTATATGCAGCTCTTTTTTGTTCATTGTCTTTTTTTTTGAAGTTCATTATCAGCTCTTGCCACTCTTTGTCTATCATGATGTAAAATTCAACATTCTTGAATAGATAATTTGCTTTTCTTCCTTGCCATTGTAACTGACCATGTTGAGGGGCAAGTTACCACTGAGAATGTCACTGGGTCATAGAGAGGATGTGAGCAGTAGGAATAATGGTTTGGCAAGCGGTGTGGAGGGGGGGTGGTCAAGGCTGAGTAACATGGACAAGACAGAAAACTTTTTTAATATAATAAAGAGAAATAATTAATTGGCCGGCTTGCTTTCTGTGGATGTGCGTGCAAGCAATTGGTGGAGTAACTGGGGTGAGACACACCTGCACATAAGGGTGCAGTCTGTCTCAATTGCTTCATCGGTTTCCTGCGGTGCATGATTGAGATGTGACGCCCACAGAGGGAAATAAGGGAAAGTCAGCATGAAAAAGGGGAGGAAAAAAAACAAACAACCTCTGGAGAAATAGAAGAAAGGGACAACAAGAAGAAAACAGAGTGGCCAGAGAGCGGTCAAGTGAGTGAAGGAAGAAAGGATGGAGGTTAAAAGGAGTGTTAAGAAAAAATGTGAAGAGAGACAGGAGAGAGAGAGAGAGAGAGAGAGAGAGAGAGGGAGGACCCATATGGTATAAAGTAGAGGCTGGTAGTTGAGAGCGGAACTGCAGGGCAAGGAGCAAGAGGCTCAAGGAAGGGCGATCCTGTGGAATGAATGCCAGGGAGCTGGAGCGGCCTGATTGACAGCATCTCTCACAAGGGCAGTGTTCGTGGTGGGAGAGATGTGTTTGGCTCAGCAGGTTTCCCTGAATAAGCTGATGGAAGGGTGGCAGGGAACGAAGCCTAGATGTGATGGTTGACTTACTCAAGTGGAGTAAGCTGAGGAGACGTTGGCATTTTGAAGGCTGCATTGGGACATGTGAGGAACAGTGGGCTGTCTCTGGTTTTAACCTCTAGTTTTAATGGATATTTATAGGTTTTTAACCTTCACTTTCACCTTGTTTTTATGGATTATTTATTTATTGACTGTTGGAACACTGCACTTATTGAACACTGTTTTTCATTTTTGATTGTTTTAATTAAAATCACTGGAACAATTTTAACCCTACCCCTTGCTCTGTGTGAGTGTCCTCATCTGCTGGCTAATTCCTCGGGTATTTTATTGGTGGTTCAAGAGGTACCCGGGATGCAACTGGTAGCATGGAGCTGACCTGACACACACTACCTCTGTGGTGTTTTGAGACACTGCTAGTACACCTCCACAGTGCCATGACTAGAACGTTTTGCCACGTGCACTGCTGTTGTATATTTGTGCCAGTTCAGCCACTGTGAGGTTCATTTGCAGTGATTTGGGATTGTGAAGTGCAGTCCATTTTTACATATGTTCATTGAGATGAGAAAGATCTATGGCTCTACTGACATCAGTTTGTCCTTAGATGTACTCAAGCACACAACCATGCTCATGCTGGGCAATTATTAACTGACAGTTAACCTAACCAGTACATCTTTATGAATGTAGGGCAAAAACCAGACGTAGGGAGAAAGTTCAATCTTCACTGTAGACTGGAGCATTGTATCTGAAATGAGTATGGTCGATCTATGAGACAGCAGTGCTAAACACTGGAGCACCATGCCTCCTATCCCAAGTATTGCTCTTCCCTAATTTAGAAATATGGCATTGGTTAATAATTTCATTAGCTCATTAACAGTAATGACCAGGACTTAGTCTTTGAAGATCAAGGTCAGCAAACTTGAATGCAGCAAGTGTCTCTGCTCATGGTGTGCATATGTTAAACTGGCACTCTTCCTAAAGGCATAGAGCTGCTGCTGAGATAGTATAAAAATTAATTGGAATAATACTGTGAGCAAAGAAAGATTTTATTGGAAAATATAATTTTCCATAGCACATTTTTGCTTCCTCTTGACTGTTTTACTGCTTACCTTGTAAGAAATACCAGATTTTTAGAAGGATATGTTTTTTTTCATGAAGTGATTTTTCATATTATAGTTTTGCTCCATTTTGACAGATATCTAGTTGATAATAAATCTGTTAAAGGAGAGAATATGCACATTTCCAAATCTTATTTGTCACAAATTACTTGTAAACATCTTATGGAATGCTTTTTCTATGTCACTTAATTGTTTTGTAAGGATCTTATAAGGGTTAGAATAGTGGAATGTTTCTTCACCAAACTTGAGCTTCTTCTCATTGTGTTTAGGTGATTTTCCTCAATATTCTCTTTTTCTTTCTTTGTCCAAGAGCATTCCTTCATAATAAATGCAATAATGATTGCCATCAGTAAAATACAATTTTTACTTTGGAACCTTGATAAAGTATTTAACTCCAATATGTGGGAGAGTCAGGCTAAAAAAATAAAAATAAAATACACTCATTTAACATTACATACAGTAGTTATTTAGTGCTAGATATCTGTTTTAGGTGCTGCTGTGCATTTCTCCCCAGTATGTTTTCATTAGTAAGCAACATCATTGTAGAGCAACAAGGTGATAAATATTTTACTAAATAATTAAAAGACAGAACTTATCAAGCTTACCTTAATTCAGTGTAGATTTATTGGGTGCAAGTTTTATCCACTGGAAGCAATTGCAAAGACGAACCTATTCTGTCATACAGGGCCAAGTGACAATTGTCATCACATATTTTTGGTACATGGAAAGAAAACTGGAGTGTCCTGGTAAAGCCTCCAGGTCAGTACTCTTGAGCTACGATGCAGTCATATTAAACACAGTGTCACTTCTGAACTCTCCTGGCAGGAGTGCCACCATGTGATGATATCCAACCACTGCAGATAATTCAAGATGTAGCAGCACATCTGGTATTCAGCCAACGGAGGGTGGCTCATGTCACTCCACTTTTCAGATCACAACATTGGATCCTTATAGTAGCATGCATTAACTTCAAATCCTTGATGCTTGCCTATAGAGTATTCAATGGTTCATCACCTAATGTATGTATATGGAGACACTTGTGAGGTTCTGTGCTCCTTCTCGCCCACTCAGGTCTGCTGATGAACAGCTTCGGGTGATGTATGCCATCAAATCTCATTTCAGACTCTTCATTTGTAGCTTCTTGCTGGTGAAATAAGCCATTAAAATTACTGGCTCCCTGTGTGTTTAGGAAGTGTTTCAAGACTTTTGTTCAGTGAATTTCTGTATAACTGAAAATGGCTTTGTTGAGTTTTTATAACCAAGGATGTGTAACTCTCTTGTATTGCAGTGGTTAATCTTGTAATCTTTTCTTTTTTTTTTTTTTTGAAGTTTTATTAATTTTATTGCAATCCATACAAATCAATCAATTTTTTACAATAAGTGAAATTGAGTTAAGAACAAATCAATCCCCACCCCTGAGAGAGAGAGCAAGGCAAACGGCGTGAAATTTAAGGCTTGTAAACATACCTAAATTAATAAATTTGATGAGATGGATGCATAAGGCAGAGAAATACGGAAATAATTGCTTCCTCTGTGCCTTAAGAGCTTGTTTTAAAATATTATTGATTAGATCCTGCCATGTTTTGAAAAAAGTCTGTACGGATCCTCTAACTGAGTATTTGATTTTTTCCAGTTTCAAATAGTATAACATATCGGTTTCCCACTGACTTAAAAGAGGAGAGTTTGGGTTCTTCCAGTTTATCAGAATAAGTATGTGTGCCAAAAGTGTAGTGAATGCAATCACAATTTCTTTGTCTTTCTCCACTTTAAACCCATCTGGAAGAACCCCAAACACAGCTGTTAATGGGTTAGGAGGGATTGTGACACCAAGGCTGTCTAAAAGGTAATTAAAAATTTTGGTCCAGAATAATGTTAATTTGGTGCAGGCCCAGAACATGTGACCCAGCGAGGCTGGGACTTCGTTTCAGCATTCGCAGGTTGGATCATGCCATGGAAACATTTTGGAGAGTTTTGAACGAGACAGATGTGCTCGAAATATAATTTTGAGTTACAGTATATAATTGTATGTTTTGCGCATATGGAGCTCGAGTGAATTCTCTGCATTGCTACTTTCCACTCCTTTTCTGATATATTAATTGAGAGATCTTTTTTCCAGTGTCCTCTTGGATCTTTGAAAGGGAGGGACTTTAAAATGATTTTATATATTGCAGAAATGGTGCCTGAGTCCTTGAGATTGAGCAATATTTTTTCCAGCATGGATGAGGGTGCAAGATGAGGAAAATTGGGAAGGTTCTGTTTAACAAAGTTCCTGATTTGAAGATAGTGAAAGAAATGTGTAGCTGGAATGTTAAATTTGGAATGTAATTGTTCATAGGATGCAAAGACGTTGTCTATATAAAGATTTCTAAGCAAGTTAATTCCAATTTTTTTCCAGATATTAAAAACTGCATATGTTCGTGAAGGTTGAAAGAGGTGGTTCTCTTGCAGAGGTGCCACAGATAGAAGCTTCTCTGTCTTAAAATGCTTTCTACATTGGTTCCATATTCTAAGTGAGTGAAGCACAATTGGGTTATTAGTATATTGCCGATAACTTGTGTTTATTGGAGCACAGAGCAGGGAATATAAAGAAGTACTGCAGGATTTTACTTCTATTGCGGACCAAGTCTGTGTATGTTCATCTATTTGAGTCCAGGTTTTTATAGCTTGTATATTTGCTGCCCAGTAATAAAACTGGAAGTTAGGTAGAGCCATGCCGCCTTCTGCCTTTTGTTTTTGTAGGGTCGCTCTTGGATGTGTGGATGTTTTGAGTTCCAAATAAATTAGGTTATTGTTGAATCTAATAGCTTAAAGAATGATTTATTAATGTATATTGGAATGTTTTGAAATAAAAAAAGGAGCTTAGGAAGAATATTCATCTTAACAGTGTTAATTCTTCCAGCTAGTGTGAAATGAAGGGTTGACCATCTATGCAAGTCTTGCTTAATTTTTTCCATGCAGACGGCGAAATTTTGTTGATAAAGAGCTTTATGTTTACTTGTGATGTTTACCCCTAGGTATTTAAACTGTTATGCAATGATAAAAGGTAGGGTGTCTAATCTAATATTATATGCTTGAGAATTCACTGGAAAGAGTACACTTTTATTCAGATTAATTCTGAGACCAGAGATCTTTTGAAATTCTGTGAGTGCTGTTAAGACTGCAGGCACAGAATTTTCTGGGTCTGATATATACAGTACCATATCATCTGCATATACAGTAATGAAATCTTCTGTTTCAGTCCTTTTCTGATAATCCCCTTTATCTGATCAGTATTTCGACAATGTATTGCCAGTGGTTCAATAGCAAGTGCAAACAGTAGTGGTGACAAGGGGCATCCTTGTCTAGTACCACGTTCTAGTTTAAAGTAGTCTGAACTAATGTTGTTGATACAAACTGAAGCTTCTGGGTTAGTATAAAGTAATTTGATCCATGCACAAATGTTCGGGCCAAACCCAAATTTCTCCAATGTAGTAAAAAGGTATTTCCATTTAATCATGTCAAATGCTTTTTCTGCACCCAATGATAATAATATTTCTGGGGTGTTTGATTTAGTTGGTGAGTATATTACATTAAACAGGTGTCGAAGATTTGAAGATAAGTGTCGGCCCATGATAAATCCAGTTTGATCTTGTGATATTACCGAGGGGAGCACTTTCTCCATGCTTCTAGCTATGATTTTAGAGAGTATTTTAATGTCATTATTCAGAAGTGAAATTGGTCTGTATGATGCACATGTTGCTAATAGGAGGGGAGCTAGCTGAGCGGAGAATTTCTTGTAAAATTCTGCAGGGTAGCCATCAGGGCCTGCTGCTTTACCGCCTTGAAGTGACTTTATAGCATCTAGTAATTCTGATAATGCCAGAGGTTTATCAAGTTCCTCCACACTAAAAGTGTCTATTTGTGGTATTTGTAATGTATCCAGGAATGCATTAGATTGTGTATTGTCTTCTTTAAACTCAGTAGTATATAGGGATTTATAGTAGTCTCTGAATGTGTGCTTTATATTTTTGTGGTCAATGATTTTATCTCCGTTTGCGTTGGTGATTACTGAGATTGCGTTGCGCACTTCTTGCTTGTGAATTTGTTGAACTAAAAGCTTATTAGCTTTCTCTCCATGTTCATAGTAATGATATCTGGATTTATAAATTAGTTGTTCAGTTTCTTTAGTTGTTAAGAGGTTTAGTTCTGAATGTAGAGCCTGCCTTTTCCTATGTAGAGTCTCGCTTGGTAGTCTGGCATGTTCTTCATCTATTCTAGTAATTTCGCTTTTTATCTCTGCTACTTTCTTGGTTTCTAATTTATTTCTGTGGGAAAGATATGAGATAATCTGTCCTCTTAAGAAGACCTTAAGAGTGTCCCAGAGTATTCCTGCAGAAATCTCTAAGGATGTATTTGTCTCTAGGAAGAAATTGATTTGTTTGGATATGAATTCTGTACAATTTTCGTCTGCTAATAGAAGCAGGTTGAGACGCCATCTGTGAGGTGAGTGTGTGGGGCTTAGTAACTTTAGCTTCAAGATCAGAGGTGCATGGTCAGAAATAACAATAGCATCGTATTTGCAAGATTTAATCATAGGCAAGAAGTTATTATCTATAAAGAAATAATCAATCCTTGAGTAGCAATGATGTACTGGTGAGTAGGAAGAATATGTTCTTGAGTTTGGGTTTAAAAACCTCCAGGGGTCTGATAAGTTGTGATCAGATATAAACTTTGTAATTATCTTTGCGTTGTTAGATGCCGTTCCCCCTGTGGAAGAAGTCCTATCTAAGAGTGGATTTAAAACACAATTAAAGTCCCCAGCCATTATAATTTTATGAGTGTTCAGACTGGGAATGGATGCAAATAAATAAATTCCTTATCATCAACATTAGGTGCATAAACATTTATCAAAATCATTTTACAATTAGATAAGTCTCCCATGACCATTACATATCTCCCTTCAGGATCCAATACTACATCTGATACTACAAATGAGACTGTTCTATGTATAAGAATTCCCACACCTCTAGTTTTCTTTGTAAAACTAGAATGGAACATTTGGCCAGTGCAGTCTTTTTGCAGCCGGAACTGATCCTTGCTTAGTAGATGGGTTTCCTGTAAAAATACTATTTTAGTGTTTAGACCTGTTAGGTGAGAGAGTACTTCCTTTCTCTTTAATTCGTGATTCAGGCCTTTAACATTCCAGCTCACAAAGTTAACTGCCCCATCATGGAAACATTGATTCTGAGTTTTTGATGTCATTTTATAGTCTTAACTGGAAGTGAGACAGTTTCAGCCTTAGTTTCCTATTTCCCCAAGAGTTATTGCCATCCAGCCTATTATTACGTTGGTAGTTATAATTATAAAGATTAAAAGGATAGATTAGGTATAGATCAAGCCTGCTTTCTTTCTCTCCCCCCAACCCCCAACCCTCCCTTTTTGCATCCCCATGTGAGGCTAGAACCCACTTCACACAGTCCCGGTCCTCTGACATACCCAGAGACAGAGCACATCCAAAGCAAAACAAGCCCCCACGCTGCGGCGTTTTAGGATTAAAAAATAGAGATATCTATTACCAATATAGTCTAAAAAACTGTGCACTTAGAATATATATAATCATCAGCAATCTTAGTGTATTAAGATAATAAACCCAGGGGAATGGTGTTAGAAAGTGGTCCAGAATAAGCATAATAAGTCTTGCAATAATAGCAATAACAGCAATAACAATAAACCAAGGGTATGATGTTGAACAGTCTCGTTTAGGGTAGAGAGAAAATAATTAGATAATTAAAAAAAGAAAAAAAAAAGAAAAAATAATTAAGCACAATAAAACATAAACAGATAGCACCCGAGTAATAATGAGTGATAATGAGAATATATAATGATAAAAACCTGTATTTTAAACAATTAGATCAGACAGTAGATTATTAATCCTTGCCCTATCATTAATGGCCATAACTCACTATTATGTATCAGAATAGTCTCAGGATCAGCTTTCTAAATTCCTTTTCTGCTTCTTCCTTGCTAGCGAAGACATAGAATTGACCCTGCAATTCCTCTTTCAGTTTTTTATTCTGATTGGTTACTTTAGGTTGTGCCAGTGAGTATGAGCATGTTCTGAGGTGCGTTCAGCTTGCTACCAATACTACTGAAAATGGCCCTACATGGAATAAGTAAAGAAAGATGAATAGGTAAAAGCAATTACACTTTAAATGTTGCTGTTCAACTGCGGTGGGCTGGCACCCTGCCTGGGGTTTAGCTTTATTCACTAACATCAAAATTTTTATATAGTTTCTTTTAGATTTATCGTTGTAGGACATCCATGTTAAATATGGGATTGAATGCCGGTTTTTGTTTCTGACAGTTTATTGTTGGTATACCGCCTGTTGTCGGTTAGTTTATTGAAATTTTTATTATTTGAAAATGATAGCTAGCCATCTATATGTAAAATTTTGATTAATTTATCTCAAAACGAGACTTCATAGAAATACAACTAAATAAAACACATCATGGAATCTTACTCAGAATGTCCTTTCACCAAAAGAATTCAGTTCATAATATAGCAAACATTCTCAAATCTGCTTAAACCAATTCAGAATTGTAAGGTCCGGAAAAAATTCAGCACATCTGCACTTAAGACAGAAATAAGCTTTGGTCAGGTAGCCAGTCCATTACAGTGTCCACTCTTGCATGCACTCATGCTGAAACTCACACAGAATCGAACTGGAGTTGCCAACATACCTGAAAGGCAGATCGTTGTTGAGTACACTAAGGAAAACCCACATGGACATGGGACAAATGGGCAGACTCCACACAAACAATGACCAGATGTGGAATTCAGACTCAAGGTGCTGAATCCATAAAGCAGCAGAGCTATCCACTGTGCCACCAAATCAGCTTATTCAGTTCAGCACATTCCTTATTCCACAATGTAAATATTTGTGCAGCACATGGCAGAAAGACACTGTAGTCACAAAGACATAAACTAACTAATCACAATAAAAAGCAATAAATGCCAATAAGTATGAAGTAACACCAAGTTATAAATAAATAGCTCTTCACATGCAAAATGTTTCAGACAGAACAAGTAATAATTGGTCAATACAATAAAGGTATATAATTCATAATGAAGCATATTATAATGATATAGTTGTAAGAGTGCTGCACACATGTATTTTTGTACATCCTAATTCCTCTCCTCTCCTTCTGCAGAGCATGTAGCCATTAAAAGGTAACATTACATAGCGGCATGGTGATGCAGCAGATTGCATGCCTGCCTCATAGCTCTAGGATCAGTTTGGTTCCCAGCTGGGGTGCTCCCATTGTGGTGCTTAAATGCTCCGACAGCGCACTTGAGATATTTTTCAGACACTTCAGTTTCATCTTGCAACTGAAACACATGCTCTTAAGAGATGGAGGATGGGTGTGCCCTTCAGTGGAGCAGAACCGTGTTCACTGTTGGCTCCAGCTTTGCAACCATTACTGCTGTGATAGGCTTCAACTCTCCATGACCCTGTTTGGACAGAAAATGAATGATATTAATAAAGAATATAATACAATACATGTGAAAGCCCCATGAGCAAGTATTCTTTTAAGTTAACAGAAATGAAAACATTAAAGAGATTTTGGATTTAATATTTGTAATCCCACAATCACCATTTTTTTTCTTAGTTACATGAATAGACTACTGTACAGGACATCTGCCGATATATTCTGCAGTCCTAAGGAGTCTAAAATTCTTCTTTTAATTAAGCCCTTTACTTTTTTCTTCTATATCCAAAATGAAACATCTTTTAACAATTTGAAGTGTTTCAAAAGGTCTACATTAAGCCAACTTTTAATGCCTTGCATATCTATCGCTTACAATTAACCAAAAATGTACTTTTCTAACAGTTGCATGCTTTATTTATTTATTTATTTATTTATTTTGCTTTTCAGCATTGCCTTATTTAAACACACATATAGCATACTTGCCATGGTCATTTCCCTGCAGCAAGTTAGAAATAATCCTGGTATATTTATTACCAGATGTATTTTGTTAAATACAAGAGTCGCACATCTGCTAGCCCTCAGATAAAGCATTGCGGTAGCTGTATGCTGTATAACAGATGCACAGAAAATAGTTTACTGTGGAATTTACTTTTTTATGTTAAACCATACTGATAGAGGCTAAGTTGGAGGTAAACAATGCTACAAGTACATGAGTTAAACTCATTAAAAAAAAATCTAAAGTCACTTCATTTGTATTGTTTTTGCACATGGTGGTGCAGTGTTTGGCTCCTGTAATCTGGTTCTATTCCTGTATTAGTTATTCCACTTTTTTATGAGACTGGACATTTTCCTCATGTTCATGATCTGTATTTCAATAGCAGTCTTATGACATCAGCTGGCCTTAAACGTATTAGTGCCAAATTGGGAGATGGAGGAAATAAAAATTTGATTAAAAAGCTAGGAAACTAGATGATGCAATATTGTATGCACTGTGTCATTTATTTTCTGAATCCAGTTATAGAAGCACCAGACACACAACCTGGGAGGAATGCAAGATCCGTGAAACAGCAACCTCATACTCAAACCTAGTCTTCTGCTGGGACAATTTGTTAGCATCATTGTATGTTTATAGGGTCATTATTGTCACTTGTAAAGAGAAAGAGTAAAGTGAAATTCTTGCTGTTCTTATACAGTATGTGCTAATCAATATGCAACACCTTTCCCCCTCTCTGGCTCCATGGTCTGGTGCCACTAAGATTCACACCAATGAAGAGACAGTGATTTTATTTATTATCTTAGTGGAGATTCCAGGGATGCTCCCAGCCTTGGCCTGACCCTCACGCACTCATAAACAGAGACAAAAAGCCACCAAAAATAAAACAGCAAATAAAGAATATATTAACAACAATAAATGAAAACAACGATTCCACCCCAGTTCCCTTTACAGTGATTATACATTAAATACAACAAACCACAAATAGTAAAGTCCATGAAAAAATGGCAACAGTAAAGATGAAGGTAAATAGCCCAGAGATCTGCACATTGAAGGGGAATGTAAAGGTAGTCCTACTGGTAGTTCCTGAATTGGGGATGATGTGTGGAAGGGTTCAGGAGCGCTCCTTTCTTCACAGGATGGCCATAAATCCACATACAGTCCTCACGTAACAGGCAGACATCAGACAATCCAGACCTCGATGTAAGAAAAGATCCAGAACAAAAATGAGAAAGCACAGCTATCCGACAAGAACTTCAGACACAAACCACAAAATACTTTTTTTTTTCTTGGTCTCGCTGGCCTCCTTTTAAATGCCACGCTGGCCAACTTGAACCCAACAGCCCCTGTGCCCTCAGCAGAAGACCAATCAGAACCACTGCAGGGACTGCTGGGAGTTGCAGTTTCAAGCCCCAGTAGCACCAATACAAGTGAGTACCTCAAAACATCTTTCTTACCTGAAAAGTCTTACAGTAGTTTCACACTACATACAATTATGAGACATCTTACATTTCACTAACATGCTGATGACGCTAAAGTGTATTCATACTTTTAGTTAACCTTAATGTCCTCCAATTCAAGCTGTGCAGAACCTTTACATATACTGTAGCTATGCATTCTGTTAATTTAGTTTTTAAGGCTTCTATGATGGTGACATAATGTAAAGTTGAAAATCAAGCTTTGCCTGTTAATTTAACTTGCATGTCTTTCAGATAGGGAAAGAAACCCAAATACACTGAGAAAAAACATAGGTAGAATGTGCAAACTCCATATAGACAGGGACCAAATTGGGATTTCATTCCAATTCGCTGCAGTTACGCAGTGCCGCCATAAAATACTAAAGGTCTGAGCAAAATGAACATCTTGGGCTGAACGTCTGGATTACTAGCCCTAACTAGTCCCCCTTCCTCTCTTGGTATTCAGTAATTGCATATTTCAAACTGAATATTAAGTAAAGTGTAAAGTGTAAACCTAAACTAGTGTACTGTGAAGCACTGCAAGATTGGTATCTGGTCAGTGGTCACATAGCCAAAACTGTGAGCAGTGACCAAAAGGGAGGTGCATGAGGGAATGGCAACACGGAGGAGGTCAGACAGATATGGACATGCAAGGTTGTAAAAAGCGTTAAAAGTTAACAGGAGAATTTTGAATTGAATGCAGAATGTAACTGGAAGCCAGTGAAGCTGCTGCAAGATGGGAGTGATATGGTGAAAAGAGGGGGTTCTAGTAATGATGTGGGCAGCCAAATTCTGGACCAGTTGAAGCTTATAAAGAGATCTGCGAGTAAGACCAAAGAAAGGGGAATTACAATAATCCAGACGAGAAGTGATCAGGCTATCAATAAGGATATCTACTGTAGGACAATACTGTTACAATAAGATGTATTTGTCACTATATTCCATAAAGCCCCTGTCACACTGCATGACCTTTCCAGTTATTTTCAGTTGTAGATTTAATTTACATAATCTTGGCATGTTGGGGGCAGTTGCTGCTTCTGTGTCATCCCATCATGTAGTTTGACATCCCTACCAATTTGATCTGACATGTCTGCTACTTGAGCCAAAAACATCTAATAGTTATGATTTTATCTTAAGTCTCAGAATTGGGTTAATGTGTGTGTGTACACATTCGTGTGAGTTGACAACCAATTAATATTCACCTTGAAGAACAATGTTTGCAGTATATCTGCAAGAAAAGGAAAGTGGGTGTTTTGGACCACGTAAACAGATGTGGCAAATTTGTTGTATTTGTTGTACCATGACAGAAAGCAAAAAGAAAAAAGTGTGGGGAGAATGCAGCTGATTTCACCATGTCTGAAAAACATTCATATAGCCACCAGCACTGTCAGGCAGCACATTAATTCACTGTCGAAATGTGGGAAGTGTGCGATACATTGGAACTTTAAAACTGAGCTGAGAAACCATGAGGCAGTTTTATAATCTGTCATCTGTAATCTGCAATTCCTAGTTGTATAATCTGACATCCTCAAGGCAGTGAGACGCAGGAACTGCAGTCATTAAGTTTCACATGCTTTCTGTCTAGAGGTTGTATAATGTGAAGCCCACCTAAGATGTTGTTTCTATTTCCTCATTGTGGACTGTTGCTTAAATAGAAATTTTTGATTGTCACATAGTTAGATACCCCAATTAGGTTTTTCCTCCAAAAGGCGTAATGTGTTATATGGCAATGCATTCTAGGAGGCTGAAGATATTATAATACTCTACATATTAAAACCTTTACATTTTAGAAACCCACAAAGTTCTTTCTGCTTCTCTCCTTTTATAATGCCAACAGAGCTTCAGTTTTTCACTCTGTTTGCCTTTACTGTTCATATGAGGAAACAGGGACTGAGGCTTGCACAATACCAGATGCCCAGAACACATCTTTTAGTTCTGCACCCCAGTGAGCGTTTGCTTACTCATAAATTAACTGACTCACCATAGCCACATTCAGTAGTCCATTCAGGTTTGAGGCAGGCTTGGCATTGCACTAGTACGGAATCCCCTCTCTCCGCACTTTCCCTTGTATTTATTTTCTTCTTCTCTCCACTTCCTCTACTCCAGTTCTTCTCTTCTCTCAGAACTGTTCTCACAAAGCAGAAATCTGTACAAACAAATAAAAAACTCCCTACACAAACATTTTTTTATCATGAATTGAAATGTTCCTGACTTTATGCTAATGTCTTGTACGCTAATCATTGCTGTCAAAAGCATAATTTAGAAAATGTTTGGATAGTCCAAACTCACAAGGACATGATTTTTTCTTTCCCCCTGGAATCAAGGAGTGTTTAAGGGTATTTGAAGATTTTAGTGAAAAAAGCTTATGCTTTGTGCTACAAGTAATTAACACTAGAATTACCAGAACCTACAAAAAAAACTCGTAGATTTGGCCCACCTTAAATCCGTTCGCACCTCTCCGTCAGCATCTTTTGTGCTGTAAATGTGCTGATAAAGACAAGCAGCAACCAGCCTGGTATCCCATCCCCCCACTGCTGCAGAATGTACACAAAGTTCTCCCAGCTCATGGCTTGATTGATTATCTGGGAGTGAAGTGCTGGAGTTTTAGAGTGGAAATAGATCGTTATTTGGAACACATGCATTTCATGTGTGTTCCATTTCTAAAATAATCTGTGTAAACACATTGTTAAAACAGAAACGTTTTTCATATTTTAGTAGTAAATGATCAAGTGTTTACTTGATCTTTGGAATTCAGGCTTCACACATTATTTAGTTTATGCCAACATTTTGTCATTTACTACTAAATTATGAAAAACGTTTCTGTTTTAACAATGTGTTTACACAGATTATTGTAGAAACAGAACATACATGAAATGCATGTGTTCCAAATAATCTGTTATTTCCACTCCAAAACTCCAGCACTTCACTCCTAGATAATCAATCAAGACATGAGTTGGGAGAACTTTGTGCACGTTCTGCGGGGGTGGGGGGATGGGATACCAGGCTGCTTGCATTTATTGGCACATTTACAGGACAAAAGATGCTGACGGAGAGGTGCGAACGGATTTAAGGTGGGCCAGATCTACAAGTTTTTTCGTAGGCTCTGGTAATTCTAGTGTTAACAATGCCCATACGACTTTTTTTTTTATTTATTTTTTATAAAATGTTGGGGGCATATTTATGCTTTTAAGGAAGTGCTAAGGACAAGTTTATGTTGTTCCTAGAGAAGAAATTACTCCTATGGTATATATTCATTAAAAATTTTTGCCAGAATTGATAGGTATTTGCTTTAAGTATTTTCCCATCTGTTGCTAAAAGCTTTGGTTTTGCCAGATAAAAATGTCCATTTACAGATATTTTAAGTTTATTTTACAACTCCTTTAGTTTACTGATATTATCAAGAATTAAATTAGTTTTTTTTAGCACTTATTTAAGTACAAAGTTCTAGTGAAACGGACCATGTCCTGATTCCTTTAAGCACAAACAATTCCTGGGCTGGACACCAATACATTATAGACCAACTCATTCAACTGGGGTTAATTTGCACTCAAACATCAAGCTGTTCTGCATAGTTTTGAAATATAGGATGAAACTGAATTACCTAAGCAAATTCCATGAGTCTGAATAAGTCTGGGGTTCCTGAAAGGCAGCAGTGTTAAAATTAAAAAAAAAAAAACAAACAAAAAAAACTTTGAACTTGATTGACACATAATTGCTAGAGGTTTCTCTTGGTGTTACATCCATGCGCATAACAAGGTACATGAAATTAAACAACACAGTATAAAATACATGACATCATCACAACATCTACAGTTGTAATGTCTTGCCAAAATCACAAATATATAAATCAAATGTAGTGAAGTAGATTTGTACCCCTGTCAGGTAATATATCAAGGAAGTCTTTATAATATAAACAGAAAATCCATCCATTATCCAACCCACTATATCCTAACTACAGGATCACGGGAGTCTGCTGGAGCCAATTCCAGCCAACACAGGGCGCAAGGCAGAAAACAAACCCTGGGCAGGGCACCAGCCCACCACAGGGCACACACACATACCAAGTACACACTAGGAACAATTTAGAATTGCCAATGCACCTGACCTGCATGTCTTTGGACTGTGGGAGGAAACCAGAGCATCCGGAAGAAACTCACGCAGACACAGGGAGAACATGCAAACTCCATGCAGGGAGGACCCAGGAAGCAAACTTGGGTCTCCTAACTGTGAGGCAGCAGTACTACCCACTGTGCCACTGTGCCACCCCCTAAACAGAAAATAAAAAACATAATTTAGATTCGATGGCGAGGTTTACAAATCTTCAAAAGACAGTGCTCAGTCAGACTTTGTTTAACCAGAGTCAGTAACCAAGGTGCCCTCTGTAGAGATTTATACTGTATATATTAAAATGATTCTAAATTTTAAAGATGTTTTTTTTAAATATGTTCAACTGGCACCTCATACATTTTTATATCCTGCTTTGTGCAGATGCTGCCTGGATATGCTCTGGCTGTCATTAAGTGGACTTGAGAATGGCTGGGTTGGTAAATACATTTTTTCAAACTCCAAAGAAACATATTTCAAGTTTAAATACACTCATGAATAAGTAATTTGCAATGAATCTCACTGTGTAAGGGCTGACCCTTTACCCAGCTGGCAGCTACACCTCCAAGACCTGTGGTGGTGAATCTTTTAAAATCAAGCCGTACCTCTAACAAATACAATTTTTCCCACTATCAACGGATTAAACATAGGCACACAAAAGCAGATATGTAAAATTAAGTGATTATATTAAATGAAATTATATATATATTTGCCAATGATCATGAATTTGAGTCCAAGTATAAAACTGTCCTGAATGCGGATGACCGTCCAAGAGATAGGTGATGTGTTTGAATTTCCCGGAAACAAAAATGGAGCAACCTCACCGTGAATCCTCGACGTGTGGTGGACAATGTAGTTCAACTCCGGGGTCTCTGGCGATAATTGAATCGATGTAAGTCCAGCAGAATGAAAAATAAACAGGATCCCAAAGTGCGATGTGGAAAAATAGCAGGTGCTGGTGGTTCATTGGAAGTGAATTGTGCTCTCTGTCTTTCTCCTTCTCCTCTCTTTCTGTTCCCTCCTGATTGGTTATATAGTGATGAGCTGGCTATACTTGATTAATTGCAAACAGGTGCTTTCCATCTTGGGGCTGCGATCTTTCTCCATCATCCGTCCCCCTGTATTTACGGGGGCGACATTCACTGATGCACACATAAACAGCAAATGGGACGATGGAAACAAAACGCACTTAGTGCTAACATTGACAGCACTGTTACTATGTAGCCCCGCTACAACTGTGTAATTGAAATGATAAAACAAACTTCCATTAAGAAGAAAATCATTCATCTTTGAACTCTTTGTTAATATAAAGCTGTTGCTCTTAAAGCCGCTCCTTATCAGATTGTCTTTCTCTCGTTCCTCCTCCAGACCTCAGCATTGCTTCTGCAATGGTCCTGTGGGTAGAGACATTGCAGTGTGTAGCCGTCTTAACAGAGCTTGATCGTTCTTCAGTGCTTTGTTTCCTAATTTATTGAATACTGAGGTTGTTCAAGTTCATATTTTTAAAAATTGGTTTACACATTGAAACACTGTACAGATAAAGGGAAAAATATATGTCCATTTTCTTTACATAAAGTTCTGATTTCAAAATGGTGACCCCATCATAAAAATTCCCCTTTATACAGTATATACTTGTGGTATGTCTATTTATGCCTGAAGAGCAAAATCTTCTTGAGTGATTTTGCTTAAAATCAATAACATTCAAAATTCTAACAACTGGACAATTGAGTGCTTCATCTTTGAGGTATATTGTTCAAACACTCACATTCCTGGCATACAGACATTATTTTAAAAGTAGTCAAATCACATTCGGAGATGCATAAACTGTGTGAATCCCTTTAAAGCTCCAAGGTGAAATTTAACCTGATACCTGTCTGTCACAAATTACTCTCTTCCACAATCCCCATTATTCTGTACTGTTGATATCAAGTATTTAAACTCATCCACCTTCGCCAACTTTACTTCTTGCATCCTCACCATTCCACTGACCTCCCTCTCCATGTAATTCATCCCCTGTAGCCTTGGAATCAGCCTAGTCACTCTTCTCTGGACCTTTTCTAGCGCTACTATGTCCTTTTAGTAGCCTGGAGACCAAAAACTGCACATAGTACTCCAGAAGAGGCCTCACCAGTGCATTATAAAGCTTGAGCATAAACTCCTTGGACTTGTGCTCCACACATTGTGCTATATAACCTAACATCCTGTTAGCTTTCTAAATGGCTTCTGAACACTGTCTGGCAGTTCATAGTGTCATGTCCACTATGATTCCTAAGTCTTTCTCATATTCAAACCTAACATTTTTACTTCCCACATGTAATGCATTGCATTTACTTACATTAAACTTTGTCTACCACAAATCTATCCAAGCCTGTATTTTCTCCAAGTCCCTCTGTAATGATTCAGTGGGTTCTGGATTAGATAGATAGATAGATAGATAGATAGATAGATAGATAGATAGATAGATACTTTATTAATCCCAAGGGGAAATTCACATAATCCAGCAGCAGTATACTGATACAAAGAAACAATATTAAATTAAATAGTAATAAAAATGAAAAAAGTTAGCATTTACTCCCCCGGGTGGAATTGAAGAGTCGCATAGTGTGGGGGAGGAACGATCTCCTCAGTCTGTCAGTGGAGCAGGATAGTGACAAAAGTCTGTCACTGAAGCTACTCCTCTGCCTGGAGATGACACTGTTCAGTGGATGCAGTGGATTATTCATGATTGACAGGAGTTTGCTTAGTGCCCGTTGCTCTGCCACAGATGTTAAACTGTCCAACTTTACTCCTACAATAGAGCCTGCCTTCCTCACCAGTTTGTCCAGGCGTGAGGCGTCTTTCATCTTTATGCTGCCACCCCAGCACACCACCGCGTAGAAGAGGGCACTCGCCACAACCGTCTGGTAGAACATCTGCAGCATCTTACTGCAGATGTTGAACGATGCCAACCTTCTCAGAAAGTATAGTCTGCTCTGACCTTTCTTACATAGAGCATCAGTATTGGCAGTCCAGTCCAATTTGTCATCCAGCTGCACTCCCAGGTATTTATAGGTCTGCACCCTCTGCACACAGTCACCTCTGATGATCACAGGGTCCATGAGGGGCCTGGGCCTCCTAAAATCCACCACCAGTTCCTTGGTTTTGCTGGTGTTAAGATGTAAGTGGTTTGAGTCGCACCATTTAACAAAGTCTTTGATTAGCTTCCTGTACTCCTCCTCCTGCCCACTCCTGATGCAGCCCACAATAGCAGTGTCATCAGCGAACTTTTGCACGTGACAGGACTCTGAGTCGTATTGGAAGTCTGATGTATATAGATTGAACAGGACCGGAGAAAGTACAGTCCCCTGCGGTGCCCCTGTATTGCTGAACACAATGTCAGACCTGCAGTTCCCAAGACGCACATATTGAGGTCTGTCTGTAAGATAGTCCACAATCCATGCCACCAGGTGTGAGTCTACTCCCATCTCAGTCAGCTTGTCTCTAAGGAGCAGAGGTTGGATGGTGTTGAAGGCGCTAGAGAAGTCCAAAAACATAATTCTTACAGCACCACTGCCTCTGTCCAGGTGGGAGAGGGATCGGTGTAGCATATAGATGATGGCATCCTCCGCTCCCACCTTCTCCTGGTATGCGAACTGCAGAGGGTCGAGGGCGTGGCGGACCTGTGGCCTCAGGTGGTGAAGCAGCAGCCGCTCCATGGTCTTCATCAGATGTGACGTCAGAGCAACAGGCCGGAAGTCATTCAGCTCACTAGGTCGTGATACCTTTGGGACAGGGGTGATACAAGATGTTTTCCAAAGCCTTGGGACTCTCCCCTGTTCCAGGCTCAGGTTGAAGATGCGCTGTAGAGGACTCCCCAGTTCCAACGCACAGGCCTTCAGCAGTCGTGGCGATACACCATCTGGACCCGCTGCTTTGCTGGCACGAAGTCTTTTCAACTCTCTGCTCACATGGGCTGCTGTAATTGTGGGTGGGGATGTCTCACCTATGCTGGTACCAGCAGAAGGATGGTTGGAGGATGCAGTACTTCGAGGTGATAGTGGGTTAGGGTGATCAAACCTATTAAAGAAGTTGTTCATTTGGTTTGCTCTCTCCACGTCTGTCTCGATGGCGGCACCCCGCTTCGAGCTGCATCCAGTGATAATCTTCATCCCATCCCACACTTCCTTCATGCTGTTGTTCTGCAACTTCTGCTCCAGCTTTCTCCTGTACTGCTCTTTCGCCGCCCTGAGTTGGACTCGGAGTTCCTTCTGCACGCGCTTGAGCTCATGCTGATCACCACCTTTAAAAGCCCTTTTCTTCTGGTTCAAAAGGCCCTTGATGTCACTTGTAACCCATGGCTTGTTGTTAGCATAGCAGCGTACTGTTCTTACTGGAACTACAATGTCCATACAGAAGTTGATGTAATCAGTTGTGCATTCAACAGCCTCTTCAATGTTCTCACTATGTGACCCCAGGAATATATCCCAGTCTGTAGTTCCAAAGCAGTCTCTCAGAGCCTGCTCTGCCTCAGGGGACCACTTCCTGAATGAGCGTGTGGTTGTAGGTAGCGCCCTCACTCTTGGTTTGTATTGAGGCTGTAGCAGAACCAGGTTATGATCTGCTTTCCCAAGCGCAGGCAGCGGGGTGGCGCTGTATGCGTCTTTAACGTTTGCATACAGTAGGTCGATAGTCCTGTTTCCCCGGGTGTTACAATCCACATACTGGGAGAATTGGCTCAATTGGCTTTATCTGCCAATCCATTAAGCTTGGTATCATCTGCAGACTCAACCATATTACTGATGTTACTGATATTCCTATCCAAAACATTAGATATATATAAACAAAAGACCTGAGTGTGTATGGAGCAGTCCAGTCTGCTCTCACTCAACCAGAGCCAATAGATGGATGTACATGTACTTTTTTCTTAGCAATTGCACGCACCTCACTTCTCACTACGAAAGACCTGTGTGCATCAAACATCGGCGTGCAACAACAACATTGTGCTAATGACACAGATGAAGAGACACAACATCGAAACAAAGAAAATGCTGCAGCTCAACAACGTGCAAGTGGAACACCACAGCAATGGAGGGCAAAGCTTGACGTTTACACTGAAAATTGTCTATCTGGAGGTATTTTCTCAAGACCTGTAAGCCAGTGATACAGCTAAGATATGGTATCACCAGTGTCTTCTTACGATAGCCAGTGGGTCACCAAGCACAGGTGGGTTCACGTCCTCTGCCCTGGGTAATTCTTAAGAATTAGCTGATGTCTCTCCAAGTACAGTACAACTGATAGGGATTCTTCAGGGTGTTTTTTTTGTCCCAAAGACCCCATGCAGCTAGTTTATACAGTATATATATATATATTAAAAATAGCAGTGGGTCCACACTGATACCTGTGCAACACTACTCTTGACATCAGCCAGTTCTGATAGGGTTCATCTCACCATAACCTACTACTTCCTGTGCCTGAGCCAATTTTTCACCAATCTAAACATACCACACCCTGAACTCCCATTTCTTTTAATTTGACATTTCATCCATGTGCTTTAAAGTAGTGCAATGGGCAGCATTACTGTTTTTTCTGAATTCCCTTATGGGTTACTTTTGAGTGAGGTTTGTACATGCTCCATCTTATTGAGAATTTATCCCAGGGTTGCTTATTTTCTCTCACAGTCCAAATACCTATTGTTAGCTCTTCAGATTCAGCTTCACATTTAGCGAGTCCTCTTTACTTGTCATTGATCTCACTAATTTGCATCATGTTCTGTATTCAGAAAGATGTGGCAGTGTAAGATTTTTACAGTGTTTTGAAACATTTAAGACGATTTATAGTTTTTGCCATAGAACCAAGTGTCTCTTGTCATTTTTTTGTTTTTAGTCCCCATTTCTTCTAGTGATTTTGTTCCCTAAGTTGTATTCTAATATTGACATTTAAGAACGAATGGAGCAGGCATACGTGCAAGCAACACCAAATGTTTAAAGGATGCAGCTATTTCACTGTCATGTATACAGTATGCCTCTGCACTCATTTGTTAGTAGAGACTTAAATAAGCACAACGCTAAACAAAAATCTTAAAAAGTAAAATAAATAAAATTAAGCTATAATAATTCATATAGAGATGCCTTCTAAATTCCAGTAAGTAAGATACCAACCCAGTTTGGATTTTGCAATAAAATGACAGAAAATGGGAAATAACAGCATACTGAATTAAGGCACAAGTCCAGTTATTATAAAAGTTGGATGGAGCAAAAACCTGTAGCCTGAACATGAAGACTGTTTTAACTGTTCGATACAGAATTGGTGTGTTGTGTGCCAGTGATCCCTGGAATGGCTTTGTATTTTGTTTTATCCTGCTTACGCAGTGATACTGGGATAGATACTGGCTTTTTGTAAACCTTCATTTTGAAAAGTGATATAAACCTACCCAGATAATTGCATGAAATGTTTCATTTCACAAATTTTCACAAATTTTGAGTGGTATGGTTCAGTAGTTAGCAATGCTATCTCATAGTCTGAGGGGTCCTGATTAATTTCTTAGTCGTTGCACTCCTGCTTGCATTAAGTTTCTTAACAAACCATAGTTTCCAATATATATTTTTACTTTAATAGATGACACTAAATCCCATTATAAATGGATGTTCCATGCAATTATCATTACTGGTTTATTCCTGCTTTGCACCAGATGCTGCTAGAATAGGCTTTCTCTCCAACAACACTTAATTGAACAAAGTGGGATCAGAAAATGGAGGGATAGATGAATGACTGTGTGCTGTGATATCCAGATTTCATTCTTACCTCCATCTAAGTGTTACCAGACTAAGCTTCAAGATCCCACAATTTTCTAATTAGTTAGTTGCAGAGGATGAATATCTAAGTAAGGTGGCAGAGTGCTACTGCTGCTCCCTCGCATTGCTAGGAGCCTAAATTTGGATCCTAGCCATGTCATTGCTTATGTAGATTGTGCATGTTCATGTTGTATATCTGTATGTTTTTGATATAAAATCCTACACATGTACATGGGACATTAACTTGGCCTGGAATGAGTGATAATGCCTGTATATGTGAGTGCGCCTAGTGTCGGGCTGGTTTCAGCCATGTGTCTAATGCTTGGCTCCCTCTCACCTTCATATAGAAGAAGCAAGTTCATAAAATGCATGCACCTATCCCTTCTCAAATCTGCTTAATCTAATCAATGATGCTTTAATGGAAGCATCAAGCATAAGACAAAAACTAGCCTGTCACTGTTGGATGAAATTTAATTTTGTCCTCAATTCTCAATCCTACTTTTGTAAAAATTGATTGATTTGTATGGAATGATTGCAATAAAATTAATAAAATTTCTAAACAAAAAAAAAAAGAAAACACTATTGCATATGTTTTTGTTTTTGTAACCTTGCATGCAGAATCTACAGAGTTCTTCTTTTATTGGTGTACATCCTACACCTCTGCTTCCATGCTGCCTAAAACTGGAAAATGAGGAATCTGAAAATGATTGGATGAAAAATCATCCATTTTGACACAGTATTATCTAATGTAGGTCATTTATCCTGCACATAAAAATAATAATCATTCAATGTTTTGAATGAGTCAGATCTCCAGTATTTCAGTACAATTTTATGCCAAAAACATTAATTGGTAATTTGTAAATATTCCTAATTTTTGAGATCTTCAAACCCCAGAAAAGAAAAACACTGACTTTTTTTTTTCATTTTTGCCTTGATAACTTCTAGTCAGCCACATAAGTTGACTTGCTGCAGTTCTTTCAGAAGCCTGGAGTGTTTGAAACGTGTGGGCCTTGTTCTATCAGTATGAAGGAATGGCATTCCTTCATGTACCAGGGTGCAGCATGGTGTTTGCACTTCTCCTTTTCTTGAATGGGATGAATGCTGAACACATTAATGGCTTTAATGGCTAGGCTTTCAGAAAAGACTGCCTCCTTTATTCTCTGTGTGAAAATAGCCTGCCATAATTCAAGCTGTTTAAGGAGAGCAGCTGCTGAGCATTTTTATGTTTACTCTTTACAGATGTGTAGATCTTTTGTTTTTGAGCCTATTTTGGAGAAAAAAAATATTTCCTACAACAAAAATGATATTGCCACATTTATGTTTGGAAAATGTAACCCAATGCATCAACACTTTATAAACATAATTTAACTCATTTTGGTTTCTTTTCAAATCCCGTATATTGGCAGACTGGGTTGATTGGTCTCTTTAAGCAGACACAGTGCAAGGGAATGTGGGCTTGTGCAATAGTGGTCCAGTGAAGGACCAAAGGATCATTCTAAATTCTATCCAATGTTATTAAGACAGGTTTGGGCCTGGATTAGAATAAGCAAGCTTAAAAAATGGGTATTACCATCCAACCATTTTGTACTCTACTTAATCAAACCAACAAGTAAGGATTTTGAACCTACCTTGGAAGTACATACATTCATTCATTCTGAAAATTATTTAATTGATTTCACAGTCTTGGTGGGCAAGAGCCCAGTGGGAAGCAAGGAAGGAAACAATTGGAACAGAGTGTCAGTCCATTATATGTTGTTCATGCAAAAACTGGGCTAGTTTAGAATCAGCAATTAATATAACCTGCACATCTATGGGGATGTGGGAGCAAAATGGTAGAAGAGAAACCCAATATGAGAAGAAAGGGCAAACTTCACATGGGCAAGGACCAGGTATGTGATTGAAACCCAAGATGTTGTGAGGTCTTAGTGGTAGTTGATGCTAATTACATTATCACACCTTGCATAATTTAGGAAGGTAATTCTTGTCTTAGGGGAAAGCCATATAAAAATAAGGAGATGTGCACAGTCCAAATACTATTGAAGACATCTAAACCGGCATTGTGAAGTAAAAAGCACATAAAAGTAGATGCATTCTTTGAGAAAAAATATTTGTGTTCCTAATTGAATATGAAATCAGCAACTTTGACAAGCATACGTTTTAAGCTGTCCACAAATACAGTTAATTTTGGATACAATACATATTTATGTATATAATCAGCATGTAATCATTACATCAGTTTATCCTCATAAAGTCACACAAAAAAACTGACAGTGAGATTTAAACTCTTAAGTTAATGGTGCCAAGATCAACTTCTTAGCAGTTATATGAGATTTTATCCACTAGCAGACACCATATGTTGTCGAGTGTTAATAATTAGAAGGGGGGTATGGACATAAACATTATGGGATTCAAATTTACTCTGACAAAGACTTGCTTGTAACTGATAGATTTGTTTTTAAAGATTACAAGCTGTATTTAAACAGAATAAGAAGCATTACTGCCTCGACAGTGAACATTGTTAGATCTCCACCTGCATGTTCAGTTTCTAGCCTGTGCAGAGTATGCTTGTTCTTGACATACTGATATTAGGACAGTTTTAGCCAGGTTAGATTAATTGTAGTTTAATGTAGAATAGTGCAAAGTGCTGCACATGGACAAAAGAAACATCAATTCTAAATACAAGATGGAAGACACTGTCCTAAAGGAAGCACCCTCTGAAAAGGATTTAGGGGTTTATGTTGGTAGAATACTTTGGTGATGTGATGAATTTGTGGAAGCGATTAAAGTGACAAATATAATATTAGGCTATATAGTTAAAATTGTTGAATATAAATCAAGGGACATTATGCTCAGATTATATTATGCACTCGTGAGACAGACTCTGAAGTACTGTGTGTAGTTCTGATCATCATGCTACAAGTAAGCCATAGCAGCACTTGAAGCTGAGCAGAGGAGAGCAACCAAGTGCATCCCAGGACTTAAGTTTATATCCTACTCTGACAGGCTCAGAGAATTAAATCTGTTTAGTCTTGAGCAGAAGACAATGACTGGGGACCTAAGCCAGGCATTCAAAATTTATAAAGACATTGATAGAGTAGATCCAGCAGAGTTCTTTCAAGCAAATGTTGAATCACATACTCAAGGACACCAACAAAAATTAAGGAGAAGTGTATTTAGGACTAAAGCCAAGAAGAACTTCTTTATGCAAAGAGTTATGGGAACAAACTACTCAGCCATGTAGTTGAAACAGAAACTGCCACAACTTTTAAGAAGTATCTGGATGAGATATTGGAACAGCTTAACTATCAGCTGAAACGAGCTAAGCAAACAAGCTTGATTGATTGAATGGTCTTCTCTCATTGGTCAAATTTCTTATGTTTTTATGGATAGTCAAGTTTCCCATCCTATGAATAGAAATAAGAACATAATTATGATGTACCATTCTGGTTGGCTCCTGCTTTGTGTCCAACATTCATTTGCCTGCAATTTCGAAAAGGGCATGTAAGATAAATTGATTTTAGAAGGCATTTTCCTCTCTCTCTTAGATAATACTTGAATAGAAAAATAAGCACTTCTTTAAGGTTTGATTTCTCTTACCATATGTAATCCTATTGTCCACCAACAAAGTAAATTCTAAATTAGTAAGAATTGCTAAATGCTTTCAAACTCAGACAGTAAAACATGTGAAGCTGGAAAGAATACACTCATATATAAGATCTAACTTCCTTCTTGATCAATTCAAAAGTTTCTTGCCTGTGCTATATCTACATACAGTATTACAACATGGCTGCATAACACATTCAACAAAACTCCTTAAACAATTATGTAAACATTATTGATTTATTTATTTGAGAATGGCTATCCTTATGAAAGAATGTCTGCCATTTGTTTTACTTTACTAAAAGCACATTCATCTTTCCTTTTCCTGAGCCTGCTTATCTAGGGAGTCCAACTTTTTACCATTAGATACCAAGCAGGAATCAGTCATGACAGGGCACAAAGAGTACAGTGTTCACTGAAGGTACTGTGCATTGTGATTTATGGCTAACCTGACATATCAATTGTTAGCTTTATTAAAGGGAAAGAAATTTATATTGACATAGAACATATTGAGTGGAATCAGAAAAAGCATGGACGTACTTATTCGATACACTTTGGGTAGGACTTTACATGTAAAGTAAAAAACGTTGAAATTGGAAAAAATAAAATCTGGTGACCTGATCTGTGATGAATTGTACAGTATATTATTCTAGAAGCATGTGTCATGTAGTGTTATTGTAAGTTAGATCCAGTAAAATTTTTTCAGCTTAACAGTGAATCACCTACTCAAGGGCATCAGTGGAAATGAAGGGAAAATGCATTTAAGAATAAAAAAATGTAGCACACTACCGACACATTTAGTTGAAGCAGAAACCTAAACAACTTTTAAGAAGTATGTGGATAAGATGTTGGGACAGCTTAGCTATTAGCTAAACCAACGTGCTTGATGGGCTGAAAGGTCTCCCCTTGTTTGTCAAATTTCTTTTGTTCTATATACTGTAGTATTAGGGTGTTGTACCATGTGCAAATGTATCATTTTTTTATTTTGGTCTAATGGGAAAACTTCACTGTCTCTTTGAGAAGGATGTGCTTTCCAAATAGTCTAAACCCTGCATAGTATCCTAAAGGTTATTTGGTGACTTTAAATTGGCCCGGTGTACATGAACATCCCTGCAATGTTCTAGAATCTTATATAAGGCAGATTGAAGTCTTGAACCCAGTACTACCACGAAAGGCTTTGGCTGTCAATTCTAAAATGGATTAAACGTTTCACTTAGTTGATAGATAGATGAAAATTGTGGGTGTGGATGTGTGCCTGAACTGGCATCCCATCCAGAGGTGGTTCTAGCTTTCCAGCTGACACTCATTAGATTGCACTGTGGATCTCTGTAATTATAACATCTGGGTTCAGAAATCTGCTTTATTGATGAAACAGTATAAAACTATGGTTTTAAAAATGTTTAGAATTGAAGCTTGTCTTGTGTTTGCAATCCTTTCAGTTTAACTGTGAGAAAGCCTCAGTTTACTTCATCATGTCTGGCAAACATAATACGCTAATAACTCACACCTTTGCTCAGCTTTGGGATCTATTCAAATCACTGTTTGAGTAAAGCATCAAAAGCAGCTTTGTTGCAAAGCAACAGATTTCATAAGGGACAAAAATGTTAATTTCGGAAAAAGAAATTAAAAAAAGAAAATCTATAATTAATTTACCAGAGGCCATAAAATGCAAACTGTCAGAACAATAAAGCTTAATTAACAGTTCAGCCTTAAGCTCTGTAGTGCAGATGGCTACGTCTCATACATTTACATTTTTGTCTGGCTTCTATACACAACACATTGACCAGAAATATAAATTTAATCTAAAGTGAATGGAATTAAGAGTTTACCAATATTGTACAGAACACGGTACTGAATGTTTCTGTTTCAAGGGTTTCATGCTTCTGTTTTCCCCTCGATTTATTGAATTCAGTTTGTATTTCTGCTACACAATGCATGTATTGTTTTGGTATTTTTCAGTGTCTTGTGTTCTGTGCACCATCTTAATGCCTTTTTACCTTTTAGTAAATAATAAAATGCTGAAATGGTCTTCTGTTCATCACAGACCTGAAAAAAATGCTAGCATAATGTAAAACTACTGTTTACAAATGTATTACTTCTGTAAACTTGGAATATATACAGTTATGATGTTTTGGCTTAACCATATGTTTAGTAGACGGTGTTTTTGGATTAGGTTGATTTAAGAAAGATTCCTGTCTCTGTGTGTTAAAGAGCTAAACTAAGTGAACAGATGGTAAGAATGCCAACACATTTTTTAACCTTTATTTTTCTCATATGCAGGGCAAGTGTTTGTCAAAGTGCATCAAATAACAAACATTTTTGTACTTTTGCTTGCAACCTTATATCTTTTTCATGTGACGTTTTTGCATATTTTTCTTCCTATTGTCAGCCTTAGAAAAGCCTGTTTTCAAAAGCTATTCTTTAGACTGGAGCTTAAAGTTTGGAATGTAAATGCTTGGGCCAGTATGGTTTCAATTTAATGCTGGGGAGTTGCACAGTCAGCACTGCAACTGAAATTTAAGATGATTTTGTAGTGCAGAAAAAAATGTAGCTATTTCATTAGTCAAAGATCTGATACAGTACCTCCAAGCTCTATTTGAAGCCTCTTATATTACAGTTCTGTACGACATACAATATTAATTCAAAATGTGTAATTAAATATTGGGCATGCATACTGTTATTATAGCAATATAAAACTGTTGATAACCTTCAGAAATATTTGATAGTTGCTGAATCAGTAACCACATGTTCATAATCTTCTCTTTGATGCAGCACCTGAAAATGTGCGAGGAGTTTAGTAAAGTGCTAGATGTGTTTAAAAAAAATGTTTTGAGAGCACACTGTGCTTTTGATCTTCACTTCTTTGAGCACATGGAGAGAAATGAAGATCACATAAAAATTACTCTAGTTTACTGCTTTCTGTTTAAGTGAGGTTGTCTGTGCAATCTGGTACTCTAGATAGACAGATAGCACTATATATGAGAGACAGAAGAAGCCGGTAGAAATGTAACCAGTGCTCACTCACAGCACTAGGGTTTATGCTCCCCAGCAGTTTCCAGAGATTTCTGATCTTCTTCCATGTGAGAGGAAAACAGACTGTGGCGAAGGAAAGAACAGCAACCTCCTGGTTGCTATAGTGCACACAGTCCCAGAAAGAAATACTGTATATGGAATTGTGCAATATTTCAAACAGTGCAGTGGAACACTTATTGAAGGCTCCACTGTGCAGTGATGTCAGGAGCCACTAGTGAGATCTGAAGTCTAGTTTCTTCGATTTGAATAAAAATTAAACGTCATCCTAATCCTGTTATATGATGCTTCTTGATTTCAGTTTTTATTAATTTTCCCTTACTTTCTTCATAGTTTGTTTGTGCTAATGTTGGGTTTTGTAAATTCTAAATTGGGGTGTCCAACTCTGGTCCTAGTGGGCCACAATGGCTGTAGGTTTTCATTCTAACCCTTTTCCTAATCAGTGAGCACTGCTAATTAACTCCTTTTCCCTTCATTTTAATAGCCCTGTTTTTAAGGATGCAGTCTTCTGAATTGATTTGTTTCTTCATTAAATGGCAGCCAAACAGAAATGAGATGTGAAATGAGCCAACAGAAGCCCAGCTAAATTGGAACGTGAAACTCCAGCCAGCTTCATTCCAACCAGTTTCTTAATGAGAAGCCTGTTAATTAAAGCAATTATTGAATATCATGACTTGCTGCTGCTCTCATTCTGCCACAGCAGACTGTTGGTTTTCTGCTTTTTCTAAGACCACCATCAAGATGTTTTGGTAACCTGAGCAAACCAACATGATCGAGACCTTCACCTTTCCTTATTTTCAGGTTAGCTAGTCACGTGGAGGCTTGTTTTGTGTCTCATTATTGTTTGGCTGCTCGTTAAGGAAAAAGAAACAACTAAGGAGTCTGAGTCACGTCAGTTAAAACTAAGCCAAAACAAGTTAACCAGCAGCAAAAACGGCTCACTACTTAAGAAGATGGTTAGAATGAAAACCTGCAGCCACAGCAGCCCACCAGGGCCGGAGCTGGACAATCCTGTTCTTAATAGAACATCTCAGTTTGTATTTAAGATGGTTAAAAATAATTTTTTTGGTTTGTCATGGGTGCCACTATTTTTTAAGGGTTTGCTGAACTGTTATCTTGGAAATTAACCAAAGATTTGCTGTGTGTGGCATTCACTTTCACAATGGGATAAAAGGTCATGACTAACTTCCTGTATCTGCCATTTATCACCAACAAAATAAAGCCTGTGAACTTCAAGTTTCTTTCTGCTCTGGTTTTGGCCCTTTTAGGCACCTGTTTTTGACTTTAATTTCTGCTTAGCATATTTCACTATGACATCTTGATTTCAATTCTAGATTGTGTATTTTTTCCTCAAACTCTTTAATTCACTTTTGTTTCCCACTTTAGCAGTACTGATCCCAGTTTCTGGTGCTGGGAATTTGGCTTAATGCCTCCCCTTTACAGTTAGACAATTTCTGAGTTTTGAGTCCACAAATTCAGTTAGACTAAGTGCTTGACAGCACGAAGGAAGAGAGGACAGTAGTTATTAAGTGGGAAGGAGGGCAGTGATACTGGGAATGCTTGTTGTAGTACAGAAATGCATGAATAGGCAGCCTCCCCAAACAGTGAGAAGGCCTTAACTATTTAACTAGACATAAAAAGGAAACATATGTTTATTATTTTACTCCTTATTTACTTGTAATGTACTTTCTTCCTTGCTCAATCCCTCATTCTCATTTCTCAAATGAAACTTTTATCTTAAGCATTTTTGCCTTATTGAAATTACTTTGGATGACTTCAGAAGGCCCCAGTCTTTAACAAAGTGTAAAACTATAGTAAAATGTTTTCAACTAGAGCAGAGACATTTTAAATAATAATAACTAGTAATTCCACATGTACAGACTAAAGTAAAATTGGTCAGACATCCAACTTGTCTCTACTTTCTATAACTTGTTCAGGTTCACAAATTTAGTCAGAAGCAGGGAATTGCAACCTACAACTTTAACTTCATGACCTTAACCATTAGGGTACACTGCCTATGACAAATGTTATCTTTCAGAACAGTATAAGAACCCTTTATTTGGTATGTAGAGCCTAGAGGACATTTTTAAGATGAATATCACTCAGCCATATGGCTTTATTTTTTATGATTCCTTAGCTTGCGGGAATAAGGTCTCTACCACACTGAAAGCATTGTTGTGTACTTTGAACTGTTCCTAATTTTGAGAGCAATAATAATTTTTTTTAATTATGTAGTTTTCTCTGAATATACAACAGCCAAGAAGTGATTTTGATGAATTAAGAGCTGCTAAGCTTGATTTGACTGTTACAATTTTTGTAATAAACACTCACAATGTTCATTGTGATTACAGTGTCAAAATTCTCTTTAGTTTGAGACCATGGTGATACAGCTTTGGCGCCTTTCGTAGAAGCAAAGGCATCATACATAAATGTGCAACTCATTTTCAAACTCCAAACTATTATTGCAAAGAGCTGTTGAGGAGATGTGGAAAATGAGCTTGTGGTTTGCTGGTAACTCATAAAATGTTTGTAAAAGTGCTGTTGCAGCAGAAGTTAGGAATTCTGGGATCTCTGCCTACTCTGTAAACTACAGAATTCAACACAGTTGAATTCAGTACAGACTCTCAAAGCTATAACTTTCAGGATATTCACTTTTGCATAAAGCCTCAAATAGTTCATTTGCAAAGTACTTGTTGCCTTCTTCAGAAATGCACAGTTTACAAGACGTGCCTCCAACGCAGAAGAATTTCAGTAGCACATGTAAGATGGGAGGATCTTGAAGGTCTCTTGCTGGCTTATCTTAGCTCTTATTGGAGCTGCATCACAGAGATGCCCTTGGTCTGCTGGAAGTCTTGTGAATGGTCAGTCCATTAATGAAAAATATACATCTAATAATAAACAGTTGCAATGCTTTTGACATCCCACAAAGACAGATTCTTGGAATCGCCTTTGCTGTGTCCTGTCTTCTGTGGTTAAATTAATAATTAATTTTTTCCTACATTAGGAAAAATTTAAACAACTATAAATATCTTGTATCTTTAATATAGATGGCTTATTAATATGACTGAGTTGCATTGCCAGTCCAAGGCTAACTAAACTAATTCCATGGGTATACAGCAGCTTGTCAAGCCATAAGCAGCCTGAAGCTGAAGTGCAAATACTAATGTTTTGAATAGACTGATAATAATATAGTACAGCAAAGATAATAAAATAATAACACTGTCTTTGTTCATCATTTGCAATGAGGTACAGTGTAATCGAAAATCCTCATAAGCAGTTAAAAATCAGAATTTACAAATATGATACAATGGAATGATAATTATTCTTTGTACGGTTTAGTACATTAGGGCAGCATGGCCATGCAGCGGTTAGCACTATTGAACCTTCTGGTAGCGAGATTCAAGATCTGGCCTAATCACAGTTTATGTGGCTTTTGCATGAGATTTGTACAGGTTTAGTTCTTTGAGTATTCCAATGTGCATTCCAAATTCATATTTAGAGAATAACTCGAGCCTCCAACAGCAAAGAGCTTTTTGGTTTATATAAGACCTTATGGCAAATACCAGCCAAATTCACTTTACAAGAAAAATACTATTGTATATGAATACACTGTATACTATATACTTTACAAGTGATGGCCAGGGCATTTAAGTGAATTACAAGAACTGAACCATTAATCTTGTGAAATAGAGCCAAAGTCCTTAGCTGCAAAATCAGACACTGCTTTAAAAGTGGCACAGACTGAGAGTTTGCAGAAATCTATCCTGCTGCACACTGTTTCTCGGGATTGGTTTCTGCCTTATGGGTAGTTTTGTCAGGTTAGGCTTTAGCTTTCCGAGACCCCAAAATTGTGGCTTGTGTCAAGGACTGCTTCCTGTTTTGCACCTAGTACAGTACTGCCAAAATATACTATGGCCCTATGTATGGATGGATGGACATCTTTTCAGATTAGCTAGACAGTGTGTATAGGTTCATGATTGTAATGTGTACAGAGTACAGTGAAGTTCCTACTTGCATATACTAGTCAGCATCAAGGTTATTAAAATTAATGAAAAGTAAAATCAAAACTGAAACTATTATAAAAAAACATTTTCATAAACTGAAAACCGAAATGAAAAACTAAAACTAAACAAAACTATTAAAGTAGCTGGAAAGACTAACTGAAATAAAATAATAATTTACTAAAATATTTTTAGTTTTCGTTTTTGAATGAATATTCTTGCTGTTAGACTTTAAACCTTGTAAGTTTTAACTCTAAAACAGAAAGTCATCCACCATGAGCCACCCGCACATATTCATCCAGTGAACGGCGGCTGGTGACTGAAGGCAGGTGTTCACACAGCATTTGCGGTGACAGAGCAAGCTGAATGCGGGTGCGTAAAGCGTGTGAAATAGAAAGTAATTTATGTGCCGCCTTTCTTTGCTCTTGTTGTATATCAAGATGTAATTCAAACGGCTAAAATCAGAATGTGCTGGTCAACAAAATGTTTACCATATGGACAGAAAAATCACAAGTGAGTAACGTTTCAGTTTATTTCTAAGGTGACTGCTTTATGTTGAAAGCAATTCACCTGCCACTTCGCACAGGAGAATTTGTTTTCAATTTCTCATATACGAAATATAGAGAAAGTATAGTAATCATGAAAACATTCGGCCTTGATATATTGATGAATCTTGATGTTATAGACCTCCCAGAGTACAAAAATACAGTTTTTTGGAACTGTGTGTGTGCTCGTGTGTGCGTGTGTAAACGATAACTCCAAAACGCAACTAAATAGATGGATGAAATTCGACATGTGGTTGTTACACCACGATTGTAGATCTGTATTAATTTTTGGGCCAAATCCATCACCTGGAAGTGGTACTTTTACCTGAACACATACTCGATTTTTTTTTTATTCATACAGCCGAGTCCAATTTATTCAACTTTACTTTTATAATAATTGTTCAATATATTATTTAATTGATTTTATTTGTTGTTAATGGTTCTTTAACATACATAATATACAAATATAATCATTGTCTTGAAGTTTACTCTTCAAATATCCATGCCCATATCTGAGTATACAAGAAAGTCTAGGGGAGACCACTCCCGGTTTTTGAAAATAAAACGGCACTGATCGAGAGACTGATGGTCATCATACAAGATCAGCGTATTGTTGCTGACCAATCATTTTTGGTTTAAAAACACTGTTTCACAATAAAGCGATACAAACAAAGGTAGGTAGGCGAAGAGAGTCTGCCAAGTGATGAAAAACTAAACATACTAATGGGTTTTTGTATTTATTCTATATTTATTAATTTATCTTTTTTAGTTCATATTCACAACTCAAAATACCTGATATTGTGAAAGTAATCCATTAGCAGAATTATATTTTAAAATATCTCCCCTTTTCCAATGTTTTTCTCTCTCTCTCAAAATAGATAGTTGAAATATCATATTCTTTTTGTTCTTAATATCAGCCTTATCATACATATTGCATACCAGGGATTTTTCCTGCCTTACATCTTAATCTCAAATGCTGTCTCTGTTGTTTTATGCCTGTCCTTACTCCTATTACCTGCTCTTGCTCTGCTCATTATGGGTTTACTGTCCTTTATGGTGGGCTATTCAAGTCTCACTGTCCCTAACCTTGACACTACATGGTTGTTTTTCTTTTGTTTCCCTCAATACAGCTAGGTGGGGTCTACACAGTGATTCAAGTCTAAGAGCCCTGTTCTTCCTAAGCCCCCGTGATTTTCATTAGATTATATTTTAAAAATTATAAAAATGTGTAAAATTGTTCATATTCAGTATCTAGTTTTGATTATGCTTGTTTTTATCAGACAAAAACAAAACCAGATAGTAAACCATGTAGTGCAGTAAGCTTCCACTAACATTAAACATATCCAAATCTGTTAAGTGTACAGTTCTGTCCGATTGTGAAACAAAACTAAACTCCGTAGGAGCTCCATTCCATAATTACTAAAACTGAAACTAATAGATATAAAAATAAAAGAAAAATGTCTTTGTGAAATAAAATCTAAACTAAAAATACACAATGAAGGTAAACTAAAACTAAACTGAATTTCCAAGTAAGGTCAGAAAAAATTTAGAAATAAAAACTAATATAAAAAGGCAAAACTATAATAACCTTGGTCAGCATGCAATATGATACTGCTCTGACACCATTATTAGTGAGTATAATAACCTTACTTAAAAATGTCTGTCTTCTTTATGAATTAGAATGCCAAGGGTTTCAATTACATATTTAAAAGAGTGAAAGTGATATTAATTTCAGTTCACTGAAGTAAAGATGTATCCTTCTCACAGGAGGCCAATTTAAAAATAAAAAATGTACCTAGGTTGAAGAGAGAATGGGTTGCAAAGATATTTCATTCCAGTTATGGCAATTAAAGTAAAGGAGTAGACATATCTTCTTATTTAATAAGCTACTGTGGCTGTGAACTTTGTCCAGGATTTTAAATCACCTGTAGCTCGCAAATCGTTTGACCTATTGACTTGAAATTTGGTACACATATACTACGTGATGTCTACTATCTGCTTTCAGGGTGATGATTGACCTCCAAGAGTATTCATCTTTTTATTTTTATTTTATTTTATTGTAGAATCAACTCTTGGCAGCGGCCAGCAGGGTGACCGTGCAGCGCATTCGTACAGGTGCCGTTCTCATTCCTACCACCTTTGTTGTCACTTCCCCTACCTCTTTATATCTTAAATCATTCTTGAGGCAGATTAAAGACTTAAGTAACTGCAACACAAACACTGACTTGATGCAGACAAAAGAAGAGAAGAAGTGGGCCGCTAGGGTGGAGAAAAGAAGAGCTGCTCAGGAAGCAGCAAGCACATCAACCTCTGAGCAAACGAATGCTAAATATACAGAGAAAGAGTATGAAAACTAAGAATGCTCAAGTCAAGTGTATTTGTGCAGTGTGCCATTACCGGTTGGTTCATAAAGCAATCCTGCTTGTGTCTCTGAAGGGATCTATATTACAGTACTAGGAAAATAAAAGAAAAGTAAAATAATTCTGCTTAGCATGCAGTATATTCTTCTAATTAGAATGATATGGAATTTAAAGCAAATGATTCTCAACATGTTGTATAATAAGTATAGTAGTAACATAATAACAAAAAATAAGAATCAAAAGTCAGAGTAAGAATCTCTGAAATAGAAAGCCTCTTCATTAACAATACATTTCTCATGCTTATCAGTACTACAGATTTTGCTGCCACCAAATGAATATGGACATTCATTTGAGCCACGCTGACATGTTAAACAATCTACCACATCTTACTTTTGAAAATATTGAATTTCAGTAAACTTGACACATTTTGACTGAGTTCTGCTTTTGAATGTTGTCCACATGTCTGCAAGGGTTTCCCCCTGGGTGCTTCTGTTTACTACCACAGTCCAAAGACGTGTTGGTTAGATGAAATAGTGATGCAAAATTGTCCTTTGATACATGGTTACCATGGAATGGGCTGGTGGCCTGTTCAGGGATTGTTCCTGCCTTACATCTGATGCTTGCTGTAATACATTCCAGCTTCCCTGTGTTTGTAAAATATATGAATGTTGTATTATCAATTTACATGTCAGGTTTTGATTACAGAGTCTTTATTCAGATTACTGTATATTAATAGGAAGGAGCTTTGAAGCTTTTGCCCAGTTTTAGAAGAACTATCAATTTAGCTAAGTGTTCGGAAGAGCAATGGCATAGTGGCACCTTGGTTAGAACCTCTGCTTCATGTCTCCTGCATCCTGGGGTTGAACCCATTTGTTGTATTTGTAATATTTATATGTACTGACTGTGTCTCCATCTGTTTTTCCTTTGGCTACCTCCAGAAACATGTCTGTTAGGTTGACTGACAATTTTATATTGGCCTTTCTGGGAGTAACTGAGTGGGTGTGCATGAATGGGCCTTATGTTGGAGTGTCCACATAGTCCACTGTGACTCTGAATTGGATTGATTGGCCTTTTGGTACTTTGTAAATTGTATGGTTCTACTTTATATTTCCTATATAGTTAAACTTCTTTAACAGGTTTGACCACCCTAAACCACTCTCACCTCAGAGTACTGCATCTTCCACCCATCCTTCTGCTGATACCAGCTTAGGAGAGAGTTTCCCCCCACCCACAATTACAGCAGCCCAGGTAAGCAGAGAGCTGAGGAGATTTCGTGCCAGCAAAGCAGTGGGTCCTGATGGAGTATCACTATGACTGCTGAAGGCCTGTGCGTTGGAGCTGGGGAGTCCTCTACAGCGTATTTTCAACCTGAACCTGGAACAGGGGAGAGTTCCGAGGCTTTGGAAAACATCTTGCATTACCCCAGTCCCAAAGGTGTCCAGTCCTGGTGAGCTGAATGACTTCTGGCCTGTCGCTCTGATGTCACATGTGATGGAGACCATGGAGTGGCTGCTGCTTCACCACCTGAGGCCACAGGTTTGCCACGCCCTCAACCCTCTGCAGTTCGCATACCAGGAGAAGGTGGGAGTGGAGGATGCCATCATCTATATGCTACACCAATCATTCTCCCACTTGGACAGAGGCAGTGGTGCTGTATGAGTTCTGTTTCTGGACTTCTCTAGCGCCTTCAACACCATCCAACCTCTGCTCCTTAGGGACAAGCTGACAGAGATGGGAGTGGATTTATACCTGGTGGCATGCATCGTGGACTATCTTACAGACAGACCTCAGTATGTGCGTCTCAGGAACTGCAGGTCTGACATTGTGGTCAGCAGCACAGGAGCACCATAGGGGACTGTGCTTTCTCCGGTCCTGTTCAGCCTATATACATCGGACTTCCACATGCAAAAGTTTGCTGACGATATTGCTATCGTGGGCTGTATCAGGAGTGGGCAGGAGAAGGAGTATAGGAACCTAATCAAGGACTTTGTTAAATGGTGAGACTCAAACCATCTACGCCTGAACACCAGCAAAACCAAGGAGCTGGTGGTGGATTTTAGGAGGCCCAGGCCCCTCCCGGACCCTGTGATTATCAGAGGTGACTGTGTGCAGAGGGTACATACCTATAAATACCTGGGAGTGCAGCTGGATGATAAATTGGACTGGACTGCCAATACTAATGCTTTGCGCAAAAGGGGACAGAGCCAACTATACTTCCTTAGAAGGCTGGCATTCTTCAACATCTGCAACATCTGCTGCGGATGTTCTATCAGACGATTGTGGCAAGCGCTCTCTTCTACACCGTGGTGTGCTGGGGAGGCAGCATAAAGAAGAGGGACACCTCACGCCTGGACAAACTGGTGAGGAAGGCAGGCTCTATTGTAGGCACGGAGCTGTACAGTTTGACATCTGTGGCAGAGCAATTGGCACTGAGCAGGCTCCTGTCAATCATGAAGAATCTAATGCATCCACTGAACAGTATCATCTCCCGACAGAGGAGCAGTTTCAGCGACAGACTGCTGTCACTGTCCTGCTCTAATGACAGAATGAGGAGATCATTGCTCCCCCACACTATGCAACTCTTCAGTTCCACCCGGTGGGGTAAACATTAACACTACACAAGAGTATAGACTGTTACACCTGCCTCACACTCTCCACCTTGCATTTTTTAACTTGCACTGTACTTTTATTGCTCTTTAATTAATATTGTTTTTATCAGTATGCTGCTGCTGGAGTATGAAAATTTCTCCTTGGAGATTTATAAAGTATCTATCTATCTATCTAAAACAAAAAGACCTATTGTTGGATTTGAGGAATTTTGTACTCACTTTCTTTTTTTTTTTAATTAAAATAATAATATGTATGCATTTATTTATTTAAAGTAAGTAATCAGATGGAGGAAATTGTCAGCAGAATGTCACAAGTGTTCTTAATGTGATGTCAGGGCTTCATTATTGGTCCAAGCATCTGACTTGAATGTGCAAACAATTCCTGTTATTCCCAAAAAATATAAATAGTAAAGTCATACTTTAGACTGTACCTGATTACCACAAAAAGAAAAATAAGTCATTTGTTCAGTAATTCCATCTGTACTTTGGATACCATGTGGATTGAATTAGACTGATTAAACAAGCTTCATCATGAGCATTTTCATCTTTGTCCACAGTCTTCACTTCATTATGTGGAAAAAAGTCAGAAGATAGTAGCTGTTAAGATGTTACAGGTCTTGCTAGTTAGATTCATTATTACCTTTTATCTGTTAAAGTGATCCAAATAAAGTTATGGTCCTTAAAAGCATGGAAACAAATATCGTCCTGGCAGCTAAGTGAAATTTCTGCCAGAAAATGTTTGATTGGTTTACGTTATACAAGAAAATGGTGATAAACAGCTACTTTAATAAATGTATAATTGTTAAATGAAATTATTTCAATAAATACTCATTCTGGAGAGTAATTATTATTTTACCAGGTGCCCCAGTACTGGGTTTGAATCTTAACTGACTATGCAAAATTTGCATGTTCTCCATGTGTCTGTATGGGGGCTCATACATTCCAAATGCCACTTTGTTACTTTAAATGGCAAATTTAAATTGATCCAGAGTGAATGAGAGCCGATCGGTGCATGAGTGTATGAATATCCCCGTAATGGATTATCATCCAAGGCCTGATTCAGTGCATATTTTGTCCCCAATAAAGGCTGGATTGGTTTTACCCCACCTATAATTCTTGGATTAAGCAGATTTGATGCTTGATACATACATACTTATGGATGTGCATTTTACAGCATTTTACAATGGAGGTAAAACTAACTAAACACCTTTATGAAGTCATCTTCATTTCTTTGGCCTCTTGTAAGGTTGGGCAAAAATAGTAATTCTTGTTAGAATATAACTGTAAGCATTAGCAACAATAAAGGAAATCTTTTTCAGAATAAGCGTGTAGTTCTGGCAATATTAATTTCAGCGTATCTTTTTTATTGTCAAATTGTTAATAATTATATGTTTAAGTTTGAATGCACCTTATTCCTGAGTCAATTCATTTACTGTTACAAGGTGGCAGCTCTGCTGCTTATCAGCTTCAGTCTAGGGTTTATATCTCAGCCTGGATGCGAAGTTTGCATGTTCTCTCAATGTCTACATGAATAGGCATTCTCTAGTTATTTGATGTTCATATTAGGGTTTATGGGTATCTCTTTATCTGTCCAGAGTTAGTTACTAGTAGTAGCCTTGTAATCAAAGTAGTACTTTAATAGAAAAGGTGAATGGGCTTTCTGAATAAATAAATAGTAAAAATCTCAACAAATTAACAGATTCATATTGCATATTTACTAGAAATTGTCCTTATGAAATAAAGGTGGTGTTTTGCTTCATACTTTTGCAGACACCATTTAAACTTGTTTTTCATTGTTTCATCATTTTTTTGGCTTCAAATTAAATGCACATCCTAAGTCTAATCATGGGGTCACTTGTTTATATCAGTTTCTACCCTTGTGATATAAAAGTTATTCAAAAATAAGACTTGCTGCAGACTTTCACTGGACTTTTCTGCAAGCTGCTTTGTCTGTTGCATAGAATACTGGAAATCTGCCCTCTAGTGAAGTTTATCCAAACTGTATTTTATTCAGTTTAACAATCTTGTCACTTACTGGATTGTCTTACATTTAAAGTGTGATGGGTGTGGAATGATATTTGTTAAAGAACTGTGAATGTTAAATATAATTATTTTTATTTTAATATTATTTGAGAAAACTTTTGTTTTAACTTAATGATTTTTATCACAAATTGTTACAGATAGTACATGCACATTTTAGGGAGTCTTTGAAATAATGAAGATAATTTATCCAAAAAATGTCCTGCTTAATAAAACATTTAAGTTTTTAATATACTTACATGCTGTGATCTCTGACTACAGGAACCCCAGCTCTTACTGGCACAGGGACAGTGACTGTTTTAGTTGATGATGTGAATGACAACATTCCAGTTTTTGCTTCCAACAACTTCCATACCAGTGTACCTGAAGACACTCCGACTGGCTCTGATGTGCTTCTTGTAAATTGCTCTGATGCTGATACAGGCCTAAATGCTGTAATAAGGTGAGCCAGTAACCTGCTGTGTGAACTGTAAATGCTCTGAGAATGGAAATGTAGCTCCTGGATTTTTGTTTTTGTTAGAGGTTCTCCCCACTGTGATCAACTCTCCTGAAGAATAAACTAAAATCTAATTTGGCATATAAAATAATGAGGATGTTAACTGACATTGACAGCCTAAGAACAGCACACCAGGGGTTGATGTGTTCTTAATGGTTTGAAGAACAAGCCTCAATTGGTTATTAGTCAGATTGTAATGCTCTTAAATAATAATTCTCAGTTGCTTTTTTGTCATTAATATTTTTACGATTACATCATATTTTAATTTGCCCTAATATTTGTATAACTCATTAGGAAAAGTAAACTCAGTATGAAAGTGATTAAAATATATTGTTTTTGTATGGCATGAAAAAAGTATTAATTTCATTTATGAAACAAAAAATAATTAAACCTAAAAGCAAAAATGAATGTGTAGAGAAAGATTACATGTGTTGTGCAGTTTCCACCCACATCTTTGAGACACACATGTTAGATTTATGGGTATCTCTAAAACTAATATATGGTTAGGCACTGCCTTGTGCCCAGTATCTCAGAAATATTCCTTGAGTGTATGTGGAGTTTGCTTGCTCTCCCATTGTATGCATGTCTTTCTTTGAATACTCTGATTTCCTCCCTCATTCTAAAGATGCCCTTGATGGATGGATAGATAGAGAGATAGACAGATAGCACCTTACCTGTCCCCAGAGAGAAATTTGGTGTTGGCCAGTGTAACTGACCTTGCACAAGTAAATGCCCAGTAATGAGCCACTTCTCCATCCAGGGCTGCGTCTTTCTTTACTTGACTCTGCCAGAATAGACTTTAGACCTAAAATGCTTTGTATTATTATAATCAAAAAATATGAGATGTTGATTTTATATTGTTGATTTACATAATATACATGTTGTGGACAAAACTGGGAAAATACCAATAATAAAGTATGTAATAAAATATTGAACCACCAAGTGCCATCAGGGTCACTTATATGCAATCTCTACCTATAGGATTCCCAGCTGTTACTGGCACATGGATAGTGACCATTCCACTGATATTAAAAATCTATTTATTTGGTTTGTCACATTGCTCATGTTTTTCTCTCTGAAATTCCATATGGACTTCACTTTACACACTGCTTCTGATAGAATATGAACAATCTTTCCATCTGAAGATTCTTAGAAACTACAATAACAAAATAATTATCAAAGTTCAGTAGGTTTTTGCTTCTACTTATACTATCCGTTATTATATATAACAGGGCCTATCTAACAGTTTAATATGATCCAGAAAATAACTGCATATCAATATAATACAAGCTGATTTCTTTCCATCTGGTAGTAACATTCTGTTGAGCATTTTCAGTCTTACCATCTGCATTGTGCAATCTATTGATAAAATTCATTTCACTGTTCATTCCAATAGAAGGGGTATCACAAACATTAACACTTCAGTTGAGAATCCTATTTCAAATGATAAATAAATGCAGCAACAGACAAACTGACACTGTAACTTAAAAAAAGGAAAATTTAAATAGAAAAGGTGCAGAAAATAAAAAAGAATACTAGAAGAAATACTTATTTTATTGAAGTCATTGAAACATTCTGGTATTCTGCCCTCATTAATGTAGTACAATGACAGCAGGAATAAATGACAAATTCCATTAACAGCTATAAAGAGGGCACGCTGGCCTCTAAGGACACCGGATGGAGATGCTACATCCCTCTGTGTGACAGTCAGTAAGCTGCAATGGGATTAATAATTCTTATCAACCTTGTTTATTTCCTACAGTTTTTTCTATTTAAATTTTCTTTTTTTAGGTTATAGTGTTAGTTGATACATCTATAGGAATGAAAACTGTACTGAATTTTATTAATAAATTAAACAAATGACTTGGAATGGATATATCGAGACGTCCTTAAGTGAGCATGTCACGTCTGATGTCTTGTGTGACTTCACAGGTATAGACCGACTGAAGTTCCACTCTGTTGAATTAATTTCAATTACAGGTCACTGTCGAGAGGTTTGCTTACCTTGGCAGTAACATTCATGTCTCTGGTGACTCTTCCTATGAAGTCAGTAGATAGATTGGGAGAGCATGGAGTGTCATGAGATCACTGGAAAGGGGTGTGTGGCACTCCCAATATCTATGCAAAAGGACAACGATCTAAGTCTTTAGAGTCCTGGTACTTCCTGTCTTGCTATATGGTTGTGAGGCATGGACGCTATCCAGTGATTTGAGACGAAGACTGGACTCCTTTGGTACTGTGTCTCTCCGGAAAATCCTTGGGTACTGTTGGTTTGACTTGTGTCGAATGAGCTGTTGCTCATGGAGTCCCAAATGAGGCACATTACCTGCATTGTGAGGAAGCATCAGTTACGACACTGCAGCCATGTGACGCGTTTCCCAGAGGGTGATCCAGCTCGTAAGATCCTCATTGTTGGGGACCTGAGTGGCTGGACCAGGCCAAGAGGTCATCCACGTAACACCTGGCTGCGGCAGAAAGATTATCATTTCCAGACGGTGGGACTGGACCGCATGTCTGCCTGGGGGGTTACCAACTGGGATCCCGAGCTGTTTTGTTGTGTAGTGGGTGCGGCAACACATTGTACCAGTGCATGCTCCCCAACTTGACTTGACTTGACAGGTCACTTCTGCCCTTAGATTTTAAGCACTAGACCAATTGGACCAACAAGTTAATTAAATAACCAATTAATTAATTAAATCTGAACCGTGTTGTGGAACATACTTTTATTTTATTTTGTGTTTCTACTTTACCCAGGTGATTCCATTTTTTTTGGCTTCCAGATGCATATAGCAAAAACAATTGGAACAGAACTTTTATTAATATTAATGTTTTTGATTTTCTGCCACAGTTACAGTCTTACCGGGGGCAACTCCCAGTTCTCTATAAACCCTTCTACTGGACAAATTATCATGAGTTCCTTATTGGATCGAGAAGTAAAAAAGGATTACGAACTTGTTGTAGTTGCACATGATGGAGGACGTCCCCTGGCCTTGTCCAGTTCTGCCATAGTCTCTGTTACTATATCAGATGTCAACGATAACCCACCAAGATTCCATCATCATCCATATGTGACACATATTGGTGCCTCTACATCAGCAGGTGAGGAAAAATTAAATAGTGTGTATCAACACTATCATTTTACCTTTATATCCTAAAAAATGGAAGGATCAGTTATCAAGGTCATTTAAACTTTCTATCAGCTTCTAAATGATCCATTCATTGAGTATAATAAGCAGATACATCACAGGCTAAACTGGTGTTTACAATTTATGTGTAAACATGATTTTATAATAGACTGCTATTTATCAAACAAGTAATAGCAATATTCAAAAGTGATCTTTGGTAGCATTAAAATATAACCTTCATTTTCTTCTTTCAGGTTCACTTGTTTTTGCAGTTACTGTGACAGATGCAGATGCTGGCTCCAATGCTCAACTTCATTATTCACTGATGGGCCGAAATTCTGAAAAGTTTCAAATTGATCCAGTGCGTGGAGCCATTACCGCAGCTGAAAAACTTTCAGGAGGTTCGGAAGTAACTTTTGCAGTTCATGTAAAAGATGGAGGAATGTATCCCAAATCTGACAGCACAACTGTTACTGTGAGATTTGTCACAGACCAAGATTTTCCATACATCAAGCCAGGGCAAACCCATTTCATGTTCCCCGAAAACCAGGCTGTCAATACACTGGTCACTAAATTTTCTGGATCTTCAACTAGAGCAGCACCTTTGTCGTATTTCATAGCCAGTGGTAATCTTGACAGTGCATTTCATATTGACCAGCAGACTGGAGAGCTTTCCATTACAAACCCTTTGGACTTTGAAAGTATACAGAAATATATCCTTTGGATTGAAGCCAGAGATCAGGGTTTCCCACCATTTTCTTCTTATGAAAAAGTAGAAATAACAATAGTAGATGTAAATGACAACTATCCAGTATTCAAACAAGAATCATTTAGTGCAACAATCCTGGAAAATTTGCATCCACAGAGAGTTATTTTTGTTGTAGCTGTAGACACAGATAGTGGCCTTAATGGACAATTAGAGTATACAATCACGGATGGAAACCATGGAAACAGTTTTACTATTAACAAAGCCACTGGAGAAATTAAGAGCAATGGACCTCTCGATCGAGAAAAAGAAGCCCAGTATTTGTTGATAGTTAAAGCTACTGACAAGGGCTCTCCTCCTAAATCTGCCACAGTCAAAGTTATTATTCATGTATTGGATGTAAATGATAATGCACCCAAATTTTCCAAAATTTTCAGTGCTCAGATACCTGAAAATGCACCCCTGGGATCCACAGTGACTTGTGTCACCACCTCAGATGAAGATACTGGATCAAATGCAGTGAGCCGGTATTCCTTAGCAGACTCAAGCCTACCCTTTTCAATCAATTCAGACACTGGGGATATTACTGTAAGCCGACCTCTTAACAGAGAAGATACAGAGCGCTATATTGTGAGAGTTTCAGCTCATGATTCTGGATGGACAGTAAGCACAGATGTTTCAATATTTGTAACGGACGTTAATGATAACTCTCCTCGTTTTAGTCGGCCATCATATTACCTTGATTACCCTGAGCTTACTGCAATTGGATCAAAGGTCACTCAAGTCTCAGCTACTGATCCTGAAACAGGTTCTAATGGTCAGATATTTTACTTTATAAGATCACAGTCAGAATATTTTAGAATAAATTCATCCACTGGTGAAATTTTCACTAAGCAGTACATCAAATATCAAAATTTAACCGGCGTAAGCAATGTAAACATCAACCGGCACAGTTTTATTGTTACAGCTTCTGACCGTGGTGTTATACCTCTTTTGAGTGAGGCAACTGTGATTGTCAACATTGTGGACAGCAATGATAATCCACCAAAGTTTCAAACTGTTGCCTACTTTACACCTGTAACAAAGAGTGTGAGGCCTGGAACGAAGTTAATAAGAGTTGCTGCTTCTGATGACAAAGACTTTGGCGTCAATTCTGAAATTGAATATTTTATAACAAAGGGTAACAGTTCAAACAAGTTTCATTTAGACAGACACAGTGGTTGGGTAAGTGTTTCTTCTTCACTTATGACTGACGTTAATAAACTTTACCTAGCAGAGATAACTGCAAAAGATAAAGGCAACCCACCACTCTCTGCTCAAGCAACTCTCCGGATTATTGTTACTGAAGAGAACCACCATACTCCAGAATTCTCCCAAAGTCACATCACCACGAGCATACCAGAGAGCCTTACAGTTGGAACAGTAATAAGAACTGTTTCTGCAAGAGACAAAGACAGAGACATGAACGGGTTTGTTAAGTACAATATTACTTCTGGGAATGACATGGGCCTTTTCGCAATAAACAGTTCTTCAGGTGCCTTAATTTTAGCTAAAATGCTAGATTTTGAAGATCAGGAAATTCACGAACTGAGGATCAGTGCAACAGATAATGGCTGGATTCCAAACACTGGTTTCATCACGATTACCATTCATGTTACAGATGTGAATGATAATTCACCTCTCTTTAACCCTGATGAGTACTTTCCTGTTGTAATGGAAAATGCCCCAAGTGGCACCACTGTTGTAAAAATGAATGCTACTGATAAAGATTCGGGCACAAATGCCATGACTGCGTACACGATTCAGTCTTCAGATAGTGATTTATTTGTAATAGATCCAAATACTGGAATTATTACCACTCAGGGTTTCCTTGACTATGAAGCAAGGCAAAGTTATCATTTAACTGTAAAAGCTTTCAATGTCCCAAATGAAGAGCGGTGCAGTTTTGCCAATGTAAACATCCAGTTGAAAGGTGCTAATGAATATGTTCCCAGATTTGTATCAAAGCAATATTATTTTGAGGTTTCAGAGGCTGCACCCCTCGGAACAATTATTGGAGAAGTTTTTGCAAGTGACAGAGATCTTGGAGTGGATGGAGAAGTCCACTACTTAATATTTGGGAAAAGCAGAATGAAAGGTTTCAGCATCAATAAAAAGACTGGACAAGTTTATGTGTCTGGACATCTTGATCGTGAAAAAGAAGAAAAGATCTCTTTAAGGGTACTAGCCAAGAACACCGGGAGCATTAAGGGCACGGATATTGATGAGGTCATTGTTAATATCACAGTCCTAGATGCTAATGACCCACCTGTTTTCAACTCTGACTTATACAATGTCAAAATCAGTGAAGGCTTTTCCCCTGGCACTCATGTAATCTTTGTCAATGCTTTTGACTCTGACTCTGTACCCAATTGGAGTAGGTTTTCTTATTTTCTGGGCACAGGAAATGAAAACAATGCTTTCACAATTAATCCTCAGACAGGGCAGGTGTCAGTTGCTTCAGAGCTGGATAGAGAGTCTACCCCTGTTTACAATTTGTCTGTTTTAGCAGTAGATTCTGGATCACCACCTGCAACTGGAAGTGCCAGCCTCATAGTGACATTAGAGGATGTCAACGACAACGGACCTACGCTAATCAGTACAGTTGCAGAGGTTTCTGAAAATGAACGGGCAGGAACGATTGTAGCAACTCTAAACTCCACAGATCGTGATCTACCTCCAAACCAAGGGCCCTTTACCTATAACTTACTTAGCACAGAGCCTACTTCCAATTATTTTAGCCTCAGCCCCAATGGAGTTCTGTCTACTTCCAGAGAGATTGACAGAGAAACAATAAGTGATTTCTATTTGTCTGTAATGATCAGAGACTCTGGTGTCCCACAAATGTCTTCTACCGGAACCATCCATGTTAAGATCAATGACAAAAATGACAACCCCTCTGAGACTAGATCAGTTGAAGTCTTTGTTTATTATTTTGGAAATGTATTTCCTGGTGGAATTCTAGGCACTGTCAAACCTCAAGATCCAGATGTACTGGACACTTTCCGTTGTTCTCTTGCTTCAGGAGTCACAAGTTTGTTTAGTATAGCAGCTGACACTTGTGATTTAAATTCTCAGTCAAGGTCTTCTGAAGGAACATTTGATTTAACAGTCCACAGTAATGATGGTCTCCACGGAACAGTTACAAGCAATGTTTGGGTGTTTTTTATTGGATTTAGTAATGTCACTATTGACAACAGTATCCTTCTCCATCTACAAGTAGAGAGTGTCACTAGCTTGCTAACCCATCATTACCTTAGGTTTTTGCGAATTGCTAACTCACAGCTTGCTGGCTTGGGGACTGGTGTTCAGCTATATGGGGCATTTGAACACAGCAACAAAACTTTGCTTATGGCTGCTATTAAACGCAGTTATAACCAGTATGTTAACCCCAGTGGAGTAGCTACATTCTTTGAAAGCATAAAAGACATTCTCCAAAGGCAGAGTGGTGTGCACATTAATTCGGTTGACTTTGACCCTTGCATACATAATCCTTGTCATAATGGTGGAAGCTGCAAGAAGCATCTGAGTGTCGGCCATAGTCCAATAAGAGAAGAGAGCATGCCAGTAATCATTGTGTCTAACGAGCCAATGCCACCGTATATCTGCAACTGCATGCCTGGATATACTGGAATCTTGTGTGAAGCCGACATCGATGAATGCCTTCCACTTCCATGTCACAATGGTGGAACTTGTCATAATTTGGTTGGTGGATTTTCCTGCAGTTGCCCAGAAGGATTCACAGGAATGGCATGTGAAAGGGATATCAACGAATGCCTGTCAAACCCCTGTAAGAATGCTGCACATTGCCAGAACTTTCCGGGAGGTTTCAATTGTGTGTGCAAAAATGGATATACAGGTACGCTGATTTGTGGTGTGAGTGTACTGTATGTGTATTTTTTATGTGTGTGTGTGTGTACTGTAGTATATATTCATAACATACATACTATACATATACTGTATATAATATATATATAACAGGTAGACAATACCAGCACTTTCAGAATTACTAGCCAAAAAGAAGCTACTTCCAAAATTGAAAAAATTAATAATACAATCGAAATGCTATAAACAGATAACATAAAGAAACAACACCTTAACAAAGCATTTATTGTTATTCTGGTGTAGGTTGGGATGAGGATGTGAAGTATTTTATGTAGTGTCAGAAGGAAAAAAAAAAGAACTATGTATACTTGTAAACATGTGCAAATAGTTTTCTTTTGCATTTCCTTTTGATTATTGCCAATCTGCCATTTTTCTGCCCAAGAGGATCTATCCAACAATCAATTTTTGAACCCTGTTAAACTAATTCAGGGGTTGAGAGAAGGCTGGATCATGTTGTGGCAGCACTGGATACGTGGCAGGATACAGTCCTTAGTGAGGTACCCGTCCATTCTACTCACACACACACCCACATGGCCAGTTTTAAATTCTCAATCAACCTAACAGACAAGCGTTTGGACTGTGGGAGGAAAACAGGGAAGTCAGTGAAGAACTCACACAGAAAAGGAAAGAACATGAAAACTATTTAAGGACAGGGAAGAGATTCAAGCCCCAAATGCTAAATCTGTGATTCAGCAGAGTTAATACTGTACTCCTAAAACTCCGATATGAAATGTTTAAATCTTACTAAAGCCCAGCTAACCTAGCCTTGAAAAGTTGTATTGAATTGCTTTGCTCAGCATGTAACTTTTACATAGATACACATGATGAATATATTTCAAGGGCAATCTTTTCTCTGCATTTTGCTCAACTTAAAGTTTCTAACACAGCATATGTTATCTCAAGAAATCATTAGGTTGTTACGATATTCATGCCATTAGAACTTTGTAAAAACATTGGTTTTTGGTTAATGTTTTTGGAAAGTCTCAATGTGTTAAAAAATACTTTCTGTCTTACAGTAGTTTGTATGCCCTACCAGTGAACCTCCCCATTTCCTGTTTTACCTGCTGTGCCTTGCTGAAGGAATTCACCTTCATTAAGTTATTTGCTTTAGGTTGTTCAAATCATAGCCCTAATTTTGTAAAAATAAACGCTCTTATAGCATGTCTCACATTTCATCTATTTGTGTAGTACAGTGTCTGAGTGTCGCTTACAGTGTTCTGTCCACCAATACTGTATGAACTGTTTTCATCATGTACTTGTAATTTTATTTTGTTGTCCAGATATCTTCAACAATGTAAAGTGTTTTCATAGTTGCTGGAGAATCAGAATTCAGTTTGTTTCTCATTCACACAATTAACCAAATTATCTCTATGTGCACTTATCGGAGCAGCTTCAGGCATAAAGCTGGATCCACTCCTGTACAAAATGCCAGACCCACTGCAGGGCACAGTAGACCCCGCATACACTTTTACTGGATCAGTTTAACATCACGGTTTAATGTAATTTGCATCGCATTGCGATGTCAACAGAAACCAGAGCAGCTGAGGAAAGTACAAGGGTACACTAGATGCACATGACCAAAGTGGGAATTAGCTAAATTTAAAATTCATTGACTCTATATAAATTTTACATATTGTATATTTAAGTGGCACCCTGCCTCTCAAAGAATTTTGAGACCTCAGGCTGATCATCTTTGACTTCATTTGTAGTTAATGAAAAATCAAAGTCTTTTTACGTCTTCTGGGTTAAAACTGTTATCTTCAAATTAAGCAATTTCAATCTGAATAAATGAAAGATGTTCAATTTGAGATTTTACCTTTAAGGTCATTGATGAAGTCAAGGTTGATGAGTCCATCTTATTACAGTTATTTTTTTTTTGTTGTTGTGTTAATAACTTAAGTTTATATTCTGATTCAGCAGTGACTAAAGGGTTTGTTTTGTTGAGTGTTATTGTCAATTTGTTTAAGCATTGCTCCAATAATAATTTGAAAATCATTATGCAATCAATGATTTACACTACCCTGAAATCGATAGCATATATATTTTCAAAATGGATGCCAGTTCACAGTCCATTAATAATTTAAATTGGCATCATTCCTTCACAGACATAGTTGCTATATATTATGAGTTAAGCACAATCATTAATTTTAATCAGTGCTGTTTTGTGAATCTAGGAAAAACATGTGACTCTGCCATCAATTACTGTGAATGTAATCCTTGTTTTAATGGGGGATCCTGTCAGAATGGAGTGGATGGCTATTACTGTCATTGTCCATTTGGTAAGTGACCAGACTTAAATGCCAGAAAGATGAGTACCTTGGTGCCATCCAGATAGTTTTTACCTGTTTAATTTTTGCCTATTAGATAGGAAAAACCTGGAAACGTTTTATCATAATCAGAAATAATATTATGCAAATTAGATTTCATTATAATGGAACATTGCTTAAATATAATTTCCTCGTTTTCATGTGTTTTAACTAGGGATATCAAAAGTGTCTTTTATTTATTTTTTCATGTTCCTATATGATGTATCATTAATGTTTTGCTTTTTGACTGTGTCCTGTCTATTCATGTTATTGATCATATGTAGTTGTCTACTTTACTTTGGTAGTATTTTCTAAAGTTTTTGTTCAGTCCTATTAAAGAGTGCTTCATGGGATTTAAGGAACTACTGCAGTTTATATTGCTGCCACCAAACATTTTCCCCATCTTTTGAGATGATACAGTCATTTTTCATCATTTAACAGAAGGATTCCATCACTTTTCTTTAATATGTATGGTTTCAAATAACAGTAATGCATGTAAAACCAATTCACTGAATTCACTTAATTCAATTGCTACCTCCAATATTAGTGCAATCTTGAAATAATTGATCAAAAAATAAAAATAATAATTTTTGCATTTGCCAAACACAACAATTTGACCTTTTGTTCACAAATCCATATGTATCAATAACATCTATTGCAAAAAGAAATTAAACGCACATGCATTGTTTTTCTTCTGGTGCAACTTTCCTAGTATTGGGTTTTCAATGAGCCACAACCTATCTCAGAAGCAACAAGCATAAGGAAGGTTCTTACTGTGAGCAGGACTTCACTCTATTACTCCACTCTTGAAACAATTTGCAATCACCAATCTGCCTAATTTATGTCTTTAAAGTATAGGTGCAAAACAAAGACCCCTAAAAAAACACAAGACTCAGTGTAAATTACACATGAGATAACACCCATTTGTAACCTGTACTTGTTCTGTGACTATTTATAAATGTGATAAAAATGACATTTAGTATATTTGTATCTTTATATATAATATGCCTCCGTGGCTGTTCATTTGTCTGTCCAGGATTTTAAATCACCTGTAGCTTGCAAACCATTTGAACTATTGACCTGAAAGTTGGCACACATATACTACGTGACGTCTACTATCCGCTTTCAGGGTGATGATTGACCTCCAAGGTTATTCCTCTTTTTATTTTTATTTTATTTTATTGTAGAGTCAACTCGGTGGCCAACAGGGCGGCCATGCGGCACATGCGTACAGGTGCTGTTCTCATCCCTACCACCTTCGCCGTCACTTCCCCTACCTCTTCATATCCTAAATCAATCTTTAGGCAGATTGAAGACTTAAGTGCCAGCTTAATTAAAAAAAACAATCTAAGTAATTGCAACATAAACACTGACTTAATCAGTTTTTACTCAAAAAGATGCCGACGAAAGCAGAGAAGAAGCGGGATGCTAGGGTGGAAAAAGGAAGAGCTCCTCAGGAAGCAGCAAGGGCATCAACCTCTGAGCAAACGAATGCTAAACATACAGAGAATGAATATGAAAACTAGGAATGATCAAATCAAGTGTATTCACTGCACGTTATAATGCAGTGTGCCGTTACTGCTAAGGTATAATAGCGTATAAGTGTAGTATGAGGCACCATTGTATTCTGTCCTACCATTCCACCTAAGGAACAATTGTCATACAGTATATTAGCATAATTCCAAAAAGATGGCAGTCATTTATGTTAATACAAACAAGCATAAACCTTAATACAAGCATAGTACTGATATACTTTCATGAATTTCATACCATTAACTTTGTCAATTCAGCACTAGAAGGTACTAATGAAAATTACATTTGACAGTGAAATTAACCTAAAAGTTTAGTATCTTAGGTGTTACTTCAGAAGAAGTCTTTGCCCAAAGTTCTCTCTATGTCATTTGACCTGTCTCGTGCTCATATAATTTAAATATTTCTTCATGAAAGTTGTATTTCATCATAAATGCCTTTTAAAGCACCATTTTATTTCCCAATATAAATATTTTCATTAAGAAAATTTACATTAAAGACTCCTTTACAAGAAACGGTTATGAAGGCCTACGTAATATACACCATAACCTTTTCCACTGTACTGTGACGTCATTTCTGTTGCTGCAGTCTTTTATATACTCATAGAGCCATGAAATTTGCCTCAAAAAAATCATCAACATGCTGTAATTCCTTTTTACTCCTCCTAACAATACATTACATCTTGCCATGTAATTGAAAAGTTGCTATTCTGTCAGTATTCTAGTAAAATGAAAAATGCATTAACACCAATAAATCTATTAGACTTCAATAGAAATAAAGTGTTGTATTTACATAGTTTGTGACCCATGTTTGCTTTGCTTAGGTGTTTTTGGCAAGCATTGTGAGCTGAACAGCTACGGTTTTGAAGAGTTATCGTATATGGAGTTCCCAAGTTTGGATCCAAATAACAATTACATCTACATCAAGTTTGCAACTATTAAGAGTAATGCCCTCTTACTGTATAACTATGATAATCAGACAGGAGATAAAGCTGAATTTCTGGCTTTGGAAACATATGAAGGAAGAATGAGATTCTCATTTAACCTTGGAAGTGGAACTTACAAATTAATGGCTATGAAGAAGGTTTCTGATGGGCAGTTTCACACTGTCATTGCTCGGAGAACAGGAATGGTGAGTACTTGAGCCCCTAGTTCATTATCTGTCTTATTCAATATTATATGAAAATCCATAGTTCTACATTCTGGATTCTGTAATGCATGTGTTACAGCAATTTGCTTAACTACAAAGTCCAGAGTTCATCTACTGTATATCTGGCTTTATGAACCAAAACAGTATCTGCTAAGCAACCAGCATGTTTTAGTCTGTGGATTCTGGCAGGTCAGTGTGGCTTTCGAACTTGTGACACATTTTACATCTCTGGTCTTTTTCAAATTGAATAAAACATTACTGTACTTTATTTAGTACAAAGTTTTTCTTCAGTCATTTTTGTATGATCAGGGAAAAAATCCACAAAAATGTCAGAACTATATTATGTAGGCCCCTTTACATTAGTTGAAGTCTGTCATTTCCTTCAGCGTACTGGGATTTGGTAGGAAACTGGTAAAATCATTAAATTGTCAGTATTGCGATAGTGCAGAGTGACAGGATGGAAAGGTACCCAGATTGCTTTGATAAATGTAATTCCATATTCACATTTTAGGAATATTTCGTAATAAGAAGGAAATTAACATGTTCTGTCACCTAAAAAAATAAAATAAAATAAAAAAGAAGCATCATGTTCATACTCCCACTGGTAATATAAAATAAATCTAGCATAAGTGTTTGGAGAGAGATGACGCATTGCTGAAACATACTTGCAGAGGCCAAAATTAATGTTAATAATAAACAGAAAATTAAATAAATAAATAAATAAAAATATATGCCTAGCTTCATTTCAGTGAGGTCAGGGTTGATATTTGCAAAATCCATAATACTGAATGTAATAAGAAAAGGTTGGCTTAAAAAAACTTACTTATTCATCTGTCCACTGTCTAATTGTATGCAATGTTTAAAGCGAATTTGCTTGTTTGATTACTTTATTATTTTGAAAAGTATTATGAGTTATCAAGTGTTATTTCCACCATAAGTACAGCACGGAGTAAAGAAGTATTACAGTTCAAATAGGTTAACAGGTTAACATTACTATGAAACAGAAACAAAACACTGACGTGCTTGTTTGTGGTTCTGACTGGTTCTTTACTGCACAGTTGATATTAGACTCAAGACTCAGTCATTTTCTTACAAAACAAAAAGTTTCATATTTCAAGTCACACATAAAATAAGAAAAGTTTTGACAAGAACAGGCAATTCAGCTCAGCATAGCTTTTCATAGTCAAGATATAAAAGTCCATAAACTACTACTCTGCTTGCTAACTTATTCTAAGCATCTAATGTCCTGTGTCACTGCATCCTTGGTGATTTTAAACATTCCTTTTGTCACATGAAATTCCTGAACTCACCCATTCCATTTCTAGGTTACAGGGTGCCAGCCTGTATTGCGTTTAAAGCAACAAATAGCCCTGGATGTCGTACCAATCCTTTGTAGATGCCGCTTATGCACAAAAATATGCAAACCAGGTGTAGGATGCAGTGCCAGGACAGTGCCAGGACAGTGGATTCATAAGGCAGTAGTTTTGACCTCACTTCTGTCATGTAATCTTTTAATCGTAATCTGTTTAAACTGACAATATTTTTCTCATTTATATCAAAAATGAAAACAGCCACATGGCTTAAGATGGTAGAAGAAAACTATATTTACTGGAATAAAAAACACAGTATCAATAAAGCTTATAAATGTGGGCTGAAAGTCTTTTAAGAATCGATAGAATGAACATTTATGAAAATCACCTACCCACCTGAAAACTATTTTCTATTGAAAATGACCCTTTCATTTTCCTACCTAAATGACACTCATTTTCATTGATTTGAGCTAATACATCTGGTTACCTTATTTGTGCTACATGTATTAGAAGTCACATGAATTTTTATTGATCGTGCCCAGGCTGATTTAGATTTGTTGATACCTGTTAAACGCTCAGCACTCACAGCCTTTCAGATCCCTTGTACAAGCCATTTTTTGTTATTTTTACACAGTAAACCATAAAACAGTTCTTTCAATTAGTCTTACAGTTTTATCTAGTTCTGCTGAAACAGCTTTCTTCTTCAAAGGGTAATCACAAAGCATGGAGTTACCACTTCACATCACTTGGACCTTAGGTCAAACCATGGCTGTTCCTATGTTGGTATGGGTTACTCTCAAAGATCAAAGAGGTCTTGTTATGTTAATTTACAACTCAAAAGCTGACCCTGAAAAAAGTGTGTATGTCAGGGCATCCTTTGTGCCCATTGTAGTTATGTGCTGCTCTGTGGATGTTTCTGCTGACTACAGGATAAAAATGGGGTATAGAAAGGATGAATAGGATGTGCTGACAGATGCGCATGTACTGTACGTTATGTTAGCAAACTTCTTGTTGAAATATTACCATGATGTACTTATATTTAATACCTTTTTGTGGTTCTCATATTTAAATATAAATATAAAAAGATATACTGCATTATAGCTGCGTAACAAGTCTATAGCCATCCTGACGAATGTGTGGACACAAGGTCTTAGAAAGGAACTTGTGTAACTGTGCTATTACATTAAGAGTGCAGACAGTTGAGAGACTGTCTGGGAGATGGGTTCATTTAAGGTAATGCTGGCACACCAGCAGCTACTGGAGGGAGCTCTATCCTGGTGACAGTAGTATAGTTATAGAAATCAAACCTCCATCCCATCAATCTATCTATCTATCTATCTATCTATCTATCTATCTATCTATCTATCTATCTATCTATCTATCTATCTATCTATCTATCTATCTATC
>JANRMT010062809.1:8073593-8177787 GCA_026402145.1 Polypterus bichir lapradei
GAAAGAAAGAAAGAAAGAAAGAAAGAAAGAAAGAAAGAAAGAAAGAAAGAAAGAAAGAAAGTCAAGGTTGGGAAATGCAGATAATTTGATTGTGGTTCTTTTTCTTTGTTACTTCTGCATTTCTCCCTGTGTTCTTCTCTCCTTGTGTGTAATGTAATAATGTAAGGCAATAAACATACATTGCTTTGGCCTCAGTGGCTTTATTCTAGGTTCAGGCACTCAATGAGAATGCATCTTTCATTTAAATTTTATTACTACATGAATGTTCAAGGAATGCTTTGAAAGTATAAAATTAATTAATCAATTAATAGTTATTCATTATTAAACTAATTTCCCACACTGCTAAAAATTGCAGGATTTCTCTCTTACTTTTTTCAAAATATAAGCATTTTATGAACTCTTATTACTTCAGTCCCAGGAAGATTAGGTACCAGGCAGGAACCAAACACCTACAACCCACACTCTTTCATACACTGACATTTTTGAATGATCAGTAAGTGTAACATTTCCTCTTTTTGACATTTTGGAAGAAAACAGAGAACCTACATCAAAAAGACAGAGAGCACACAAATTCAATACAGATTGTCTCAGAGACAGCATTGAAACCCACCTCTGTGGTGCTCGCTGCTACACGACAGTACCAATCGTCTTTTACTAAAACATCTGTGATCCTGCAAGTACAAAGTAATCTGAATCCCAGTCAACAGTTTAAAAGACATTGTTACTGCTGCAGTGCCTGCTGTTTGAGTGGCCTTTGTAAAGAAAACAAATAAGGTAGAAAAATCTTAGAAAGAAAATTCATTCCTTAAAAGAGAAGAAATTGAGTAAGTTCTGTCGCAACAATAGACAATCAATTTTCTTTATTTGATCATTCAGTCATAGTGGGATGACTCCCAGCATTCTAAAGTTCTTACAAAAAGATAATCAAATGCCTTTGCCTTTTTATGACTGCATAGAATGAAAGCAAAAACAAAGCAAGAACCAAAACAAAAGCATTAATTAAATGCAGGAATCAGGCTTTGAATAAATGATGGTGGGAAAAAATCCAGTGCTCTAAGCTTTTAACGATCACTTTCATTTTTTGGTATAGCATTTATTTCCTGCCTGATGGGATGTTATCCAGGATGAAAAGTTCACAGGACAGTTTGACAACCATGACAAGTCCCCAGAAATTGTCTTGAACACTCTGAGACAATGTTTTCCAAGAATATTACATCATGCTGCCTGAAGACAGTTAAACACTGGCAGATTCTGGCAGAAGGATGTCCCATTAATTGAATTTGCTTTGGTTTTTTTACATTTTTAGATCAATAATGATAGATTTAAAAAAAAAACTCAAACAATTACATAATAGAAAGAAGTTTACCCCGAGATAAACTGGTGGAATACTGCATGCTAGGGCAATAGTAATTGGTCTTTCCTGACGGCTCCAAAAACATGGGGTCAAATGCTTTCTATTTGTATTCAAGGTTCTATTCACATCCCCAAAATTCTTTGTTTGTGTTATTTAGTAACTTTGAAATCAGTGTAATATGAATGGGTGTGAGTGTGTTAATGATGTACAGGATTCTGGATTGCACTGCTTAAATCAACTGTCTCTTGGCATGCTAGATTAGAAAAGAAGGCATGGATTCTGCCAGTTTAGGCTCTGACATTCACATACAGAACAACATTTTTACAGCATGGTTAAACCGAGCCAGCATCATGCAGGTGCAGAAGTAGGCTCTGCTACCTCAGAGCTGCACAGTTTGCATCCGTTTCTTCAGGTAAATGGGTTTACTTCTGCAACTTAAAAAACATTTTTTATTAGATCAACAGGTATCTTTTAAATGAAAAGTGCACTGTGTTAGACTGGTTTCTTATTCATAGTTAAGCATTGGCCCTGTCCCTAATGCTTTTTTTGCTATACTTCTGCTCTCATCATTTTTATGTTAAAAATATGAATTTAGGGAACAAAATGTTAAATTTTTACCCATGTAACTCTTCTTTATTCATCGGGTTAATGATTGTCTTGCACATTTTTCTGCTGGTTATGGTTGCACAACCCTTGCAATGTGTGTTTTTGTTTAATCCAGTGCTTTATTAATTAATCTAGACTAGCAAAATGATGTCAATTTAAGCACACATCAGTGCTGTCAGTCTTAAGCAGTCTTTAAATATCAAATCTCAAATTGAATTTCATAACAATACATCGTGCTTGTGTAATTTGTAGATATTTATTATATTGTGTGAGTGCCATGGAGTATTGACAGGCATCCTGGCTGAACAATGGCATGACCTTTTGCCAAGGTGGAAGGTGCCAGAGGAGAGGCGAGCAGAAGGCAGAGGCCTGGAACAGTTCCATCCCCCATATGTTAGGTGGCAGTGGTCCCAGCTGGGACATCCATAGGGTTTCATGGGAAGTGGATTCCAGAAGTGCAACCTTGTCAGGGTCCCTGGGTGCAGCAAGGGGCCACTGTCGGTGGAAGATTGCTCTAGTTCCCAAAAAACTCGGAACTGCTCCCCACAAGTCATGCAGGGTCACTGGAAGCTATTTTATGCCGGTCCAGAATATAAGGAGCCCTCTGCCTTACCTCGAAGAGTGAAACTCGGGAGGTAGCGGGCAACACTCAAATAGAGGTGGAAGGAGAGAAAAGAGTAACTGCTTTGAGTGATTATTAGTTGTACTATATTGTGAAAAGTGCTTGGTGGATTAAAAATCCATTATTTGAATCTGTGAATGTGTTGGGCATTTTTGGGTCTGAGGTTTGGGGCTTGGTGGCACCACTTACTGGTAAGAAATGTTAAATAGCTTGAAAATGTACACATCCTTCTCACAGTTTCCAAGAAAGCAGATGAATAGTAGTACATTTCTCAATATGTGGCACTGAGAAGCTTCAAGTAAAGTTCTGCGTGAATTGGCCTTGATGATCAGGATATAGCAACTCAGGGGAGCAGCATTACTTGGTTGAGTGCAAATAACCAGGGACTTTACAAAGGAAATCATATATAATATAGACATATCCAGTAAATTGTAAAGGAGCTAAAAGATTAAAAGCAGTAGCCAAAAGCAGTCGAAGGGTGGAAAGGAAGAAACATAAGTGACAGAAGGTGACCAAAGATAGTGAGAGAGTGTTTTGGTTTTTTTTTTTCATAGGTGCTCTTGCATTTAAGACACTAAAAAACTGCAGTGGCACAACATAGAAAAACACATTCTCGCACATATGTACCTCATCCATAGTAATTGAACACAGTATTTCTAAACTCTCTCCAGTTGGCAGTTTGCCACTGCCATAGGTTTCAGCACATTACTCAGGGCAATTTTGGGTCAACGAAAGGTCTAAACAGGAAGGAAAATGCCTGTGCCGCATATTGTACAGTTTTTCGATTGAGCTACTCATACTTGGCCTTTAGTTTCCTCTTGATGTGTGCATTCAGCTTGCTTTGACTTATTTTCAGAAATAGTTTTGAAGTCTAGTAATTCTTGCTGTTTGATTGCATGAGCTAACTTCTAATCTCCTGTGAGTAGGGATCCCTATGGGACTGAGGAAAATAGTGGTGGACAGAACCAGCTACTGCTGCGGAAATCTCATCATTAGACGGTGCACAGATCAAAGGCTCGGTGGGGTGTTAGGATGAAAAGGAAAGGGGATTTGGAGTATTGTTCACCAGGTGAAAAATTAACTTTTTGACTTTCCCTAATAATTTTAAAGTGCTGTTTCCTTCTGGTTGATCTCTTGCACTTTGTTTCTGCTGAGAGTGGAGATAAATGTGCTGCCTCCGTTTGATAGAATGGTGCTTATTACAAAATGCATCTTTTATGCTTTTTGGTTCTGTAGTTGATTTTTATTATGTAGGTAAGCAACAAGAAGGGCTAGGAGTCTGATCTATGGGTGGCTGGTTTGGGATTTTTTTGTGAGAAGAGAACTGCAAAGGAACTGTGCATTAAGTCCTTTAAGAAAAATAAAGGAAGCTTGTGCCTTGCTTTGTCGTGCTTAAATGAATCTTTACATTAAAGAGCAATTTCTAATTACAAGTTGAATATATATCGCAACATCACATGAGGCATTTACATTTGAGATAACTCAACGTTCATCCCCATATGAAACTTATAAACATGCAGTAATCCTGAAATTAGTCAAGTATTTTATAGGCTTAAAGGGTCATTATTGTCCAGTTTATAGAGTATAGTAAAATTTTACCTGTGTGTGCTCATCAGCCTGCAGCACATTACCACTCTCCAGCACCATGATTAGCGAGTATAGCAACCTTACCTTGAAGCTTCTCTCTTCTTTGCTTTAAGTACAGTTAAGAGCAGTGGGAGATGTTAGGTGCTCTTGAATCCATGATAACGTCAAAATTCCAAAGAAATCGCAATAAGGTGTATTTTATTACAAACAAACAGGTAGAAGCAGAGTAGATAAGTGGAGTAAGAAAAAGTACCAATATTCACAGAAAACCACATATTCTGTGCTTACATAGGGTTTACCTACATAGAGTATGTACCACAAGGGGTAGCTAGGCCACCTCCCACTATAGTTCTCTCATATTCTCTTTTTTCTCATTTCTCTTTCTTCTTTTCTTCATGCCACTTGTATCCTTATTCTTTCACTTCCCAACATGAAAATCAGTACACGCCTTTTGCAAAGAAGCTTTTAAGCTGCAGCCCAAAACACTTCCAAGGTCATTCCTAACATCTAGAACTCCTGGAGCCTAGGATTCCTCCAACCAGCTGAACATTTCTCTGTAGTCCTGAACACCAGCTCACACTTAAAGGATTAGTAAACCCACAGGAAGTTTGTCAATCATAACTGGCCTCCCTGCTGCAAAACATCAGACTAGAGGACACACTACATTGACATACTAGTTCTCTGCCACTGCAATAATTTCTTCAGAACATTCTCTATAATGGCATGGCTTACTGCCATGATATGCATGGTACTAGTACAATGACAACAAAGGCTTCCTAATTCTATATTACTATAAAAAAAATGGGTGGCACAGTGGCACAGTGCCACCACTGCTCCCATGCAAGAAGAAGAAGTTGATAAATTGGCCATAGTGTGTGTATGGTTAACCTATGGTGGACTTGCACACTGTCTGGGGTTGTTTTGTTCCTACCTTGTGACCAATGTTTACTGAGCTACACTACAGCTGCTTCATGACCATGTCCATAGGCAGGTTAAGAAGATGGATGGATGGAGGATTGGATGCTAAGACAATTTAGGGTCATGACACTTATCTGTAGCCTGTTGCTTAACATGTTCTAATCTAAAATCTCTTCACTGTGTAGACAATCACAAGCCATTTTATATTTTAAGACACAATTAAAGTAAACTGTTAAAATGTAAGTAGAACATGCAGCAGTAAGAGATAACAGGAGGAATTACCTGACAAGTTCTAAAACAGCAGGATATTATACAAAGGGAATGTGGAAATCAAATACAGTTTCATTGTGAAATTACACATAGGAGGAACATGATACAATTTAAAGTAGAAGAGAAAATAATGCATTTTAGGTAGGTCTTTCTCATCAACCAGTCCAAAGTAATGTACAGGATGGTTACTGTCACAGCATACAGCAGGGGGGCTATTGCAGCTTGTTAATTAAGGGACAGAAATTAAAAAGCAAGGTAGAAACAGGTGGTTTTGTAGTACTGACTTAAACATTTACACAGTTGGAGGTTTTACTCTTGGTGGAATTGGCTAATCGGTTTCTTTCCTCACCTTTTTTACTCATGTTTTACAGCAATTCTTTCCATTTTTTTTTAATTGTGACATTATTATTACTTCACCACAGTGTTTATCAGATCACACTGCTATGTGTGCATGTTACAAAATATGAGTTCTAGCACTCATTTGCAATTGTTGCACTAGTACTAGATTGTATCATTTCAGAATTATTTTCCAAGATTGTCAAGGTATTACACTTAAAATGTCAGCTTTTTGTTGTATTTGTGAGTTGTTTTCTGTTGCCTTGTTAGAGCTGGTGTAGATTTAGTTGGCATTCTTTTAATTTTTGCTTTTTTTATGTGGTTTTTGAAGGCACCTTTGAGCAAGTTTGTGCTTGGAGTTGCTCAGACTTCACACAAGAGAGGTGAAGAGTGTACTTGCAGGCTATTAGTTAGGGCAACCATTAACTTCTGTTTAGTGCTAGGAAGATATCTTTTTGCATGATATGTCTCTTTGGCCAAACTAAATAACAAACTTTAATAAACTTCCATAAACTTGCAATGTTACAGTTTTCCAGTATTTCAGTGTGTTTGACAGACGGTTAAAGCTGTATGAACAGACCTAGACAATGTTCCAGAAATCCAAAGCCACAAAATTATTTGAATGAGTTTTTCCAGAGCATTGCATGAAAGGGTTGTGGAACATGAAAAAGGCTAGAGTTAGAAGCTCTCAACTGTAAATAGAGGATTAAATGTCATAACCAGCAGAAACTACTGTTCAACAAACAGCTTTATCAGGCAGTAGCACATTATTGAAGATGATTTAATATCACATAGGAATCCAGTGTTAGCAAGTCAACCAAATGGTTTATTTAATACTGTGATTTTGCATACTTACCTACTATATAAGGCAATTCCGCAATTCCGTGTATTCTGGAAAAATAAACGTTGTTTTGGGCAAAATCCCAAGGTGCTGTAACCTACTCTGGCAGGTGTGTGCACAAGTAGCAACATGCCAAAATTGATGAAAGCCATATTCATCACATTTATTTCAGACTCGTATTCAAAAACATAGAAAGAACAAACTAAGTACAGTGGAACCTCGGTTTGCGAGCATAATTCGTTCTGGAAACGTGCTCGCAATCCAAAGCACTCGTATATCAAAGCGAATTTCCCCATAAGAAATAATGGAAACTCAGATGATTAGTTCCACAACCCAAAACTATTCATATAAAAATGATTAATACAAAATATAAAGTAAAATACATAATACAAATTAACCTGCACTTTACCTTTAAAAAGAATCATGGCTGGTGTGAGTTTCTAAACTCATATGGGATTCCACCCAACGGGACGACACTCGGAAGAGCGTCCCAAAGCAATCGCAGTCTCCCAGCGCTGTAGCAGTTCATCGTATAAGCGCATCCAAAAAGATCGCAGACATGCTATAAGCGCCTGTCGTCAATGGGTCATACAAGGAACATTATAAAGATCCCGCTACAATAAATAACAGCGCTGTTGCTGTTTCAAGCTGAATAAAGCTGGTGTTAAAGTACTGAGACTCAGCTTCGTGTTTTGGGGAGCAAGATGGGGACTCGCACTTCACAGAGCACACACACACAGTCACAATGCTGCAGTAAACAGTATACGCTCGTACGGATGTGGACTATATGAATGAGGCACACAGACTCAGACGGAGAATAGGAGATGATTGCCAGAGAGAGAGAGATAGAGACGCGCTGGGCGAGCGAGCGAGCAGAGATAAGGAGAGAGAGAGACGCGCTGGGCGAGCGAGATAAGGAGAGAGAGAGAGAGACGCGCTGGGCGAGCGAGCAAGCGAGATAAGGAGAGAGAGAGAGCGACGTGCTGGGCAGGCGAGCGAGCGAGATAAGGAGAGAGAGAGAACCACCATCAGCTCAATTGTGATCACATGACGCTCAGCAGACAAAGTGTATCCATACTACTCGTATTGCAAGACATCGCTCGTTTATCAAGTCAAAATTTATTACAATTTTTTGCTCGTCTTGCAAAACACTCATAAACCAAGTAACTCGTAAACCGAGGTTCCACTGTATAGAGGGGAAAAAAAAAACATTTATTCTCTATACCAATTTCCTAATTGTCATAGTTGCACAAAGGTGCAAATTTCCCAAGGAAATTGATCAAAAACAACAAGACAATATTCAATTGCAGCAAGTACAAATGAATAAATCTATAGATTTTCTAGCATACCTGTCCACCTGGAGGACACATTGTTCCCAAATGGTAACTGCAGAATGTGACGATTTTATTCCCCCTTTCGACAAATTAATAAACATAATAAGGGTTGTGGGAAACAGCCCGGGCACAGACAGGCAGACACTGTAGATTCAACACCCAACACACGTTTATTGTACATATTTATATTTACAAAGTGACACACACAACCCAATACTCCCCCAAAGTCCAGGCCTTTCACACACTGCCTTTCTCAGGTCCGCCTCCACTCCTCTCCTCCAAGACTCCATCTCTCTTCCTCCCAACTCCAGCCATCGAATGGAGGGAGGCGGCCCCTTTTATGCTCACCCGGATGAGCTCCAGGTGCCTCCCGATAACCTTCCGCCAGCCCTCCCAGGTGTGGCAGAAGTGCCGACTGTGCATCCGGAAGTTATCTGGGTGTCCCTGGTCTTCTTCCCCCCAGCACTTCTGGGTGTGGCAGAAGTGCTGAGGGCCAGGGCTCATATATAATTATATAATTATGTGATTTCATCTACTGTTAAATTCTACGCCATACTAATATTTTTATTTTTATATTGTATTGAGGATTACTTGTGTTCTGTCCTGTGTATTGTATTGTATTGACCCCCTTCTTTTTGACACCCACTGCACACCCAACCTACCTGGAAAGGGGTCTCTCTGTAAACTGCCTTTCCCAAGGTTTCTTCCATTTTTTTCCCCTACAAGCGTTTTTTTTGGGGGGAATTTTTCCTTGTGTTTTTACTAAGTCAAGGCTGGGGGACTGTCAAAAGGCAGGGCCTGTTAAAGCCCATTGCGGCACTTCTTGTGTGATTTTGGGCTATACAAAAATAAATTGTATTGTATTGTATTGCATGTAGTTGGCCTTGCAATTTTTAAGACCTGCAGGTTAAATTCAACTCTCTAAATTTGTCTGATAAAAGTGTGTTTGGGTGCTTGATTAAATGTTCCCTGTGATGGATTTGCAGTTCATACAGGCTTGATTCCTGCCTTGCTGCTAATGTTTCCAGAATATGTACTGCAGCCCTGAATTATATTAAAATGGTGGGAAAATGAATGAATCAGTAATTTTACACATTTTGCCAGCACTTGCAAAATTAGAAGGCCTTGCTTCTGGCAGTTTTTGTAACTGATAAGTTAATACAACTAATGGTAGCATAGCATCCTTTTGTTTCACGAGGGTAAATGTTGTTTGATGTCTGTTTTCTTTCAATCACAGTTACTCACAATATAGAATTTTGCAATACAGTACGCATTGGCTATAGTATACGAGAACCTGATTTAATTTATGTCCTTACTGAACTTTGAAGAGAGGTTGTACCCCTGTGTTTTGCAGCTGTTTCATGTTTCTTCCTGCAGTAACTCAGATGTATCAAGCAGATGTCTTCTGCATTTTGCATTCTGGGACCCAGACTCTAAATGTTCCAGATAAACGCTTACTGGTATAGAGCCCCTAATTACATAAGCAGACATATAAATCTTCAGCATCCCACCTTCAGCATAAAGAATAATTATCAGTTGGATCATGCACCCATTATTTTTTTGCCTTCATCCAGTATATGCTAATATGTTTATTTTTCTGTTATTCCCACAGTTTTCCTTATAGACTTATTTACTAAAATAACCATACCTGTACTTTTGATAAAGCTATTAATGCCTGCATTTGCATACCATCTTGATAGAAACTTGCTATTGAAAAGTGACCCAAAACCATTTCATTATTTGAGACTGAATTGAATAAAACATCGCTTTTCAGATACAAAAGGTCATTTTGCACCGAAAGCTAAAAAATATTCCAAATTGAAAGTTAAATTCCTAACAAAATTGAGCTGTACTTTTTTTTCTAGGCTGCATCCCTGACTGTAGATTCCTGTACTGAAGACCAGGAACCTGGATACTGTGCTGTTAGTAATGTGGCTGTTCATAAAGACTGGTAAGAACTTCTGTCAGTTAATGTAACATTTAGAGTTGAATTCAAATACTTACATACACATTTGGACAAATTACTGTAATTTTAATAAAATGATTACTTTTTCATCAACTGTCAACAGTAGCCATTACTGTTTGCTTTTTAAATTGTGTAAATTTCAAATATATTAAAGCAGTAATTAATGTATTGTTAGCAGTAATCATAGTAAAAACATTTGGAACTGGATGGCAGATTATATATTTGCATTAAAATTTGGAATTTAATGATGTGACAGAGTGACTCCAATCACAATTCGTTGTAACAGAACATATAATGCAATTGGCAGGTGCAAAACTGCGTGTACTGTATTTGATTAGTCAGTGTGCAGAAGAGAAGTCAGTGGTTAACAAAAGAAATGAGTCCTAATGGAGTTATTGAGGATCTGATGGATGGAGATTAACATTGTAACACAGAGTTCAGAAGATTGACAGTCAAGGAAATGAAGCTGTTCTCTATCCTGCTGGTGTGACAGCAGAGGCTCCTACACCATTTCCTAAATGGAAAAAGAGTCAGGCTGTGTATGGTACAGATAAATGGTATACATGATGATACCCCTCACTTTTTGCAGACAGTGTTTGCACTGAATGTCCTTGACAGAGGGTAGTTGGACACTGGTTGAAGTGCTGGCCATTTTTTAGCATCTGTTGGAGGACTATTGATTGAAGACTGAGTATTTGCCATACCACACTGAGATTTAGTTTGTCTGTATGCTCTTAGTCTTACAGTGGTAAAAGTTCATCAAAACCTGAAGATGTAAGTGAGCTTTTTTCAGGTTTCTCAGGAAGTAAAGATGCTGATACGCTTTCTTAATAAGATTGGGGGTGTTCAGGGCCCAACTAGGATCCTCAGAGATGTGGATTCCCAGGAACTTGGAGCTTACCATATGCTCTACCTCAGCCCCATTGATATAGATAGAGATGTGACTCCTCTTAGTCTACCATTAATTCATAATGTGCTCCTTAATTTTCTAGGTGTTAAGGATTAGGTTATTGTCAGCATACCAAACCGGTATGTGTTGGACCTCTTTCCTGTAGGCCATCTCATCATCAATGCTCAATGGGCCTACCACTGTGGTGTCATCTGCAAATATGATCATAGAGTATAAGGCATGAACAGGTACAGTTCAGTCGGGTGAAAAGGGAGTAAAGGAGAGGTCTAAGCATGCAGCTCAGTGGAACTCTAGTCCCATGAAGATGGCATTCTCTTTTTGATCTATTGGTGCAATAGGCAAACTGATAAGAATGTAGTGTTGAGGACAGACAGGATTTCAGATGAGAAAGTAAAAGCTTCTCACAACACAGTAAGTGTAAGGGCAACAAAGCAGAAGTCATTATGATCTGTAACAGCTGCATCATTTAGCAATGGCACATTGGTGGGTGATTTGAAGTACAGTAGTTGATGGCAACTGCTTGACTTGTGACATCTTGAAAATGTCCTTGAAGATGCCAGCCCTACACACCCAACCTGGAATTCCATCAGGGCCAGCAGTCTTTTGTGCATTCATCCTGCTCAGAGGGATGCACGCATCACTCACGGAGATTGTGAGCGGCATATCATTGATTAAGTGCTTAGCTGTGATGAGTGATTCTGTGTTATCATATTCAAAAAGAGTATGGAACATATTAAACTTGTCAAGGAAAGAGGCATCACTAGTTGAGGAGTTAAAGTTGGTTGGATTGTAATCCATGAAGGCTTGAATGCCCTGCTACTAATGTTGAAGGTCAGAATTATTAAAGTTATCCTTTATCCTTAGGCTTTACATGTATAACAAAATAGCATTGTGAAAAGCAGGACTATAAGGACCTTCAGAACTCAAGTTGACATTATTTTTGGTAAATTAGTTGTATAGGACTGATGAGCTTTGTTAGGCTGAATGGCCTGTTCTCACCAAAATTGTTATAATGTCCCAAGACTGGCTAAGTTTAGAGTCACCAATTAACCTAACACACAGGACTTTTTCAGATGGGAGAAAAATTGGAGTACCCAGAAGAAAACCCATAAAAACATGGACTGAGTATGCAAACTAGAAAACTGAACTATAAAGAATAAAGTGTTGCTTTAAAACCATTAATAATAATTTGGCAGTTGCAGAGTGGTTGGCATTGGTGCCTGAGAACGTCTTCTTTTTCAGATCTGGCTTAACCACTCTCTGTGTAAAACTGGTATGTTCACCCTGCATCTGTGTAGCTTTTTCTCATAATATTGATTTATTGATTTTTAAATCACATCCTGAGGACATGCTAGTTATATTAATTGTGATCTCTATACTGGTCCAGTGTAGGTGTACAAGCACTTGTGTCCTGTAATGGACTGTCATGTCATTCAGCACTGTTTCCTGCTTTGGTACTGACACTGCCAGGATGTATTATATTTCCTTGTGATCCTGTTATAATCAGCTGTAGTAAATGGATGAATTAATAATAACTGCAACCAATTTAATATTTTTAACTGGATTTTTTTTTTGTTTTTGACTTAGGACGTTGGATGTACAACCAAATAGACTCACTGTTGGAGGAATCAGTTCCATAGATCCAATTTTGTCTAGGAAAGGACAAGTGGCCAGCCATGATTTTGTTGGGTGCATCATGGAATTTGCCATTAATGGGCGTCCATTGGAACCAAGCCAAGCAGTAACATCTCAAGGAATCGTGGACAGGTTTGTTAGGATATAACACAATATATACTGTAATTTCCTCCACAAAGAGCTGCCATTTAAGTTACACAGTTAATATTACCTCTGTGTATAGTGTTTAGGCTTTTGAGCTTTTACCACTGTCCAAGGATAGGCATTTCTAAATTGCTACACTGTATATATTACTAAATATTTGGTTGACACCCTTATCCAAGATCAGTATTCATTACAGTTTTAAGAGACTTTCTCAGGATCACATAGAAAGTCAGAGGAGAGACTTAATCCTTAATGTGCAACAGAAGGCGCATATAGTTTGCTGAAGTCACGAGAGGCCAGCTGAACAGAAAACGTGCCACTGGTGCTTAAAAAGCCTAAAAGTAGTGACGAGAAGGCCATATGTAGAGAGTCTACAGCTGTTTAGTAGCATCAGTGTGAATTATAAAAGTCAAATCGATAGAGTACCATATCATTTCAAAACAGCGAATGACTACAGTATATTGTCCATGAATTGGGTCTCTGTAATGTCTACCATTTCCACGTGGGGTGTGGAATCTACATTTTAAAGTCTATAAAACAAATAAAAATAAGTAAATGGTCAAAAGAATGAAGAACAAAAACGTAGAGTCCTGTGAATTCTCTTTCAAAGTATAATAAGCACAGCTTACTGGGAGGCACTTCATGGTAGAATCAAGATACCTTGCAGGTGTTATATTTCAACTTTAAATTTTCCTAGAGGGAGTAAGGACTTGGTGTGTTTGCTATGTATTTGTAGTAACCATAGTAAAAGTTAATCTATCACTGTCATACAAATCCAGTCTGAAAAATATTCAACTTTCTGTTTTTCTAGATGCCCAAGATTAGAAGGAGCATGTGCAACAAATCTTTGTAAGCATGGTGGCACCTGTGTTGACAACTGGTCTTGGCAGCAATGTCAATGCACAGATGGCTTTACTGGACGATTTTGTGAAAAATGTAAGACATTATGCTCCTTTATTTACTAATCTAAAAGCACATTGTTAATGTTAAAAGGAAAATGCTTGATATATTTTCTGAAGTATTTGAAGGATTTATAAATCTGTAAACACAGAAATCAAAAGGTTAACTGCATTACAAGCTGATTACATGCATACAATACTGAGTAAGTAGCCATGTGTTGGCCTCAAAATGTTCTGTGTCTTGGCTGATGATCACTACACCAATTTAGAATTTGAATTAGTGTATGTGCATTGTAAATGAAGTTCAATTTGGATAGTATTCTCCAAACTACTGGGTAATACTGATAAAATGCAGCAAGTCTTTTGGAAGCTGAGCACACACATTCAACAGCCAGATAATGAAGGAACACTCTTTTTTGCTCAGTAGAATAAGAGACTTAATTTTCATGATCTGAGAGAAAAACAAGACTTGAGTTTAAATCCTGAAGAAGGAATGACTCAGAGCCGAGGTACTGGCTGTGAGAAACAAACCCCATTACATGTTGAGTATGCTTTATTTGTCATTACGCTGTCATGCTATATGCATCATTAGTGCGCATAATATTACCTATTATTTCCACAGTGAATAAATGCATATTGTAAGATAGATTCCATGCATCTATTTTAAGAATAACCTTTTAAATATAATCATCTTTTTTGTTCTTTCAGTCATGAATGCTGATACAGCTTTGTCACTGGATGGAATTGGACGCCTGGATTACACTTTGAGTCAAAATAAAAAGCGTAACTCTTTGCTCAAACAAACTTTAAGAGATCCTGCCTATGATCCAGCTGCTCCAACTAACCTTGATATGAAGTTCAGGACAAGAAGCAAAAATGGAATATTATTTCACGTTCAGGAAAGCAGTAATTATACTACAGTGAAGGTAAAATTAGTAATTGTTTCATTCTTTTTGACTAGGCTATTTTAGCTTTGTGTTTTCTAAGCACATTTACCTTTCTCTTTCTGTAAAATAAACACGTATTTGACCGATTAAAGCAAATTATGTCAATAATGAAGAAACATTATCCATGCAGTTATTCTAGCTATTTCCAAGTTCCTTTTAAAGACAGCAAGGCTCTTGTGATTCTGCTTTTCAATAACTACCTCTGTTTTAGACTTTCAAAAAATAATTTAAGCAACATAAAATTTGACAAGAGTGGCCAGGAATTCTGCCTCAGATCCAGCATTTTGGGATTGACTTCCTTGCCCAGACATTGTTTACGTGAAATGCCCATGTCCCTCTATTTCTGTTTGGGTTGCTTCCTGTGTTCTCTAATTTTCCCACCCATTCCCCAATTCTCAATCCTGCTTCATCTGATTTTGAATTATTAGGGGCCAGGGTTTGTCTGTCAGCTCTGGACACAGGGTGGGAAACAACTCTGGACAAAGTGCCAGTCTGCTGCACATGCATCCAGTAATGCAGGGCAAAGTTGGAATCAACAATCAGCTTAAACAGAACATCTTTGAGAATGTGGAACAAAAACAAGAGTACCCAGAGGAAGACCATGTAGACAAAGAGAATATGCAAACCGGGCTTAGGATTCAAACCCATAATGCTGGATTTTTGAAGTGACATCACTACTTACTACTCCTATATGACACTTTTTTAAATAGATGGAAATTCTTTGTATTTTTTGGGTGATATAACTTTATAATAAATATAATAATTTAAAATAAATATAATACTAGAATATATTAGATATTTCTGGATGTAGGTTATTCAATTGTCTATATGCATAATTTGGCACATATTGCATGATTTAGCTTTGTAAAATGTACTTTTATTATTTATATCCACCTTATATTTTATATTTTTCTAATAATTTTGTCTGTATTAAACAGTGTAATTTACTCTGCTTATTATATTAAGATGTTTGTAGCAAAGTATACAAGTGTAACCCATTGAGCTGTTTACAAAAAGCTTAGCACTATTCAATATAATTTAATCATTTTAAATATCAAAGTTTATCCTTATTAATTCCCAGAAAAGCAGGAACACCTTTAAAGGGGTATATATTACTACATGTAACGGTTAACTTCATGGTCTCATAGATTCGTAGGTGTTGTTGATGTTTTCAGTGCTCCACCTATTCATGCATGTAGTTTTCCTTCCAAAGCTTCATCCAATCATCCTCTGAATCTCCTTTCACCAAGTTTGATTGTGGAAAGCTCGAGGCCCTTTCGGCAGGCCTGGGTGCAAAGCAGGAAACATCTTTTGATAAATGAACAGTCTCATCTAAGGGCACATTGTTGCAGGCACTCACATCCAGTCATGCACCTTCTTAACCTAAACTGCAAGTTTTGCATAAGAGAGAAAAAGTTGAGTAACCAGAAGAAAGAACTTTCAGACATTGTGAGAAAATGTGAGCTCTGAACAATCTCTGACCAGATATGGGAGTCAAACCCAGTCAGGATACCATGTACATTGTCACATAGTGCTATTCCCTACAGGCATGCATGTGGTAAAGAGTGTTTTGGGCTAAGTTTTTATGCCTCCTTTGAGTGGCATCACACCAAGTGCCAGCTACAGCATTGTGGGCTTTGTTGCCTTGATCTGCTTCAATGCCCAGAGATTTTAAAGTGAATTGTGTATAGTTACCTTAAACAATAAAGACGAGTCTGAAATCCCATATTCTGTCTATAAGGCATACACATTTTTAACATTACAACAAAGTAGTCATACGTAATGTTTTTTGTCGGTAACCAAAACATGTCAAACAGCTTAAAAACATTAAGCATTGTGGACACTGTGGACACAGAGGGCTCTCCAGCTCCCCAGACACCCAACACAAACAGGCACGATTACAAGGTAAAATCCCAAAGAGTCTTTATTCATGGAAAATTCTTTAAAACAAGCGTTTCCCACCACCACCACAACCACAAATATATGCAATAAACACTGTATAGGGTGGTCCAGATCTAATTATGCAATTTTCATTATGCTATAACTTATTAAGTTTATTACATAGAAAATGACCCGAAATATCTCGGACCATCAAGAAGTGTGTAAACTGACGACATGAAGAATCGTCTTCGCGCCGAACTGGAATTGTCCCTGCATAAATCAAAGTCATCCAGACGATCTGGATCTGCCTAATTAGATCTGGACCACCCTGTACAGCACAATTAAGCAACTCTTTGTTTTCTCTTTCTTTCACTGCCTCCTCCATGGAAGCTTTGTCCACCTTCCATCCGGCTCTGTCTTGTTCCTTCTGAGGCAAGCAGCTCTTTTTATCTCCCACCAGAGTGCACTTCCAGTCTTCAAAAGCACTTCTGGTTGAGAAAGAAACCCCATGAAGTAGAACTCCCCAGTCCCTGCAGCACCACCGTGTGGTACCCTTGGATCTCAACAGGGCTGAGTTGAAGAACTCCATGTCCCATGCTGCTCTGTGGGAATCTGAGGCACCGCTGCAACTCAGGGGTGTTACAATCTAGCTCTCCGGGGGAGATAATGCCCTCCACTCACTCTCTTCCTGGATCTTTCCATTCTTAGGGTGTCCTGGCCATATAAGGCTACCAGCCATCCCTCAAAAACCTAAGTATGAGTGCAACCTATTGCACAATCACTTCTAAACTATTTTTGTCTTAGATATCAGATTTATAATGTAAATAGTTTTATATAGTATATACTGAATTAATACACATTAAGCAAACCTTGTATTCAAATAAACCCATTTATCTACCAGTGTTAGTGTCAAGGGGCTGATGAGCAGAATCTAGCCAGACTGGGAGCACAACAGGAACCAGCCATTGATATGGTCAAAGTACACCACAGAATGTACTCATCCTTACCCATTTAAACTGGCTACTTCCTAGTACCTACATTTCTTTAATATAGATTGTTATGTACTATGTATTTTTTTATTTTCTATACTCAGGGTCCTGTGGAAGGTTTTTGGTCAATGTGACAGAGATGATAAATGCTTCTGTTGTCGATTAGCAGCTGCAGCTTACGTCTGAAGTGGTGATGCTGCCTTCTCATTTTTTTTGTAAACTTTTAAAACTACTTCTTTAGTTGTCCTAATTTGCTGTTGTGCTTACTTAGGGGTTTTTCACAATTCCAAATTAACATTGATGTAGGCTTCACCCAAAAGAACAGAAAGCAAGAAGTGATAGATAGTGACACCCTGAATGTCCATGTGTGGGAGTCATTAACTAGAATACCACCTGTGAGTAGAATCTGGATTTTGTTGTTGTTGGAATTTTTTGCTGTCAGTGAAAATTAAATTCCCCTACAATGAATGACATACCTTACCCCCATAGGGCCTGAGCAGATTAAGTTGTTTAGAAAAGGATAGGTAGAATAATGAGTGATACATTGTAATTGACCTATTTGTTAGCAGGTCGTATAGTGTATGATTCCAGCAGCTCATTGGTAACATTGCCTCTGTACAAGATACATCATGCGCATGTTAGCACATTTGAACAGTTGTGATGAGAAAAGGCCACTCAGGCTGACAAGCTTGTTGATTCTATTTACCTAGACTGTCTAAAACAACATCAAGTAGAGATTTGAAGGCCTCTAAAGTCCTAACCTCTACCACACCACTTGGTAATTTATTCCATATGTCAATGTTTTTTTGTGTGGAGAAAAACTTTGTAACATTTATTTGAAATTTTCCCATAACAATGTCCCAGTGTTCTTGTTGAAGAGTTTATTTTAAAGTAACAATCTCAAACCACTGTACTTTCATAATTTTAAATACTTCAATCATGTCACCTCTTAATCTTCCCATTTGTTTAAACTCAAGAGGTTCAATGCTTCAGTCTCTTCTTATAGTTCATATCATACCTCTTACTCCCTGCATCAGCCTTGTTGTTCTTCTCTGAACTTTCTCTGCCACTGCTGTGTCTTTTTTTTTTTTGATTACAGTATACAGACAAAACTGAACAGAGTACTCCGGGTCAGCGCCTTACTAGTGCATTGTATAACTTAAGAATAACCTCCTTTGACTTGAATATGTACATCTGGCTATATAACCTAGCATCCTGTTAATCCTTCTTGATCACTTTTGTGCACTGCACATTTTCATAATCCCAATAATATTGGTTATATTCAAATTATTATACAGAACACAATGCATACATATGGGAAAATTTTGATGTCTGGTCACCCTGCTGGGTGTAGATAGTGATGACCTCAGACCTCCCATTGTGTAATCAAATCTTTCATTTATTTCCATTAAATTGCCTCTAACACTCTGTCCAAGTCATTCTGTGGCAGTTTTATTATCTGCCCTTCCACCTAGTTTGGTATCATCTGCAAACGTAACCAGTTTATTGATTATATTCTTTCCAGATCATGCATGTTTATTAACAAGAGCAGTGTCCCCAGAACTGATGCCTGAAGGACACCAATTTTAACATCATCAAATTCTGAAAAAGTTCCCCTCACCATAACCCTTTTCTTCCTGTCTTTGAGCCAATTCTGTACTCACCAAAACACTGCACTTTGAATCCCTACTTCTTTCAGTGTGAAGTTTGAAGATGTTCAAGTAGACTTCTTATATGAACAAGTATTCAGTAGTTAATGTGTTGTAGAATATTATCTGTGACATTGAACTATGACTCCAAAAAAGGTGCTTTACCTGCAAGTGATAGAAATAGCACAACAGGTGTAGTGTACATTTGTGATTTTAAAGCTAGCCAAAGACAAGAATTCAATGTAATGAATGTAAAGAGGCTTAATCCACATCAAAACGGTCTTACATATTTTCAACTTGTGATTCCAGCAGATTTAGTGGACTCCTGACTTTGAAATTAGAGATCATATAGCTTTCAAATTTTTCCATTAAAAGAAATGAGTAAGATGCAAAGAGATAACAAGATAAACATCAATGAGACATTCTTCACAAATATCCAATAGAAAGTCCTAATGATGGCATTATAAACATATTTGTGCCTGCTTCTGTATTTATTTTTTTAAACTTCATTTTGTTCAACACAGTTTTAGAAGTCTTTACTTTAGTTGCCCTTTAATATATATTACAGAAAAAGAGTTAATCTGCAGTTTAAACATATGAATTAGATTGGTAATACTAATCCTGGATGGCTGCCTTTTTTGCCCCATACCACATTTTAAATTAGAAGCCAATTACTGAATTGAATGCAGTAATTTGTTTAATTGGATGGCTTCATTTTGCTTTCTTTCTGCAATGTCATATTCCTATCATTGTGTTTTATCCTACAGAAAAAATTAACATTGATTACACCTGTATCCATTTTAAAATGTAGCTAAGGGTCGCGGAAGCATCAGGTGCAAGAAACTAACCAAATATGTATGGAAAACCAGTCCGCAACTGCATGTTACATGCATGTCAGTCACTAACTAACCTAACATATATATTCTTAGGATGTGGGATGAAAATCTGAGTAACTGCGATATACAGTGTAGAGGGAAAGTTCCTCTAGCCTACGCTCTGGACATCTGATGGATTGTGAACCGAACGGAATCAGAGGAGAGAAGAGACACAGACCAAAAGAGTTACACATTAGCACAGTACCTGGAGAAAAATCACGAATTGGAGAACATGCAAACTCCACACAGTGACAGTGCTCTAATTTTGAAAGCTGCTGCATCACCATACTGGCATCCTTAATTTATCCTTTCTCATTTATTTTTTATTGCTACATTGGAACTGTTTCAGTTCATAAAACACTTGCAGAAGCAAATAGCATTGAGTTAGCTGATTAGTCAAGATGTTATTTGGGCATTATTTTTAAATGACTTGTGCTTCAGGAAAGAAAGACTTTTAACCTCTGTATCTCATCAAGTAAAGAGAGCTAAAATGAAGCTAAAAATGCACAGTATGCATACATATGGGAAAACAATAAACATTATTGTGCATTTCAAAGTGAACAGCATGGCAGCATAAATTGTTAGTGCTGCTGCCTTACAGCTTCAGTTGTCACACTGTCAGGTGTTCTCTCTATGTTTAGGAGTTGCACTCCCATGTCACAGAGAACTGTGGGTTAGACTGACTGGCAGCTGCAGATTTTTCCTTTATGAGTGAATGTGTCTAAGAATGGACTGACGCATGTCTAGGGTTGATTCCTGAATTGTTCTCTATACTGGTAGAATAGGTTTCAGCTTCTTGTAATACTTATATCAACCTAAGATGTTGTGTTAATGAATTAATGCATTTCACAGAGAAATAAATCTTGACACCGTTGGTCACCTTTAAGAGAGACTGAGAGTAAACTTAAAAATTAATTACTTCTAGGGACTTAATGTCAAATCAAGACGCTTCTTAAAAAAAGAAAACTGAAGCCAGTACCACACTCCAAGACAAGGGATGGCTACACCAAAATTATGAAAAGAACTTATAATATAGTCAGTCATTTTCCAACCTACTATATCCTAACACAGGGCCATGGGGGTCTGCTGGAGCCAATCCCAGCCAACACAGGGCGCAAGGCAGGAAACAAACACCGGGCAGGCGCCAGCCCACCGCAGGACACACACACACACACCAAGCACACACTAGAGACAATTTAGGATCGCCAATGCACCTAACCTGCATGTCTTTGGAATGTGGGAGGAAACTGGAGCACCCGGAGGAAACCCATGCAGACACGGGGAGAACATGCAAACACCACGCAGGGAGGACCTGGGAAACGAACCCAGGTTTCCTTACAGCGAGGCAGCAGCACTACCACTGCGCTGCCGTGCTGCCCACCTTTAATATAGACTTTACAATATTACCATTTCATTTCTATAATAATTTTCCACTGTTTTCAAAATTAATCCATTAAATTACTGGTTAGTCTTTCCTTAATACAGCTGGAGATCTATGACAACCTTACATTTGGTTAGAAGAAAAAGGAATAATTTATAAAAGCTTTATGTGCAGAAATATGTTGTGGTTGAAGCAAACAGAAACAACATATTTTCCTGGTGACTGTAATTTATGCAAGTTAAGATTCATTTTTTGAAAATTCCTCTGTGATTGGTACTGCCTGTAAGCTCAAGAGACTGTTTCATTGCTGCTTCTGCAGGGGATCAAAAATACATTCAGCTTATTTGACCGTGGCAAGAAAATATACTGTACATCTTATTCATATATTTCTATACTGTATATGAACATATTCCTGTTTACAATCATGTTTGTTGTGACTGCTGGTATATTGTTATGAAATGTGTTAATTTCTCTGCATACTGCATGTTTGATTAGCTTTTACTACTTTATGTAGTAACATAACATTGTAATAGAGGATATATTGAGATTCTAGTTCTACTTGTCTTCCAAAATTATAAGTATCCAATGTTTCTTTTCTGCAGATTAAAAATGGAAAGTTACATTATATCTCAGATGCTGGAGTCAGTGGGAAGGTTGAGAGAAACATTCCAGAATTATTGGTGTCAGATGGCCAATGGCATATCTTTCAGCTTGTGAAGAATGGCTCAATTACATCAATTTCTCTTGATCACACCTATAAAAGGGAAATTCCTCACAGTACACAGGACTTTGGGGGATTGAATGTTTTAACCCTTTCCCTAGGTGGGGTCCCTGCTGCTACATCACCTCAAAGCTCTACCACAGGTCAGTACAGATAAACATTCTTATTCTTCTTTAATTTAACTTCACAATGGCATGAAAGCTCATTAAAAAATCAACTGTATTAATGCTGGGAAAAACCATTGTGTTTAAAAATATTATTTAAATAGGTAAGAAGAATTAGTTCCTAAATAAAGACACTCAATTGCAGTATAATTAAACTATATACTGAGTGGCCAGATTATTAGGTACAGCTATCTAGTGCTGGGTAGAACTCATATACCCCAATCCCACCTCCAGAAATGCCTTCATTATTCACGTTATAGCTTCCACAAGGCACAGGACATATTTCTTATTCTACAATCCTCCTGTTCTACATCATCCTAATGGTACTTTTTTGAGTTAAGATCTAGGACCAGTGCAGTAAGGTGAAGTTACTGCCATGTTTGTGGAACAAGCATGAGATGATATGTGCTTTTTTCATGCAGCACATTACCTAGCTGGAAATCTTCTTCCTTTTCCTCATTTCCCACTTCATGTGGGATCGATGTGCTTGATCAATCTTCTCCAAACAGCTCAGTCCTGCAACTCCTCCCCAGCCAAACTCTTTTCCTTTAAATCTTCTTTTACTTTTTTCATCAACTTCCACTTCAGCATCCCTCACTTTCTTTTTCCCCGTACTTCCATTCCTATCACTGTTTTGTACCCACATATTCATAGTCTCCCCTTTTCACATGTCCATACCACTTCAACCTACTTTCCTGTACTTTCTTACATATCTCTCCCATTTTTGTTGTACCTCTAATTATCTCATTTCTTATTCTGTCCTATTTTTGTAACTTCACACTTCTATCACAAGATTCTCATTTCTGCCATATCCAAATTATTCCCTGTGCTTGTTTTAATTCCTGTTTCCCAGTACCACAATATTAAAAACCTTACCTTTCACCTTTCTCATATTTCTTTGATCACACAAAACTCCTGATACATTCTTTCATTTCTTCTGTTTGCACTGCACTCTGTGGGTGATCTCTACATCTAATTCTCCATCAAAGACAGTGGAAATTTAAACTTATCCACTCTGCAGGCTAACATCTGAATCCTAACCATCATTAAACCATTTGATAAAGGACACACATGGTCAGGATTCACTCAAAAATATGTAGTACCTTTTAGAGTCCTAATTGGTGCCAAAAACATTTTCACACCATTAGTCTGCACTGTTGACACAAGGCAGAACGGTCAATAGATGGATGCTGTTTACCCTAAAATTTTCACCAATGTCACTACAGAAATCAAAATTCATAATTTTTCAATTGCAATTATTCTTTCCTTGTGATCACATATTCTACTGTAGCTTTCTCTTCCTTTCATTAGCCGACAGAAGTGGAATCTGACACTGTTTTCTACTATTATATTCAATCCATTTCAATGTTTGACTCATTGTGTATTCAGAGCTGGCCTTTTGCTCTTGACCGCTGTAGACAGAAGTTATTTGATTGTCTGTGGCCATTCTTTTATAACTTCTCTAAGATGATTTTCACCCAGAAAATCCCCATTCGCTAGACATTTTTTTGTTTGTTTTGTGCTCATTCACAGTCACATTTTTTGTTCATTCTAATATTTAATGGAACAATAGCTAACTTTCTGCCTATGATATATATTTACGTATTTATATGTCAATGTACAAATGTATATGTATGTATATATATCTCTGTGTGTGTGCGTGAGTATGTGCGTATTTGATAAATCTCAGCTTACACATGTAACATCACAAAAAACTGTCAACATAATTTTGTGAGCATTGGCTTGGACCTGGAAGATGTGTATAATTAGTACTTAGAATCTGATACAAATAAATAAATAAATATCACTAACATTTTTTCTTCCTATGAATCTGGGTATGCTATGTCTATCTATCTGGTGTGATTTTGTGTGGTTAGGTAAAAATAAAGTAAAAATACAGTTTTCTGACTCCTCACATTCATTAATTAAAGCATATAGCTGCATTTTTGTGGCAGCCAATCTTCTTCACCTTTCCTACTGCCTCTCTACTCAGTGGTCATTTGCATGTATCCCTATACTGTATACATGGTACAATATTCATAGGCTAAACATGAGGTTCAGTTATTTTTTATACACACTCAAAGCACTTAATTCATATTTACAACTATAAAGTAGTAAGAGTCACGGGGGGTCTTCTGGAGTCAATCCCAGCCAACACAGGGCGCAAGGCAGGAACCAATCCTGGGCAGGGCGCCAACCCACCGCAGGACAAGTTGTAAGAGTTCATTATTAAAATAGTCAACATTTATGTGCACACACAAATTACATTAAACACCTAGTAATACCAAACTTATGACAGCAGGTACACATACAAATCATGACAATATAAAGTACACTAGTACCATAATTGAGATGTGTCCAGCTGGCAATTTAGGAAAGGAATACAAAAATGCATATTTCTGATGAATTAGGGCAACTGGATGCCCTGACCATCCTGGATGTTGTTCAATATCATAAGCACAAATTAAGCAGTTTAACAAAAATCATGTTTAAGCCCAGGGCTCATTAGATCTCCTGAGCTGCATGTCAAGTACACTTGCTATTATAAACATTAGGCACTGTAGCTATCAGATGGTGAAGGTTCTCACTACTGTAAGTTTAGACCATGAACCCCATTTGTAACATTTTTCATTTGCTATCTGTTCCTTTTGTTCTTGGTAACTAAAAAAGTAATTTGCTTTCCTCCGTAGCCATACAGAACCAATGTTCCTTTGTTTTGCTATGCACCATTGACTCACCTCAACTTCTCTAAAGCTTCTGTGCCTATGAAGTCATTTAGTTCTCAATAAACTCTTTTGTCTGCTATGAGTGTTGACCCCTGTTTTGTTTTTGACATTTTTTTTTTTTCTTTAGGATTTGAAGGATGTTTTGCTTATGTAAACTACAATGGAGAGTATCTGCCATTCAGTGGAGAGCACACGGCAGCTACAATAACAAAAACACATCCCTCAATCAAAATTGGTTGCAGAGGTCCAAATGTGTGCGCCAGTAATCCATGCATGGGAGGACTGATGTGTGTCAATCAATGGCATGCCTTTGAGTGCGTTCCACCAGGGGACTGCAGTGCACTACCCTGTAAGAATGGAGGAATTTGTGAACCCAGTGGCCATTCTGGATTTACATGCACTTGTCCAGAGTTGTATACTGGAAAAACCTGTGAAACTGTAGTAGCCTGTCTTGGTGTGCAGTGTCCGCAGGGCACCACTTGTAAAACAGGGACAAATGGAGGCTTCGTCTGTGCTTCAAGTCCTCAAACAGACCAGACATTCCTGCCGATATGGGCTGTTCCTGCCATTGTGGGAAGTTGTGCTACTGCTTTAGCTTTAGTTGTGCTGGGCTTAATCTTATGCAATCACTGTAGGGGAAGAAAAACAAAAGTGCCAAATGAAGAGAAGAAACCAAAGGAAAAGAAGAAAAAAGGTAGTGAGAATGTTGCCTTTGACGATCCAGATAATATACCTCCTTATGGAGATGACATGACTGTAAGGAAACAGCCTGAAGGTAATCCTAAACCAGATATCATTGAAAGAGAGAACCCCTATCTAATTTATGATGAAACAGACATTCCACATAATACAGAGACTGTGCCAAGTGCTCCATGTGTGGGTCCTGAAGCAGATATTGAACATTATGATATTGAAAATGCTAGCAGTATTGCACCTTCAGATGCTGATATTATTCAACACTATAAACAGTTTCGTAGTCACACTCCAAAATTCTCCATCCAAAGGCATAGTCCACTAGGATTTGCAAGGCAATCTCCACTACCTTTGGGTGCAAGCAGCTATTCCTACCAGCCCTCATACAGCCAAGGGCTTAGGTCAGCTCCTTTGAGCCACACTGCATGCCCTAATCCTAATCCTCTATCTCGGCACAGTCCTGCTCCTTTCACCAAGCCATCTTCATTTTACCGTAATAGCCCAGCAAGAGAACTGCAGCTATCCAGAAGAGAAGGGAGTCCTTTAGATCTGCATAATGAAGTATGCCAACCTGGTATTTTCAACTATGCTACTCGACTTGGAAGGAGAAGCAAAAGTCCCCAAACAATGGCAGGGCATGGCTCCCGGCCTGGGAGCCGCCTTAAGCAGCCAATAGAGCAAATTCCTCTGGAGACTGGGCCTCCGGTGGGTCTTTCTATAGAAGAAGTCGAAAGACTAAACACACCACGCCCAAGGAATCCTAGCATTTGCAGTGCTGATCATGGGAGATCTTCATCAGATGAAGACTGCAGGAGACCCCTCTCAAGAATTAGAAATCCTGCAGATGGAATTCCAGCTCCAGAGTCATCTTCAGAGAGTGACTCTCATGATTCTTTTACATGCTCCGAGATGGAATACGACAGGGAGAAGCCCACAGTGTATTCTTCCAGGATGCCTAAATTGTCACAAGTCAATGAGTCTGATGGAGATGACGAATATTACAGCACAAGGCTCAAACAAAGGAGGTACCCTAGCCGCAGAGCGGAGGGTGGTCCAAGTAGCCAAGCTCTTCCTTCTGAACAGTATACATTGTCCCAAAAACTGGGACAACAAGCTGGAAATTTCAATTGGGACAATCTTTTAAACTGGGGCCCAGGTTTTGGCCATTATGTTGATGTTTTTAAGGACTTAGCATCCCTTCCTGAGAACACTGCAGCAAAAGAAATAGAAATGAATAGTGGAGATGGAGCTGTAGCAACTTCAAATGAAGGGGAAACAGAGCAATATATATAGACATTATTTAAATTGACTGTCAAATTCAATGCTGAAAAATATGCATTTAACCTCGATTAAACTAATAAGTTAAACATGTTTTTCCCCAGTGGACTACATTATATCTGCATCCTAGGAGACATGTTTTGGACTTGGTCTTCCTTCAGATGCAGAAATGCAGCTGCGAAAAAACAAAAAATAAAATCTGTCCTTTTTGGAGAAGATATTCACCTTTTTCTTTTGTAAATGTAATTTAGTAAAATGTTAACAAGACTTTAAACTGTTGCCTTTGTTTTTGAGAAGGTGCAGTTCTCTGAGTAAGCCTTGGATTTTACAAATAAGTGAAACAACAGTATTTTGCTTTTGAATCGACAAGCTGTTATCACAGCTTAATTTATGTAGGTATCTGTACAATTTAGTATTATTCTACCCTTCATCTGCGGAAAGCACACATTTGTTCTTCAGTTTCATTGTTTTGCTTTTGGTTTGGAAGCAGCCATATGTATCTGATCTCCAGCACATGATGTATTTTATCCAGTCATTCGCACTACAATGAACACATGAATTGGCCAGCACTTTAAATCACTACAGCCAATATTATGTGAAAATGTAATAAAGATCCCTTTGATATGTTTTCTCTCACAGTATCAGCAAAATATTTGAGGGGTAAAGGCTAAAAAGCCGCTGCCTTAAAGACTCTACTATGCTTTAGGCTTTACAATGAAATTAGAAATGTTCCCTAGTTCTTGTTATTACTTTATGGGAAATGTTTGCAATTGCTCCAGATTCTGCAAAATGAAGCCACAGCCATCCAAGTTTTCAATTTCTTTGAGGCCAGCAAAAGGGAAGACTAACGTGTGCCTGATTCAGCTTCATATTGTCATAAACCACATGAAGAACACACTTGTGTGTAAATTTAACTTAAAAAATCAGTTGTTTCTACTTTTGTACTGTTTAATAACTTAATTTACTTAAGCTGTGTTTTTATGGGTATTTTTCATATGTTGAAAACAAGTTTTCTTACTTTCAGGGAAAGTAAGGCAAAGTACAGTATTTTTTTTTACATGTTACTTATGTAACGCCAGTATTTTCCACTTTTTGATACAACTGTTACATACTGTATGCTTTATACATGTAAAAACCAATAACAAAATAAATATTTATTTTAAAAATAAAGAAAAAATTCCTGTTTTTGTTGTATGTTTGCAATAACAGGAGACACATTGGTGTGGTAATTTAACAGTCCTGTGGTGCTGATCTGGATTTGATTTCCAGTTGAATCAATGCACCTATGGAGTTTAATTGCTTTCCTCATATAAGATTTCTCCAGATACTTCAGTTTCTTCGCACAACCCAAGACATGCATATCTGTAACTGGAATGTAGCTCAGACTGTGCTGTGGACTGTTGGCCCATCTGACTTTATTACTGAAGTTTCTAGGGCAGACTATAGCTCCTTGTAACCCTGTAATGAAGGGGAATCAGAAGGGTAGTAAGGAAACATCATTTTTCAGTCAAAGCAGCCAGCTTATGGTTTCAAATTCAATTTTTGAAAATAATTATTTAGAAATGGATGTGTGTTTATACTCATACTGCATCACACTGGAAACCATATTTACTAATGTCATTTGTTTCTTAATTGCTGTTAATACATTTAGTGCTACGTTAATTAAAATATCTCAAATTCTGTATTACTAACTGTGTCCTAAATTATACTTCATTTTTTCTAATTCTAGTTATCTAGCTTAATTTATTTGCAGAAGCTGGGCTCAGCTCTGGTCTTCCTAACCCCAAATGATTTTTTGCATAAGCTTCTATAGAGACTTGTTGGTTTATAATTATGTTCATTTTAATATTATATGCAGACATTATTTCTTATGATGTATCCAGAAAACCATTTTAATTCAAAGAAATCACTCATTCTCATGCTTGTTTTGCAAATTGTTACTCATTTACTCTTATGTAACAAGGCCTTAACCCAAGGCTTCTTCTGATGTTAATAACACAAACATCAATAAAGTGGTTATGCAATCTCTGTGATGCAACCTACTACTACTAAAATAACTTCACTTTGGAATAGTCCAATGTTTATCATGATATTACATACAGTAGTTCAGATCTGTTAGTCCCAAGGATATTATAGTTTTGCCTTTTTATATTAGTTTTTATTTTTATATTTTTTCTGACCTTACTTGGAAATTCAGTTTAGTTTTAGTTTTCCTTCATCGTGTATTTTGAGTTCAAATTTCATTTCTATTTCACAAAGATTTTATTTTATATCTATTAGTTTCAGTTTTAGTTTTAGTAATTATGGTTTGGTTAAAGAGCTACTCTGGAGTTTAGTTTTGTGTCACAATCAGACAGAACTGTACACTTAACGCATTTGGATATAATATAGATAGATAGATAGATAGATAGATAGATAGATAGATAGATAGATAGATAGATAGATAGATACTTTATTAATCCCAAGGGGAAATTCACATAATCCAGCAGCAGTATACTGATACAAAAAAAAAAAACAAAAACAATATTAAATTAAATAGTAATAAAAATGAAAAATGAAAAAAATAAAAATAAAAAAACAAGACAATAACTTTGAGTAATGTTAGCATTTACTCCCCCGGGTGGAATTGAAGAGTTGCATAGTGTGGGGGAGGAACGATCTCCTCAGTCTGTCAGTGGAGCAGGACCGTGACTAAAGTCAGTCGCTGAAGCTACTCCTCTGCCTGGAGATAACACTGTTCAGTGGATGCAGTGGATTCTTCATGATTGACAGGAGTTTGCTTAATGCCCGTCGCTCTGCTACAGATGTTAAACTGTCCAACTTTACTCCTACAATAGAGCCTGCCTTCTTAACAAGTTTGTCAAGGCGTGAGGCGTCTTTCATCTTTATGCTGCCTCCCCAGCACACCACCGCGTAGAAAAGGGCACTTGCCACAGCCGTCTGGTAGAACATCTGCAGCATCTTATTGCAGATGTTGAAGGATGCCAACCTTCTCAGAAAGTATAGTCGGCTTTAGTCGGCTATAAGTTTAATGTTAGTGGAAGCTTACTACACTACATGGTTTACTATCTGGTTTTGTTTTTGTCTGATACAAACAAGCATAACCAAAACCAGAACAATTTGAACAATGTGAACAATTTTATATTTTTTAAATTATTTTCTATGTCATTTATGCTGAACAAATGTGTGCTGACTGTTGGCACTTTTTATCTTTTCCTTTTATTGCCCACAATGGGCCAATTTCTAATGAAATTTAGGCGAATTTTAAGGTTTGAGGGTTTTTACTCTAAATGTCTACCAAGTGGCAGGTGAATTATTGTCATCAAAAAGAACCTGAGAAGTAAACTGAAACGTTACTCACTTCAGGTTTTTCAATCCACACGGTAAAGGTTTTGTTGACCAGCACATTATGATTTCAGGCGTTTGAATAACATCTTGATATACAACAAGTGCAAAGAAAGGCGGCACAGTAAATCGCTTTCTATTACACACGCTTTACACTCCCATGTTCAGCTTGCTCTGTCACCACAAATGCTTCATGAACAGCTGCCCTCTGTCACCTGCTGCAGTTCACTGGATGAATAGATGCGTGCGGCTCGTGGTGGATAACTTTCTTTTTTAGAATTAAAAGTTACAAGGGCTAAAGATTAGCGGCAAGAATATTCATTCAAAAACGAAAACTAAAAATATTTTTAGGAATTTATTATTTTATTTCAGTTAGTCTTTCCAGCAACTTTAATAGTTTCATTTAGTTTTAGTTTTTCATTTCAGTTTTGTTAATTATTTTATTTCAGTTTCCGAAAATGTTTTTTTTTAATAATAGTTTCAGTTTTGATTTTAGTTTTCATTAACTATAATAACCTTGGTGAGTCCTTCATATTACCAAGCAAGCTTAATATGCTACACTACTCAGATGAATAACCCATCTACTGATGTTTTACAAACATAATGAAAACCAAAAGAAGCCTTTGTTAAGGTCATGTTATATATGAGTAAATGAGTAACAGATGTATTTTTACTGTACCTAAACTAAAATATTATCAAAAATTGTTTTTAAACTATACATAAATTCTATACTACTCGTACATGAAGTAAGGCTGTTATATTTACAAATCACAGAAAGCAAGGATTTATTGCATGTTGATTAACACATACAAGTAAAGATTTCACTGTACTTTGTACATGCGACCATTTTGACCCTATAAAAATAGACCATAGGCAGTAATTAAATAAAACTGGACTGTTTCCTCGTGTAATGTTATTTAAGTTCATATATATTTGCTATCAAAAACACAGGTTAAATATCAAATTCAAATGGGGAGAAAACATTTTAACTATCAAGCAGGTAGAAAATATATACAATAGGAGCAAAACCACCATTATCAATTTATTTCAAACATTGCTAAAGTACATGTTTTAATGTGCCTTCCTAGTTTTTTCCAAATATAGTTACTTAAGGAACTACTACTGTGGTAAGGGACAGCATTTTTATGATGCCAGTTACTGCATCAGACTATTATTCTTATCAAAGGGAATGTACAAAAGGTGTTGGTCGCTACTGTTTTTTTTAGAGTTTGGTCACATTTTATTTTCCCATTTTCTTCAAACTGTACTTTTATCAAAACTGAACAAACCTAAGGCTGAAAAATGTGAAATATAAATAAGGAACAACCTTGCCTAGTGTACTATATGTTTTCTTTTATTTTATAGCACTTGCTGAATTTCTTTCATTAGAAGAACCATGTACATTTCAGCATATGTAATTTGCAGTTTCAGCTCCTGTCAGTAGAGGATGATGTATTTATTTGAAACATTTATTTATACCACTAAGCATCACCACACCTGTGTATATCTTGCCATAATGAAAGGAACAGTTGATGTGTTATATCACATTAAAAATAGGATAATAGCATTTCAAACATGTTCACGGTCAGTGTGTTATGCTCTTTGTCGTATCAGATTTTATTGTAAAAGGAAGATGACTATTAAAGGAGAATGCCGTCTGGACTTTTTTTTGGCTCCCTGTTATGCTTTTATGGAGATATATTCACATTACTAGAATGAATGGAAAGACAACACTTCGCTCATATATTCTCAAAATGCAAAAAATGCATGGATTCTTAGAATCATTACTTTCTATAGAATCTGGTTTCTTCTTGGAATAGTGTGCTATGTCTCTAGCATTATATAAAGTTCATATTAAAAGCTGTGCCTTTTAACTTAATGCTATTGTCTTTTAATAGTTCATTTCTGCCTTGTCCATGCCCTTGCAGTCCTGATTGGTTAATGAATAACATGATTAAATATTTATTTGCTTTCACAAATATTTGGCATTAAAGCATGATTGTCTGTACTGTAGTAGGTACTGTGCAACCTCTTTTACTGTTTGAGTTAAACTCACCTACAGTAAATCTGCTTCTTCATACCATACAGATGTATGTGTAACATCACTGACGTATTGCAACAACTAATTACTAATTATGTATTTATTAATAAAGGAAAGAAATCAATTGGTGTATTATTTCTATTAAATACCATTAAAGTCCAAATCTGTCATTTGTCTTCCAGATTACAACAACCCTTCCAGTTACCGTTTTTTTTAAACAAGCATTCTTGAGGTCATCCATGGCACAACAGCTTATAAACAGCTAGGCTATAATTTATAATCAGCTCAGTCCTTGCACAGAAGCTGTCATCTGAGGATGTAACAGATGACTTTACCGTCAGAAAATGTAGACGTACGCTGTTTGGGATATGCAACAAAGAGACTGAAGAAACCCCATAACATTCACTTTCAAGTTCTTATTATTTTAAAAAAAGTTTTTGCATTGATGTTAAAAGTTATGGTTGAGTATTGTGATGTGTGCTTCTAGGTTTATTTATTATTTATTCATATATTTATTGTCCCAATTAATGCTGTTAAAGAAATACTAATATGGTGGACTCAGGGAGGGCTGGGATGGGTGGGCTGGTCCCAATTTGGCTAGGAGCAATAATTGATAACATATGTTGAAAAATTACAGGAAGTCCTGGTGTCTAAACACAACACAAAAACACAATTTTCAACTGCAGCTGTCCACATTAGGTTTAGTATATTTAGGCAATATCATTTAATAAAATACCCATGGGAAATTTACATATTTTATGTTTCCTTCATGATAGCTCAATAGGATAACAGTAAGGCACTCATTGAGTGTGTTTATATGCACATTAATAACCCAGTTAATTATAGTGTAAAATGCCACGTAAACCCTAATTCTGGTTAGAGAAACTTTTAAAACACACATAGATTTCTCTGTGAGTAGCCTCGTTATTTGGCTATATAAACCTGTAAGTGGGTTACATTTAAAGATTTAGTAGTCTACACGTTAGCATTGCACATGTTTCCAGCATCCACAGACAGAAAATGGGGAATTTTTCCACAAAGATAAATTTGCTGAGGTAAATGTTCAGGTGATTATATTATTCCTTCTCCTGGTTAAAATAATCTATCTCAATATTTCAGAAATCGCTAAATTTATATTGATGAGGTGAACGTATAAGCAGCAGCATCTCCTGAGCAATAAGCTAATACCTTAAAAGTAATGTGCAAAAGTCTGATTACTTTTTAAAGTAACAAGAAACCTAACACAATACTTATTTTGTTGAAGTAAAAATACCGGCATTATTATTATTCGGCTAGCGGCTAGAAGCAAATGTACTGGTGTGCTGCCCATTTGCATGGCTCAATCACACAACCAACTAGAAGAGTGTGCTGCATGCAATCCGGTGTCACAAACCTATCAATAGTGTCAGTTTAGTTTTCATTCAGCCATTTCCTATAGATATGTTAAAACAGTGTGAACAGGTGATGCAGTGGGCAGTGTTCCTACCATAAATCATTGGTGGTTCAGGACAAGGATGTTAAAAGGGGATGAATGTGATTTACGTCACAGCACGTGAAGGACTACACATATTTATGAGTCAAGGAAAATAATCAGATTTTGCTGGTTTTCTGTTTTTTTAGCACTTTTCTATGACATCGGACTGCTTTGCCAAAGAACTCCATAAGGGAACTAATGCATGTAAATGGGGTTTTTTATGAAACCAGGTTTCTGCCTTAATTGGGTTACTCACCTTATCCTGATTTTGAATGTAAATGTAAATGCACTGATTGATATAGTGTTTTACATATTTATGGGATGTTAAAATGCATGGCAGTAAATCAGAATTACTTGAAGATTTCTAGCGATTAATATTACCAAACTCAGGCTGGAGAAAACATGTTTATATTATAAGTGAATCAATTCAGGATTCATTGAATGGATAAAAGAGTTTAGGAGTATCCTTCCAATGTAGTAATCTGAGTTAATTAATTGGTGAGTAAAAGATTAACATAACTTCCATGATAGCCATTAGGACACACTTTCCAAGCCAATTTCAATAAATAAAAAAGAAAGAGGATGCATCTAACATTCTTCCTCCTTAACAGCCAGCTACAGTAAATCCAAATCAATAACGGACTGCAAAGATAATAGCACAAAGTAAAGAAAGAAAACTTTGTCCATTTCATCAAACATAATAGTAAATGTCAACACATCTTTAATAATGGAATGTAATTCAGTTTTTTACCTATAGGACAGGAAGCACTAAATTTCTTTCCGAGGAATGAATTGTCAGGGGTTTCATTTTATAATGTAAGTTTCCTCTGACAGTACAAATACATTCTCTTCGATTTGTTGTCCTTTTGTAACCATTCCAGTATTAATAAGAAAGTATGCATGAGTGTCACCCATAAAATAATTCAGGGTCGCTTCCCATTTTTATCCCAGAAGATGCCACAATAAGCTTCAACTCCCCACAATTCTATATGGACTAAAGTGCCTTTTAAAATAAATGAATCAATAAAAATATTTTGAAAAAATTAATATGCATTTATTAAACTCTTTAGAAGATAGACCATACATTGTACTGCTTACAGATTATTCCTTCTGATTTTCATGCAGACCAACTGTGAATGTTTGCCAGTCATCCCATTTACACATGAGTTGTGTAACTCTCTGTATGGGTGGCCCTAGCACTGTTACAGCATCTGGCTTGAAAACTGGTGCAGAAGTACTGGATTCTTGTGAATGATGCAATAATATTCACTAGCAGACAGATGTTTGATTTTAGTTTGATAAGCTCCAAGTTTCAAGTTGTCATATTAGGATCTGTGCTGTACTATGAACTTTGTCCCACAGTAACATTAAAGTCACTGCTGCAGAACTGGTGAATAATATACATTTTATTGATGACTGTAATGAGCAATTAAAGTTGAATTATGGTTGTGAAACAAATGCTCTTGACATTATTATATATTGGCATGCTATACTGAGGGCAAGAGCGAAAAGCAAATTCCTTTGATGTATGGTGAATAAACAACTAAAGATGATAAATAAAGAAACTGTATGATGCTCTCAGGATAGAAGTAGTAGTAATAGTTGTAGGCTTTGGAACCTAACATTATAGTAAGTGAATCCAGAACATGGCAAAATGCTGGAGGTGGAAAAAATAGATTTCAGAAAATCTGGAAGACTCCTACGACTTACCAATTCTTTCCGTTGCTCATCAGTTTTTTATTGGTTTCCATTTTTAATCATCTACAGCATCTACTAATGCAATACTGCCATTGTGAACATCACAACCCTATCAGGCATTTAAGGGGTAATGCTTTATGTTAACTGTGAAGAGAGTGTATGCTTGTCTTTTTATTGTCATTTTATGCTTTAATACTAGTAATAATAGAAAACATTTGTGATTAAAAGATACTTTAGAGTAAGGAATTCAATCCATTTGGATTTGGTAGATCAGACATACTGTATTTGAGGGGAGATTGCAAAGAGAGAGTAGCACGATTCTAAATACTAAATAGGGAAGCAATCTGTGACCAAAACAAAAAAGCAAAATAAACTCTTAATCACCAAGCCAGGGACAAATCATAGATACAATCTAAATGAAATTGATTATTAAACCCACTTTCTCAAGGTAATGACTCTTTTCTTTCTTTACAACAAAATGCAGATACGTAGTTACTGAATAAGCTGCTTACACTTTGGTAGACATCCACAAAAATCACATGACCAGAGACCACATACATATGCACATAGAGGACACTCCCTTACAAACATAAGCAATGCTAAAATGATAGCGCTTGATAATGATGTTACCTGCATGTGAATAAATAAAAGTAAAACGACATTAAAGATTTCTTCATTAAAAATTTAGTCACACTCATTTATTAAATATTTTATTTGTAGGTGGAAATTTTAGGTGTAAAAAGTGCATAATCATTTGCAGAGTTTTGTTAAATGGCTTTACTTTTTACTGTCAATTGGGTCACCAAAAGGAAACCAGAAATGGTGAAGTAAAAGCAGCTTATCATTCCTTTCGATAAACATACAAGAACACAACCCACATCTGTACAGTGTAAAATATGCACTACTACTAACATATGTTACTTCAGTAAATTACCTTTTTTTCTTTTTGTTATTTTTGGGTTTCTAAATTGTTTGTAGTACTGTGCTTTAGTGATTAAAATGGGGTCCAGATTTCAGTTTTGGGAATTGATTTACATGCTTTCCTTGTGTCCTCATGTACTTTTTTTGGGTATTTCAGGTTTCTTGCATACATGCACATTAAACAACTGCACAAAACGGTACATATTTACAACTGTAATGTTTCTTAGAATCACAGACCCATAACACAATACATATACATATCCTAATTAAATCATCATTGTAAGATAACTTAATGATTTATAATTGTCAGCATTTTCTGTTCTTTTATACTAATAATCTACAATACATGATAAAAAATAGAAATGAAAGAGCAGGTAGCTTAAGATCCATCACCAGGATGCCTCTGTAGCTGATACCTTAGTACCAGACATTCACATGATAACTGGAAGTACATGCGCTTCATTCTGGTGTTGGGAGATTGCAATGGTGAAAGACAAGAGCAACTTGATAAAAGCTACAGTTTAGACCAAAGGAAGAGAAGTGACCACTGAGTCTATTGGTTTTCATTTTTCTGTTGGCTACACCTTTCACTGCTTCTGCAGAAGCTAGTATAGTAGCCATAAACTTTACTGAATTTCCCCCGGGGTAGGAATATACTAACTCCATGTAGCACTGTGATGATTAAAATCTGGACCAGGGTGTATCATTTAATGTAATTGATTTGCAAAAAAGATCTTTTGTGGAAAAACTACCATGCTCAGCCAGTTTGTTGCCATGTTTTATATGAACAATATTTTGACAATGTTGCACAAATGACAGAAAACAGTAAGCAAAATGGCTAAACCAGCAAAACCAAAAAGGCCATAATGGTGGTATGTTAACTTACTGACATCACAATAAAAATATTCAACAACTACAACACAAAATTGGTAAGTACAAACTTTTATAAATAAAATGCTGGCAATACAAAACAAGTTATCATGACACTACCATTTTCCACCATACAATAGAGACTGTTGAGCGACCTTTATTGTAACTATGTGTTTTGCTTTTTTAATTTGTATATAACCATGTAATTATTTCTATATTTAATTAAATTTTCATTGCATTTGTAATTGCACTAAGCACATAAATTCTTTCATTTTTTACATCAGTTGCCTTTGGGGTGTTGTCTATGGGGGAGTATCTGGTTTGTGACTAATAAGTTAAATGGTAGTGGATCCAAAAACAACATTCAAGCGAACTAAACTTAAATGAAGCAGCCAAGCAGGATCTTTAGAAAACCACACACCATTACAGAGTGTGCTCTGCAGTAACCTATGGTCCCACTGAGGACTGGTCTCTGTTTTGTACCTGGTGCTGCTGGGACAGGTTCAACTTCAAAACTGCAAAATGGAAAAATGTAACCTAGAAATGGGTGACTAGCCAAATAAAGCCACCAGCCAACACACTGCTGCTGCAGAGTGGAAAAGGCTACGTGTCAGTGTACTGTATATGCGTCAGAAAAAAATAATTGAAGAATAAATTTAAAATATGAAACATAATGCATGCCAGTTCATGCATGTGCAAGTATTTAAATGTTATATGTCAAATGCTCGTATTATTATTTAACATAGAATTAACTGTCACAACTATAAAAATTTAATAAAGCACTATTATTATGGTACTACGGTAATAAGGTGCCATTCTTCACTTTAAGTGACAGTTTCTTATTTTGACAAATTTCCATACATTTTTAAGTATTACTCATTTTAATGTTTTACCTTTTTCCTCACAGCTGGAATTTCATTCAATTAAAACCTTTAAAACATATTTGCTTTTCCCACAACTGCCATTGAAATCCAGTAATGAAAGATCAGCGTTTACTAGACAGACTCTTTATCCTGCCTACATATGCGGTTATCTTGCAGAGGGATTCTTTTGGTAATTTTCACAATGCTACTTGACTTTAGCACATATTTATAGGTCAGAAAAGGGAAATGGACTTGTGGATTTTAATACCAGCTGCTGCTAAGAACCACCCAAAATTGCTAACCAATTTAACCAAAGACAAATGTCCAGGAGGATACTTATTCTACATTTAAGTACTTACATCTGAAATAACAGCAGATCTACAAATTATCACCCAGCATTAAGGAGTGTTTTTATTCACATCTGTAAGAAAGCTGTGGGTTCAGCTTTTATATTTTTGTTTAATACCGAGTGTACTGCAGCCAAATGATGCCTTTCAACATACATAAAAGAATCTGAGAATTAAACTGGCAAATTAAAAACAAACATTCGTACTTATGTACCACTGCCAGTCTTTTGAATTATTATTACCGTATTTTCTTTTTTTTTTTTATCTGTAAACATCTTTGTGGCATTTGCAGTAAATTAAAACAAGCAATGCCTGATTTTCCTTTCATTTGCACTTTTCTTACTTTCAATGTTTTCTGTGTCATTTGGGATTAAATGCCGCAATCAAAAGCTCAAAACCTTCCATAGAGTACTAGAGTTTTATAAATCAAAGACATACAGTACGTCTCTGTTACTGACCTTAGAATCAAGAGAATCAATTACATTTTTCTCATATTATGCTCATATTGTTAACTTTAGCAGCACTATAGTCCCTAAATCTGTTGATTTATTTTGCGCCTTGTAAATTTGTTGTTAGACATATTAAAGATGATCACAAGACCTTTAGCAAGATAATATTTTTAAAGGAAGAATGAATGATTTTTTTATGTAGTAAATATTATGTTTTGTTTGTTACATCAATAATCTTCTCTCCTTAATTTTCTCTTATCATCTACTATTTTTATTCATAATAAAGCTAAGAAAGCTACATAATTTTACACTTAATTTATCTGAGTATCTTATCTAGTGAGCTCCTAAAGGACATAGGTTTATCTGCTTCAATAATTTAAACCGAATTATTGAATTTAGGTTTTGAGAAACTTATGTGTGCCCCTAACATGCATTTGCCCTACCATGGGACACTTAATGTACAAATAAAAAAGTAAAAAACTCTCCAGGCATGACTTGACCTGCCTAAAACATAACTCAGAACACATAATGACCCAATTGTTCCCCTGATGAGATTTCCTGGTAGAACTGCTTTAATATGAAGCTATAGTTACTCTATTGCCTGCCTTTAGAAGCAAGCAGAAGAAGACTCATCCTTGCAATAAAGACCTATCTTCCATTACAGGATCCTACTTGTAAACCACTTTTTATGTGATTGAGGGTAAGTAAGTGTGCTGTCAAACATAATAATTCAGCAGTATTGTGCAGACAGAGAATTTGCAATATAAAGTCATGTATATTGTACCTAGAATTCATTTTTTCATGTTATCATTCAATAAAAAAAAATCACCATTTAAGTGTAGTGTATAGTATATATAACCAATAATTATGCCACAGTGATTTATGCTTTGATTAGTTAGACAGATTAATAGAACATTTTTTGCTATGCTAATATGTCTATATATATATATATATTTATCTAGCAACTATTTGTGCACACATATTAAAGGATTTTAGTTTGTATTAGGAGAATTGGGCACTATATGAGGTGTTAAACAAGGCCACTGAACATGATGTTTACAAGACAGAGTTGAGATCCAACAATAAGGTCTTGCATACAGCCAGAGAGAAAAAAAGACGTGATTGGGAAAAAGGTATTGTTAGTTGGACTAAATTCAGTTTATAATATCTGAATGAGATTACAAGTGTAATCACCCCAAGTTGACACACATCTGATAGCTGTTTTGTTGGACTTCACTGAGCCATCTAACATTTTAACCTTTCCTCCAAACCAAGCCACCTGGACACCCCTGAAGAGTACAGAGCTCAGCAACAGACAACAAGTTTAACCATGTTCCTGTTGTAGCAAAAGACTAATGTTCAGATGTTATGCTGTCTTCCCTGTGCCTTAACAGCTATTTGCTGCAAGACTTTAAACCAGCACTAAACGTCAGCTCTTATTTTTTTTGCTCCAATGTTTGAGTGTTTTGTCTTTTGCCACCTGTTCTTGAGGTCTGTGTGTGTGTTTGAGCCAACAATAGGCTGTGAAATAAAAGACCCCTCTTTGGGTGATTCATGTGTCCCTGTGAAATACATTATACAACATACTTAAGTATTAGTGGTAACAGCACTAGTGGGCAGAACCAGCCTTTTCATAGTGCAATCTCCGTCTCCTTTGGATTATTTCCATTTTTTTCAGATTAGATGAGTAATATAATAGCTCAGCATATCCTGGTTCTATTTCAGTTTGTCTTCCAAATAGGTAACATTAAATAAACCTTCCATGGAAAGTATCCAGGCGATAGAGACACTAAATCTTCAAACAACCTCAATCAGCTTTGCTCAAGAATTCCAGCAACTTTATTTCATATTTTTTATATAGTCTAGTGTCTAGTTAAATTGTATAAAATATGTCTATTAGACAATTATTCTGAGCATATCATTGTAAATAGTGAGCAATAAATCATATTGTATTTGAAAACACAGAATAAAAAAAATATGTAAGTCAGTACTTCATAAAGGACTACAATTGTGGGATCACTTTTTAATTTTCGTTTATTTTTAGTTTTTAAAAAAAGGATAGGGAAAGAGAGATTATATCCCCAATACTGAGGTACTGAAAATGGCACATTATTTAATTTAAGAAACACTTGAATTTATAATCACTGCATCACAGGAAGTATCCTTACTGGTGCTATCACTATGTAGAATGGTAGCACAGAACAGTAAGGGTACGCAGCAGATCAAGACTTGTATTATTATAGGACATCAATGTTTTGGGACTTGGCTGCTAGGCGGTTGACAGGGTCATGCTGCAGCAAAGATCTATTCTCAATTACAACAAATAACTAATTTGTTAGAGAGTTTTCTTTATTTCAAGAAAAAGGGAAAATTTATCAATAAGGACCAATATATCCTTCAGGATTCCATTTAAAGCTATGCTCCTCTTTTGGCTTCACATGGAATTGAAAACAACAAATGGGATAAAGTGTTGAAAGACAGCAGCACGGATAAAGAGAATGGACCCTGGAGCACAGGCAAAACAACCATCAACTGTTGATATATAATTCTAATGTTGCCAAAGGTGCCCTTGGCATTAGACTGCTCTATCTACTTATTTTTTGATATCTTGGCTTTTTTAAGAATCAATCTTCACATAAAAGTGGATGTCATTCCTGTGATTTTCTGTCAATTAAGGTAGGATTTGTTAATTATCTTACTTGCTACATTGTATTTTCCACAATGTTGCATATAAACAACATGACATATTGTTTTTCTTTATGTTTTTCAGTAATGTATATTGTTTACTACATACGTAGTATTATGCATTTATTTTCTTTTAATTATTCTCCATTCTTTATGAGTTTAGGAATTCCAATATGCTGATTAAATATGACAAAAAAGTTACACTAAAGGCCAAAAGATGATATCAGGTAAACAAAACTTTACGTTATATTTGACACTTTGCTTATCGATGATTTTTCTGCAGCTCAGTTAATAGTAATATAAGGAGAAGGTTATCTCTTATCAATTTCAACTGTCAACATTCAGGAAAATAAATGTGAAAAATCCAAAGTGCTTCTTAAATTTACAGTCAGGGGCTGCACTGTCCTTTATAAGGCTTTATGATTGCTTACTGTTCCAATTCAGATGTAACTTTATTTTGGTCTCAACCTGCAACTAATATGCTAATATGTGTATATGTGCTAAATAAAATGAATTAGTAAATTTTAATACATTCTTATTTTCATAGTGCAGAGATGTCTTACATGTTACTTGAACATGTTAGTAGGAATTTCACTGCACTCTGTACTGTATTATACTCTCTGCCCATAACTACTACTGCTACCATATTTACAGAAAGCCTTGCATTAAATGGGTTTGACGTTTTGGTTGTGTTTCTTCCCTTCTACTCATTTTTTTGTTGCCTTTGCTGTTTACCATGTTGTATGGCCATTTCTGCCTTATAATAATAAAGTTGATTGTGTTATGTTTTCCTCATTCTTTGGTTCTTAACAATGCTTCCCTTTGAATCTGTCCTTAATTTTAAGAAGGCTGATTCTGTCAATTCTCAGGAAGGTAGGAGGTGTCTGCGACAGTAGCAAGCAAGGACTCAAGTGAACGTGACAAGCTAATTTGCAAAGAAATATACATATGATTCTCAGCAATCTTTTAAAAATTAAATAAACATAATTCATTTTGTTCACAGCTTGGCTCCATCAAAACTTATTTATTGAGAGAGAATGAATTGGGCTGAAATAAGAACTTAAATACACTGGTTTTTGTTTTACGTGAAAAACAAGTTAACATATCAGACTAAATAAAAAATAGGGCAGTCTAATGTAATACAGAAATATTATGATAGAAGATATGTATTCTGGTAATTTAGTAAAATTACCAATACTAGTAAAAAAACTCATACTATAATTTCACAGTTCCAAAATTAACCTATTGAATATGTTTGTTATTTTTTCTTTGCAATTTAAAAAAACAGTCTTTTGTTATATTAGCATGTGTGGGAATGAAAAAAATGCACACATACAAAATCATAAACACCTTCCTAGCTCATTTGGACTTAATTGGTCATTCCTGTTGTGACAGCTGCTGTGCCTGGGTGACAATGATCTTGCATATGTTCCAGATTGAATGTGTCCATATCCTCAATTCCACATTCCAAAGACCAATTTCACATTTCATTTTCCTGACTGCTTGTCCAATTTTATGCCAAAGTCAGCATTCAGTACATCCCCTGAGATCACTAAGATAACCTCTCTCTCTCTCTTTCTCACACACCTAGGATGTGAAGCAGATGCAAAAGTGGAAGATGAAGGACTGTGAGCTGCAGCATGTTGTCGATGAACTCCAGGACCTTGAGTGCCAGATTCAGTTCCTTGCTAAACAGACGCACCTCTGGGAATAGAAAGCTAGTCTGCTACAAGAGACCTTCTCAGCAGCTGAGAGCGACGTAACTCGACTTGACCTTGCAACATCAACCCAGTGTGCACCTCACACACTGGGCCAAGGGTGTTTTATCCCCACTCCTACTTGAGACAACGACTACGATTAAATCTGGCTGTTTTAGCAATGCAGGTCGTGTCTCAAGGCTTGATCACCTCCATTGTTTTAGACAAGAGTCGCCACCCAGAACTGCTTTGCTGATGTACTTGTTATTCGGAATTCAGTTGTATGCCACCTCAGTATTTCATGCCCTAAACATAAACCTTTTGTTTCTTGTTTTTCCAGTGCACAGGTATGAGATATTACAAAAAGAACCCAGACAGTAATTGAGAAGCACAAGGACAGGGCTGTTGAAACTATCGTACTCCACGGAGGCATAAGCAAAATTCGATATCCACAGTTGGAAGTTCTAAAGATGGACTTCACAGCACTAATTCAAGCCACAAAGGATAGGATCCAGTTGCAAAAATCATCATTTCAGGTCTGTTGCCTTTGGCTAGAAGGCCAGACAAATCCTACAGTCAACTGCTGGCCTTTAACAACTGGTTGAAAGGCTTCTGCAGGAAACAAAACATCAGTTTTGTGGACAACTGGGATCTTTTCTGGTAGAGGCCACATTTCTACAAACAAGATGGTCTGTATCCAAGCAGATTAGGTACCTGGGTGCACTCCGACAATGTTTCAAAGGTAATCTGTCTCTCTTGACTAAGTAATTTTAGTCCTAATGTTTTTTTATAAGGCATTAACCAGAAAGACTTTTTACATTAACAATCTTATCAGTGATAGGAAGATCGACTTTCTTACACTAAGTGAAACATGGCTCAGCTCTGATGGCGCAGCAGTGTTAATTGAAGAAGCTCCTCCGAATTACAGCTTTTCTCATTCGGTTTGCTAAAGCAAAACAGGTGGCAGCTTAGCAAGGATTAAAGTATAATGATGCCAGTTTTAGTACTTTCGCATCTTTTGAGTATCTTGATGTCATTATTCAAGGAATGTTGCAGTCTCTTGTATTGACCATTTATAGACCTCCAAAATATAATGTGTCACTTACCAAATTCTCAGACTTGGTATCTATAATAATAACTAACTATGACAGGTTCCTAATTGTAGGCAATTTCAATTTTCATGTGGATAACCAATATGACCCGAAATGAAGAGAATTCATAAACTTGCTGCACTCTTTGATCTTAGTCAGCACATCAGACATCCCACACATAAGTGAAGACACATGCTGGATTTAGTTTTCAAAAAGATTAAAACTTGACTTGAAGCAGGTCACAGATATCGGTATATCAGACCATTTTTGCATATTATTTAATGTGGAAATACTGATAACTACAACTAATGAGAAAGATATTATTAAAAACATTTGATATATCTGCAGCTTCAGTTATTTTAAAATATCAGTTGGATTGTAGCGCTTACCTCAATAATGCTAATAGTGTAAGCAGTAAGGTAGAAAACTTTAAAGGTAAGGTTTTGCAGCTGACATAGTGGTCCGTGAAAAAAACTGTTAAGAAATCCTACAGTACTACTATACCTTGGAAGAACCAAAGAATGTCTGATTTAAAGAGAATGTGCCAGAGAGCTGAGTGCAAATGGAGAAAAACTAAAGTGATAGTCGACTGAGAAATATTGAACACAAAAATAACTGAATAACCGTCTTGAGAGGCAGTCCTACTTCTATAAATTAGAAATGATCTTCTAAACCAAGCACACTAAATGGAATGCTTCCTAAAAACCACTAGTGAAATGTGTGGTGTTGCTGTATTTTTTATACATAAAATAAATAATATTAAAGATAATATAGTATATCCAACCAAAAGTTAATCCCATTGAACCCTAGCATGCCCTTTTAAGCGAGTTAATTTTTTTCACTGGAATAGATCAACCCAAACTACATAGAATCATTTCTCAGCTGAAACCATCCACCTGCATCCTTGACCCTGTACCAACAGGCTTTTTCAAAGAAGTCTTAGATGTGCTTGTTGATAGAGCACTTGACATAGTGAACTCATCTTTAGAAAGGGGTTTCTTCCTTGACTCTCTAAACACTGCAGTTGTTAAACCGCTGCTCAAGAAAAATAATCTCAACCTCTCTGTCTTCAATAACTTTAGAACACATTCAAACCTGCCTTTATTAAGTAAAATTCTAGAAAAGGCAGATTTTAAGCAGGTAAATGATTACTTGAATAAGCATGATATCCTTGACAAGTTTCAGTGAGGCTTTAGAACAAATCATAGTACAGAAACTGCACTGCTTCATGTATCTGTTCTTGTTCTCTTAGACTTGAGTGCAGTATTTGACATCACAGACCACAGTATTCTTTTAAATCAGCTTAGGCATTGGGTGGACATCTCCAGTAGTGTCTTAAATTGGTTTCAGTTTAATTTAACAAGTAGAAAATTATTTGTTATTTGTGGTGATTGTACTTTAGAGACACATGATATTGTATATGGTGTACCACAGGGATTTATTCCAGGTACACTGTTTTTTTTTCAATCTACATGCTTCCATTAAGTCAGATTACGTCAAAGCACAAGGTGAGCTACTACAGCTATGCAGATGACACACAGCTTTATTTATTGATAGCATCTGATGATCATGACTCTCTGATCCAATGTCTTAGCAGAATTTCCGAATGGATAAGTAGAAACTTTCTCAAACTAAATAAGGAAAAAACAGAAATCTTAGTAACTGGCAAACAATGAAATAGCAAGGCCATTAGAAATAAACTTGATCCCTTAGATGTAAAATTCAAGGCCAAGGTAAAGAATTGCGGGGTAATTATTGACTTTGACCTTAACTTTAAATCTTATATTAACTAGATTACTAGGACTACATTTTTTCGCTAATGGAATATAGCAAAAGTTAGACCTCTTATAACTTTGCAAGACACTAAAAAATTAATTCACGCTTTTGTTTTTAGTCGGCTAGATTACTGTAATGCACTCCTAACAGGACATCGATTGGTTGCAATTTGCGCAGAATACAGCAGCCAGAATCTTAACTAGAAAAGCAAAATCTGAGCACATCTGTGTCATTCAGAATTGATTTTAAAATACTACTAATGGTTTATAAAGCCTTAAATAATCTTGCTCCGTCATATGTTTTGGAATGCCTGTCCCCCTACACTCCAGGGTGTAACCTAAGATCACCAAATAGAGGTCTGTTTATAATTCCAAGAGCCATGCTTAAAAAGAAGTGGTGATGCTGCCTTTTGTTGTTATGCACCTAAAATCTGGAATACTTTACCAATACAAATTTGCCAGGCTGATACTATGGAACATTTTAAAAACTGCTAAAAACCCTTCATTTTAATTTGTTTTTTTTTTAGACACATTTTAGTTGTATTCCTAATAGTCTATATAGACATAGAATTATATTATTCTTCAGTTTTCCTCAATCTTTACTGATCTCTGCTGTCTTTTCTGGTTCTTCTTCTGTGGTGGTAATCTGCGCCACCACCACCTGATTAAGGCACCTGTGATGCTGGAATGAAGGCGGGTACCTCAGCTGTCCATGAAAACAACTTAATTAAATCATATAATATACAGTCTGAAAACAGAGAGAAATTAATTAAGAAAATTTAAGTTAGGTAGACTTCCCATTGGGGCTGGGTGGTCTTTAGACCTTGGAGGTTTTTTTTTTTTTGTTTTTTCTATCCGCCTAGCCATTCGACCTTACCCTTTTCTTTTGTTACTTATTCTTTAATATTATTGCCTAATCTTAATTTTTTTTCATGTAACTTTCTCCTTTGATGTATTATAAAGCACTTTGAGCTACATTGTTTGTATGAAAATGTGCTGTAGCTGCATTTTTCCAAATTTTCAAAATTTCCACCGTTCTTAGTTTCCTTCATAGGATGATACAAGCATCAGTGTGACACATGTTCAAATTATTCCACAGACCAAAAATCTTCATTTTAAAAGTTTTAGTAAAAATTCAAGGCAAGACAGTTCACACAAAAATAGAGAAAAAAGTGGTTTTAAAGAAAAGAAAACTTCTGTTTAAGGCTTATATGTCTTGTTTCATTCTTTATGCTTGGTCATACAATCGTGCTTGAGGCACATTGGGCAAGTTAAACATATTAGACACATTAAACATGGTCAGAAAACTGTGTGCCATCTTCTGTTCTATTTGCAATCATATCTAAGAGTCCTTGCTAGCAGTAGGCCTATTTCCTCACTGGCATAATTAACACTCCCTTCTACAGATATAGCCAAGATATTTTAAGACATTTTAACTTACAGGTGGTAAAAGGCTATGCCATATTCTAAGCAGCTATAAGAAACTAATGTACTATAGAAATTAAGCAAATGCTTATATGAATTTAACATTAAACCTTAATTTTCTAAGATTGGTTCTTATATGTGCTATATAAATAGGTGTTGTTGTTATCAAGACAACATACTGCTGCCTGGGATCATCAGATTACACACTCTCACCTACAGGATAGGATCTCTTTATTTCAAGTTAGGTCACAAGGAATATAGTCTTACACTATAAAATGTATAAAAGAGATATATTCTGGATTTTCATGGTTACCCAGATAGCCTGGTGGATGAGGTCTCTGTATGAAATGACTTAATAAATAGGACTTATTCGATCCTTTCTGCCACTCTTTCAAAATACTTCACAACACAGCATTAAGAACAGCCTCTCCAAGTCATGGCCCAACTCTCTGTACATATTGCCTACTGCATCATTTACAGAAAAGAACTGGGATCAAATGAAATCCACAATTATGAACTGAAATTAATCAAAAATGGAGTGCTTAATGTTTAAATAAAAAAACTTCTATCACTTCTAAGTGTAAAAATGCATATCTATAAAAAATTAACTTTGGAATTATAATGAATGTAAAAATACATTTTTACTGTTTTTGTTAAAAATCACTTTGCAATTGTCAGGCTTCACCAATATAGAAGCCAAATTCCGGGTCTAAATCATATATCTCCGTAAGGACTTCACTGGCTGCATTCCATTCCTTTTTTTTAAAATAAAAGTCAGTGCCTTCTATTTGGACAATGTGATTAAATTAAATGTCTGTGATATGTCAAATCTCTGACTGCAAAGCCAGAAATTAATATTAGATTTGACCTTACTTCTGCAAAAAATTCATAAATAAGTTTCTGGTTAACAAGAATTTACACATGGTTAGGATTGATTCTACAACGTATTTCTCTTGTTTTTTTTTATTTATAACCTTCTTGGGGGGAACATTAAGTATGATTCGTTCTTGGAATTCTATGTTATCACAGTTAAGCACACGTCAGATTCGGGGTGACGTGTACATTTTTCTGCTATACAGTGTGACGTCTGAATAATTTTCAGAACAGTATTCCACTGCCGTCTAGTGGAAGAAATAGCTTCATGCTGCAAGAAATAATGAATATTGCTATGCATGCTGCCACTTTGTGGTAACTCATCCAAATTATTCACAGGGGTAAAGCCTTCAACCAAAAACACAATGGCAAACAAAAAAGCTGTAAAGCTAGTTTTAGAACAAATTTGAAACTGAACCACAGCTTGAACTAAGATAGTGATGATGATGTGACTTGGTCATCAACATTGACATAGAAATGGAAACTAATGCATACGGCACATTATGACCGAACCGCCGTGATATGCCTAGTGTCTTCAGTCACGTGAAACTTTACCATGTTGCAACTGGAGCAGAGTGGCAAAAAGGCAATTATGAGCTAGAACAAGAACATTAGTCCCCTAAGCATTGTTCACAATGTAGCAACTGTCAATTCTCATGTCAGGGAAAATGTGGAAGTCACTAAGCCTAATACTAATTTATTACATTTATATAGCGCTTTTCTCAGTACTCAAAGCTCTATCCACACAGGGAGGAACCGGGAAGCAAACCCACAATCTTCCACAGTCTCCTTACTGCAAAGCAGCAGCACTACCACTGCGCCACCTTGTGGTAGCCTCAAATAACACATGGGGTGCATCAATCGTGTATATCAAGCACTATCATTCTACCCTTTCTTGCAAAAGAAGCAGCAAAAATATCACAAGAAAAGTGCACAAAGAAACATGATTCTACTGTCCCATTTGCAACACCAGACTGTGCGTCGTGACTGTTTTAAAATATATCACACATGTACTAAATCTGCATCTCTGCAGTAGTGGACACTCGATATGTATTTCATACAGTATTTATACTAATGTTTTGGAATTAACATGTTTCTGTCACATATAATAACATTTAGTCATGTTGAAAATAATTCAACATTTTTGGCTCATTTTTTTGGGGGTAAACATTATCACTAATGAAATTACTTTATTTATTTCTCTTACTTCCTTGACAGGAAGATGTTTCCCCTAGCATAATATCAGTTGCAACTTTTTATATTTGACAAAATATACCCCTCTGAAAAATACATTTAAACCCACATTTGAGAATAGAAAAGAGTTGAGTGTTTAAGTAGTTCTCGTCTCGGTCCTACAAAACATTTAATTTTTCAAAAACAAAAAGATACATGGCTGTGAATTTCTGAGAAGACAGAATGACAATGGGGTTAAGGCATTTTATTAAACAGCATGCACCCTTAAAAGCACACTTCTAGTTAAGAAACTGGTTTGAATTAAAACTACCAGAGAAATCCTTTGGCTCAAACTATTTCATAATGTGGAATTTAGTTATTAAATGGCTGTTGATAGCTAAAAGGAGGCAACTGAGAAGTACAGTCTATGCTATGGACTGCACATACTGAAAATCATAATATTATTACAACAGGAACATTTATTTATTATGAAAAAATGTATTAGAATGATTGATAAAATAAGTACTGCTAAGAATGACCTGAAGGTGTTGCATGCCATTTTCCTTGTCAGAGTTCTGATAATAGTTTATTGGGTGTATCTTTATACCCTTCTTAAGTTCTGTTTTTATTTATTTATGCACATATTTCTTCGAGAGCGTCTTTTTCGTGTGTTTGTTTGCTATAATACTCCATGGTTGCCAGGTACATGATGCCTATATGTTTTTATATAATACGCTACCGTGGCTGTCCGTTTGTCTGTCCAGAATTTTAAATCACCAGTAGCTTGCAAACCGTTTGAACCATTGACCTGAAATTTGGTACACATATACTATGTGATGTCTAATATCCGCTTTCGGGGTGTTGATTGACCTCCAAGACTATTCCTCTTTTTGTTTTTATTTTATTTTATTGTAGAATCAACTCTCGGCAGCGGCCAGCAGGGCGGCCGTGCATCACATCTGTACAGACGCCGTTCTCATCCCTACCACCTTCGCCGTCACTTCCCCTCCCTCTTCATATCTAAATCATTCTTGAAGCAGATTGAAGACTTAAGGGCCAGCTTAAGTGAAAAATTAAAGAAAACATACTAAATAATTGCAACACAAACACTGACTTAATCAGTTTTAACGCGAAAAGATGCCAACGAAGGAAGAGAAGAAGCGGGACGCTAGGGTGGAGAAAAGAAGAGCTACTCAGGAAGCAGCAATCGCATCAACCTCTAAGCAAATGAATGCTAAACTTAAAGAGAAAGAATATGAAAACTATGAATGCTCAAGTCAAGTGTATTCACTGTACGTTATCGCGCAGTACGCCGTTTTTTGCAGCATAATAATGACATTGGAGTATCACATGAGTGACATGATTGGCAATGGACATCACTGCCACAAACAACTTGCCCAAAAAAACATATTCCATAATAGCATTTCAACATTATTATGAAAAACAGTAATACAAATCATAAAGTTTATATGTATACAGCAACATAGTGATGGCTGCTCCCATTAAACTATAGCTGAACTTTAAGTGTTGAAGTAATCACTAGTAAAAGACTTTTGCTTTAGATAAAAATAATTAGGAAAAGTGTTTTGGCTTTGAGATTTGTTTTGTTTTGACTTCAGCTTAAGTTTTATCCCTTGAACTTCAGTTATGTATTTCAATTAGTATTTAAACCTTAGAAAATGATCATTACTGTTAGAAAGCAAGATCTCATTCAATCAGTACTGGTCATTTAAAAACAATATTTGTACAACAAGGATTCAAAATCTGTATTATTAAAAGGTTAGGCTAAAAGAAAAATCCAAATCTGACATAAAACCACAGAAGAACTGAGATATTTTAAGCTTTAAATCTGGTGAACAAACTAGTACATAATTTCTAAGCCTGATTTCAAATTATTTATTTATTTATTTATTTTTGATGATAAATAAAACACTAAGTCTTTGTCAAAGTTTTTTTGGTGTTTTTAGCGATACAGTAAAATTGAAGTACTGCATGTGCTATGCACTTTCAAGTTTCAAGTCCTGGCATGAGCACTTATCATTAAAAGTTTATGTTAGAAACAAAAAACAGCACATTATTTTTATACCAGCTTTATTTGTTGTTAACTTTTGCCAGCTGACTGATACGGCACCATTTTTGATCTTTTGTTCTTTACTGAAAGAAATTGTTCCTCATGCTTCCGTCTCCCAAACTCTAGAGACTTTATAATTACCCCCAAATCTTTGTGTGTTGCCAAGGGATAAATGCAGCCACTTAACTCTGCAAAAATTATGTTTGCAGTAAAAGAGGACCTTTCAGCTATAGCACAAAGGAGTCTATAAGTGCTTTATGAAGACTGTCCTCACTTTAATTAATGTAGTGGGCTAATAGACCAGGAGCACAATACTCTAAATGGAGTCTGGGTATAGTATTGTGTAATCTAGGGATTATTTTTCCCTGGTTGCCTTTAGACCCTTTATAGCTAAACACTTGATTTGTTTAACTTTGCCATTGTCTCTCTAGGTTGCCTGGATAATGTCTACCAACTATTAATCCATAGTAAAAGTTCATCCTTTTATTTTCAAATATGTTGAGTATAAATAGCAAAATCTCATAATCCATTGTATAATCACTTTTTATTACCATTAATACAGTATTAGTGGAAATTAAACTATTTCTACGACTTCAATTATTTTGTGAAAATATTATTTCTCACCCAGTCATACATTCTGGCGAAGAAGGAATTTGCATTTAAGGACGCATCAGCTCATTGCATAAATATGTACGGTCACTGTGCATGTTTTATAATTTGTACAACTTTACTTTTTTATTTTTTGTATAAGATATTAACATAAAATTCTTAAAATTATTTAATCCAACTCAGGGTCAGGAAGGATCAGAGCCTATTCCAGCAACCTAATCAAAAGCTGGTATTTGAACATGATCTTAAATGAAGGTAAAATGGGATGAAAAAAAATCTTTATGTTTGGATTATTGTGTGGTCAGTTTCAAAAAATAGGAGATAGTCCAACGGGTCTGACACTTTCGGGGGCAGAGTTATAAACTGTCAGAGATACAAGGTAAGCTGCTGGAGGTAAAAAAGTGTAATGGAATACAAAGTTTTAATAGTGCATGGAAATCTGGAAATAACCATGGACCCATTTAATGATTGGACATACCACCCTAAACAAAACATCAGGCCATTTCAGGGCCCCCAAACCCACAATTGCACATGACCAATTAACCTACAGTTGTAAGTCTTGGTAGATGTGAAAACTGGTATACCACCAAATAGCTACACATGAAGAGGGAGAATGTGTAAAATCCACACAGTTGTTGGATTCAGAATGAGATGCAGCATTAACTACAGCAAAACCATACCATCTTTTGTAAATACTGGAATTTGTTAAATATTTAAATACATATTTGACAAACAAAATGGTTCATTAACAATGTTAGACCTAACATCTATCGTTCTATCCATAATTTGCTGAATCCTCTTTTTACATTACCTGGGTTTACTCTGGCAGCAATAGTCATAAAGCAAGAAACAACTTTGGATGTGATGTTAGTCTATCATTGCACACACACACATTTACACCAGGCCAAAGACACATCCTTAACTTACACAGACACTGGGAGAATATACAAACTACAGTATATTGTATTATATGTTTACAAGTTCATCATTTAGTAATTAATATAACTATGAATTATTCATAGTGCTTAGCACCTGCACTTCCTGAACAGCACTATACAACAAATAAGTTTTATATTGTATTGTGTACTGAAACTGTAAGGGAACAATGCAAACAATGGACTGTGGTAAGATATACTGCACAGATTACAAAAATGCTTTTTGTAAAAAAGAAAAAAATTAACATTTAGGATTATTGTTTATATTCAAAATTATTTGCTTAATTTTGCTTATTCTTTAAAATTTTTATTATTTATTATTATGAAGATGTGACAAATGGAAGCCCATTTTGTTAGAATAAATTTGAAATCCAAATCAAATTTGAATGTATTTATGTTCAGTTTCATTTAGGGTTTATGCAATTGATTTATTTAGGAAACAGGCAGTTATTTATACCAAGAATAAATATATTCCAGTAAAAGAAATGAGACTGCAGTTTTGTGTTTATAATAGCCACAGTAACCGTTGAAATCATGTAAAAGAATAATTAAAAAAATATTTACTACCTCTTGCCCTACATGTACCTTCAGCACCTTTCCTCTGTACTTGTGTGTGTGAATGTCTCTTCATCAGTACTCCCTCTCTGAAGCACGTTCCTGTAAAGCCCGCTTCTCTGCAATTATTTTCTTTTTCACCATCTGTCCAGTTTTCAACTTGCCGTCTTTGAAGGCGACTCTCTCAGCATGCCTTATAAATCTTCACTCCTCCCTGTGCGTCTTACACTTATACCTCCTACTGCGTCGCATCACCAAAGCTAGACTGACCAATCAGATCATGCAGAGGGATTGGGCACACAGACCTTAGTGTTTTATTACATAATATATTGTTTATGTTATAATTAATGTGTTAAGTATAAATAATAGTATAATGATACTTTATAATATAACATGAGGGAAATCTTGGAAGTTACCTATAATAATAAAGCTTAAAATTTCCCTTCTCCACTTCCTTACTGTTCATAACTCAAGTAATATTCTGTATTCACAAAGATCAGGCATTTCTTATAAGGTCAAATTACATACATTTGGCCATCTGTAAACAATATGCCATGGGGTCAGAATAATGAGTGCCGAGAAATCTCATAGCATCCTGACGCCTATGATGTTCCCAGCAGGAACTTGTGTGTGTAACTGAAATTCCCAAAAACGTTTTTACTGAAATAACAGGGGGTCAAGTAGCTATGCCATTTTCTTTTCTGCATATTATGGTAAAGCCACAATAAATGCAGTGGATAAACAATAGATCGCTTAAGATACCTAAACCACTGCCAAATATTGCCACGGCATGTAAACAGTTTGTACCCAGGAGTATTTTGTGGGCAGGTTGCATCTAATAATGTTTATGCCAAACAATGCAAGAGTTTATGGAAAGCCCTGTGTGTGGAAGAGCAATCTGAATGACTTGTCTTTTCAGAGTATAAACAAGCTTAGACATGGAAACAAATAGTGGGAATATATTATATTCATTTTATAATTGTGTGTTGTTCTAAAGGTAGTTTGGTTTTCTATTCTTTTTATTTCTTAGTTAAAAAAGGTAAAAAAAAAACTTTTAACTTTACGTTTATTTAAACCAAATGATTAATAGACCCCTAAATTAGATATCTCTCTGTTTTATGCGCTTGTAAGGTCTTGGAGAGCAACAAGTTATCTCCTTAACGTTGAGCCTATCTTGACATAAAACACCTCCACTCATTCACATCATACCAAGTCAAAGCAAACAAATAACTAATGACAAACCTTACTTATTTTGGTCACTTACTAATTTTTGAACCTAATTCTTCCAACTCTATTTCATAAGGACTCAAGCCTATTCAGGCAACACAGGGCGTACAAAGAAATCAAGAATGGATGGAGACTTGCTCACATTGGAACAATTTAGAATTGCAGTCAACCTAATGTCCATGTCTTTGGGAAGTAGAAGGAAACCACAGTGCTTAAAGAAAATCCGCCACAGCATTGGGAGATTGTATAACCAGTACCTGAGCTGTGTCCACAGCAGAATCTGAATGCAGGGGTCTGAGGTAGCAGCATCTACAATTGTACCACCATCCATCATAGTTTATAACTAACATCTGCCTCTTAACGTAACAAAACCTTTCTTAAAAGATAATGTATCTATAGACAGACTAAAAGACTTTTCTTCCAAAAAAGTTGTTTTAATAGTCCTTTTGTACTCTATTTAATTTTTTTTAATTAAAGCTTCAGAAAGAACATTATAATAAATAATGCACTCTTAAATTAAATATAATTTTCACAGCCTTTGTATTGGACAAAAAAATTGATGAATGGATTAAATACAGAATGAAATAATGGAGCTATTGTTGTACATTGTGCTTTGCAGAAGTTTTCCTAATTCCCTTTTTTCCAACGTCAAAAGGAGTGTAAACTCATTCTAGCAGGACCCAGCACTGGATAGTATGCCAGTCACACTTACAAACACACACCCACTCTCCAACTAATCAGGCCAATTCAGAGCAGCCATTCCAACTAATTACACGTTGGATAGGGGAAGGAAATCAGAGGACCAGCAGGAAACCATGGAAATGAGTAAAAGAGAGAAGGCACCAGTCTGGGAATCAAGCTGGGATCGAAGTGCTACCTGCTGTGCCACTTTCCATTTTAAAATGTTCTTTCTATTGTGTAGTTGTTTGCTGGGAAACTGTTTAGATTTGTTGTATTAGACCTGATTATGAACAGAGGAGAGCCGCACATATTTTTTTTTTTATTAAACTACAATTTTCATCCAATCATAACATTGTATTTATTGGAAGATTCCCAGAAAGCATTATATCAAGGTCATTCCAATAACGAAACGTACTTTATAGGGGCGAGCACAAAGAGGCTTATATCGTCCACTCGGTACTTTACCTCCTTGCCTGCTTTGTCCATCACAAGCTCTCCCGTTTCTAACTCTTTCAGGTTTAATAGCATATTATTCCCTATATGCCTGCTAATTTTACTGTGTTATTCTTTTTTTACGTGGGAGTTTGTCAAATGCACTTTCTTAAATTTCAAATAAATTATATTTTAACAATTCTGTTTTCTACATTAGCAGTCATATAAAAAACACCTAGAAAATTTGACAAAGGGTATTACTGGCCCCTGTTCCCCTTTAAGTGTATTTGAAGGCCCTATGAGACGGTTTGTCTTAAAGCAAGAGTCTATGTCACATCTGCAAAGAACGGGTTATGAAACAATTTAATCCTACAGAACATTGTTGTGCATTAAACAAACAGAAAGGCAGATGATGAGACATGGAAAACCACTTGAAAAATTATTTATGATTCTCCAATATGAACCGTTAAAAAAAAAAATCTGTAGTTTACCCAAAAATAGGTTGGCTGGATTCTGTTATGTAAAACGAGGCAAAAAGATAATCTTTGTAGGAAGTTTTTTTTTTTAATAGAGGAAATGTTAAAGCTGATTTCTGTTTACCTGTCAAAGCATACACAAGGCCCCCTCATCAAAGGATTTTACTATGTATTTCTGCTTTACAATTATTGAACCAGTTTGGATTGACCATAGTTCTATCTGCAGTTAAGCATTTCGGGATATGCTCTAAAGTGATTAAAGGGAACATGTAATGCAATGGGCAGGTGTCTTCTTCAAGTTTACACTCAACGCTCCTAACAAAATTAATGGGGAGTTGAAGGTTTTTCTGATGCCATTTAGCTTATGAGGCTAGTCACATAATATTGAAATGATCTTAGAGTCTCATTTCCCTTCCATTACATCTTACTGTTTAGCCTCCAATGTCTAATCCTAGAAGGAAAGTTCAGGGGAAAACTGGACTTCTGTTAATTTTGTTGAAAAAAGTAATTTTGTTTGCATAAGGTTGTACAAAAGATGTAGAATAGATGGCTAGATGCAAAATCTGCACGCTGTGGTCCCCTGCAATGTTTGTTTTATTTCAATCACTTATAAAATGCTAATTAAATACATCTTGAGATTAATCTTTTTGAAACACAAAGTATTTAATCTTATCAAATTGATATTAAATGTAAAATCCTGTGTACAGTGCAGTAATACTACCATCTTTGCAAATGACAACTATGCCAGCTACCCAGGTTGCAGGAGTTATTCGAGCTTTGAAGCCCAATTTTCTCTCTGGTCAACGGTGGAGCTATAAGGTCAGGTTAGGTTCATTTTGGGGACAAGCTATAGCAGGTTACAAAGTCAAACCTGACTTTAGTAATAGTATTATCTTTATAGAGCTCAGATTTTCTCAGTTGGCTTTCACTTCAGTTGAATATATTCTCTGGAAGCTCAACAAAGTTCTCCAATAACATCAAAGCCAAGAGAACACTTCATATTTCTGATGTTACAAAGGTACCTTTTTGGTATGCCAATTTCCTAACAAATTGCCCTTTTTCTTTATTCAGTCTAATAAAGCCCAAATCAGTCCTTGCAGCACTGTGTGGGAAACACTGTGTGGACTGAATGGTATTCCATCACAGAGAGCATCCACACACACATCCATAACCATAAATATTGAACTTGAAATAGGAATTGCTTTTTCCAACAAATTTTTTGATTATATGTAATTAATTCAATGACAAATATGAGGATTTTACAGAATGTTAGGGATATAACTTAAATTAAATGGGAACTGTTTAATATGAATGCTACCTTCCAAAGTTAAAACATGCTATGGCAGTCATAATATATTAAACCATTTCTGCATTACTAAATATTACTGCAAAGCTTAATTTAACACATTAATTTCTTGGATTCATAAAGAACTTGAAATTAATTTCTTGGCTCATTTGAATCTAAATTGAATTGAATATATTATAGAGCTGTTAGTTGTATGTAAATACACTTTGTATCATATTTTAAAACATATCAGAATCAAACTTCTAATACCTCAAGACTAAAGGTTGCAAAGAATACAAAAATCAATATAATTAATGAAGTTAAAAAAGTTTTCTGAGAAAAACATGCATTTAATAAAAGCTTAATATGTTTAATATTTGTGTGTGCATTTTTACAACACACCTGCACTCAAATGCTGCTTATAGTTGCTTGTCTATCAATCCCACCCACTATTGATTATTAGTGGTCATTAGTTGAATCACTTGATGCAAAAAAATAATGTAGTTAATTAACTCAGTTCAAAATAAATATTCAAAAGAACAATCAGAAACATTCAAATTAAATTAAAAAAAAGATGGTACTTGATCTCATACTTTAACGTCTTCTTTATTTAGAAATCTTTTCTACTTGGATTTACATTGTTATATGTAGACATGTTCATGACACACACCAAACTTAAGAACAGGTAATCTTTCTAGCCATTCATTCCCATAGGATTTTCTTACATTTTCTTTAGCTTTGTTAATCTAAATTCAATAAAATTGTAACATTAAACTGCACAATGAAATACTGATTAATTATGCTACTCACAGCACAGACCCTTGGACTGATGCATAGTCTACCCTGAGGTTAGGAAATTACTGGGCAAACACAGTACTGCAGTGTTCCATTAGAGGTAGGAAGTCAAACTTTCCAAGTTCCTAGTCAGAATTTTCAACTGGAAAACCCCTTTGAGTTGGATTTCAAACTCTGCCAAGCCCAATTTTGACCGACTTCAGATTATGACGTCAAAAGAAAATGGCGATGTACACTGAAAACTTTAATGAAAGCTGTTTATTAGCACTTCTGTCTATTTGTGTCTGGCTACATCTCCAAATGCATAGAGGATGTTACTGTTACCAAGGATGTTACCACAAGAGCCAACCAAAAGCCCTGGATGACAAGACAAGTGCACAATCTGCTCAAGCCCAGAAATGCAGCCTTCAGATCTGGAGACAAGGCCAATCCTAGGGTGGCCAGAGCCAACCTGTCTCATGCTATAAGGAGAGCTAAGTGGGTATACGCGCAGAGGATTAACAAACACTTCAGCAGCACCAGAGACACATGTTGTATGTGGCAGGGCGTTCAGACAATTACAAACTACAAGCCCAACCCACACAGCAGTGATAGTGATGCCTCCCTATCAAATGAGCTGAACAACTTCTTCGCACGGTTTGAGGCACAGAACAAAGAGCTTGCGAGAAAAGCAACACCTCCCTCCACTGACCAGGTACTGTGTCTCTCGAGAACTGACGTGAAGAGGACTCAATCCAGAGTCAATCCACGCAAGGCTGCAGGACCTGACAACATACCTGGTCGCGTGCTCAAAGAATGTGCCAGTCAACTAGCTGGTGACCTCACAGACATCTTCAACACATCTCTGAGCCAGTCGTCAGTCTGTGACGATGCGGGTTCTGGCTTCACGCTCCCATCTGATATTTGGAAGCCCTTGAACCCTACACCGTCGATAATGTTACCGAGTGAGCTAGTCAGTGTAGGCAATAACTGAGCAAGGGGAAGGTAAAAAGTGCAAAAGTGCTTTTATTAAAACAGTCAACAAAAACAGTGTTCAAATAAAGTGCAGTGCTTTCATAAAGTCTTCATTAAATAATCCATAAAAAGGAACGTGGAGGTAAAAATAGACAAAAAAACAATTCTTAAAACCAGAGGTAAAATGTTCAACAGGAAGCAGTCTTTTAAAAAAAAAACAAACAACAACAAGTCCGGTGCTCTTCTATGTTAGCGTTTGCTTCTCCCAATTGGGCTTTGCAGCAGGCGAGATGCTCTCTGCAGCTGCCCTCTTCTCTCACACACACAAGACTGGAGACCTCCCGATCCCTGGCTCCGGTCTGGAACTCATCCCAGTCCCCGAGACTTGATTTCCACCAACGGCCAGGTCGGCCATGTTGGGGACTCCACCACCAACCCTCCCGACTTCTGCTACAGCCCAACGCCCCCTCGCTAAACCGCCGCGAGATCGGTGAGTATTTATTTTAAAAAAATGGCCTTTACTCAATGAACTGTGGACCCGCTATACCACACAGTCCCAGCATGCTTCAAATCGACCACCATGAATGACTACTGACCAGTTGCACTCACGCCAATCATCATGAAGTGCTTCAAAAGGTTAGTCATGTCACACATAAAGACTAATCTCCCTGCCTCCCTTGGCCCTCTTCAATTTGCATACCACTCAAACAGGTCAACTGAGGATACCATATGCTCTTCCCTTCACCTCTCCCTGGCATATTTGGATAAAAAAGACACATATGTGAGGATGCTATTTATAGACCTTAGATCTGCCTTCAACACAATCATCCCTCAAAAGCTGGTTGTAAAACTGAGCAGGTTGGACCTGAACACCACCCTCTGCAATTGGATCCTGGACTTCTTGACAGAGAGGCCCCAGTCAGTTCGGATGGGCTGCAACACTTCCAGCAACATCACACTGAGCTCTGGAGGGCCGCATGGCTGCGTGCTTAGTCCACTGTTCTTCACCCTGCTAACTCACGACTGCACAGCCACACACAACACCAACCACATCATCATGTTTGCGGATGATATGACGCTGCTGGGACTGATAAGCAGGGATGATGAAACAACATACAGAGATGAGATGGAACGGCTGTCTGCATGGTGTGAATTCAACAATCTATCTCTCAATTTCGACAAGACAAAAGAGATAAACCTGGACTTCATAAAATCACATCATACCCACATCCCACTCAGCATCAACGGTTTAGATGTGGAGACTGTTAGGAGTACCAAGTTCCTCTGTGTGCACATAACTGAGGAACTTACGTGGGCACATAACATCTCATCACTAATCAAGAAAGCCCAGCAGAGACTACACTTCCTGAAGCAGCTGAAGCAAGCAAGTCTTCCCCCTTCCATCCTCACCATGTTCTACAGAGGCACCATTGAGAGTGTTCTGACTAGCTGCATCATAGTCTGGTATAGCAACTGCAACATATCCGATCTCAAGCGCCTGCAAAGGATAGTGAAGACAGCAGAGAACAATACTAGGGTGCCTCTCCCTTTACAACAGGTCATATTTTACAAATGTAGTGTCCGCAAGTCCTGCAGCATTGTGCAGGACCCCTTACACTCCTCACATGGGCTTTTCACACTTCTGCCATCCAAGAGAAGATACTGCAGCATCAAAGCCAAATCTGCCAGGCTGCAGGATAGTTTTTACCCCCAAGTTGTCAGACTCCTTAACACCATGCTACCACCTGGGATCTTCCACACTGCCTCAGCCACCTCTAAAAACAGAACTTTTATGCATGCAAGCCACTTTCCTGCAAAGATGAGTGTGCATGTAGAAAGAACTGAAAATCTCATACTGACCTTTAAGTATTTTGACACTCTTGATATCCTTCTGCTATGGAACATTCTGACCTGTCATTGTTTACACAAGTCTTAATCAACTACTATCATACACTGATAATTTCTGTATTATCTATATCTATTATTTATTTATTATATTACATATCTATTGATTATATTTATGTATCTGCGCATACCATACATTGCATCAATGTTAATTTTGCCAAGTACATGTCACTTGTGGGAGATGGCCGGCTGTTCATCCCGGCCAGTAACCCCAGGCTGCCAGATGGAGCCCTCCCTGTAGCATGGAAGTGCCCCAAAGACCAGCAGGGAATCCTGGACAATGGAGTTTCTATTCCCAACCGTGGTGGATACCGTGGGGCCCACCAGAGAACGCTACAGGGAGGCTCAAGGACTTGCATGTGCACTATAACCCGGAAGTACGTCTTAGTCAAGGCGACAGAGGGAATGACGTACTTCCAGGGTGAAGAAAAGGACTTTTTATCTGACCCGGAAGTGATAGGAGATCACATGGACTGGGGATTGGAAACACTTCTGGGTCAGGGAATATAAAAGGACTGTGGGAGCTCCCAGATGGCGAGCTGAGCTGGGAGGAAGGGTGGCAATGCGTCTGGGAGTGGAGGATTGTATTGGTTATTGTTAGCATTGGTTATTGTATGAGTAGTGTGGAGTGGAGGGTGCTTGGTGCACGTAATTATTATAATAAAAATAATAATTATTGGACTTTTACCTGGTGTTTGGCGTGGTACCTGAGGGTTCAAGGGAGCGATACCGCTTCCTACTGTTACACTGGCGTAGTCGGCAGGATTCTCTGGCCGTCAGTTGGCAGAGGACCTGAATTTAAAACATTTTTGTGGACAGAGAACCCTAAGAAGTTAGCGTCAAAGCACCCGGAGGTAGAAACGCCACACTCTACAGAGAGCTTTGCGATAGTGAGCCTTGTTATACTTCGGACCGTGATAGGGAAGAAATCTGGCAGAAAGAATGGGAATACCCAGAAGATACAGACCCTAAATGATGCCGAGAGTATGTGGACATACCTGACAGGAAGTGAGGAAGACAGAGCGCTGATTGATGCCGAGAAAGCCCGAGCGGTACGGAAGTGGGAGGGCTGTCGGATGTCAAACACGCAGGACTACCTATATGAAATGGGAATACACTGTCTAAGTTCGGAGGTATGAGTCGGAAAGACGCCCGAGGCGCTGGGAACTTTTTTTTCTTATTTTTCAGAGGCCTGTCTGCAGAACTCAGACAGTGAGTCGGACGCGTACCTAATACCCGAGCAAGATGGCCGCGATAGCGAGGAGTCGAGCCATTCTAGGAGTCTTCGGGGAAGAAGTCCATTTGACGAAAACATTCACGTGGACTATCCTGGGGCAGGCTGGGTAAACTGAAAGCAAAACACGGTGTCACCTGACCAGGTAGAGACCTGCCTATTCACCGAAACGGGACACGTGATCGCGGCCGATGGATTTCAGGAAGGAGAAGGTCAACATCGGTCCATTACTGAGGTTAATGTTTCCCTGACGGAAACAAGCTTCCTGAAGGGGAAGGGGGTGGCGAGCGAAGCAGCACCGATTATAAATAAAGGTAAAGAGAAGCGGGATGTGACTGAACGGCCCACCATCAAAGTAGAAAAGGCGGATCACAGTCAGCCGGTAGCGGCCACCCGACCCTCTAAAAACTCCAAATCCCAAGGGCCTGCATGCAACCCAGCTGAGCACGTGCCAGGAGCAGACGTGCTCATTGGCTCCCGGCCGGAAAGTAAGGCAAGTAATGGTTGTAGCCTGCTTCCAGTCGAATTAAATGACATTGTGGGACTGTGGGATCTCAAGAAGTTTCTGGAGCCTGTATACTGTTTCTTCCAGGTGTTGGCGGACGTGAAGAAATGGGTGGAGGAGCTGGGAGCGACGGCTGAAACGCCGCTGAAAAGGGTACAGGACTACCTACAGGGATTTGGTCGGGAGTCTCCCATCATGATTGATGCAGTGGTACAGGTGAGTGTGACCGGTACCGTACAGCATATAGGGATGCAGTGTAATCCGGGCCTGCGATTAATAAGTAGCGGGTGCCAAATCACTGCGAGCCCTACAAAGGAATGTGGTGTGATGACAGAAGGGGTGGGGGAAGCGCCGATCGAACCGGAACAGCTGAAAAGTGCTGTCTCTTGGAGCGATGCAGTGCTGAAGACGCCGCCTCCAATTAGCTTAAGATCAAAGGGCGTGCAGACAGCAAAAGGGATCTCTTTCTCTAATAGAGAGACCCAAACTGTGCACAAGCCCCAGAGAGAAAAGGAGATCTTAAAAATACAAAATAGGTCTCCTAACAAAGTGGAAAAGAGTTACTGGGTCATCAGAGGTGGCCATAGAACCCTCCTCGGTGAAACAAAGGGCGGAACCTGAATTTCCTAGGTATTTCCAGTCTTGCAGAGGGATGCAACAGGGGAGAAGATAGCCATGCTATGATTGCCGTCGACTGGGCCACGTATGGCGAAACTGTCCTCGGAGGACAGGGGATCAGAGGGATAGCCGCTACAATGTTCCCCCAGGTTCTCCGAGGAGTGTGTACGACGTAGCCAAGGCCCGTCCCATGGACCTTTCTGGAGAAGGATGTCCCTCGCGGGGCTGGTCACTCAGAATTATAATTCTTCGCTGGGTGGGGAATACTGTGGGAGATGGCCGGCTGTTCTTCCCGGCCAATACCCCCAGGCCACCAGATGGAGCCCTCCCTGTAGCATGGAAGTGCCCCAAAGACCAGCAGGGAATCCTGGACAATGGAGTTTCTATTCCCAACCCTACTGGATACGGTGGGGCCCACCAGAGGACGCTGCTGGGAGGCTCAAGGACTTGCATGTGCACTATAACCCGGAAGTACGTCTTAGTCAAGGCGACAGAGGGAATGACGGACTTCCGGGGTGAAGAAAAGGACTTTTTATCTGACCTGGGAGTGATAGGAGATCACATGGACTGGGGATTGGAAACACTTCCGGGTCAGGTAATATAAAAGGACTGTGGGAGCTCCCAGATGGCGAGCTGAGCTGGGAGGAAGGGTGGCAACGCGTCTGGGAGTGGAGGATTGTATTGGCTATTGTTAGCATTGGTTATTGTATGAGTAGTGTGGAGTGGAGGGTGCTTGGTGCACGTAATTATTATAATAAAAATAATAATTATTGGACTTTTACCTGGTGTTTGGTGTGGTACCTGAGGGTTCAAGAGAGCGATAGCGCCTCCTACTGTTACACACTATTGCCACTACTTCTTTGTCTTGTCTTTGCGCAATGTCTTGTCTTGTTTGTGTTTTAATTTTAAATTTAAATTTACATTTTAATTCTATTTTTAATTGATTATTTCCACTTCATGTTGTTACACTATGGACCCTGAGCTTCACAATTTCGTCTATCTGTGTACTTGTATATGGTTGAGATGACAATAAAGTTCACTTTGACTTTGATTAAGTGCACAAAGTACTATATCAGTCCTATCCATGGACATGTTGCTGCAGTGTTTGAATATGCAAAATGCAGCATAATGTGTTGTTATCACCTGTCATTTATTCTGATGGAGCAAGCACAACAAAGGCTTTCCTTCACGCATCCATATTGGTTTTCTGAATGCTTTACTGGAACATGGTCAACTTGGGCATGATGTCATTCCCAGCTCCAACATCCGATTTCTGAGGTAACTGGAAGGCTGCAAAAGTCTTAGCCAACAAACCAGTCTGTCTGGGAAACAAATAACCAAAGAATTTGTGCCTGAGTTAGTGAAGCAGGTGACAATCCAATTGGAGGAGTCTTTGATTCAAACACTTAGATTAATCTCAATTCAATTCTGTTCTTCATCCAAGAAAAAATTGGCAGAACTAAAAACAAGTTATTCCAGGACCAGCAAATGAAGCCAGAAGTCATTGTGTAGTCAAGTAAAACAAGCCAAAGAATTTTTATATTGGGAAGAAATTATTACACGCACTGCTAACAATTGTTTTGTGTATACATATGTAGCATGTCACCATCTTAAATTCTGAACCAATAATGACATCACATGCTGCCGCTTCCGGTAGTGAAGGAATAGCAATGCTGCATCATTGCCAACAAAAAATTACTGTGACTGCTATAGACAACCCAGAAAATGGCAGTGCAGAAACAAATCAATGATGAAATAACAAATTTATAAAAATAATACAATTCCAAAATAAAAATAAGAGAAATTAACATAACACAGGTTCAAAATGTGAAAATCACAACACTTGTCATCCATTTATGCCACAGGCAAGAAAGGTAAAATATTGTGAATGTCAGCATAGCAGATTGCAACAGAAGCCTCAAGTTATCTCAGAATATTGCTGCATATTGGTTTGCAGGAACAGTGTCGTGAAGATAGTTTTTATTTTTTCATAGATTTTTCATTTCTTTATTCTTAAGAGTTTCTGAATATGTGGGATTCATTTTTGTAGTTGGTTTTCTTTTTTCAGTTTGTTTAAAATGTTTGCATCTTGGGAAACCACCATTTAGTTTTTCTTATGGTCTTCCACAATTTTAATCTGCAGTGCTTGTAGTTGCTACATATATAATTTCATTGTGACAACACAAGGTTTTTAGTATAGAGTTTCATCAGCATGAATATGAAGAGGGATCAAATATGAAAGAAGTTTTGGTGACATATTTGCAAGTGACACAGCGACTCCTGTTACAGCTCAATATGCCTAGTTAGGAATGTGAAGTGAGCTATGGATGAGTAGTGTACAGTTAAGGGAAAAAAGCTCTTGTGAAATGGTTCATTTTTTAAAAATGGAGAAATTTTGTTTAATGACCTGTGAAAGAAATTGAGTGCTTGGGTAAAATCAGAGGACCAGCAGGATGCAGGCTTCATTATTGGGGTTCTTCATAGACTAGATCAGGGGTTCTCAAACTCAGTCCTGGGGGACCCCTGTGGCTGCAGGTTTTTGTTCCAACCAGCCTCTGATTTTAATTGGACCACTGGGCTAATTAAGTGAACTGTTGTTTCCCAGATTCCCTGTTTTGGGAACAATATACAAATTAGACAACTAAGTTTGGTTAAAAAAAAAAGTAATAAAATGTACTAAGCAGTTATATGTATTTTTTCTTTTTAACAGTATTTTCATATTGATTGTCATTCTACTTTTCTAGGTGTTTTAATTGTTTAATCCGTTATTTACTACTTTGTTGGGCTGACGCTAAAGTAGTTGCAGCCTTTCACTATTGAGTGTTATTTGCTTGGGTTTCTGCTCTGCTTGTTTTTAATTGTCATTATTAAGATTCAATGAAGGGAGTAAACTGCACATAGAAAGGGCAAAATATAATAAAAAGAGAGTTAAGCATTTAATTTCATAGCAAAAACAGAAATATTTCTAAGTTTCTTAAAAATGTAAAAATCATGCTGCTGTGCTTTTCTGAATGTAAAATAAGATAAATAATACCAGCTAATTAAATGAGATCAGTGCTATCAGGTGTTGTCACTGATTAGGAATCTGGTTGGAACAAAAACCTGCAGCCACAAGGGTCCCCCAGGACCGGGTTTGAGAACCCCTGGACTAGATGGTATGAGCTCTGCTCCTGGCTTGCTTGGGGCCCTGTACACAACATTAGAAGGGCATCGTCAATCAATGAAGAAACTTCTCATTCTGAGTGCTTCATTACAGAGGTCACCCTCATCTCTGCCGAGGTGTTGGAGTATAAGGAACTGTGAAAGAGTTTTTAGTATGCTAAGAATGGAAGGAACTGTACAGAAGGTAACTGTGTGAGTGAGTTGGCTTGTAATAGACTGAAGTTTTAGATTCTGGAAAGCTGATAGATAAACTGCTACCAAAAGTGGTAGAACTGTGATAGAAGTATTAACTGAAAGATGGAAACTAGTAAAGGCATTGACAAATGCCTGTAGATGGCTTTTGAAACAAGAGATGACACCAACACAATCATTGGCATATATTTTGTATAAATCTGGTACAAAGTCTGGGTCGGAAGGAAGAAACTCTCTCTAATGAAGCCAGCGAAAATGTTGGCATAGCTAGGTCCCTTTCTAGTACCCATTGCAACATCATTGACCTGGTGAAAAAAGATACTTATCAAAAGAGAAGTCTTAGAGAGTAAGAACCAGTTTTGTCAGTCTGATGAAGGTATTTGTGGGAGGATCCTAGACTAGACATCTGTTGAATGCCCATTGTCACACACACACGATTAGGGGGCAGCCAACGGGCCCGACAGAGCATGAAAAGACACGGAATGGGGGCACAAGATGGCATATTAATGCCTCTATCTCTTTTTCTCTACAAAAAACAAGCCTTCAAAATCTGAAAATAGCTAAAGAAGACCCAGCAACAACAAAGTACTCCGTACTTACACATTTACCTCCCTGACAACTCCATTTTCGACTCACCCTGAGGTATTCGCATCCAGGTCCTTTTGATGATGTCACCTCCACCCTACTTCATTCACGTCATCTTCAATTTCCCCTTCATCTGCATAATTTCCGGTTCTGACTCCATAAAACTTCCCCCCTGCCAACTGTTGATTGTCTCTTGTATAATTTTTATTTATCTGACCAGCATTTCAGTGTTGTTTTCACTTCCTGAGTGCTGTGCACTATACGGGGACGGTTCCCCAACTCTTAATCGGTTTCTCCCGTGCTTTATTTCTTCACACCATCTGAAAGCCTGTCTCATAGTATTTTTTGGGGTTTGAGGATGTAACAAACACACACCTTACTATTTACAACAAATGAAAAATTAAAGAAATAATACAGTAAGATGGCGCATATATGGCAAGTATATTAGACAAGCTATCTTTTAGCATACACTGGCAAATGGTTAGAGTTGTTGCCTCACAGATCCTGCATCCTTTGCTCAAATCTAAAGCTTGGATGTTGTGTTTGTGATGTTTGGACATTCATGAAATGTCTGTGTGTATATTCCTTCCACATCCCCAAAAACATGCAGTTTGGGTTAAATATTCCTTGTGTGTACATTAGTTGATTCTATGATGGATTGACTGTCTGTCCAAGGCCAGTTTCTGCCTTGTGCCTAGTGTTTCTTTAATAGACTCAGAATTACATTAAGATGGTCTGGGAATATCATATTGTTATATTTTGATTTTTGATTTCATTTTGATTTTTTTGTTCTTTAATGTTATGAGCATTTTCCACCCATGCCTTTCTTCTCCTTTCCACATGATTAGCCTTCCCTGAAATTCTTTTTTAGGATAGACAGGTCTTGGATAGCCTGTAAATATAAAACATTTTATGGGATTACGCAGTGCTCAGCTTCATTGTGTTTCTGCAACTTTGGCATCCAGTGGATAAAACAGTTGACCTTGGCAGCATATATTCAAAAGACATTAGTTAAGTAACAGAGACCTGTGGCGCCTAGCCATGGCAGTTGTCATCAAAGACAACTGCTTTGAGAATGATACGGTAATACAGGATATTAATGTTCTGGTGGAATGTTAGAGAAACATTTTTTGTAAATATCATTTCACACAAGGCTTCAGCGTGGCAGGGAGAGCTGCACAGAAGTAGGTTTTTGCAGCCTGTAAGCTAGTTATTTTAAGAAGCAGAAAAAAGATAAACCATATCCTGGTCTGATGAGCTTCCAGACAACTTATTGAAGTATTTCAACTAAGTGAGAAAGGAGATGATCTACTGAAGTGTGAAATTATTATTAAAAAAAAAAAACTTTTAACCCTTCTATTTTCATAGAGCTATATATAACTTTAAATTCGGGACACGTCCTGCCATAACAAATGGTTATAACGTTCATGGCTCCAACGACGTGAAAACTTATAATTTTCAAATGAATTTAGTATGAGGCATTTTAAATAAAAACATCAAAAGAGAAATTCAGAGAATCAGGATGATTTAAAAAGCAAGTTCTTGTATTGCTTTAGACTTAAAAATGCTGCTTCTATTGGATTAGCCAACATCATCGTCATTAGTTTTCTGCCTGTAGACAACTCTTTGTCATAAAAAAGGGTAAATCCATCTTTTCCTATCTTGTGGTTTCCTTTCCATGCTAGTATTTTTAATTCTATACTAAGTCAGATTTTCAAAAGTTGAATATGTGCAAATAAATGATTTTTTTACAAAGATGCAAAATCTACTGTTTTGGCAACATTTCAACATTTATGATTCAGTGAGAAAGCAAAGCATAGGGGAATCACACCAAGAGTGTAAATCAAGAGATTTCATAAAATTCCACCTAAGACATTGGAGATACAGTATGCAGCATTGAATAAGTAAGGCTACAAATTATATGTTTTGTAGTAGATGAAGTTTAGAGTGCAATTATTCAATCCTGATTGAAATATAAATTGTTTTTAAGGTAGATGTTACCAATGAATACAGTATATACATAAATGTATTATTTTTTTTTATCTTGATAATTACCATAGCCATTAGTTAAGCACTTAATAATTTGAATGTTATGCAAAAAAAGGAGCTAACAGCAAAATCACTACATTTAAAGGTGGCAGTGCGGTTAACATTGTAAACATAAGACAGATAATTTTGGAAAAAGTTATCACATTTCCTTTAACTATCATGTAGGCAAGTCATTGCTCTGATTTGGAATTTTACAAATCAAAGTTGTTAGAAAAAAAGACAAATTTGTGGTTGGTTCTGATAATATAAACAGAATGCAAAGACGCATAAAAATCTTTTTCCTCATACAAACCGAAACAATCAATAACCAGTCTTAAATAAGACCAGTGATATTTGACCTTTTGGCTAGGCGTACAAGCAAAGAGGATATGATGGTCATTGCTTTCTTCAGTCTCTTTGAGTATAATATAGTCCCTTTTGCCCTATATAATTCAACCTTAATTTTAACCAATAAAGCCATTTACTAGAGAAATTCAGCATATACCTAGACCATGTTGTAAGCCAGGCTAGTGTTGGTAAACGTTAGAGGCTGGGTCTGTTCAAAAATCATCATTCAAATATTTTCCTTATGGGTAAAATACGAAGTTTACATCAGCCTTTGCAAAGATTGCTTGTATGTGCCACTAATGGAAAGGAAAGAACCAATAAAATGAATTGAGGAGAGTCAAGCAAACTGAAAAAACAGCTTTTATACCTCCAAATATGGCAATTTCAGATCCAGCAAACTTTTATGTTTATATACAGATGCTATGTCTTAGTGGAAAGAGTGCTCTCATGTCATAGCAACAGATGCACACTAAATGCAAACGTGAAAAGTATAGTTTATTTGATCTGTTAACTGTTAGATCTACAAAGGACATGTCTTAAAAACGTTTTAAGTACCATTGAGTGGATATTCAGTTTACAATATTTACAGGCTAAGTGCAGTTACAAATTAGAGAGCACTGTGCAATTGTCATTGAGTTACATGGCTGTACCACATATTTAGGTAATGTCTGACTTTTAGGTTTTTTTTTTGGCCTATTTCAAGACATGACAGCTAGAATTTTGTGAAAAGGACAGATTCAAAAATATTTGGAATGAATACAAAATTTCAATTAACAGTGGTCCATAATTTCAACTAATAGGCATGTTGTTTGTATTGCTAAATAGTCTTTGGCAAAAGTACAAGAAAAATGCAAATATGTATTTTCTCACACTAGTAATTATTATTTTATGGTTTTATAATTTGCAGAATTTTATGTTTGCTTTATTTTGTGATTTTGTTTTCATTTTCAACTTTTTATTATTATATCTTTATGTTTACCATACTGCCATTTTGCATTTCACTTTCAGTAATTGGTGCTGCCATTTTGTGATTTTTCTCAGTCTACTGTTGTTAACAGCGGTCATTGCCATCATGTGCCTCCCTGAGGTCAGGAAGTGTGACGTCATCAGGTAATTGCTATTTAAGATAGTAGTCCTTTGTTAACAATCACCCAGTTTTCTAGACAAAAAGCAAAACAATTTTGACAAGGGTGTAAGGTCATTTTTTAGACTATTAGGTGTAGACTCACGTTTGTTATTTTAACATTTGAGCTTTGGCAACTTTAGTTTCAGTTTCTTTTCCTGGTTTTGATCTTCTCCCATCTCAGACAAGGGCTACTCTCTAATCTCGTGGGTGTTTAAACCCAAGAAGAAGAGTTTCTACCATAATGGTAGCAAAGTCTTACATAGGCAAATTCAAATGGCCATATAAAAAAAAAAAAAGTTCAATTTTAGTTTCTATTTAAGTATATTTTTCACATGAATGATGCTGAAATAGAAAAAGTGCAAAGGAAATGTATTATTATTAAAACAATAATAATCATTTAAAACAAGGAAAAGATTCTGGAGGTATTTTACTGCCAGTGTAAATGCTTAGTGTAAGCTTTATAATGGGTGCAGCGTAATGACATGATGATTTTTGAAATGATAGTATGAATGGTCACTTAACTTAGTCACTTGACTCAAGGCATCTGAGAGTGGTGACGTGTTGTGTGTCTCTCCTCTCAGACATCTGGGTTGCAATGACTTACGTAAGAAATAAAGTAGTCAAAAATTTAAAATGAAGAATTTGACATGCATTCTAGCCTGAAATATTTAAGGCTACTGACTGACATTATGCTGTATGCCTAAGTCATTTGATATTTTCTGCTTTTCTTATACTCCATAGTTCAACAAACATATCATTTACACTACCAGTAGACTGAAATTAATCAAACCACTTTAAATTAGTATTATAAGAAAGAATTTGGATCCAACATATGCAGACCAGTTATCCATGGTCACTGAAACTGCATTTAGCTGTCACAGCAGTATATCTATTCCACCCTATTCACTCACCCTCATCAACACCTTGAAAAATGATCACATCATTATTCTGCACTTGTTATTTTCAATTTGACATTTTAATCCGGTACCACTGTCTCTTTATCTCATAAGATAAAGATGTCATTGCCTCTACTCTCCCACCCTTTCTTATATATTTGCAGTCAGTCATCTCTTTTTGATTGTTGTGACAGGGGATGTGGTGTTGAGAGGAATATTTACTATATTTTCATTATGCATAAAAATGAAAGCTTCCTGTGATGCATCAAAGGCATCATTTATAGGCACTATCAAAATACATAGTACATCCAATAGAGTACAGTATCCCTCATCACTTGGATAAACTTTGATATTTTTACTACATAATATGGCAGCCCATCACAAACATGTCTGTAACCCATACATCAAGAAATGCTCCTTTACATGATCACAAGAAGTCAAAACCTATCCCAGTGGCATCAAGGTCCAAGTCAAGAACCTATTCTGGATGAGAGAATAGTCTGAATATATCCATATACTCACTTCAAGCTCATTTAGAGTCTGAAACCAACTCTACTTGTACATCATTGAAATCTGAGAGGAAACCAGAGTAACTGAAGGAACCCAATTTGGATATTGGAAGAAATTCTTCATACACTGTACACTACCTATATTGATATTTGTATCCAGAACTCTGCAGCTGTAAAACAGCAGCTCTATCCCTGGCATAATTATGTAGCAATTCACAATATTAACTAGTTTCACACTATAAGTGGTCAATTAAGACTCTAACATCATACATAATAGGTGTGGTGAATGGCCGACCCATTATCCCGGCCAATACCCCCAAGTCACCAGGTGGAGCCCTCCTTGCAGCATGGAGGTCCCCAGAAGACCAGCAGGGCATCATGGACAATGTAGTTTTTATGCGCAGCCCTGCTGGATGCCATGGGGGCCACTAGGGGACGCTGCAGGGAGGAATAATGGATATTTTCCCTACGCCCCAGAAGCACACATGGACAAGAGGAATGACGTGCTTCCGGGGTGAAGAAAAGAACTTGTACCTGACCCAGAAGGGATTGAGAGTCACATGGACTGGGGATGGAGAACACTTCCGGGTCAGGAGATATAAAAGGACTGTGGGAGCTCCCAGACGGCGAGCTGAGCTGGGTGGAAGGGTGGCAACGCGTCTGGGAGTGGAGGATTGTTTCTTAGTGATTATAATTGTTATTGAATGAGTATTGTGGAGGAGAGGGTGTTTTGTACACTGTGGCGACTGAATAAAGTCATTATTGGGACTTTTACCTGGTGTCTGGAGTCGTGGAGAGGGGTTCAAGGGAGTGATAGCGCCCCCTATCTATCACAAGGTGAAACAAGAAGATAATGGATGAACCTGGTAAAGCAATTTTATAGCCAAATGAGATTTTGATGAGTTTCTGCAGTGTAGTGTTTGTGGGTCAGTGGCTAGTGGTTCCAGTGGCATGACCGAAACCTTAAGATAATTGCTTCTGACCAGGATAATCATCAGTTGTAATATTTATTTTTTTATTAATACTTGCATGAGGTCCTTTTCATTTTTAACTTTGACATGTGGTCATCATTTAGTTAGATCTATACACAGTTATAGACAGTATGTTTTACTTTTTAACAGTTTTTCTGTAGTTAAGCATAAGTTAAATGTATTGATATATGTGAAAAAAAATGTTTTTACTTTTCCTACCTAATGCATTCTTGTTAATCGTGACAATAGATTTTCAAAGATCAGGGTCTTAGCGCCCTCTGTGATTTTCTATGCTTAAATAAAAATCAAAGAGCTTTGATCCCCCACACCCCTAGAACTTTTCTATTTGTCTACCTAACATATTAAATCAAAGATGTTCTCTCTGGCCTTTGACACAATGATTGGGTGCTGAATCAAATAGGATAGACAAAAAAATCAGGGGCTAAAGCTTGTGATGCCCCTTCCTTCTGAAGCCACTGCACCAGAGAATGGTGATGTGTTTGTCAGACATGCAAAAAAGAATTTCACTGTACAATGTAAATGTGACAATACTACGTTTAATATACCATGTATGTAACGTGTATGTACATTTTTCTTTACCTACATGTACTGACATGAGGTTTACACCAGAATTGCATGTTTCAGTCATCCCTGAGCAGGATTTTACTACTTTTAGAATGATGCATTTGCATGTGTTCTTGTCAGAATATAACTTATCGACATAAAAATTCAAAAATGAATCAGTTGGTGTAAGCTAAATTTAGCACCGTTATTAGCATTGTGAATTGTTAAAAACCTGCCAAATTTGACTTCAATTGCTAAAGTACATTTTACTCTACACAGTGCACTGCAATATTATATTGCTAAAGTGACAACTTTGTGTAGGGAAATTTATATGCTAAATGCATCACTTTTTTTGTTTTTTTATTGCCATTTCTGCACTCAGAATGTAATTGGAGAATTTATAGCTGCCCTTTCCACACCTGTTGTGAACAAGGGCTGATTTGGAGTAAAAGCAACTAAGAATAAGGCAGCTAAGGATAAAAGAGAACGCTGAAGGGGACAAAGAAAAAGACAGCTGACTGAGGCAGGAGTCAGAAGGAAGAGTTATAGAATAGTCCTTAGAAAACCAGCTTTTAAAACAACCTTAGACTGGTGATTGGTGTGAAATCCTTCATTTTATTATTAAAGAAATAAAAAAGCAAGAAAAGCCTGGATTGGAACATTAAAAAAGTTGAATGCAGAGGGAATTTTAGTTGGATTATCTATGTGTGCAACTGTTTCGTTTAGAGGTCTTCCTTTTCTTCTAATTCAATGACCACAATTTCTCATTGGTTTTTAAGAAAGGGATAAACATTTTGTTGGTCTCCTGTCTTTTTTTTAACCTTTCATTTTTCTTCATCTCACACAACTTGGATTAAGGCTATTAAGATGTGTATGGGACCTTGAATATCAAAGACTAAGCCAGTCAACACAGAGCTCATCTGCCTGGTGACACCGCCACATGAAGATGTCACCCCCCAAGTGAAAATGGCAATCTTGGCAGCATTAAGCCAAAAGCCATCACTTAAATAACAATGCTCCCAGCTTCTCAGCTATGGTGCCTGTCCTCACTGAGAAAAGAATAGTTTGTTCCTGCAGTTGATGCATTCCTAATTATTTTGATTTATGTTCAAGTAAACAAAGGATCCACATAAAAAAACATTTCAATAAAGTTTTCTCCTTGGGGAAAAGCCTGGCAAATGCATTGAATGCTAAAAGAATTTTTGTTTTATATGGCAATTTCTGTTTTTTAGCATTTACTGTCTCTAAAATTGTTATTGTTTTTATAAAGACATCTTGTTTTAGATATATTTTAGATATATTACCATCCGACTCTTTGATACATTTTTTTTTTAATCATAACTTGCCTACAGGCAGACCATTTATAGTGTGTTCATTTTGGAATCAATTCCAAACATATTTATTTTAACAAGAACAGGGAATGTAGAGAAGTAAAAGTGGAAGGAAATCATAGGAGTGAGAGAAGTGAATAATAGTGCTTACTAAAGCTTCCAGTTCTCTCCTGGCAGTTTATTCAGATCAAGCTTTGTAAACCTACAAACTGTCTGTGTGCTCAGTGATCATACTCTTCTAGTCAAGGGTTGTCTTCCACCAGTGATATTTTCATAACGAAAACGAGAACTAGAACTAAAAATATAGTTTTTCGTTTTATAAGCACGAGAACTGAAATTAAGACAAACAGAGAAAACTAAACTAAATAAAAATAAAAATTAGTGATAAAGGCAATAGCATTTTCATTCCATCCGGTTCAGTTGTGTAGAGGGGGTTGTTTGTAGGACACCCTGAGCATTCAGTTACATTGCGCTGTTCACTATGCAGTGATATTGTACCTTGGGCTTACTATAGTCACGTGGTGCAACTTCTGTAAAGGTTTGTTTGTTGAACACATTTGGTTCGTCGGGTTGAATCAGTAAGCACGTGTGGTTGAAGATGGCAAATTTTGCACAAATGTTTGTGGGTAGAAACCAAGAAAGTAAAGTGTGCAAATACTATAATTACAGCGCAGATGATAATAAAAGCAAATATAATGTGTGAGAAGAAGAAAAAGAGTCTCGGAGTTTCAGTGTAGGGCCAGCTAGATCAGTCGAATTCCAGTTCTTCTCTGGCACCATGACTGTGTTTCAGTATTGGCAGCAGAAATCATCAACATACAGTTTTCTTGGTGCCAGTGGCAGAGGATCTTGTCTGTGAACCTGCATCACAGGCATTCGTTGAGCAAATATTTTCACTGTGTGGCTATCTGTGCATTGGACATCATTGCAACATGAACAAATCTCTTGAAATGCGTGCTTGTTTAAAGCTTAACAGCAACATGCTTGCACAGACTGGTTTCTTGGGTTGAAACATTTGATCTTGCTGACTATACTCTTTAGGCCACTTATTCTGTTTGATCATTGATAGTCAAACTGTGTCTAATGGCATTATGAACTGTGAGAGTGTTTTGTTGACTGAAACATAATTTGCATTGAAATATGTGTAGGCTGGCGTTTGTGGTCTTTCAACAGAAAAAAAAATACTACAATTGTACTAATATTACATAAACAGGCCAGAACTAAATAAAATAAAAAAGTAAAATTTTAAACACAGAACTAAATAAAAATAAAAATCGTTGACTCCACTGAAAACTAGAACGAAATAAAAATAAACATTAATTTTATAAAATAAAACAAAAACTAAAACTACAATTAATATCAGAACTGAAATATCACTGTACTCCCACTTCCTGCTTTTTGCTGTATGGGCGATCCACTCCATCTCTGGATTAATATCACAATAACAATTTTAAATGTTGCAGTAAAATCTGGAGATTAACTTTAAAATAGAAATGTTTTTATTCATATTTGAAAAACAAGTTTATAAACATTTCCAGAACTAGCCCATTAATGATTTTTACTCAGCCCCCTTTTTTGCATATTACCTTAGTACAACCCTGTCAGCTTTACAAATCCCTCTAACTGCACTGTAGACAGGCCCTGTATTTGAAATATCAATCCATTTTTGCATGCACTTAATTCAATTCACTGCTGCAAGAGATAGAGTCTTGAAGCCCCAGAGTGAATGCTAGTGTATTACAGGTCACACACACACTTATGGGGACAATTTAAAGTCCACAATAAACATACTACACACAGTCAGTCAGTCAGTCATTCTCCAACCCGCTCTTTAACCTATGGGAGGACAATTGCAGTATCTGGAGAAATGCCTGCATTGTCACGGGAAGAATGTTGAGTTCCATATCTGACAGTGAGTGGGACAGGATTTAAAGCTTATCACTGCATCACCCACATTTCAAGCATCATTTCTAAAAATGGTTTTCAGTTCATTGAAATTGTACTGCATATATATATAGGTCAAAAACAATTTGTTATAGCGTAGTCTTTCATCACATAACAGTTGACAAAGCTGACTTTGAATTTTGAACTTCATGGCAACATCTTTTTTTCTTCTTGCCATCATTAATGGAAGCGAGAAGTTTAAACTTTTCATGTAAAGTATATTGCTGCTATCAGTGCTGGTTGAAGTCCATATGGAGCTCCTTGAGTTAGCAAGATATCCCTTGGTGTCCATATTGTGGATGGTGGAAGGGCATTCTGGTGCATGTGCCGCTTGATTTACATAAACTGCCCCTGTTGATGTCCATAGAGTGCAGCCAGTGTTATTACTTTGAGGTTTTGGGAGTGGGGTTGGCATTCCCCTCGGGTTCTGGAGCACATGTCCCTTTAGTTACCAAAAAAAGGCCATTGTGCTGACATTCCAGAGCAAGCACCACTTGAGTTACATAAACAGCACCAAAACCGTATCTCGAGAAACATGAAAATAAGTGAAAGAGTCTTGCTGTAGCAGGCCTTTAGAGTTCCACAAGCAGAGCTAAAGACAAATTTGATTAACAGTTATCCCACTTCTAGATCCACCCACAATGTCTCTGGTTTGTTGTAAACCTTCTTGAGCTACGCTCTGCTGCAAGAGAGTGATGAATGTTGAGTAAACCATGTGACAAAAACATGCAATCCAACTGGCTGTTCAGTGGAGCTCCCGAATCATGTTGTAATGAGGTCTTTTTGAGATTATTTCTGAAGGAAACTGGCATGGACCAAAAAAAAAAAGTTAAACCAACTATATATATTCTTAGGCCTGAGTTGCAATCTGATTACTCGGGTGGTTACCTACCAGGTAACGGTTGTGGTTGGTCAGCCAGTCAGCAAACATCCGCCACGTCCTCTCAGTTGCGAGAAGCAGATTATAGATATGTTATGCAGTATCTACCAAGTAATACAAAGAGTACACGACACATGTTTCGCCCTTATTGGGGCTCATCAGGTGTATGTAACTTCTGCATCTCTGAAGGACCGCAGCCAAATGACACCTGGCCATGCCCCTCAGACTGCCCAAGCCCCGCCCTTCAAGTGTTTATAAATAACCACCTAAGAGAAGTTGGCGTATTCATTTGGTGAAAAATATATTAATTTGGGAGAATAGAGAAACCGCTTCGATTTTAAAAAAAAGTTAATTGCAAGGTCCAAGGTTTATTTTGTAAATATTTTAATTTTCTTTTCTTTTTATTTAAATAGGGATTGCTGGGTTTGAACCCCAAAATTTTGAACCTGTGTTCATCCTTCTTTTCCACTATATATACAGTATATAGTTTTCATATAAATACAAACTTTCAGAGCAGCTCTTGATTAACTTTGCAAACTCTGCTTAGTCCAGATATACATTATGCCATCAGGGCTGCAGTTATAATATTAGGTGCATTTCAAGAAAAATTGTGATACTGTATCTTATAATATAGCACCAATCCAATTTAGCAGTTATTAAAATAAAAAATGACAGCAGAGGAACTTTGCTGCTTAGTTTGCTATGAATGAGCGCCTGGTGCAAGAATGACCTGCTTTGTTTCACTGTCAAAGTTTAATTTTGACATCACTATTTTAAAAATAAAGCTTTAAAGAAAGTAAAGGAATTATGCTCTATCTGTGCTTTGGATCCCACAGTAAAACCTCTCTTTATTCTGGGGAAGTAGAGATATTTGGCTCAGTTAAAGATTTAAAAGGAAAGGGTCCTTTATCTTAATAAATGTGGCTCTTTCTTGTAGGTGTGGTGCTTCTAATGAAAGGATGAAAAAAAAGTTCTACTTACTATGCCAGATATGTAGCACTTTTGTAAACAACACTTATGAATAATTCATTGGTTTGTTTTAAGCCTATACAGTGGTATGGCTCAAAGGTTATGAAAATCTGAGTTTAGAGGTGAACAAAGATGTAGCTCTTTTTGGTTAAATAGAAGTTGTTCACACAAAGACCTACATAAATCCTACTAATCTTGTCCGAATACCCCTTAAATTGTCTGCATTTTCTCATGTGCTTTGCTTCCAGAGCCTTGCAGTTTAGGAACTAAATGCATGCATCATTAACATCTATTCAGCTAGAGGCTCTTTGATCTTCTCTTAAAAGGGGAGTAAAAAGGGAATGGTAAAGAACCATAGAAAAAGCATCATCAACAATTCAAGTGCTCTCAATCATTAGGCTATAAATAAAAACTTAATTAAGTAAAATTGCTTCCATATACTTTTAATATCTGCAATTTTTGGGGGATCTTTAATATTAAATTATTCTGTTTTCACTTTTTGCCTGCCTTATGCAATTCATTTGAATCTTTAAAAGTAACAGCTTACAAGTAATTAAAAGTCTAAATGGAGACATGCTCCTTCACTTGTAACTCATACATCTGTTTTGATTTAGCTGTGGACATACTGTACATTGCAGCTTCTTTAATCCTAGCTGTAAAAACCACATGAAAATTGGTATTCTGATTAATGCTGCCGGTATTGAAATTTGTTTACCATATTTTAGCTCCAATCAGCATGCAAGCCTTAAGTACATTGCTTTTTTTCATGTCACACTCCTGATGCAGTAGATTGCTAAATATTTAAAAGTAATTTCAAATTCTTGTTCGTGGAATATTACCATTCAGTGTGGAAAAAATGGGGAGGCATGGCTAATGTTGTGGCCCTATGGTAGTTGAATCCTGATCCCCACCACGTTTCTAAGGGTTTTCTTTGCTACAGTTTCCTTTCACAGTCAAGACATTTTCACAAAGCCGATGAGCATTGTGCCATTTAACGTCCAATTCTGTGAATATGTCTGTCATCTACATTTCCTGCTTTGTGCCCTCACAAACTTAATTTGTATTCAGAAGTTAACCGTCTTGCATTGAGTATGAGTTCTGCATCAGTCATTGAACTAATCAACTTTTATTTTATTTTTAAATTGTGCCATTAACAATATGCACAATACAAGACATTTTACAGAGCAAACAAAAATGTAATACAGCATCAATAGTTAAAACTGCTCAATAAAGATCAAAAACCGACACATTCACAGAAAATGCACGATGTCCATTCGTCTCATTCTCTTAATCCAGTCATCTTTATGGAAATCCAGCTCATATCCTGACAGGAACAAGCTCTGACGGCTGTGTTGGGGACACACAACTTCAGTCACTCATACTGAGGCAATTTAAAGTGAAACCTGGACTCTTGAGCTAAATTGGAGCTACTGTATAGCTGACAGATTTAAATATTACAAACATGAAAAGGAGCTTTAATAATATCTTATGAAGAAGGAAATATAGCTGAAATCACTTAAAGTTATGTTTGGACATGGTTCAGGTAGCGGCCATAAAGTATTTGTTGTCATCTGATGCAAAGCAAAAGGAAAATGACCATGGAATACTTCAAAAACATTTAAATATGACAATATATTTATTTATTATATTTATTAAAGATAATTATTAAAATAAGGAAAATGATGACAAATAATCAAACAGTGGAAGAAATGGAAAACAAAAAATACAGATTAAAAGATTAAAATATTTTCCTAACAATCAAACTTCTGTAACTAAAATATTTACAATGATATTTTGAAGCCATGTAAAAGGTGGACAAAAAAAAAATAAGTCCTCATTCGTTGTTCACAAACTAAAAAAATTTTCTTCACCACTTGTTTTTTTCTCTAAAATTTAAACTGAAAGGGAGACACCCTGGACAAAAGTAGCTGCAGTAGTACAAATATTATCTGTCTACAGAGTACAAAGAAATTCTTACTTGCTTGTCTTACCAGCACTTTGCCACCATAATAAGCAACAATGTTTTAAAATACAAAGCTTTCTTTAATTTAATAGAAAGTTTAACACTATCCTTAAAACAAAACTATATTTCACTTAGTTAAAGATGAACTATTACGAAAATATAGATTGAAACTCACTTATGGACAATACCTGTGCCCATATTTATTGTATCAAGCATCTCAGAATTACTCCTAGGAATTGCATTAAAATTCTGACTAGGCTAAGAATTTGTCCCACCTCAGAGTAGGACATAAGTAGTTATGAAGCATCCTATAGTTGATGATGCTTTGCAGTTTGCTGATACTACAGTAATTCTAAGCCTATATCACAAAGATAATAATAATCGTCATAATCAAAGAGGAAGAAGAGGAAATATATAAAAAGATAGGATATTGCACATAATTGTTTACACTTTCCAACAACATCTGTTCTCTGATGTGCCATTTTCTGACATCTTGATTTCTAGTTTTCATGTACATAGACAGTTGCTTTATCATATAAGAAAAATTTAAACTGTGCATTACAGAGAAAAACATACATGAAGCTGAGTAAATCCTTAGTATGGCACATTTGTTTAAGATGACAAAACTTTTCAAATGATTCTGTAAAGCCCTTTTAACAGACCATTGCTACCTTTCAGCTTTTTGATTAGAAATGATCAATCCTGAATATGAATGGTGTTATACAATTATTCCTCATGCACTGGAAAAGAAGAGGAACAATAAAAGTGGAATAATAACCATCTTTTTGCTGCTAATAGTTAGTGACTATGGCATTTGCTATGTTTCAGTCTTGTAGCTAGCTATTTTGCTGATTTTATGGTCTTACTTCATCCGGTAATACATATTTCTAACCTAAATCTTTGCTATATGATAGATAGATGAGTGAGAGGCAGAGATAGAAATTGTTTTTGAGTAATGGCTTCTTTTGTGCCAACGTCTATACAGGCCAATATTACGCAGAGCTGTGGATATGGCTGACTAATGTGAGTGATTGCTGGATTCTCAGCAACTCCTCTCACACGTCCTCTTGTTTTATTGTAAAGATAGTTTTGAGGGACAACCTTTCCTAGCCAGTGCTTGGTGGTTTTATGTACCTTCTACTTTCTGATAATTGAACCTACATTACCTAACAGGACATCAAAACACTTTGTTTCGATATTGTTTTGTACCCTTTTCCTAGGACTTATTTGTATTATTTTATCTCTTCCTTTTTTGGGATGCTTTTAAGTCTTCTTTTCATTTAATCTTCAGCTGCACTTCAGATTTATAAAGTTGAATAATGATCCCTTCACCGTGGGATTTTCATATGGAACTTATGGAAGTTATTTGAATGATTCATTGGTAGAAACTAATTAAAAGGTAATTGTGTCCAATTGCTTTTATGTGTGCAAGTCACTGCAATCTTAGGGACTGAAAACATATGAATGAAACATTTTTCCTTTATTCCTAAGATTTTCTAACCTAAAATGATATCACATTTAAAATGAACTTAAAGTTTAAACACTTTATAATATGAATAAAAATGATTTTTTAATTATAAAGAGGCAATATTATGACTGAAGGACTGAGTTTCCATCCCATATTGTTCTCCGGCACTACTATCCTCACATAAAGGGAATGTTCCCAGCAACTTCCAGATTGGAATTTTGTCATTCTATTCAGAGGGTATTCTTAGCAACCATCTGGACTGGAGGCAAAATGCCACACAGTGTGGTCTGCCATCCAGTTCTCTTTCATTATGTTTAAGTGTATGTAGTGTTGGCCTGGGTCATGAAGGGAAATGCAAGTAGGGAAGCTTGGCACAACAAAATGGACAGACCTACACAAGGACCTAGTAAGATAATTAGTATTTTCCTACTGTAATAGTATAATTTGTACACTGAACTTGAGGCAATAGATTAGAACTGGACATGCCACAGAGTAGCCACATATAGGGGCACCATTATGGTTAAGTAGAGAGTTCATCCAGAGTGGACATATATAAGAAAGATAAAGGCAGTGGTCAAGTGAAATATGCCAGAATTGTTTGCTAGAGGGCACACAGTCTCATGAGAGAATGTTTAGGACTATGCTGTCCCTCGTATTGTATAGGTAGCATACTGCTCAGTTTGGGACTTGGCCCTTTAAAAGTGAGGCTGTATTTTGTGTTGAGGGGACACCAGGAACTGCTAGGAAACCTTGGAGAATAAAGGACTCTGCACTGAAACCCAGAGAAGCATTGCTGGACATTAATCAAGGATGCAGTGTAAAGCCACCCAACAGCTGCTTTGTAGTCAAGATTTTAGAACCACTTGTTCTCAATGTATGTAAACTTGTGTTTTGGTTTTTTAATATTTGTGTCATTTTATCATTATTTTGAAAGTACATTTTATCATTATTCGGAAGATACCATTTTATGTTCTGTTTTTTGGATGGTCGTCTCAATTTTGTGACTATTTCCACATGGCCATCACCATATTGTTTGCAATTAATATACCTATTACTGTCCAGGTGATAAGGAGGTCACATGACATACTGAGTCATCATTACTGCCTATAAAAGATAGCAGTCTAGACATCCATATTCTGGATCCGTTCTTCAAAACCACTCCAGCTTTGTTATTGGTTTTGGTGGAAGGCACTTCCCATAAGACATAAGTGTTAGGACATTTTGCTGTTCTTTTCTAATTAACAGCTTTGGCAAATATTTCTTTGTCTGATTTTTGGCATTCTGACTTCTACCCATTTTTGACTTTGCCTACTCCTATTTTCAGTACTTAAGTGCGATCTTCTGTTCAATCAAAAATCTTAACAGCCATGAATACACAAATACTAAGAGTTACCAAGAGCAATGGAAAGATACATACTTGATATTACTTACCAAGACAGAAAGAGAAATGAACAGGTTAGGTGAAATACCAAAGTAGAGGATGTCTTTACCACCATTATAAAATGGAAAGTAAAACTGGGCAGGGCATGTATCCTGAATAACTGATGGTAGGTGGAAGTTTTAAACTGCATTCCCAGAGACAAGATGATGGCCTAATTCAGGATGGATGTATGAAATAAGGAATTTTGCTGGAAGAATCTGGATGCAGAAGACCAAAAATTGTTCTCTGGTAAAGCTAAGCAAAGTTTTAGTCCAATAGTGGATAGTTAATGGCTGCATATAATGATGATGAAAATGGAGACAGAAATAATTAAACAATGCGACTGATGTAGAAGACCAAACAAGAAAATAAGCAGATGCCATTGAAAAGGGTGTTATTGTTACTCTGTATTTACCCAGAATGTCAATGATAAACCCTGCTAATATAATGTATAAAGCTATACTATATGTAATGTCCCACAGAAAAAGTATGAAAGACTAAGAGATGAGCAGAGGTGAAAGCATATTGGCAATAGTAAGCCAGTATTACAAATACACCATTTTTTAAATTAAGTGCAGTATTATTTCTCAAATTATTCTCTTCTAATTCAAGGAGGCCCAGTGGAAAGTTTTACTGCTTAATGGTACATCTACAGCAATTTGCCTCCTACACGACATTCTCTCTCTCTCTCTATTGAGATTGTGTGTTCTCAGCATTTTCATGTGGTTTTCCTCCTTGGTGTCCGATTTCCTCTCACATGCTTTTAGACTGACTGACAGGTGTAAACTGAGCCTGCGAATGGTCTGTGAACTTTTACATGAATGTCTCATCCAGGGTTCTTTCCAGCCTTGTGCCAGTTACTGCAAGGATATACTTCATCAAACAATCACTTTAACTCTAAAAAAGAAATAAAATACAAATTATAATTTATTTATTATAAATTAAACAGAACCATTACCACAAATATACATGGCCAGAACCTTGTGCAATGATTCTTTAGAAAATGCCAGGAAGATATAGGTAAAAATTCCAAAATCCACCAATTTTCCAAGTTTTTTCTTTCCATTACAAGGTCACACATACATTTACCGTATTCAAGGGTAGTTTAGTGTCACCAATTAACCTTACAGACGTATTTGGGATATGGGTAGAAACCAGACTAACCTGAGAAAAAATAAACACAGGGACAGTGACTGTTCTGGGATAGTATCATGATCTGAAGTGTATTTCAAATTTTTGCACTCATTCCTTTGCCTTTAAAAATAACCTAGACCTCATTTTGGGGGTTTGGGAAGTCAATGAACACAATTGGTATTTAGACATGTCCTTGAGAATGCTACAATATAAATAAGTTTTGCCTTGACTCCATTTTCTGCTTGATATTGGCAATGCTATTTTATTTTCTTTATGGTTTGATTGCCAAGGAGCTGCTAGGCAAGATCAGCCAGAAGTGTGCGATATGTGGAAGAAAAATTAGACTTAGGGGCCATTTAGTCATTTAGGAAAAAGTGCTTTCCACATTAAAATATAGCATCCATCTTAGATGCATAAGGGGTTAATACATGTCAGAAACCTGTTCAGGCATATCAGGAAGCCAGATGAAGGTCAAGTGAACAATAAATACAAGAATGTACCAGAAGCAGGTTGATGTAATACACCAGATGTATGATTAAGAGATCAGCAGATGTCCTGTAAACAATAAAACTGGACAGTTCTCATATGCATGGAGATTTCAAGAGTAATGTCTAAACTAAGGGACAGTAAACAACAAGGATATAATGGAGGAAGACTTTTATTTAGGCTGATTGTGCTCTATGCTAAACACCTCATGTCTATTAACATATCAGAGTATGATATATAAGCAATAATCAGCACTGTTATGAAAATTCAGTTATTAATAAGTATGAGCTTTTGCTTTTATTCTGTAACAGAGAATAAATGATGCAATGAACAGCTTTTCTCCTGCCTCACTGCTGACTTAAAAGGTTTAGAGAAAGAAGTTAACTTTCTTTCTTTAATTAACATGTTTGATTTCTACCACAGTTACGTGATATCAATCCGTCAAAAATATAAAAGTCAGTGTCATGCACTTCCTGATTTGTCCAAATTTATGGGCATGACCTTAAATTTTACTGCTATTTTCTTTGAATCTAAATTTATTTTTTGTTTTCAAACACTTTTCTGTCTCTTTGACTACGATCTTTGACTCAGTTTTTGCCCAGTTTATGTATTAACTAGGCTGACCCACTGTTTCCTGAAGAGGCATTAGCTCTCTTGGAAATGTGTTCTTTTAAAATTGTGGCATATTAAATAATTAAACAATATCATAATATACCAGAAAAGGCGATATCCCTCCCATCGTGGTTACGGCGGTACAAGAATCACATGAGAAAAAATATCTTTTAGCTTATATTTACTGACGGTTAACAGACGGGGAGGCATATGGACAGACTTAATCCAGGTGGGAAATCTGGATCAACACAGTCAGCCATTTTCTCATCACCACGCTGGGAGATTTTTCTTTGAATTTTGTCGATACCGCCTCCGAGGGTCTGGCTGCTGCCCAAGCCTTTTTATACTGTTCTTCTTCAACTTGCTGGTCCTTTCTGTCTCTAAACAAGGGCTGAATTCCTCCTCCACAAAATATAGAAATATCATAGTGCTTACATGCCGGTTCTCATTCTCCCAATAAGGAAAGAAGATTTTGTGCTGACAGAGGACAGAAATACACTATCCTGTGTTTAAGCTGACTATACAAGCCTCCAGTTGTCTTTGGCTATCTAATCCAATGCTTGGCTAGCAATTCTAACTGCTGAGCCCCTGTGTGCCACAGTTAACATGCACATGTGAATAAAACCCATAACAGTATTGTCCAGATATAGTGACATAAAGAAAGATGTAGTATAACACCCACCTTTTAAGGCAACCGACTTTTAAATTGACCACTTCTTAAGGCAATTCAATATGTAGATCAATTTGATATTTTATACAAACTCATTAATTTGGTTATATTGCATTTGAGCGGTATTACTTTAATACTCGTAGTTTCTGTTATTTTTGTGATGAAATTTAAGCTTTTTTTCTATATTGAGGTCGCCCTTTTGAACCCCCCTGATATTTACTACGCGGTGAGGCATTTGTACTCCATCAACATTAATTATTTCCAGAGACACAATTTTGTCCATTTTTCCAGCACATCGCGCACAAAAGCAAGGGAACGATGGGAGCACCAGAACTCTGCTCACATCATGTCGCTTCGTACCGCAAGCTGCAAGTAGTAAGTCTGTGATAAGCGGGATACCGCTACGCTTTCCACTCACGGGACGGAAGGACAATCCCGACCGCTTTTATATAGTAAGAAAGAAGAAGAAGATATCGCACAGTCTGGAGTAGAAAATCATCTTCTACCTGGAAAAACGAAACTACAAATCCCATCATGCATTGCAAAATGGACGGGGCGTGTGTGAAACTTCATGCTACTCGCACAGTCTGGAGTAGAAAATCAACTTTTACCTGGAAAAACGAAACTACAAATCCCATCGTGCATTGCAAAATGGACGGGGCATGTGTGAAACTCCGTGCTACTCCGTGCCTGCGTAGCACTCATGGGACGGAAGGACAATCCCGACCGCTTTTATATAGAAGGATGCCTGGTTTTAACCATCTCATTTTGAATCTTGACTACAATTTTTGTTTAACATTTTGTGTTCTGTTGTTTTGATTCTTTCTTTGCCTGTTTTGACCTTTACTAGTAGATTTGTCATGGTCAATAAACCGATTCTATTTCTCTTTCTGAACTACTGCTGCCCAGTGATGTCAATACAGGTATGACCTTAGAGTTGAAGTGTAAGACAGTAACTCTTGCCACCTTGCCATTCATTCCAAAAACCTGTACCAGGGGTACTCAGTCACTGTCATGGATTGTCCACAGTGACTGCAGGTTTTCATTTTAACCGGTTTCTTAATTATAACCTGCTTATTTATTAATGAGGCAATAATTTATCTTTTTAGTTTTTGTTAAATTGCTTGTTACAAATGCCTATTTTAGTTTTAAAAAGCTGCATTTAGGCTTTTATTGTCTGTTTTCTAAACTATCCATCAGTTAATAATGAGGTACAAATGACAAAGTGATCACCAGTTACCGCGATTTATTTATATAAACCTGTGAGCACGCATCATGAAGATTCTGTGTTAATAAAAAGTTAATATAAATGAGAGAGAAGGAAGGACCACAAAACAAAAATGGATAAAGTTCTCAAAAAAGTAAAATTATACAATTTTTGTCTTGGAATAATGAAAGCACTATTAAGCCAAATAATTAAATACCAAGTTTCATTATCTGTTAGGCTGGTATTGTAATTAGGAAGCTGGTTGGAACAAAAACTTGCAACCATTGTGGACCTCAAGGACCATAACTAAGTATCCCCTACCCTAAATGATCAATTTATGTGTTGATGTGCATGGAGAGAAAATGAAGCTGGGTGCTGTAATGGACATGTTAAGCTGTTGTTGTAGTGGAAGGTATGAATGGTTTGGAAACCTGACTGAGATGACTCAACAGCCAGAATAATAGGAATAGTGGAAGACTGCCTTTGAAGGAGAATTCTCCTCCCTGTACATTTGATTTAATAGAGCTGGATGAGAATTATAGTATGAAGGGTGTAAAAGAGGAGATAGAATACAGAAAAAGGATTGGGGCATGACCATGACCCCATATAATGTGCAGCAAAAAAAAAATAATTAAAAAATCTTTTTACAGTGATATTGGTAACATCTCTTCAGAAAATATCTAACAAAGAACTGGGTTGAAATGCCAGGTTCCCGATTTATAAGAGCTGTCGGCAGGAAGTGGCAGGTTTACGTGGGTGGAAAACGAAAGTGAGGCCAGCAGTGGAGTGGTTAGCATTAGAACACAGTGCTAACCACTGAGTCCTTAAGCTGCATCCCAAGTGCACTCACTGGGCAACAAGCATTAATTGCTGGGAACCTCTAGAGTTGTTGGAGTGAGCTTTCTGGGGCAGGCTCCTTGCTCTTATCTATCTTACCTGGAAGATGCATCTGAGGTATGCATGTAACATATTGAAAGTACTGTACATTTAGGTCCACCTTTAAAAGAGGTCTCTCCTACTCTGCCAGGAATGCCAGAATGAGAAGCTGAGTAGGGAAAAGCTCCATGGGACAGGAGGAGCAGAAAGAATACAATATTTACAGAGAAAGGCATGATATTTTGGAGGTAATTCAAGAAAAGAAGTTTTTGGATCCAAAACTACTGTATAACAGTTGTGCACTGGATTTAAGGTATGACATACCCCCTGTCATTCACATATCTTACTTCAATCAAACGCAATTTGTTGAAGTTACTTTGTTGGAGGGACTGCCTCCTGTAAACGTATGCCCCATCTGTTTGTTAAATGACATTCTGGTTATATTAATATACTCCAATCTATGTCCACTCATCCTGGCATCTTCTTCTTCTTTCGGCTGCTCCTGTTAGGGGTTGCCATAGTGGATCATCTTCTTCCATATCGTCCTGCCTTCTGCATCTTGCTCTGTCACACCCACCACTCTTACCTCTCTTACCACATCCATAAACCTTCCCTTAGGCCTTTCTCTTTTCCTCTTGCCTGGCAGCTCTCTCGTTAACATCCTTTTCCCAATATACCCAGCATCTCTCCTCTGCACATGTCCAAACCAACACAATCTCACTTCTCTGACTTTGTCTCCCAACCTTCCAACCTGAGCCGACCCTCTAATGTACTCATTTCTAATCATGTCCGTCCTTGTCACACCCAATGCAAATCTTAACATCTTTAACTCTACCACCTCCAGCTCTGTCTCCTGTTTTTTGGTCAGTGCCACCGTCTCTAACCCAAATAACATAGCTGTTGTCACTACCATCCTGTAGACCTTCCCTTTCACTCTTGCTGATACCCATCTGTCACAAATCACTCCTGACACTCTTCTCCACCCATTTCACCCTGCCTGCACTCTCTTTTTCACCTCTCTTCCACAATCCCCGTTACTCTGAATTGTTAATCCCTACTCTCGCTACAGATGTCATCAGCATCACCATTGCAAATAAGAAAGGGCTTAGAGCCGATCCCTGATGTAATCCCATCTCCACATTGAGTGCACCCATCACTTCTACTGCAGACCTCACCACTGTCACACTTCCCTTGTACATATCCTGTACAGCTCTTACATACTTTTCTGCCACTCGCGACTTCCTCATACAATACCACAACTCCTCTCGAGGCACCCTGTCATATGCTTTCTCCAGGTCCACAAAGATGCAATGCAACTCCTTCTGGGCTTCTCTATACTTCTCCCTTAACACCCTCAGAGCAAACATTGCATCTATGGCATGAAACCATACTGCTGCTCACTAATCATCACCTCCCTTCTTAACCTAGCTTCCACTACTGTTTCCCATAACTTCATGCTGTGGCTCATCAATTTTATCCCCCTGTAGTTACTACAGCTCTGCACATCCCCCTTATTCTTAAAAATCAGTACCAGTACACTTCTTCTCTACTCCTCAGACATCCTCTCACTCTCCAAGATTCCATTAAACAATCTGGTTAAAAAGTCCACTGCCATCTCTCCTAAACACCTCCATGCTTCCACTGGTATATCATCTGTACCAACGGCCTTTCAATTTTTCATCCGTTTCTTAGCTGACCTTATTTCCACCTTGCTAATCCGTTGCACCTCCTGATTTACTATCTCCACATCATCCAACTTTCTCTCTCTTTCATTTTCTTTATTCATCAGCCTCTCAAAGTACTCTTTCCATCTGGTCAACACACCCTCCTTACTTGTGAGTACTTTTCCATCTTTATCCTTTATCACCCTAACCTTCTGCACATCTTTCTCAGCTCGATCTCTCTGTCTAGCCAATCGGTACAGGTCCTTTTCTCCCTCTTTAGTGTCCAGCCTCTCATACAACTCATCATACGCCATTTCTTTAGCCTTCGCCACCTCTCTCTTCACCTTGCGCCTTATCTCCTTGTATTCTTATCTACTTTCTGCATCTCTGTGACTATCCCAGTTCTTCTTCGCCATCCTCTTCCTCTGTATACTCTCCTGTACTTCCCCATTCTACCACCAGGTTTCATTTTCCTCCTTCCTCTGTCCAGATGTCACGCCAAGCACCCTTCTTGCTGTCACTCTAACTAGGTCTGCTGCAATTGCCCAGCTGTCTGGCAACTCTTCACTACCACCCAATGCCTGTCTTATCTCCTCCCTAAACTCAACCTGGCAGTCTTCCTTTTTCAACTTTCACCATTTGATTCCTTGCTTTGTCCTCCCTCTCCTCCTCTTCTTCTTCTTGATCTCCAATGTCATCCTACAGACCACCATCCTATGCTGCCTAACTACATTTTCCCCTGCCACCACTTTGCAGTCTTTAATCTCCTTCAGATTGACAATTCTGCATAGGATATAATCTACCTGTGTGCATCTTCCTCCACTCTTGTACGTCACCCTATGTTCCTCCATCTTCTTAAAATACGCATTCACATCAGTCATTCTATTTGCAAACTTCACTATCCTCTGACCATCTTCATTCCTCTCCTTGACACCGTACCTACCCATCACCTCCTCATCTCCTCTGTTCCCTATTACCAACATGTCTATTGAAATCCGCTCCAATCACCACTTTCTTTCCCTTGGGTACACTGTCCATCATTTCATTCATCTCACTCCAGATATCTTCTTTCTCATCCATCGAACACCCAACTTGTGTGGCATATGCACTAGCAACATTCATCATCACACCTTTAGTTTCCAGCTTCATAATCATTACTCTCTCTGACACTCTTTTCACCTCCAAAACACTCTTGACATTCTGCTCCTTTAGAATAATCCCTACCCCATTTCTCTTCCCATCCAAACCATGATAGAACAATTTGAATCCACCTCCGATCCACCTGGCCTTATTCCCCTTCCATTTAGTCTCTTGTACGCACAATATATCAACCTTCCTTCTCTCTATGATATCAGCTAACTCTCTCCCCTTACCAGTCATACTGCCAGCATTCAAAGTTCCTACCCTCAGTCCCATTCTATTTACCTTCTTCCTGTCCTTCTGCCTCTGGACACATCTCCTCCCTCTTCTTCTCTATCTTCAGCCAGCAGTAGCCCAATTTCTGCTAGCACCCTGTTGGCTAACAGTACTGGTGGCGGTCGTTGTTAACCTGGGCCTTGACTGATTCGGTATGGAAATTTGTATCATTTTACCCATATTGATCTGGCAAAATTTTACACCAGATGTCCACTCATCCTGGCATAATAGATCATATTCTTAAAAAAAATCTAATAATTATTGGGGGGAATTCCCAGTTACATCCAAGCCAAAGACATGTTACAAGTCCCCTGAATAACCTAGATCTGTCAATGGGTCTTTTCTAAGCATACTTTATGTAGTCTTCTGGTGAACATGCATTAATATTGGTAATGTTTTACTTAAGAATATGCATTTTTCATATTTTGTTAATTGCCTAAGTTAGCACTAATACTTGGAATTTATGTTAAAACAAAATACAAAACTACCCACTTTTTGACACAACAGTAGTTGCAATGAGTGTATGGTTCACACTTTAATTTAGTTGAAAGCATGTACAGTACCTTATTTTTAGTACCACTGCTATCTATCCAGGCATTATGTGTATATTAGAGACTTCACAGTAAAATGCAATCCACTGAACAAAGAAAAACCCAATTACTTTTACAAAAAAAGGTTATGTTATAATAGATCAGGAAATGACCTTAATGAATAAAATGTTCAAGTCAACCTACTTTCCCTCAATGCCCCTCAAGAATGACAGTTTCCCTTGTATGTAATTTACTGGCCCAAACAAAAGACACTGAAAGCTGGAAGAAATGTGGCATTGTGATCTGCAAGGCTGCCAGTCAGGAGTCATTTACAATGCAATTTGGGAAAGGTTTAGTGATCAGGACAGAGGCAGTTTCAACATGTATTGATCAATTGTAGCTTTAGAAGTGTAAAGTGGATTTTTATTGTCTAAAATCAATTGTTGGCATGACTGATGGTGAGACAATAAGCATCCTGCTAGGCTATTGATTGCAGGGAGTTATTCTTTTTTTTTGTCAGGGGAAAAAAATGTGTGAAGGGTATCTAAAGACAAATAAAGAAGTAAAACTGAAGCATTGTTCTGTATTTCTTTTAAGTACATAAACATAAGGAAGTCCCTTTTGTTAAGTTTCATTTCTTTTTAAAAAGTATATAGAGAAACAATTAGAGGTTAATGTAATAGAAGGACATCAATACACCTTTAATGATAATGTGCATGACTAACACTGAAATAAATAAAAATCTTTAGATAAAATTTGACTGTTATATGTGATATTGTTCCAGAGAACGAACAGCACAGCACTGTATGAATGGCTGTTCAATGTACTACTGGAATGCGATAAACAGCAGTTCAACAAATAATTTTACATCATGATACAGTACAGTATATACACTATTCTCCACTCTTTAAATTGTTTTTAAAGAATGAGAATTGCTTTTGAAGTTAGAGGTGTTGAATTTCAGAGTTTATTGTTTTTGTGATTTTTTTTTCTTTCGAAATATGATAAATAACTCAGCATGTTGTAAAGGACAATTAGGAAGCAAACAGCAGAGGAGTAAAGGGCAGGATCTAACATTCCTATGAGCAAGAAGAGATAATCCAAGAAAAGCAGCCCAATGTTAAAACTAATTGATTAATTCCGGCTGAGCAGACTTTATTTTTATGATTTTGTTGACTATTACACATCTCTAATCCATTATAAACAGAGGGTGGTACAAGGTTGTTATAAATGAGCAAAACTATATGGCAAACTTACAATGCAATAAATATTAAATTGAGGGAGGATTTTCCACTGGGATAACTGTGAAGAGGGAGATAACAGGATATTGTAGAGACCTGCTTTAGAAAAATATGATACATGTCCAATAACCACAGCTTGTGCTGTTAGACATCGCATTTTATAATTTAGCAAGGTGTGTGTAATATAGTTTTACAATACATTATATGAATTCACATCTAGAAAAATCAAGGAAGAATACAATTCTTTTGAAAATGATATTCCACTTATTTTATGAAGCCAAACCACTTGATGACTTGTAGACATTGATATGTTTATCAAATTTATTTAATAGCAGTGTCTCTGTGTTAGATGTGGTAGTTTTAGAAACAGACGCACAGAGATGTGGTTAAACATAAAGTTGCACTCCACCCAAAAACATTTTTTTTGCCTGTCACACAGTGTTGTTCATAGTTATTGTCATGCTTTTTTTCTTGGTTTTAGTTTTTCTATATGGTTCATAGGGCTCTAAAAATCTATACATTGTTCTGAGACCCAGGAAGCCAATGGTCATAATTATATATGTATGTATGAATGAATGTGTTTTACTTATTTTAGCCATTTTCCACATTTTCCTGTGTCTCTGATAAAGCAGACATACAAATGGCAATTGAAGAATGGCAATATCTCTGGCTTCAGGATTGTACTGATAAGTCTAAGCTTCCTTGTACTGTATGTACTGTATAACCTTGATGGATATTATTCCTATTTTGAGTGATCACTGATGATCATGGTTTCCACTGCTGTCTCATAAATCACAAATTTCAGTTAAAGTCATTGCTTCATCATTGTCTGTGTGGAATATGCATGTTCTGTCTATTTGTTATTTAAGTTTCCTCTTAGAACACAAAGAATTGACCCCAGGCTCGCCTGATGTGTGCACCTTTGTGAATGTATGCCGCAATGAACCAGCATCCCAGAGATGCCACCTATATTATGGTAGATGCTTGCATAGGTTACATGTCTCTACACACCTGTATTGGAATAAAGGGGCTAAGAAAACAGAAGTATAGATGGAGTTTTACTCTGATAAGGGTTATGATCATTTTAATGCTGTATACCATTCTGTATGTCATTATTTTCCAATAACAGTGAGAACGCCTATATAGAGGAGGTGGAGGAGGTTTGAAAACCATTTTCCAAAATTAATCCCTTACTCAGTGTCAACAAGACAAAAGTGACCTTAACCTTCTCATGCCCCCATACACATAAATGAGACTGCAAAGAGATTTCTGAAAGCCTTACAGCCTTAACACCACACCATTCATGAAGAAGGCTCAATAGTGTATTCTCCTACTAAGGAGGCTGAGGAAAGTTCTCCCCAAGACAGCAGTATCTGTATTTTATAGATGTATGATATAGAGTGACCTGACCAGTTCCATTCCTTGTTGAATATGGGAATTACACAGTGTCTTATCAGAGGTCTCTACATTGAATCTTGAAAATACTACAGAACCCTCTTTCTTTCATCTAATAAATGTATAAGAAATTGTGGAAAAGGAAGGTGATACATATTATCAAGAACCCTATAAATCTCTTCAATGGACTGTATACTTTTCTGACATCTGGTAGATCAACACCACCAGAAACAAGAACAGTTTCTTATCTTCTACTATCAGAATATTAAATGGTACATCCACCCTTCAGTGAGTGAACTCCACCTGAACTCTCTCTCACCTCCTTATATATATAGTCCTATACTAGAGGGTACTAAGTCCTGTGCGCAACAGACTTTTTATAATGGTTTATATTATGTTATGTGTTTTATTAACTTACTAATCGATTACTTCAGGAACATTTAAGTGCTAAATGTTATTTGTCATATCTGCACAGTTGCCCATTACTTCTTTACTGTTATGTGATGTCCTGCATGCTGTAGCGGTTTGAAACCTTATAGCTTTTTCATTGTGTCCAATTACATGTATACTGGGTCACATTAATGTTTTTAATGCGCCAGACATGTGAATAAACACGTTTCGTTTATATTGTACACTTGTAAATTTGAAATAACTAATAAAATTGACTTATATATTTCTTCTGCTGTAGCAAATTAATTACATATAATCATATAAAAATATAATTTAGAATTTTACCCCTAAATCCATTTTAGATAAATTTTAACTGAGTCAGTGTAACAGGGTTGGGACTTATCTTGCTTAAGGTAGAACCATCCCTAGATAGGGGACAAGTGAATACCAGAGCACTCATTTCAAGTCAAGTTAGGGAGGTCAGTTAACCAACAATGCATCTTTCTGATGGAAGCACAGAGTATCTGACAATAATCCATGGCAAGAATGTTTAAAATTCATACATAAAGTGCCCAGGATAGGACTCAAATCCAATACTTTAAAATTTCTGCCTCAAATCTCCAAACACTGTGCCTATGTGCTGCCCATTTATTATGTAAAAATACACAAAAGCAAAATTTTACTCAAGACTACTGGTATATGAAGACTTTCGAGGCTTATTTAAATATTTTCTGCTCACTCATCAGCATAATTCTGACTTCATTCTCTGCTGGAGTCTTGAACAGTGTAAAAAAATAACCTATTATAAAATAGATTATGAATTTGGTTAAACATTTTTTGAGCCATGGATGTCAATTATGAGGGGAATCCAGTGAAAAACATCTAACAAATCCAGATTTATTGCATTTACTCTGACAAGATGGAGCACTCTGAAGTGACTCCTGAAGTTAAAAAGACACCTGTCCAGTCCTGGATCCAGTTAAAAACTCTTTTATTATATCAAAAAAATTAAATAAAAAAGGGAAGTTAAAATTGAAGTATCAAATACATTTTAAAAAAACAAATTCCCTCTGGGCCTATCTAAACGACTCTGGGCTTTCTACCCAACTCTGTAATGAAATATGCTCCTTCCATCCTCCCAGTTTTCATTTTTATTTTCTATATTATGCAGGCATTCTTCTCCTCTTACCCTTCCTCATATTTCCTGACAGACAAGCCTTTTCCTATATTCTTTTCCCAACTCCAAGCTCATCTTACAGAGGAGATGGAGGCCCTTGTAAAGGTAGACTCAGGAGTATTCTGGTGTCAAGTCATCCTACCAGGAAGCACTTCTGGATCAGCCCTACTCCCTCAGAAATCAGAGTTCCAAAGACCTTCTATAGAAAAATGCACAGCTGCAGCAGAGCAGTGTTGCTTCCCACTAATTCCCAATGGAAATATGACTCCTTTAGTGTACATCCCTTGCTGAGTTGTGGCATCTCTACCTAAATAATAATATCACATGTGCACTGCCTTCCCTTATACCACAGTATATATTCAAAATGCTGTTTTTAATTCTTTATAACTAAGATTTAATCAACTTACATCAAGATTCAGGCCAGTTTATAATAGGGCACACTGACTCACACACATTTATGAAAGGCCAATTTGGAGTAGCCCACTTCTTCATGCTCTCCTTTGAGAGAGGGGTAGGAACACTACATGGACCTAGTGATAAACGCACACTTGATGCAGATATTGATGAAGCTGTAAAGTAAAACCAGAGAATAATAATAGTAAGTTATTCATAACATAACATACATAACATTGTCAAACTTGCTTTATCCAATTCAAAGTTCCAAGGTGACCATGTCTGTCCTAGCAGCATTTGGCACAAAGCAGAAACCAGGATTACTAAGGCACAAATCAACACTCATTCAAATAGGACTAATTTAGAATCACCAATCAAAGCACATTCTCACTTTCTGTACTATTATAAATGGATTTGAGCACAGTAAAAATACAGAAAGTTATTGCCATTCAGTAACACGAATATTCTTCTGTCATATCAAAAACATTGAGGATGGCATCAAATACAGTCATTAGCAAAAATGAAATCTTCTTTAACTTTTTCTATTAAACTTAATTACTTCAAATGTATTATCTTTTTGTAGTTTGTACTTAAACTATATGCTACTTACTTTGGTTATACAAATACTGAGTGGTTCAGTGGATAGTGCTGCTTGGTTCCTGTCATTTATTTCATTGTTGTTTGTGTGAAGTTTGCATTTTCATTATTTCACTGCAGAGGTTTTCTTCTCTTATTCTTGTTTTCTGCTCATATCCCCAAAAAATGCGGGTTAGTTTGATTGTTATTGGCTCACTGTAAAGATGCATTAGTATGCTTAACTGGCACCATATCCATGAATGTTTCCTGTCTTATGCCCAGTTCTGATGGCGTAGAATGAATTTGACAAAGTAAGCTTAAGGATACATCTGTAGAGTTCAATTTATGCTAATGTACAGTATCTTTTTTTATGCCATTTCATCTTGAACCACATGACCAAATTTAAGTTCAGTTTTTGTGCCAAAATAGGTTACTGCTAGCCTAAAGGATCTTCCTAACCATATTATCCTTTTATAAACAAAGAGTTCAGATCCATAAATAGAAAGGTACTTGCATTTGTTCAAGTTAAAGTAATAAAATGCTAAGTTGTTAGACAAAAGTATCCTTCCCAATAACTGAACAGAAGAAGAATACAAGGGAAATCCAAAGCAAAAGGAAATGCTACTTATTGTGTGCATTTGTAGCTATTAAAATGATGAGATGAATATAATGAAGGCCTAATCAGCAACAGCTTGCAGCCTTTCAGTCACTTGCCAGTCACCATCTTACAGCCACACAGCAATAAACACTACCTGGTTTGGCATTATAATGTATATGTGCCTTTCTTTTTTCTTTATGTACAGTGTCTGGGATACTGTCAACAATTTTAATTTGGTAAGTCACAGACAGACCTGCATCAAGTCCTTCTACCAATCAATATACAGTATCATGCATCTTTCCATCCATTTATTTCTAGCAGTTAATCCAGTTTAAGGCATCCAGGGTCCTATGCCAGGAACATCAGTCTTAAGGAAGGAACAGTGTATTGTCATGGAATCACACTATGTTCAAACCCAGGACACACATTTTGCACTGTGGAAGCTGCTGGTGGTAGGCCACAAACATGGAATGTCTGGATTACTATGGCCCTCACAAGCAGGTTTCCTAAACTATAAGCTAAAGCAGAACTCCACTAGCTGTACACACAGGAATAAGATGTCAGCAATGCATATCAGAGTGCTTCCTGGTAACGTCAGCTGAGCTTTCTTTCTCTCAATCATCTTCCACCATACCATGCTACACCACTTTGACAAGCCACCCATCCAGAAGTCAAATCATGATGATTTACACCAACAGTTTTGCCATGGAAGAGTCCGATGGTGATCCTATTTTCACCTATCTATGTGGACCAAATCATTGACCCCTGCTCTTTTAAGCAGCACTTACCCACCTGTCTCAGAGATCCAGCTGTAATCTGCAGATCAATTTGTAGTCACCATCAGAACTATGGTTTAATGTGTCTAGGTTCAAATGTTTAAAATCTATAAATCCCAGAGGGATTATTAAAAAAATAGTTCAAGGTACAAGTTCAAAAATGTATTCACTTAATGTAAAAAACATCTATATATATAATTCACTAAGGGCACGCAAGAGAGTGAGCACAAGCAAGACAGAGAGCCACGCCTACCAACTCACAGAGCCCCGTACGCCAACTCTAAGACCATGGGATACACTTGACAGAGCCCCGCCCGCCAACTCTAACTCTCCTACCGCGTCATGGGATATGCACGACAGAGCCACGCAAGCCAACTGTAACCGTCCTCCCGCGTTCAGTGTCGCTCTTGAGGCATGTGCACTGCCTGCTCATGTGCCCGCATGCAACAACTCACCAAACACAGCCTCAGTCACTTTCATCTGTGCAAAAGTCCACATGCACCTCTGAGCCACGATGACTTTTCACCGCATGCAAGACAGAGAGCCACGACCACCAACTCACAGAGCCCTGCCCGCCAACTCTAACAGAGCCCCGCCCATGGGTTACGCACGAAAGAGCCATGAACACCCACTCTAACCCTCCTCCCACGTCATGGGGAACGCACAACAAGGCCCCGTCCGCCAACTCTCACCCTCCGCAGGCTTCCAACATCGCTCTCGAGGCAATTATATGGCGACATTGACTTCTCAACTGTCACTCTGGAACAACTCAGTATGCGAGCTATATTACGTGTCACCAATGAAGACTAACTACACCTTAATGAACAGGTGCTGAAACTTATCTTTAATGACGAAGTAACTTTCACCAGCGTTGACTCCATCGTCACAGATGATCCTGCAGATCAACTTGCATTTCCCAAAGTATTTCTTAATAGTCTTACTCCCACTGGCATGCCTCCGCATAAACTCAAAATTAAAACTAGTTCAGTCATCATGCTTCTCAGGAACCTCATGCCAGCAAAAGGTCTCTGTAATGGCACTAGACTTTCTGTTACCAGCATTCACCGCAATGTACTGGAGTGTAAGACTATCACATCTGCTACCTCACAAACTGTCCTTATTCCCCGGATTTCCCTGACCCCATCAGATTCAAATTTTTCTTTTACTTTTACACGCAGACAATTTCCTGTTAGATTGGCCTTTGCAATGACTATTAATAAGGCACAAGGACAAACTTTCAAAAAAATATGCCTGTATCTGCCAAAACCTGTTTTCACTCACGGAATTGTATGTTGCTCTCTCCAGAGTTCCATCTTTTCATTTGCTGACAGTTGTATCCTCAAACCCTCCCCATTTGGACAATTGTGTCTTTCAGGAAGTGTTCACTCATCAATAAATAATTATATGCGGCGTATGCTATGCCGCGGGTTGGCTAGTTCTCTATATTACAGTTCTTCATTTTGCCAAAACGCAGAAGCAAAGCAAATGGACGGAACAATACAGCCTGGATGAAGAGCAGGTACTTCTCCTAGACGTTCTAGGCATCCAACATGCCTAGTTAACACATTGTTCTTTCGTTCTTTTTCTGTGCTTCTGAGCTGACAGGTCTGTGATACAGTATGATCTCTGGATGGATGTTGATGGAAGGGCAAAGACAAGCAACTGCTGGTATGCCTCCATATTTAAGCCGGCCTTGCTCTTCCTTACTGTACCCCTTGGACCAGTGGGGCTTTGTAGTTTAAGGGACAGCTTCCTTCTCTTGCTCTGTCTATGTGCCACTGGACCAGTTGTGACTGAGCAAAACCTATGCTCTTGAACCTTCTACCAATCAACATTCTATCTGTGTCTGTGGGCTGGGTAAAACATTTAATTTTGTCTTATAGCCCCAAAACTATGGTTAATGTGTCAACTTAGAAGACCCCAAGTTCCTCTTTTAACTGGTTCTGACTTTTTATGTGGTAAGCAGAGCATGCAAGCAAGTTCATAATATCAACTGACAAGTTACAAGCAATGTTTGCTTTAAAGTTCATCTCTTGTATACACTTTTTATTACCTTTAAGAATAAAGGAAAAATAGCCTATCTGCAATATAAATGTAGATATGCCTAAAATTCAAAATTTTCCTTATAGTGTATCCTCATCACAAACAGCCATTGCAGACTGCTCTCACATACATACCCAGATCATTTATGTCAACTCAGTATAAATTTGCCAAATAAGCTAACACACACATCTTTGGGATGAGGGAGGAAGACATATGGGGAACGCTGGATATAATTTAAACATAATCTGCTGGACCTGTGGCGTAGCAGTGTATCATTAATCCAAATATTACTTAATAAGTAAATACTGAAAATGTAAAAATAACACGAAAATTCACAAATGTACACATTAAGATTATGATTTCTCAAAGAAGCAGGATAAAATTCAGACAGTTTCCTTATGCTAATTTACCACAATCGTTTAACTTTATGCTTCATTTGTTGCTCGGCACAATCTTTAGGCTCTGTGACATTTTGAATGAAACTGATATATGTTACAAGTTATTAAGCCAAGCTGCATTTAAGTTAAATGTTTTGTGGTTTTCAATAGTGATAAATGTCTTTAACAATCTCTTTTTTTAAGACCTACCAATAAAATGGGCATATACTGACCTTTTACATCTGGTTTAAATTTATAGCTGAAGCAAAAGTAAATAACACCAAAAGTAAACAGTTATTATAAAAGCATTAAAATAACAAAAACATTTTCAATGAAATTCAATCTATTCTCAGAAACTATACTGAATTGAAGTTGTTGTTAAGGTTCTTTTGAGTGTCTTGGAAGTGTCTTGTCAAATTATACTTTTTGGCAATGCAGTTGTGGCACCATGCATTAACCATTCATGCTAACAAATGTATTGTATTATGAAAATAAACAAAGACTGGCAGTGTGTTTTCTTTATTCTTACTATCCTTTGTTGGTCAAAATTTCTATTGCCATCATTTCCTGTGGTATTTTGCTTTTTTTCTTCTTATAAATAATGTGTTAATTTAAGTTTTTGTAGACTTTTTATAGGCGACAGAGTGGGTGGCGTTGCTGTCTCATGGTTTAATCCCACATGTCAGAGATATGTAAATAAGGTTGACTGGTGATTCGAAATTGAGCCAGTGTAAGGAATAGTGGGGACACAAGTTAGTCTTTGCTGCAATGGACCTGAGCTCCATTCAATGTGTTGTTTCCTTCTTTGCAGTAAAATGGGACCTCCATGACCCACTGATGCAAGAAGCTGGTTCAGAAAAAGGATGGAAAAATATTGCAAGGTGCAAAATCTGTTTGTCAATACTTCAATCCTTTGAATTAATCTCTCCTTTTACCTAACATCCCATCCATCCATCCATCCATTATACAACCCGCTATATCCTAAGTACAGGGTCACAGGGGTCTGCTGGAGCCAATCCAAGCCAACACAGGCTTTTTCACATTCTGTTTTAATTTTCGTGCTAGTATTCCATATGCTGTATATGTTGTGAAAGCCATTTCTATGATGCAATGTCATTTCTAGGTTTCTGTGTGCATAGGTAAGCATGTGACTTCATGGTGAATATTTTATTTAAGGGTGTATTGAACATGAGGTGCTTTTCTGAGCTTTTAAAAAATAAAGGAATGAATACCTTGTGACATTGAGCCTTAATCCTGCACTCTGGAAAATACACAAAAGCTTTCATTATTTAGTGTATCAAACCTCACTTGCGTTAACTAGACAAGGTCATGCATTCATGTGTGATGCCACTACACATGAGTGGTGGACTAGGGGGTATGAATAAAGAAGAAATGTGTTAAAAAGCAAAGTTCCATGAACTTTGCACAGCGAGCTTGTGCTTACTATACTTTCTCACCCAACCTACCCTGAATGTCTTTAAATAGCCTAATTTCTGACATAGGAAAGGAGGGAGAGAGAGAGAAGCTCATGTTCAGAAGTCAGTGGGTAAATCTGTTTCTTCAAAATATTAGGAAACGCGCCCAAACATTAACTTAAACAGCTGGGGCTACACAGAGAACTCGTTTATTCAGCGTCCCTCATGACTTGGTGGAGAAGAACTTGGATAAGCAACCATTCCTATTAAAAAACTTGTTACTTTTCATATTTATCGTGACTCATGCTAATATAATTCACAACTGTGTGGTCTGAATGTAAATGTCAGTCATTAACTTTATTAAGAGATATCACTTGTTTCTTTGTCTATTTTTCATTTGCTCAGATAAATAAAAGGCAAGTAGTTTAGAAGTGCTATGAAAAATAAGGGAAGGAAAGGCTAGTGTGCTTAAATTACCCAAGGTTTTGTTAATTGACTAAAGTGTTTATCTTTTCTTTAAAAGATCACATTCTATATATTGCCTTTTTCCCTTTGATTCATTTAATGTTTAGTTTGTGTGGAAATATTAATAAGTTGCTTATGCTGTGGCCTATTCTACTGTGATGCATTTTTTTAGTTTTATACATATACAGTATACTTTGTGTGTGTGTGTGTGTGTGTTTATATATGTCTGTCCACTTTTCATTAGAGAACTACTTAATGGATTCAGATTGTGTTTTTTTCTATAATTTGCTTGAACATTCTGGATGATTTTGTGACTTCTGTCATCACGCTAAGTATCAAAGTTTGTTTGTGGCAGCAATTAATAAGCGCAAATCGAAGAGAGAGGCTGCGGGACAAGGGGAGGGGGAGGTGGGACCTCAGGAGTAGGGAGCCTGGTAGGGCTATCCGCACTCATGCGCCAGCCTCTATTCAAGTTGGGTCTGTATGTCTGTCCGCTTTTAACAAGGGAAATACATATATATATATATATACTAGCAGAATACCCGCGCTTCGCAGCGGAGAAGTAGTGTGTTAAAGAAGTTATGAAAAAGAAAAGGAAATATTTTAAAAATAACGTAACATGATTGTTAATGTAATTGTTTTGTCATTGATATGAGTGTTGT
>JANRMT010062809.1:8178187-8193399 GCA_026402145.1 Polypterus bichir lapradei
ATTGAGTATTCTTCTACTTTTACTTTGACACTTTGCATTTGTCACACTCAGGAGAACGCCACATATAACTGTCCATGACCAAAAACTGGTTCTGGTAAATAAAATCCAATGCGATCCATTGTTTCCACTTGCGACTTATTAATAGTCATTGCACAGGCTGGCTTAATGGGAAACTGTCGCCGTTTCAATCTGAAAGACAATTAGGTTTCAGATGGACATAAATCGATTCGAGGAATCAACACTGTATCACCTTCAGCTGATCGAGTAAGAACTTCTGCTTGAATAACATTTTGTTTCAAATCTGTATCAAGATTTTGTGTCACAACCAAGCAGGTTCCGTTACATACTCCACACGTTGTATTTAGGTTTCCAAGGATCATGATAATACATCCTGCTTTCAACCTAAGACTATGATTTGGCATTTCAGATGGTGTAAAGCTGTCCAAAAACTCCACAGGAAAGTGGTCTCTTTCCATGTCATCATCAGTTACAAAGGAGTCATCACTTAGATAAGTAACATACCATAAATGATGTTAATTACTTGATTGTTAAGTCATTCAACAACTTCATTTTTTGGGCACAGAATGGCTCACTTGGCAAAGGACTGTGCCATGTCCTTAGAGATTCTCTTTCAAATATTTCATTGACAATGGAACCATGGCATATCATGGATTCTGGCACAATCAATCGCATCATTTGTGCATTAGTGTCTAAACGAGTTTCTCTTTCCTCAGCGGTTGTGTTTTGCCAATGTGCTCGCCTTGGTTGTGTATTAGCGGCTAAGATAAGAAGATAACGGACAAATATTAAAAGGGACACAACTGCATTTTTTTTTTCAATTTTACTTTGGTTTTCTGTAACAAACAAAAAATGCATTTTGCCTCTTTGAGGAGACTGGAGAATAGTTCAGTTTTGTTATTCATTTTGTGCTAGAAAGCTTCAATTTAAATCGTTATTTATATACTGTTATTTTTGATGCCATTTAGTTTTTTGCTGTGGAGCTTTTTGTGTTTTTTTGCTGCTCCTTACCGAATTGGACAAAAGAAGAACCTCTAGTCTTGGGCACACAGAGACTGCATCTAAGAATTGAGAGCAGATTGCTTCCTAGTCATGTCAACTTATCTCTCCACTCTGCACCATCACACATTCCATCCCCACATAATGCAAATCCTGCCATTATTAAGGCAAATGTAATCACGCCACAATCCATCCCAGGTTGCATATTTTGAACTGTGCTAGATGCTGGTGGTCAGCAGTGAGCTAAAGAAAGAGTTCCCCTTGCTGTTCTTGCAGCAGCTGCCTGTAAGAAATGCAAAGTGACGCACTTTCTTAAGCTCACTCTGTGAAGAATGGTTTATGAGGGTCTTTATAATCCAGACGAATTTTAAATGATAGAAAAGGAAAGCAAATAATGTGTTGCATTCAATCAATAAATAACTAATTAAAAAAGTAAAATAAATAAAAAAAATATAAAAAAGCAAATTATAAAAATGTAAATTACAAAATAAATGTGCATTTTTTCTAAATGATCAAATTAATAGAAAAATGCATCAGGACCCTAAAGTAAGCAAATATAAATCATGGGAAAAGAAAAACTAACAATGCTGAACACATCAAGGGAGTAAACATACACTTTAAATCATTTATAATGTGCAGAAAGCAGATTGTGAAAATGCACATTACAAATAACGTTATATAAGCAAAGCGTCATAATGTGTAACGAGCCTGCAGTACAGAGAAGTTTCAAAGAAATTTTAAAGCAGAAGAATGCGTCACGATTGGGCATCTAAAATATATTCCTTCCCATGTAAAAATGATTGACGACTACCACACCCCCTTCCAAAGAACCCAGTCTGTGATTTCTTGTTCCCTTGTCTAAGGTAAGAGGGATGATGGAGGAGGCAGGAGGAAGGATAGCGCTTTGTCAGATGTTGGAATTCTATCACCGTTTTTGTTGGAGGTCAGATTCTGCTTTGAAAGAGGAAAGCAGGAGGATGGAGTTTTGACACAGAGTATGGAAGCATTGGAGTAGGACAGATGCTGTTTTGAAAGAAGCAGGAGAGAGGATAGAGATGTAATGAGGAATGATGGAGTTTTATCGGAAGGAGGAGGAGGAGGATATCCTAAAATGGATACCATGAAGGGTGTGTTATAATATGTTTTGATAAAAAACAAGTCCTCTAATTTTAATGGGAAGCAAAAGTAGCTATAGTCTAAACAATTGACTCAGTGATTCACTTGAACTCAACTACTTTTCAAGACTACAATCATCCATCCATTTTCCAACCCACTGAATCCAAACACAGGGGTCTGCTGGAGCCAATCCCAGCCAACACAGGGCAGGAACCAATCCCGGGCAGGGTGCTAACCCATCACAGGACACACACAAACACTAGGGCCAATTTAGAATCACCAATCCACCTAACCTGTATGTCTTTAGACTGTGGGAGGAAACCAGAGCAAACCCACACAGACATGGGGAGAACATGCAAACTCCACGCAGTGAGGACCCGGGAAGTGAACCCGGGTCTCCTAACTGTGAGGCAGCAGCGCTACCATTGCGCCACCATGCCGCCCCAGACTACAATCAGTTGGAATTAATTTTTAATGTGCTGTCTACATCTCCATAAACATATACTAGTAGTAAAATAACAAAGTGTGCAGAAACAAAGCAACCCATGTTGAAGCATGTTTCTTTTGCACTTTATAAATAAGGATGAATTGATTCAGTTTGTCAATGCAGCTTTGCCAATGTTCATATTCTGTGGAGTTCCCCCATTTCCATATACTTGGTTAATTGATATTTAAATCCCATTCTGAGAAACTCAGTACAATTTGAAAATGGTGCACACTGACATAGGTAACCATGGACTCCAGACTGATTTAAAAGTAGCATCAATGACATCATGAAAAGCACTAATTATGAAAGGGAACAGTTCAGACTGAAGAGATCTTTACAAAAATACTCAATTATTAGACTCAATGAATATGGTTGTTGTATCCACTCTTCTGCTGTCATTCTGGCAATTATTACTGATACCCAAGTTTTCAAAGCCATATTTGAAATATACTTATTCACCAAAATTGACACAAAATAGTTGCATAAATACCATTTTGTACACTTAAGAAAATATTCTTGTAGACACATAATATAACCATAACATTTTTAATGCTGAATTCTTAGTTAGTGAGCTATATTTTTAAGTTAAATGTGTATTTTCCTAATTCTGAGCAACAAATCTTAAAGTGTTGGCCACTGCCTACAAATGTCTATAAGAGCCGTGAACATAAAATAAACAGACTGACAGCCATTGTGTGCCAAAAATGGAGTGAAACCAGCACCACGTTAAAGAGCTTGTATTAGCCCTAATTCATCAGAAAGTCAAAGTATAGGATTAATGCCAGTCTACTGTTTTGCCAGATCTATCTGCCAACATCTACAGTACTTTTCAGTCAAAGTTTGAAAAACACATCAAAAGGGTGCAGCATTTAACTCATATCTGTCCATGCAGTTGAAAGAGGACAATTAGGCTGGAAATTTTGGACTTTGAATTTTTGATAACAAAGCCAGAATTTTATATAAGTAAGCTTGGCCACATTAAGTGCTTATGAACAGGAATTACCCAATTTGAGCTTTTCCATATTTTACTGCACAGCAATATGGAATTGTATGAATTTTATATGGATTTGCTTATCATTGTTCAACCTTACAACAAAAATCAAATTTCTACACATCCTTTAAATCAATAAAGTAAAAGAGAAATAGATTTACCTATCCATATTTTTCTTTATAAGACCCAGATAATCCATTTTGGGGTTGCAACGGGTGCAAGGCAAGAAGAAATCTTGTATCACAGGGCATACTGGGTTGACCCAGGATAATTTATAGTCACCGTGTATGTCTCGGGGATGTTGTAGTAATACTGAAATGCCAAGAGAAAAAAACTGAGTGTGGAAGGAATAAGCAATGTCTGTGATGACAGAGGTATATCAGCCCAGCTAACCGGAACTGCTAATCACCAGTACTGACTGCTGCACCACTATGTCATCCTTTGAGGTTTGCCATTTTCTGTTTTAACTTGGGTAAAAATTAATGTTTGGGCAACCTTGGAATGCTACAAAGTTATTTTCACTTTGATATTGTGAAGTCTTGTGAGCATAATATCAAAATCAGATAAATTAAGAATCCTTAAAACTTGTAAAACAATAAAAAGTCAAAAGGTTTTGAGGTAAGCAGTGTTTATAGACACTGCGCATGTAACTGTACGTTAAAACTGTGCAAGATGAAGAAATAAAATAATTCAGCCAACATTTCTTGCAAGAAAAATATTTTAATCTGTAGGTAGATAGTTAAAGGAGAAGTTCCTTGTGAAAAAAAGATTCCTAAGAGCCAAAGCAAATGCAGTCATCGTGATAGTCATTTTTGTAATTCGCATGAAGGAAAAATATATATAGATACTTGGCTTGTGTACTGTTAATTAATCACATCCACAATATATACTCAGATATAAAGTACTATACAATACTAAAATACTGCTTCAATGAAAAGCAAATGCAACACTGACCCATAAGCATTCCCTTGGCCATAAGTGGTGTCTGTCACTGTGGCTAAATAAACTTTCCTGTGTTCAGCTGGACAGGCATTTCCTCTTCATAGGCTTCACCATTGTGGGTGCCCTAAAGTCAGGTCCTGTCCTATGGAAAATAGCTAATGTTGTAACTAAGGTAGAGCTTTGATACAAAATGAATCACTGTGAGTAAAAAGTAGGCACAACGTCATCAAAGTAATAGTAAATTCATTTTATTAATAACAAACAATTTTAGAATTGCTAAGCATTGAATAAAGTCAATAGCTTTGTGCAAAATTAGTGCTCCATCCCACCCACATAATACTGGTTCTAGAGGTTGAATTGTCCTCCTGGAGAAAAAAAAGCATTTATTGTATTTCAAATCCTGTCTGACTCTCCCCTCAAGTCAGAAATTATTCAAATAACTGAGTAAATTAAATGAAAACTGTGCTGTGCATGTGCAATTTGGGGGAAAACTACTGTAGAGTAAGTACAATAGTAATACAACATCCTGAGACCCCATTATCATTATCAATGACTTATTTATGTTCAAATACTCCCTGTTGCTGTGTGCACCTGGGTCTGGGGCTGGTGGGTCTCTTGGCACATCTTCGTTAATAGATGGACATCTGCAATAGGAAGTGGTGGGCAATAAGAACGAGGAGAAGATGCCTTATCTGTCGAGCTTCATTTGGATTGCCAGTCACACTCCTAAGTGTATTACTCCTTACTTATAAGTCGTTTTCTGTATATGCACAAGTCCAATCATAATATTCCCTCTTTCCTGCCAACATTTACATATGGTGTCTATTGCAACTTAAGCATTTTACAAAATTTACAGTACTTGGTGTGTATTGTGTAAGATGGATTGAATGTGCATGATATTAAGGCATCATCTTCAATATTTAGTCGTTAACTTTCTAAAATTTCAAAGATCTAAGTAGTCCATCTTAGAAGCACAAATTTAAGTGAGTTAGCTATTAAATTAAGTTTATTAGCTTTCAGTTTATTCTGTAACTAATTTCAAAAACCTTTATCTGTAGTATACAATCACCAGTAGTGTTTGTACTTCTTATCTTACACAGCTCTTTAGAGGTTACATATCAGTGCACACACTTTGATCACAAAACAGACCTTCTTATGGTCCCAAAGATAAATTAAATTTCTGTAGGAGGAAGAGCCTTGAGCTGCAGAGCTTTCAGTCTTTGAAGTTACTTCACTGGCTCATCTCTATCAGCATTTAAATTGTCTCTGAAAATCCATTACTATTTATTTTTATACAATTGTCTGATTTTCGAATCTTGTGCACCAGTTCATATAGCATGGTAGACTGTGTTTTTGACAATAACTTACTAAGTGACCTCCTTTCTTTTATCCTGTTCTTTGACTCCCCCTATGACCTTTGAATGGGGCCACAGATTGGAAAATATATAATGGCATCACCGGTGACAGACCCAGCAGCAGGAGATCTTGTGTATCCACCCAAATCACTTGCAATATTCAGTACTGTACTTTACTGGGAGGGCTGAAAGGCCAACCGGACTAAGATCACAAAGGCTTTAGGTTTTTAATGATACCTCTAGAATTTTATTTTTCTGTTATCTACATAAAAAAATTGTTTTCTTCACCTTGGTTGCCAGTGAGCATATCTTTGTGAGTCTCACCTAAATACTTCACATTTTACAGCAGAACCTTAATTATCTAGTCTTCAATTAACCATGCATTCGGTTATCGGGGATCGCCTATAAAAAAATTGCTAGACATCACAAGACCGCCAAGATTTCGCCACCAAGAATTCTGACTACAGGAATGTACACTATGTGTGTCACAGCTTAAGTTTTCTTTGTCGATGGGTTTCTGAGAATTATTCTAAAAGGATTGAAAGTATTGTATAGCATCTGTGCACCAGCCAGGCGATCCCCTGCTGTGAAAAACCATTAGACTTAATCCAAAGCAGAGGACTCATTCCGAACACTCTCTCTCCTATTTTTCCAAATTCTGACGACTGCCATTCATCAATAAGTTTTGTATGGGTCGCACTGTCCGTGTAGGCGATGCCTTGTTCCGAGTTCATTCAGTTGGCGACTGCACCTCGAGGTTAGAAAGCTGCTTTGCGTAAGTTTGTGCCGAAATGTTGGGGTCCAGTGTGGGAATGAAAAGAAAAAGAGTTGTTTTGTCAATTGCTACGAAACTGCAAATTATTGAACGTGCCGAAAAGGGGGAATCAATTGCTAAGCTTTCATCAGAATTTAACATCGGAAATCAAACCAGTAAGGAACGAATAACAGTGCTAGCATGCGCTAACACTAGTGGTTCGCACAAATTGAAACTCGTATGCATTGGAAAGTCTAAGAATCCACGATCATTTAAGGGAACACAAATGCGCAATTTTTCTACAATCAGACCAAAGCATGGATGAACAGAGAGATTTTTAAAGATTGTTTTTTGAAATATTTTGTTCCTGGTGTTTGAGACCATCTATGCTCCAAAAATTTTCCACAAAGAGCTGTGTTACTGTTGGACAACGCACCTTCCCATCCTAGTGAAAATGTCCTGAAAACAAGTGATGACCAGATTTTCGTTGCATATCTTCCTCCAAATGTGACATCGCTTAAGCAATCTATGGACCAGGGTGTCTTAGAAGCATTCAAGCGTCGTTACAGGAAATCTTTACTCTGTTCAGTCTTGGAAGAAGACGGAGATCTCCGTGAGTTTTACAGGAAATAGACAATTAAGGACGCAATTTTCTCATGTTCAGAGAGTTGGGATGACATGCCGAACTTAACCTTTTGAAATTCATGGCGAAAATTGTTCCCTGATGTGATGGATAGTGTTGAAAGCGTCAATGACAGTGAAAGCCAAGAAATAACAGCGGCATCGCTTTTGGAGAAAATTCAAAATGTAAATGGATTTGAAGACGTCAACAGAGAAAACATCAAAGAATGGCTACTCTCTGATAATGATCAGCCTGGATAACAAGTGAAAGACGACGCCGTCATTGCTGCGGAAGCAAAGTCAAGTGCGGAATTGCCGGAAGAAAGCGACGATGATACGGTTGAAGACGAACCTTCAGAAAAGAAAGTTTCGCTTGCAGAAGCGCTAAATTGTGCCGAAACATTGCTAGACTTTCTTAAGCAGGAAGTGGATTCAAATTTTAGGGTCATCCTAACACTTCGCAAACTCCGTATGTCAATAAAATAAAAACACTGCAAGAACACAAAGCAGCGTCTCCTGTCTGATTTTTTCAAGAAAACTTCATAAACAACACAAGAAAGGTAAGAATTTCACTGTGCAGCACCTATTCTAGCATTTGCAAATTTTTAGAATTATTTTCGATTATCTGTGATTTTTGATTATCTGGATGATGGGCGCCGGTCATTAAACCAGATAATTGAGATTCCACTGTATTTATTTTGTCTTAACTTCTGAAACATTGTAAAGTGCATTATATAATAAGAAAACATTATCTCTGTTAAATATCTTAGATTACAATGTTCAAAGTCAGAAAATACGTTTACTACCTGATATTATATTAAGGTGTGAGAAAAAGCAAAGCCATAGCAGACTAAACCCATGACTTCCAGTGACGGCTAGTAACTATACCTTTAAAAGGGTAAGTTCTTTCTTGTGAATTTTTTTTTCATACTTGTTAGTTACAGATCTGCAAACAAGTTCTTGTTTTTTTTTTTTTTATAAAAAATGCACCTTTCTCTTATTTTTGAATCCTATGCTTTTATTTTGCAATGGTAACTGTCACTTCTATGCTGGTTTAGAACTATAGCGCTTTTGGGAAAAAAAAGACCAGGGGTAACAGACCATGAAGTACTATTACTATTAACAGGTCAGTCTACAAGTAATTACACTTGCATTAATCTAATGAGCTTTATTAGCCACACTTCTGTTAGCAAATTACATTTTCTATCTTTCTTACATGTGGTTGCTGTCAGGCTTTGATCATCTTTCCATGACAATGTTGTTTACAGATAATATGTCTGTTGCAGGTCATATGACACAGAAGTCGCATGCCAAATTATGTCATCAAGCCCAATTATAAAAGATTGAGGTTGGTATTCAAGCTTTCAGATAGCTTTTAAATTCAAATTGTATGAGAGGAAACTTCAATATTTTTTGTTTGGGACATCTGCGTCCTAGTTTTGAGACTTTACTTTGTCGTTGAACTCAGTTTTAAATTAAGATTCATTTTTTGAAACTTGTTATTCATTTGGCTTTTCTAATATTTTCACTCCTGCTAATCTTTTTTCTATGAATTTGGCTACCCTTTAACATTAAGTGTATCTCTGAGTAATTTCTCTCAAATACCAACTAGTGTTTCCAATCTTTTCCAAGATTAGCATTACAACTAGTCAAAATATCAAGGCACCTGGCCATCAACTTTTATTATTTTAGATTATCTTCCAGCAATAAGGGCTATATGAAGTAAAAACTGTAAGAGAAGGTGAAAAACAGCTACCTGCCTTTTGCAGATAAGATAAGGCCCTGTTTAGCAAATAGATGATTGTCCTTGTCCACTAAAATTTGAACCTAACAGGTAAAGTGAAAAAGTGTCCAATGATACTTCTATTTATGTCTATAAGGGTTGCATTAAAGCCCTTCCAGGATTTTCATGATGTGAGATGTTAAGACTACAACTCTATACAGTAGTTATTCAGTTCACTTTTTTTTTTGATAATGGAATCAAAGATATGAACAATATTTCACACAGTTGTTGTTGGCAAACACAGGAAGCCCTCCTTCTTTATTCCTAGCTCTCTTATTTCTGTCGCTAACTGCCTACTATCCATGTGGGGTAGGAAAGTTCACCCTTTGTGTCCTTAGACTTCTAACTGAACACTCCAGTTTCCTCCCACATCCCAAAATATATGCATGTACAGTGAACTATCAACTCTAAATGGACCCAGTGTGAGTGCAAGTGATGGAATGCCATTCCACCCAAATTTGATTAGAATTTTCTCACATGTATTGGACTTAGCAGGTTCAGAAGTGATATACTTACCTTTGTTATTCAGTTATATATATTTTTAAATGAGGTATTCTTGCTGTTTCTAAGCTGATGATGACAAACATATTGAAACTGTACAATTCTGATATTCTATTTCAGCCTACATTTTTCATGGCACTGTAATCAGAAACTGGAGCCAATTGTGTCAGCATCAAAAGCAAAGAAATAGTCAAAGCTGGATGAAAGACCAGTAACCATTATGCTAATCTTTGTGAACACATTCCAAATTATATACAAATATCCATCCATCCATTATCCAACCCGCTATATCCTAACTACAGGGTCACGGGGGTCTGCTGGAGCCAATCCCAGCCAACACAGGGTGCAAGGCAGGAAACAAACCTCGGGCAGGGTGCCAGCCCACCGCAGGGAGCGCACACACACCCACACACCAAGCACACACTAGGGACAATTTAGAATCGCCAATGCACCTAACCGGCATGTCTTTGGACTGTGGGAGGAAACATAAACAAATATTTTTCACTTAAATATTTTTATTATAATATTGAATGTTTTTGCTAAGTTTCTTTTTTAGTAGGTGAAGAAATATGAATTTATTTACTTTTTTTACTATCTATTCTTGTGAACATTGTTATGTCTAACTAATTTATATATTTCAATTAAGTAAATAATAAATATGGAAATGTTAATTTCTATATAGATGAGTTAATTTATTTATATTTTTCCTGAAAGTGTGGATGCTTTCTTTTGATTAGGGCTTTGATTTGATGCATCCCTATTTCAGATACATGAATAAAACCAGTCATAAATAATTATGCTATAATTAAGGGATGAGTTGGGGTTATTTTTGAAAGTGTGCGCTGCTTATTTTACACACATCTCATAAAATGCCTAAACAAACAAACAGCACTCGAACTGATTGTGTCGTCTGTTTACAGATCACAGCTCTAAAGAGCCCCTTCTTTCTAATTAACTCTCATGACTATGCGGTTTTGTTTAAATATCCCCCCTCCCCACCATCACCTTCCACAAGAATACTCCGTGCCTACTTTTGCCTAATAAATGAACTAATGACGAAGCCTTGGTTTTCCACAAAGGACCCCATTATGCTCCGCGATTCTGAGGCATAACTTCCAAACCATTATTTCTTCAATAGCGACAGATTTTCCAAGCGTAGTTCCAAATACGCAACTTCAGATAAGAAGCTCAATTCTATCTTTTTTAAGAAGAGTCTAATTTTTTAATGAAATTCTAGTCAAATAATAATAATCTTGGTAAAGCATATACTAAACACTTAAGAAAAAACTGTGGTTTCCAAAAATGATTAAAAAAAAACACAAACAACTCAATGAAGCGATAAGCAAGGGAAAAGAAATAGCCCTGCAGACATAGTGAACATGTGTGCAGTTCAAGGCATGGAGCATAATGGGGTATTGTGTCCAGGACCTTGGTGCCAATGGTCTTATCACCCATGCCCACAAACATTAAACTAATTCTGGGCAGAATATTTGGCTGTAACACTGCTCAGATTGTGAAGTATGCTTTGTGTTTTATGATAATATATTTAACCTATTACACAAGCTGGTTATGACATCTGCAGTTAAAACAAATCCATGTAAAATAAAAATAGCTCAGCAGCAATTACTGTTGTATTCTAATAATCACAATCCCCAGAACCAAAAATAATTTTGAGGGTCATAGGATGGAAGCCTTAGATAGATTTGCCACACTGTAAATTGTAAAGTTCAAGTTTAGAAAAAATGAATTTTTTTATTGTTTGTAACTTCAGGGTTTAGCTAAAAGGTAGTATCAAATACACATAATCTAAGTGCTTACTGTAAGTCGACAGGGACAGCATGCAATTTATCTTCATATTTGCAAAGAAAATGGCTTGTGTTGCTATACTTTTCTTCTGAACTGGAGGAGCTATTTGCTTACTCCACCTTAATAAAAGAATACATGTCTACACGTCTGTCTGTGAGTTTATCCAGTTGCTATGTCATTCCAAAAGATGGTGCACGACATTAATTTTTCGTAATAAAATACATTGCATTTTTTCATTCCAATAGATGACGCATCACATTAATGTTTCTTCTACAAATCCCATACCAAATGACATATAACAGAAACATGCACAATGTTTGTCATTCCAACAGATGGTGTATCACTAACATTTGTAACATCGGATTTTATTAGTACAATAATGTAAGTGATGTACCATCTGTTGGAATGGCAAATGCAATGCATTTTATTACTACATGCATTACAAAACAGATGGTACATTGCAAACATTAACTCTGAGGTTTATGTAGATTACCCGTCAGGTAGCATAGCTGGTGTGTACTGTCTCATTTATAACAGCCAATTTAAAAAGTATTTTAGTCTAAATATAGGAACTTCTAAAGTGTCTAATTGTCCTAAAGTTAATCTTTATTATGTTTCTGTAAAGTTCAATATATTGCTGGGGTTTTTTTTTTGTTTTTTTTTTTCTAGCACAGATTTTTTTCTATAACATCTGAATATGTAAATCACGGTTTGCATGAATGCTTATTTTTAGGGATGGGTGTCCTATCAGGGTTGCTTCTTGTCACGTGCCCAGCCATGCTGGAATTATCTGTAACTACCTGAAAGGTATAAAAAATTGTTTAAGGGTAGTGATGGATAATTGAAAGAAGATTTATTTTTTGTTAATGTTGGAAAGGTAGTAATGTTATTCTTTCCACAGAGGGAAGCCATGAAAATGAAAAAGACAAAAATGTTGATTACATAGACATAACACTTTACAATGACAATCAAAATATTAATAGATTGTTTAAAAGGAGTAGTGGTGCCGAAATGCTTAAATCTGAGCTTTCGTGACAACTCACTTCATAAAACATAATGCATAACACATGAGATTGTAATTCAGGCAATTGAATTTCTACAAGGACAAATTATGACACACACCTGGTGCATATCAAAGCAGTCTAATGTGTGTTTTGTAGCAGAATTAAAATTTAAATCAGTGAATGCTTAAATGTTTTCATGATTGCTCCATTATCTGCAAGTGAGATTCTGATATTTGTAATATGGGGCTTTTTAATATTTAATTTTATTAGTGGATCGCTTGTTTAGTAAATCAGCTGCAAACTTCACTATAATAAATGGCTGCTAAGTTTTCCTATGCTGGGAGTGTCAAACTTAAGCCCACCTCAGATAAATCACCCAATTAACATTTCTTGTTCTCACTTAATTTTCCCATGCATGAGTGTTTCCATGGCCTCTGTAATGCTGACTGTAGCAGTCTCCAGCTCACTTTTGTCTTTTTGCAAATGAGTGGATAATTTCGTTTTTTTTTTTTTTTTCATTTTAAAAAGAGTATTTTATTTACATTATGTGTCAAAAAAGTAGGGAATGCACACATTGCTTAAAATATTTATATCATATTGATAATAAGTAAATATTTCATACTGTAACATAAAGATGGCACAGTGTTTTGAGCAGTTTCATCATGGTGCAAGCATCCTAGGTTTGAAACCCTTGACCAGTCTTTGTCTGTGTGGAGTTTGCTTGTTTTCCTTTCATATCCCCACAGATATGCTAGTTAGACAATTCCAAACTGGTCCTGTGGTCATGAGTGGGCTCTACAATGGACCTTGCATGATTTTTGACTGCCTTGTTCCCAGGGCTACCAGTCTCTAATCCTTTGTGAAAATGAGATAAATTGCTGGGGATGAGAATATTAAGTTATTTTCAGAGGTCAAGATTCTTCAAAATATAACCCTGACACTGCATCACATCTCTTAGTTTATTCTCAAAACCCATTTAATCAGGTTTTAGGTTTCTAGACAATCAAAGCTTACCTTGGAATCTAAAAACTAACTCTGGACAGGATGGCAGCCCCATGGAATGGCATGCTCACCATCAGTTAGAGTTAGTAATTAATATACAATGCAAGTCTTTGGATGGAAAGGCAGAATATATGGAGAAAAGAAAAAAAAAAACAGCACAGAAATGTAAAGAACATGTAAACTTCACATAGACAGGGAGCAGGTTCGCATTCGAACTGCACCATAATGTGTGGCAATACACTGCTGTCAAGAAATCTTAATTACCCATTTTAGTGCAAAATGTTGGACTGGCAACCTATTGGGGATTGGTTCCATACTTGTTCAAAATGCACACCATGATCGGGCTTTGGATTATGTTATGTTACAACCAAATGATTAACACATACTAAATTTCATGAATTTAAAAATGTAATGCCCTGAGGAATTGGATTAATCTGTGACAGTCTGATGTGCTGAAAAATCATTTTTATTTCTTTTAGTCAAAAAATGTAACTGTGTAGTGAAAAGTGAATGTAAATATCAATATCCTGTGTATTCTAATTTTTTTTTTTTTATTTGATATTGTACTCATTTAACAACAGAGGGGCGGCATGGTGGCGCAGTGGTAGTGCTGCTGCCTCACAGTTAGGAGACCCGGGTTCTCCCTACATGGAGTTTGCTTGTTCCTCTGGGTGCCCCGGTTTCCTCCCACAGTCCAAAGACATGCAGGTTAGGTGCATTGGCGATTCTAAATTGTCCCTGGTGTGTGTGTGCATGCACCCTGTGGTGGGCTGGCACCCTGCCTGGGTTTGTTTCCTGCCTTGTGCCCTGTGTTGGCTGGGATTGGCTCCAGCAGACCCCCTTGACCCTGTAGTTGAGATAATGGATGGATTAATGACAGATAATTATAACACAGCACTAACCATTAAGAGCCTGCAAGTAAGTTTATAAAACATCTTTTGAAATTGCTCTTTGTTTATATAAATGTCACTTATGGTAGGGTGTAACGTAATTTGGTCATTTGCTCTGAGGTTGAAGTACTTTTAATTTCATGACATATGTTACGCTTAGTGTATGCACTCAAAGAAAATTTATACAATTAGTCCTGACCTACAAAAAGCTCACAAAAACAGCTTTTATTCTAGGGCCATGAAGTTAAAAGTGGAGATACTCTCCACTACCCACATGTGGCCCTACAGTTGCAATACGTGAGTTAAGAAGGTGGATGACTGAATCTGACATTCAATACATTTTCCCCTCACAAAAGGAAATTTTCTTTGTTCGTTATTTTGCTTTAGACTTCCCTAAAAGGACTCCAGCACTATTTGCTTTTTTTTCTTTTTATGATGCCATGAAGATTTGAGTTTGGCTGGACACAACAATTCCCTCCTGCTAACCGCACTCATAATTTGCCAGCAAGCTCTTCCACCTCTTGAATACCATCTTGCTAAATTTATGTTACAGCACACAGGCATTTACATTTCTGTCCAACTCCCTTCTTTATTTAGTATTATTAAAACACACCATTGTCTGAAAAATTTATAGCTGGGTGGGTCTGTGTTTATTTTATGAAGGTTCCATTACTTAAAGAAACAAGTTGGGCTTTCTGGGAAATAAAGGCATCTTTTACTTCACTTTATGTCCATCAGATTTGAATGTGTGCATAAACATTTTCAAGACATAGTTTTGATTCTACTGAAGTTAGAATGTTTCTTTAGGAATAGAATGATTTTTAGAGAATATTTTAAAATAAGGTTCAGTTATTTTTCAGTAACAAATATCCTGTATATTATAGATAGATAGATAGATAGATAGATAGATAGATAGATAGATAGATAGATAGATAGATAGATA
>JANRMT010062809.1:8207236-8356456 GCA_026402145.1 Polypterus bichir lapradei
TTTAACACACTACTTCTCCGCTGCGAAGCGCGGGTATTTTGCTAGTATATATATATGTGGATGTATATGTATATATACTGTATACAGTATATGTGTGTATATGTATATATACTGTATATATGTGTGTATATATATATATATATGACAGCAACACTCATGACAATGACAATGTCAATCATGTTACGTTATTATTAAAATGTTTCCTTTTCTTTTTCATTACTTCTGTAACACACACATAATGTGAAGCGCGGGTATTTTGCTAGCATATATATATATTGCTTATAAGTACTGCAGGATGTCCAATTAAAATGTATGCTGGGAAGAATAATGCTTTAGTGGGTCCTCTCTGTCTCTCTGGGCCAACCATTGCTTTAAGTGGAGCCAAATTACTGGTGGTACTCTTTTAATGGTGACATAGTGACATTCGTTTAAAGAAATGTGCCGGTACTCACCAGTACACTATTAAAAGGTTTGCTGGTACGGTGAAACTTTAAATAATCGCAATACACTTACATTCGATCAAAGAGCCCCAACCACGTGACAATTCATGCTAAGAAAAGTTGCCAGTACTCTGTGTTGACATTGGAAGAGGTGCTGATACTGTGCACCAGTGACTATTAGTCCACTTTAAGTACCAGGTGAATCGCATGGTTTGCCTCCTGAATAAATGAAAATGACTCTAGAATGTTGGAGGGCCTTTTAAATCTAACACACCGAGAGCGGAGTCAGTTCTCTTGAGTTTTTCCTTCACTGTGGAGAAAAAAAAACACAGCAGAGACATTTCGGTTCCACTTTTGCATCTCTGATAAATGTTTTCCTATAAAAAAAGCCATGCTCAACTTTCCTAGGCAGTACATAAAAAGATACACATTTAGTCATGAATAAAAATTCTTGAAATTCAAAGGGTTGATATATGTGGATGGATGGCAGGATTTGAACCCAGATGGGCAGCAGTGATAATAACTGTGCCAGTTTACATCAATGCCGTCTAAGCTTTCTTAAAAGAGAAAAATACTACATAAGAGAAAAACATGTTTTAGCAATATGTACTATAACTTTTCCATGCTCGCTCTATGATTTTCCAGTAGTTCTAATATGAGGTTTTCAAATAAGATTAATCTTAAGGCAAAAAGAAAACAGAAATGGGCTTGAAATGTCAGAGGTCCTTTTCAATTAATGTTTCCCTGAAAAATCTGATTTCTTTTAGTTTGTTCCATCATATCTGATTTTACATTTTCAAGTGCCTACTTGTTCTGACAAGTTTAGCCTTCCGCTTTTGCACAGGCTAAGGTCTAACGCTCTTTGATCAATGGAGCCTATATGAAACCCTATACTGTCCCATAGTCCCCCAGTTCCTTAATACAGCTTTGAATTTTGCAAAACACCCGATCCAAAAGTAGGGCAGTGAAAAAATGTGTATTTTTTGACAAATGCAAGGCTGACATATTCATAGTTTACAAAATGGACTGGATTTTCAGAACGGACCAAATGCTTGACAAATATGTTGAGTGATTTTTCAAAACTAATGGCTTTCAGCGGTTTTTATGGTATATCTTCTTAGCTCTGAACTTTTCACAGTGAAAAATGTGTACTGTGTATACAGTAGGCTTCACCAGTAAATCATGTAGTTTGGCTGGGCTACTAGTATTGTTACTAATAAACTCTATAATCTGGCCTGACATGGCAGATAGTTTTTACAGCTGTAGAACCACCAATCAAATTTTGCTTACTATACAGCAAACATAAAAAATAGCAATACAGATTCACACACAATGTTGGTATGAATGTTTGATTGTGTTTACAGACCACAGGTTTGCGAATGCCAATTATTAATAGACTCCCTGTCTCTGCTAACAAAGAGGTTGAAATGCACGTGGGAATGATAAAAGCAAACTGTAAGTATATGGCTTTAAATTATGGACATCTTGCATATTAATCAATTGATAAACAAAGCAAAAACTGGCAAAATTTAATTTCAGGAAGCATATGGTGATGAAATTATATATGTGGCCCACATACCTTAGACAAAACCTTGCACTGGAAAAAAAGAAAAACAGACGATTGGTTAAATACAAAAAGTCTGCACAGGCAAGAGTTTGATGAAGTTTTTCACAACATTTAATGAATGACTTGTACATATGTTAGTCTTCCTCTTGTTCATTATGTTTTCATTATCATACAGCAGCAAACATTGCCTCTTGTGTACCTGAATAGCATGCATAATCTTTCAAAGGTGCCACTTGGTAAAACATTTCAGGCATTTTTACCAGAATTACAAGGCCATGTGCATTGTTATAGTAGTCATACTTGCTACAGAACATACAAAGCTCAGTTTTTTTAGACGCATCTCATGTAAACATTTTTTGAGTGTCCATAACATGAGCCAAAAACACTCAAAATAGATACTTCAAATTTGCTACTGTAACATAAAGGTTGATAAGGTTAGTATTACATTTTACTTGAAGTTTCTGCACCCTATGGCCAAACAGCTCTTAGCCTGGATTTAGTATATTAAATATTTGTAATGTACAAACACTTCTTTATGATAAATGTGTGCATTATTATTCTACATCCACTTAATAGTTGCCTCTTTAGCCAAAATAAAAAAAAATCTGCTACAGTTCTTTAAGAAAATATTGAAAAGGCATACCTTTAGGCTAATTTGCACCCTTCCCTTTGCTTTAAAAATGTATTGGATTTTACCATATATTACCTCATATATTCTTCCCTACAAATCAATACAAAAGATATAATACCAAATGTTATTACTCTCAAATGCATTGCTTTTAGTGCATAACTATTGCTAGTATTCAAAAGCTTCTTTCTATGGAATATTCTTATTAATCTTTCTTTTGGCTTCAAACAATCTCAATAAATAACCTTAGAGACAATATGGTACTGCCTGTGCTGGTTTGGTGAGTAGTGAAAAGCAAACCCTGCAGAATTCACTTTGCTGTGAGTTCAGCAAAATCACAGAAATGTTCATGAACTTCTCTGAACTCTGCGTCATGCATTGAAGTAAGTGGGAAAGGAGGAAGCAAACTAGTTTTAAGTGGCATATAATGGTGCAATGGTGTTTAAGGTGCCCCTTAGGGCTAGGGAAGAATCTTACAACTGTGTTGGACTACTTGTTGTGGCTATAATGTGATCTGAGCATTGCTAACCACTGTGTCACCACACCTTAAACAACATATGATAGAAATAGAACAATAACTACAAACAAAATTCAACAAATGCCCACAGACTAGCAATAACTAAAAATATACATTTATTATTGCACTCACAGAGTTCTAATCTTGAGGCACACTTTAGCCGTGAGAGGAAACGGCGGCGTGAAAGTGTCTTGTTTTAATGCTTGATGTTGTGGTATCGGGTGCAGCTGCATGTCTCTTTTGTTTTCAACCTCTCTTTCATGAAGAAGTTAAAAACACATTCTAAACAGTAATAAATCTTTTGTTTTTATTTTATAATGTTGCATGTGTGTTCTTGCTTGAGGAGGGCTCCTTTAAGGCTTGCTTTGAGATTATAGCTGGGCATATTATTGCAATTATGTGTGCAAATTAGCCATGCAGTGCTGCAGAGCTAGGGATTAGTCTTATATGTCCAGCAGAAGTACTCATAATATTCTCATTATGGTCAGCTAAGGCACCTCTCAAACAAAAATAATGCAAGTTTTTGTTTTTTTTTAATTAAAAACGCACGCACGGTGGAAAGTTGGAGTAGTGATCTGATCGGCAACAGGTCTTACACTACACATGTATACAAGTTCTGCACTTGGCTGCTACAGCTCTGTGATAACACACTGGCCTCACAAAGCATCATGTGGCGCTGGGGAAAAAGATGTTCACATAGTTTCCAGGAAAATATTCAATGAAGATGGTCATAGGTGAACATAGCATATTCGCTGTGAAAAACGCTTTGGCGACTTTCATCAATGAACTTTATTTGTGAATGAGGGAAATATTTGATAAAATGAAAACTTATATGTTATGTGCAGCAATTGGAAACAAATTTCTAGATTAAAGACAAGCATGGTAACCTTCACAGTGCCATTAAAATTTTCTTTGTTTGTAGATCATAGTGTAACATTTTATACCACTTGTTATTTTCAAAGTAAAGCTCTCTTTCTCAGCTTTGCTTGGGTAATATTTCTAAACTTTACTGTAAATTTAAAGTGATAAAAATGATTTTGTTTGGACTAAATACTATCAGTAATCATAATTTTGTAAAGGGATTTGAGTCAGTTGTGTGGCTACACTAAATGCTCCAATCCTGAGGTCCTTTTGCATCTGGTGGGCCAAGGCCTAAAATTCTAGGTAAAAAAATGATTTACACATATTTTAATAAGATGGAGAGCTTGTGATGGTGGAATAATAGTGCAGAATTATATTTGTTACACCAATTTGTGTACAATACAGACCCATCTATGGTAGCTTACAGTCTTCACTCAAAATATCAAGAGAACTGCTAGACTAGAGAAAACGTTAAATGTAGACACATAATGATCATGCCTTGCATGGCACTGTTTGTAAAGATTCTGCTGTAGTATTTCTTGTCATTCACTTCGACCTGAGATGCCCGATCTCCCTGACAAGGCTAAAAATTAGATGTCAAAAACCTGAGTTATGGTCAGATGTAGCAGTGTGCCAAATGTCAGATCTGTTGCTTAAAAAAATAAAGCTGTTCATAAAGAACAAATAAACAGAGATTGTGCTTTATAGATACAAAGATTTGTTTTATGTGAAACAATAAATACATTTAATAATCTTACTAAGGGGCTCTAAATGCTGTTTTCCAGATGGGTGTCCAGGGTCAAGAGTTTAAGTCTGTGGCAAGCCTTACAGTTTTAATACCAGCTTGGAAAGACTGGAACATCTGAGTCACTTTTCTGGAGAGCACATTGGGAAGGCAAAGTATTATTTATTATTTTAGCTTTTTCAATTTATGCCATTGGCATGTAAGTTGGGATCTGTTCAGTAAATCAGTTTTTAATTTTTATCATTCAATGCATTCCTTGGCAGACTGTTGCTAGCTTCACAGTATGCATTTATACCTGCTTTTAGAAATTCATTTTTTAATGCACACTTTCAGAGACTACTATAAATCCCTATATACTACTGAGTTTAAGGAAGACAATACACAATCTAATGCATTTCTGGATAAATTACAGATACCACAAATAGACGCTTTTAGTGCGGAGGAACTTGATAAACCTCTGATGCTACCAGAATTACTAGATGCTATAAAATCACTCCAAGGTGGGAAAGCAGCAGGCCCTGATGGTTACCTTGCAGAATTTTACAAGAAATTCTCCGCTCAGCTAGCCCCCCTCTTATTAGCAACATTTACAGAAGCCAGAGATAACCAATCTCTTCCACAAACCTTTCGCCAAGCACTAATCACTGTCTTTCCAAAACAAAATAAGGACTTATTACAATGTGCATCATACAGACCAATTTCACTTCTGAATAACGACGTTAAAATACTCTCTAAAATCTTAGCCAGAAGGGTGGAGAAAGTGCTCCCCTCGGTAATATCACAAGACCAAACTGGATTTATTAGGGGCCGGCACTTATCTTCCAATCTTCGACGCCTGTTTAATGTAATATACTCACCAACTAAATCAAACACCCCAGAAATATTATTATCATTAGATGCAGAAAAAGGATTCGACATGATTGAATGGAAATACCTTTTTACTATATTGGAGAAGTTTGGGTTTGGCCCAAACATCTGTGCATGGATTAAATTACTGTATACTAACCCAGAAGCTTCAGTTTGCATCAACAACATTTGCTCAGACTACTTTAAACTAGAACGTGGCACTAGACAAGGATGCCCCTTGTTACCGCTGCTGTTTGCGATTGCCATTGAACCACTGGCAATACATTGTCGAAATACTGATCAGATAAAGGGGATTAGCAGAGAAGGACTGGAACAGAAAATCTCATTATATGCAGATGACATGGTACTGTATATATCAGACCCAGATAATTCTGTACCTGCAGTTTTAGCAGCACTCACAGAATTTCAAAAGATCTCTGGTCTCAGAATTAATCTGAATAAAAGTGTACTCTTTCCAGTGAACTCTCAAGCATATAATATTAGATTAGATACCCTACCTTTTATCATTGCAGAACAGTTTAAATACCTAGGGGTAAACATCACAAGTAAACATAAAGCTCTATATCAACAAAATTTCGCCGTTTGCATGGAAAAAATTAAACAAGACTTGCATAGATGGTCAACCCTTCATCTCACACTAGCTGGAAGAATTAACACTGTTAAGATGAATATTCTTCCTAAGCTCCTTTTTTTATTTCAAAACATCCCAATATACATTAATAAATCATTTTTTAGGCAATTAGATTCGACAATAACCTCATTTATTTGGAATTCAAAACATCCACGCATCAAAAGAGCGACCCTACAAAGACAAAAGGCAGAAGGCGGCATGGCTCTACCTAACTTCCAGTTTTATTACTGGGCAGCAAATATACAGGCGATAAGAACCTGGACACAAATAGAAGAACATACACAGGCTTGGTCCGCAATAGAATTAAATTCCTGCAGTACTTCTTTGTATTCCTTGCTCTGTGCTCCAATAAACACACGTTATCGGCAATACACTAATAACCCAATTGTGCTCCACTCACTTAGAATCTGGAACCAATGTAGAAAGTATTTTAAGACGGAGAAGCTTCTATCTGTGGCACCCCTGCAAGAGAACCACCTCTTTCAACCCTCACAAACATATGCAGTTTTTAATATTTGGAAAAAAATTGGAATTAACTTGCTTAGAGATCTTTATATAGACAACGTCTTTGCATCCTATGAGCAATTACATTCCAAATTTAACATTCCAGCTACACATTTCTTTCACTATCTTCAAATCAGAAACTTTGTTAAACAAAACCTTCCAGATTTTCCTCATCTTGCACCCTCATCCATGCTGGAAAAAATATTGCTCAATCTCAAGGATTTAGACTCCACCTCTACAATATATAAAATCATTTTACAATCCCTCCCTTTTAAAGATCCAAGAGGACACTGGGAAAAAGATCTTTCAATTAATATATCAGAAAAGGAGTGGAAAGTAGCAATGCAGAGAATTCACTCGAGCTCCATATGTGCAAAGCATACAATTATACAACTCAAAATTATATATCGAGCACATCTGTCTCGACTAAAACTCTCCAAAATGTTCCCAGGGCATGATCCAACCTGCGAACGTTGTAACCAAGTCCCAGCCTCACTAGGTCACATGTTCTGGTCCTGCACCAAATTAACATTATTCTGGACAAACATTTTTAATTACCTTTCAGATAGCCTTGGACTTACAATCCCTCCAAACCCATTAACAGCCGTGTTTGGTGTTCTTCCAGATGGGTTTAAAGCGGAGGATGACAAACAAATTGTGATTGCATTCACTACACTTTTGGCACGTAGACTTATTCTCATAAACTGGAAGAACCCAAACTCTCCTCTTTTAAGTCAGTGGGAAACCGATGTGTTATATTATTTGAAGTTGGAAAAAATCAAATACTCAGTCAGAGGATCCGTACAGACTTTTTTCAAAACATGGCAGGATCTAATCAGTAATATTTTAAAATAAGTTCAAAAGGCACAGAGAATTTATTAACTTAGGTATGTCTCCAAGCCTTAAATTTAACGCCGTTTGGCTTGCTCTCTCTCTCAGGGGTGGGGATCGATCTGTTCTTAATTTTTCTCTTTGTAAAAACTTGATTGCTTTGTATGGATTGTAATAAAATTAATAAAAAAAAAAAAAAAGAAATTCATTTTTCACAAGTTACACTACATCAACAGACATGGCAGACTACCATCAAGGATCCCAGTTCAATTTTTGAAAAAAAAAAAAAAAATCTTATAAAAGTACCTTGGTATGGTGTTCACTAAAGTAAAGGTGATACATAAAGGTAATTTCTTTGCAATCACTATTTTGAAAGATGGGTAATGATTTGCTCATTTCTGTCAGTTTTCACCCTTATTAGTGTATACTGTAAATTCATGAAAATAATTTTTTTCTTCTCGGCTAGTCTTCCATCTTGATTAATTTCTTCCTACATTCTACATTTTTCACCAGTTGGACACTTGCAAACAATCCTACTCTTTAAGACAGTAACGTAAAGTCATCCTTTTTCTGACTCAAGTTACATATCAAACAACAATATACACTTTGCTTCTGAGACAGTCATAGGACATTATTTAGTTAATTACTATACTGTAATAAGCATGACCAGTCAATCTGCCTCTCTCTCAGTACTAGTAACATCGCGCCATCCATTTCCTGAAACTGCTTAGTTTATTAAAGGTCCAAGAACATCTGGAGCAAAAGGAGGGGTGGGGCACCTGCCTCTAATGTGGCACACTCACTGACACAAACTGTAAATATTCACCATTCATTCATTCATTCATTCATTATTATTTCTGTTTAACCCAGCTCAGGGTCATACAAGCATTGAAAGACAGGAAATAACCCTCAATGGGAAAACCCTCTAAAAAGGCCACCATGATTCTTCATTATCCAATACATTTAAAATCACCTATTCAATCCAAATGTCGATGTTTGGGATAGGTGTGGAAACTCAGAGCATTTGAAGGAAGCAAATGAACACACAACAAGAGCTGGAAAAATTCACTCCAAAGTGAAGGCAAGGGGCAAACTTCTGTTTCTGTGGATTGGTTACTGTGCGGTGCTAACCACCGCATAATTTTGCCAACCATTCACACTTACATTTATATTTCAAAGGACAGTAGAACCTCAATTATCCTTCACTCAGTTAACCATCAGTCTCTGTTAACCATCAGGGCCAAAAAAAGAGGAAAAAAAAAAGCATTGTGTATGTCAGTGCCTACCTGCCATGTGGTACACTGTGAGCTATGCACAACTCACTATTGTGCTAGCGAGTAGTGTTTTCGGTATCAGTTATGTATATTCAATTTTAATAGCATTTCATAGCTTTTCTCTTTTGTTATAATTAATTCTGCTATGCATTGTTATGGCCGATAAACATATATGTGTGATGTTGGAATTGTTACAAAAAATTGAAATTATTAAAACATTTATGAAACTGCGAAAGTGCTTCAAGTATTGCTTGAATTTCCTGAGTAGGAAGAAAAACAGTGAATGATATAAAGGGTGATGCTGACCACTGACAGTAATGTCATTCTGTATTAAAGTTACTATTTTTCTTCAATGTAATTTTCTTTTTAAATTCTGTTATATTATGTTTTGCTAATATATTGTCATGTGCAGGCAGCTTGTGATGCACTGTGGGGGAGCAGAAAGGATGGAATGAATGCTGTAAGTGATGGAATTGGGCAAAGAGCTTCTGTTCTGTTCTGTAGGAGATGAGAGACAGGAGAAGTTAGGAGAAAAAGAAAGGTGCAGCATACGGAAGTTTTGAGTAGGGAGTCAGAAGTCAATAAGCAGGAGTGTTTGTGGTATAGAGAAAGACAGAACGCGAGTGGGAGGAGATAAACTGATTGGTAGAGAAAGCTTTATTTTATTGTTTAAAAGGTGTGCTCCATAACCCAAATAATAAAGTATAAGACAGAACACCATTTGTTACAGAATGTAGACTCCAAGTAAAATGTAGAAAACTCCAGTATCTCTGAGTTATATTTGGTTATCACGCTGGTCTTTACAATATTATATGAATAATTAATTTTGTTAATACTATAGTCTATTTTGTTAATATAGTTTTGTTTTGTAAATAAATACAACTATTCACTAAACTAATATATTGTACATTATATTGTAAAGTAGCTGTTCTGTTATCCGTTGTCGAGGATGCCAGGGGCGACGACCCGGCCGGGACGCCTTGGAGGACCGGAAGTGGGCGTGAGCCCATCTGGGATCACGTGGGGGCCGCCTTCCTGGTTGCTTTGGGGGCCACGGGTTGAGGGCATGGAAGCCCCACCCTGTAGGGGCTCGTGGTCACCGACAGGAGGCGCCCCAATGCCTTGGGGACCTGTTACCTCAGCACTTCCGCCACACCAGGAAGTGCTGGGGGGAAGAAGAGCAGGGACACCCGGAGTGCTTCCGGGGATGCAGCCGGCACTTCCGCCACACAGGGGCGTGTCGGCGGGTGATTGCTGGAACCCACCTGGAGCACATCCAGGTGATTATAAAAGGGGCCGCCTCCCTTCATTCAGGGCGAGAGTCGGGAGTGGTGTGGACTGAGCCTACAGGAGGAGGCAAGGAGGCGGCCTGAAGGAGAAAGTAAGGCATTGTGTGGCCAGAACTTTGGGGGTTTTGTGGTGCATTTGTGACTTGATATCTGTAAATAAACGTGTTGTGGGTGAAATGAACGTGTCCGCCTGTCTGTGTCTGGGCCAGTCTCCACACCGTCTTTTCTCTTATCTGTTATGGCCTTGGTCCTGACCCCTGACAGATAATCAAGGTTTTACTGTATTATAAAAATAAGTTTTGCAATGTATCTATTTTCCAAATCTCCCTGGTCTAACACTAGTCAATTATTAACACAGTCAATTATGACAGCAACAAGTCCAAGGGAAGAACCATCCAGGCATAGGCTGTGAGTTTTTCAAATTTCTTTTTCTCACATACTTTTACATAAACGTTTACATAAGTGTTTTTTAAGCTTACATTACTGCTATCCCCAGCAGCTTCCCCTTTATTTTAGCTAAACTATTTTTTGGGATAGGGACTTAATTGGTACATTGGCTCAGCTTACTTCGCTTCCTTCACCACTAAATCAGGAAACCATCCTTGAGGCACCAATTTGATGTAAAACAATCTGTGAAATAAAATTAATTAAATTACCAAGAATTAATTTTCTTTAATGTTTTAAAAAAACGTTTTGTAGATAAAAACATTCATCCAGTCACAGCTGGGAGATTTCAAGTCACCAAATGACCTACCAGCATTAACTCATTCTTTTGTATTAATGGTCAGATAGAGGTACATCAGTGCAGCTTAGTATATATGTGCCTTTTGTAATGACACTGATTTTGTTTAATCAACTTCAAAAACTTGGTTGAATCACTGTCTGTGTTTAATTTGTATGCCCTTCCTGTGAATTTTCTACACTTTATTCTCACATTCAAACTAATGTGTCATGTTGTTTGGTGATCCTGAATTGGCCCACTTGTGTACATGTTTGTTAAGGTCAGGACATACTTTGCAAACAATGAAGTCAGAATAGGCTTTGGATCATTGTGACTTGTAAATGGAAATAGAAAGAGTGGATTTGAAAAAATGTTTGGATGGATGATTATATAACTGGGTTTTCCTCACACAGTCAGTGCAAAAGTCATGAGCCATCCACAGAGGGTACCCGGTGTGTAAACACATATCCTCACACTGCACAGAGTGTTATGCAAAATGCAGGGAAAGGCAAAATTAAATGGACCACAAGAACAAACAGAGACTTATAGCAAAAAGTTCTCAACTGATGGTTTGTTCTATCTTATGTCAACCCATAATGCAAATCAAAAAATCAATGTCTTCTGCTAAAAGACTAACACTATAACATAAATCCTAAACACTAACCACAACTGTACAGAGGATTTTTTTGTTTATTTTTGCAACCTTGTATATAACCAGTGTGAACTTGGCCCCGGACACAGGCAGATGGACATCATGGTTTCACCACACACTGTTTATTTACACAAATATATACAATTAACGTGCACTCACAAACCCCAGTGCCTCCAGCACCGATTCCTCCAATGTCCAGGCCACACAGTCCTGTGCCTCTCTTTCTCCTGGCCGCCTCCAGTCTTCACTCCAGCTCCGTCCACTTCCACCCGACTTCCACTGATGACTGGAGGGAGGCGGCCCCTCTTATAGGAACCCGGATGGGCTCCAGCTGCTTCCCGGCAATTAGTCTTGGCCACACCCCTGTGTGGCAGAAGTGCCGGCTGCGCACCCGGAAGCCGTCCGGGTGTCCCTTGTCGTCTTCCCCCCGGCACTTCCTGGTGTGGCGGAAGTGCCGGGCTCCCGGGATGATAAGGCACTGGGGCGCCGCCTGGCGGTGGCCACGGGTCCCTACAGGGCTGGGCTTCCAAGCCCCCTACCCGAGGGCTCCTGCATAACCAGGACGGACGCCCCCTCTCGGTCTGGAGGAGGCACACACCCTCCTCTGGTCCTTCATGGCGTCCCGGCCGGGGACCACACGGGAAAAACCGGCATCGGGGCGCCGCCTGGCGGTGGCCACGGGTCCCTACAGGGCTGGGCTTCCAAGCCCTCTACCCGAGGCCCCCAACATAACCAGGACGGACGCCCCCTCGCGGTCTGGAGGAGGCACAAGCCCTCCTCTCGTCCTCCTGGGCGTCCCGGCCGGGCTCCAGCCCCAGCCGGGGACCACACCAGGAAGAGCACAATGCTGACCTTTAACCTTGACATAATGATGACATCAGTGTCATGATTTTGTATAGTTATATACAATATTCAGCATTTTACTTAAAACATCAGTGCCCATGAAAGACAAGATGGCATTGGGACAAGACATAGAATAACTAAAACAGAACCCCAGTTAAATAGTACTGCCAGTAATGGATTTAGTGACATAACAACAATGTTAAGATATCTCTTCTCACTGAAACAGTTCAGGAAAACATGAGAAAAAAAAAATTATAATAGAGACATCATAACTATTTTAGCCTGTCAATGTTATGAACTTCTTCAAAGGCCAAAAGGGCAAGCAAAACCACTAAATCCCTAGTCCAAAAGAAAAGATTATGAATTATATAATTAATTGAACTTGTAGCAAGTAGATAATTGGTGAAAAAGGGATAGAAAAAGCAAATTCCCAAAAATAAACACAAATTAAAGTTTAATTCAAAGTTAATAAAAAGGAATGCATGTTTTCAAAAACATAAAATTAGTAACCAAGAAAACAAAAAAGACTTAATAAATCAAGATCTTAAAACAAGAAAACAATGAAAAACCCAAAAGATTAAGATAGAAAGGTCAAAGGTCCAAAACAAGCACAGTAAAGAGTAGTACGGTGAGCAGATAAACGAAGGAAAGATGAAATACTTCCACAAAAGGCCCAGCTGAGGCCTAACTTATAAATACACTTCAGGTAGTTGTTGAGAGGCACAATCACAGTCATCTGGTGTTTTATAGTTTAACCAAGAAACCTCATTCCACCACTATCAAAAACAATTAAAACTTTAATGATGTTATTGACAGACACCAGGGCTGCTATGAAATGGAGTTCTCACCAAATCAAAATAAGGTGAGACCTCCAAAAAGAAACCAGGAAGCAGGCCAGAATCCTATGTGGTTACCTTGACTTTAGCCAAGCCCCAAGGCAAGCCAGCAACCTGCTGGCTTCAGTTGGAGTAGGCCCAAAAATGAGAAGCTGGAAAAAATACTATAACATTTTTACAATCTATAAAAAGACCTACAAGCAGAACAATAACTATCAACCTTCAGCATGTAAAAATATGGCAAGTAAACAATCTTTATAAAAATGAAAGAAGTAAATGAGGCACAAAGTAGTTTCCTAAAAGGAACTCCTAAAGCAATCAAAATCCCAAAACAAAGTCCAATAATCAGAAATCTTTAAACAAGAGTCAATTGATGAGTTGCTCAATACTGACGTGTCAACACCGTGTCGAGCTTTTGAAGAGCTGGTGTTAAAAGTGCTACTTCAAGGCTTTATTCAAATGCACCTGTCACGTGATTTTGAGGCACACTAGCGCCATGACATCACTGGCATCTCCGTGGTCAGAAACATTATTGGTCAGCCAGTCTGGCAGGCTTCTTTGGCTGAAAAAGTAAAAGTGGTAGCCTTTCTCCATCCGTGCAGTGTTCTGACAAGAGTATGAATATCACAGTTCCTGCAGTTGGGACTCATGCATGGAGTACGGTCAAAGCAAAAAGTCTTTTCAAAAACAGTTATGTAGTACTTATCTGTAAGTTAATAAATACTTTTAAGAGTCATTATGAAAGATTCACATGGGAATCTATGAGGCCATACTTCTTGGTGTGGAGTCTTGTCTATGTAAATTAATGAGCATATTTGCCATAAGGCAGCCCATATATTGTAACACTACAGCTTCTATTCTACCCCATGTCGAGAGGCTGAGAGATGCTTCATGTTAGTGTTTACAAAGTCAAAATGGTCATCACAACAGTATATGTGCAAGACCCTTCTCATTAAATGTTTTTAGTATTCAGTTAAGTGTTAAATCTGTAGCTGATATGTATTGTTGATTTCCAAAATGCAATGTGAATAAAACTGTGTACTGCATAACTAATTACAACTGCCTTCAAGACAGAATCAGTGCCATCAACAACATCTTCTGCAATTTGTGGGAGCCTCGGGACTTCTGCATTAATGTGACAAAAAAGTTAAAGAAACTTTGCAAATTCATCCAGTGGTAGACATTGAAGTTGAAATTGAGACGTGAGTGTTTCAGATTACGATGTTAGCATCGTACTTACAGACTTACGGGGGCAAACTAATTTGGTTGCAGGCAGCGAAAGTACTTGGCATATGAGTGAGGGAGTTGGCGAACTACAATTGTTTGGTTGCGAGCTGCGAAAGTATGTGGCGTATGAGTGAGGGAGTTGGCAAACTACAGTACAGTAGTTTTGTTGCGCGAAACGGAAGTACACGGCATATGAGTGAGGAAGTTGGCGAACTACAGGTAGTTTGGTTGAGTGCGGCACAAGTGTATACTGGCGACTTTTTGGCCCTTATCATGGCTTCTAAACGAAAGTCAGAGTCATCAGATGGTAGTGCTTTGAAGAAGAGGAGAGCCATCATGATGGAAGTGAAATTAGATATTTTAAAAAGATCAGAAAAAGGAGAATCAGCGGCGAACATCGGCCACACGCTAAGCCTTAGCCGCTCTACTGTAGCAACAATTATCAAGGATAAACACCGTATCCTAGAGCATGTAAAGGGATCAGCCCCTATGAAATTGACTGTGATTATTAAACAGCGAAGTGGCATAATGATTGAGATGGAAAAATTGCTAATTTTGTGGCTGGAAGACCAGCATCAGCAATGTATACCAGTAAGTCTAATGTTGATTCAGGAGAAGGCTAAATGATTGTTTCAGGCAATAAAAACTGAAAAGGGGGAAGGGAGTGAAAGTGAAGAGTTTGTGGCTAGTAGGGGTTGGTTCATGCGTTTCAAAGCTTGTGCCAACTTGCATTACCTTAAGGTACAGGGTGAAGCTGCTAGTGGGCATGTGAAAGCAGCAAGTGAATTTCCTACTAGGTTGGCTGAATTAATTAAAGAGGGGGGCTACTGTGCTGAACAAGTGTTTAATGTTGACGAGACGGGCCTTTTATGGAAGTGTATGCCTAACAGGACCTATATCGCCAAGGAGGAGAAGACAGCATCAGACCATAAAGCTGACAAGGAGAGACTGACTTTGCTTCTTGGAGGGAATGCTGCAGATGACTTCAAACTCAAGCCTCTGTTGGTGTACCAGGCAAAGAATCCAAGGGCACTAAAGGGCATTTGGAAGGGTCAACTGCCTGTTGTCTGGAGGTCTAACAAGAAGGCATGGGTGACACCAGATTTTTGAGGAGCATTTTTCCAGCCATTTTGTGCCAGCAGTGAAGGACTACTGTGTTAGGAAAGGACTACCTTTTAAGGTGTTGCTACTGCTGGACAATGCTCCAAGTCACCCTGCCCACTTGAGTGACTTTAACCCTAATGTCAAGGTGGTTTACCTTCCACCTAACACCACTGCCCTTTTACAGCCCATGCACCAAGGTGTCATTGCCTTTTTCGAGGCCTACTACCTCCGGAGGACATTTGCTATGGCCCTCAGAATATGAGGAAGGTAATGGCAGAGTTGGAGGAGGACATCTTAGAGCTCTCTTTGTCTTTAGACAACTCTTTTAACGATGGCGTCTTTGAGAATTTAAAATCAAAGAAACAAGATCTCATGGACTTATTGGACAGACGGGTGCATGGTGCTCTTGTGCGCTCAAGAATTCAGGGGTTGGCAATGCAACTAAGAAGGACAATAACCTGACACTCAAAGACTTTTGGAAGTCTTATAACACATATAATGCTCTACAAAACATTGCTGTTGTATGGGATGAAGTGAGGAGAACAAACTTAAATGGTGTGTGGAAAAAAACTGTGCCTACAGTTTGTGTATGGCTTCCATGCCTTTGAGGAGTCAGTGGGGGCTGTACCAGAGAAGGCTGTTGCCTTGGGTAAACAGCTTAATTTGGATGTGGAGGCTGAGGATGTCACAGAGCTACTGGCATCACATGCAGAGGAGCTGTCCGCTGAGGACCTCATTCAGCTGGAGAAGCAACTGATTGAAGAGAAAGAGATAGAAACCTCAGAACCCAAGAGATTTACCACCAAGGGTTTGGCAGAATGGTTTTTCTATGATGGAGGATGGGTTGGCAAAATTTCAGGCTGAGGACCCCAGCGATGACAGATTCAGTAAGGTCTACAGAGCTGTTATGGATGCCTTGTAATGCTATAGGCAGATTTTGGAAGATAGGAAGTCATCAACCTTCCAGACTAGCCTGGAGCATTATTCTTTAAGAAGGTAGAAAGGCCTGCAACAGATCCTGTACCCTCTTCATCAGCTGCTTCTCGAGATGAAACACCTATAGTACAAGTAGAATCATCGCCAGCTTCCTTCTCCCAATTGGTCACTCTCTCCTACCTTGCAATGCCCCTTCCCCTCTTTTTATACACTAATTTTTTTCTTTACTACAGTACATTGTAAAGTATAGTATATCATTATTTCCTTTTTCTGTGGCTTAGTTGTGTTTTTATGTTCTAGATTATTATTTTACAACTGGGATAGGTGACTTAGGCTAGGGTGTGTTTCGTCACCAAAATTCGGGTTACATCACTGTCGTAGGAACGGAACTGTGTCATAACCTGAGGACCCCCTGCACACTGTTTGAAATTGATCACAACTTATCAGACCCTTGGAGAGTTCTAAATCCAAACTAAATAGCGTATTCCTTCTTTTCACCAGTACAGAATTGTTACTCAAGAATGGATTATTTCTTTATAGATAATTTTTTTTTTTTTGCTCATGATCAAATATTATGACACTATTGTTATCACCAACCACACCTCTATGTTCATGGAGCTCAAATCATTATGCCACACATACTCATTTTAGAGAACTTTATAGAATTTATATCCAACTGAACTTATTATTTTAAAGACAAATATATCCTCAGAGGTCTCGGCAGGAATAGTCTTGGAAACTCTGAAGGAATTTTTAAGAGGACAGATTATTTCATATCTCTCCCACAAAAATAAATCGGAAACCAAGAAGGCAAGAAATTACCAGAATAGAAAAAGAACATGCCAGGTTCCCAAATGAGGCACTTTATAGGAAAAGACAGGCTTTGTTTCAGAACTCAACAAAAGAAATGGAACGACTCTTTTTTAAATCACAGCATCATTACTATGAACACCTACAGAAGGCTTATAAGATTTTAGCTCAACAAATCCACAAGCAGGAAGTTCTCAATGCAATACCAGTAATTACCAACACAGACGGAGACAAAATCATTGACCATAAAAATATAATGCACACATTTAGAGACTACTATAAGTACTTATATTCTACTCAGTTTAAATAAGACAAACACAATCTAATGGGTTTTTCGATGAATTACACATACCACAGACAGATACTCTCAGTGCAGAGGAATTGGATACACTTCTGACACTCTCAGAATTACTAGATGCTTTAAACTCACTTAAGAGTGGGAAAGCAGTGGGCCCTGATGGCTACCCTGCCGAATTTTATAATTTTTTTAAATTAAGTTAGCGCCCCTTTTATTAGCAACATTTATAGAAGCCAGACACAATAAAATTCTAACTCAAATTTTTTGCCAAGCATTAATTACTGTCTTTCCTAAGAAAAATAAGGACATATTACAATGTACATCATACAGACCAATCTCACTTCTGAATAATGATGCTAACATACTCTCCAAAGTTCTAGTTAGAAGGATTGAGAAAGTGTTTCCTTTGGTAATATCACAAGACCAAACCAGATTTATTAAAGGCAGACACTTAGCATACAATCTTCGACGCCTGTTAAATGTAATATATATACCCACAAAGTCTAATACTCCACAGATCTTATTGTTGTTGGATGCAGAAAATGCATTTGATATGGTTGAATGGGGCTACCTATTCACTATGTTGCTCAAATTTGGGTTTCGCCCGAACATATGTGCATGAATCAATCTACTGTATACCAGTCCAGAAGCTTCAGTTTGTATCAATAACATTGTTTCAGACAACTTCAAACTAGAATTTGGTACTAGACAAGGGTGCCCCCCTGTCTCCACTGCTATTTGCAGTCGCCACTGAGTCATTGGAAGTTCACTTTCGAAATGCTTCTGAGATAAAGGGGATTATCAGAGAAGAATTTGAACAGTAACATTATATGCAGATGATATGGTACTATATACTGTATATCAGATCCGCAAAATATTGTGCCTACAATCCTAACAGCAGTAGCAGAATTTCAAAAAATATCTGGAGTCAAAATTAATTTGAATAAAATTGTACTTTTTCTAATAAACTCTCTACCACGCAACATTAGATTGGACGCCTTCCCTTATCATTGCAGGGATTGTGGGATAAGAACATTATTACCTGGATAGGAGGCCTAAGAGGAACATTATATGGATTGGCTGGCTCAGCAGAAAGATAACTCTGTGCCCAGCTGGTATAAAATAAGGGGTGGACCAGCAGAACTTGGGAATGGTTCCATCCCACATGCACTAGGTGGTAGTGCTTCTCATATGAGAACCCATTCAGGACATCTGCAGGGGTGCTAGGGAAAAAAAAGTGCATAAATGCAACCCTGTCATAGTCCTTTGGGATTGACAGAGGGTGCTGTCGGGGAAAGACCACTGTACTTTGTCTATGGCCAGGAAACGCTTCCTAGAGGAGACAGGATGGCACCGGAAGCATTCCTGGGTGGCAGTGGGCAAAATTCCGAGGAGGTGGAGAAGAAGGAAGAATTATGTACTTTATTGTGTATTTTCGTTTGGCGTGATCCACTGGTCAAAGAGGAGTTTTGGAAAGGTGCTGATAGGATGCATAAAAATCCTTTATTTTATTATACAAATGTGTAGTTTTTTGCTGTGTCTGTGGTTTGGGGCTCTCTGGAGCCCCTTGTGGTTACAGGGTAAACATCCATCCATCCATTATCCAACCCGCTATATCCTAACTACAGGGTCACAGGGGTCTTCTGGAGCCAATCCCAGCCAACACAGGGCGCAAAGCAGGAAACAAACCCCGGACAGGGTAAACATCACAAGTAAACATAAGGCTATTTTTCAACAAAATTTTGCTGTCTGCATTGAAAAACAAACATTTTAAGAAGATGACTAGCCTGCTACAGTCACTTAAATACATGCTCCCTTTAAAATGTTTGCGTATACAGCATATAAGGTAGAATCTCAATGAAGCGGGACTGGTGAGTAGTGATAAATAATACGTGGCACTGAGGAATTATAATAAATAATAATAGGAACAAGTAAAAATTACAGGTTTCTAAAATTGACACTGTAAATGCAGGCAGATCAGTATATAAGAGACGTGTGCATTTCCATATCGATTTAAGAACTAAGTAAGCCATATGTTATACTAAGCAGTAACTCAAACAATACTTAACAGTAAATAATCCAACAACTCAATCCAACTAAATGAAGCATTCATCTATAACAATTAATTCAGACTGACAAGTTGCATGTTTGGGAGGCGCAGATTGGCTGAAATCATTTATAGGGATTTGTCCTAAAAGGAAAGTGCCGTATAGCGATCAGAAACAAAAACACACATCTAAGCATGTTAAGAGAGTAGTTTATGATGTGTTTTTCTAAAATATATATTCAGTATGACGCCAATGTCTCCAAACATTCAAATATGAAGTTTAATACATTTTACAGTGAAACTCTTAATATATCTGATATGTAAAATAATATAGTATAATCTATATACTGTATATAAAACAATTCCATGACTGACTGACAGACAACGCACAGACCAAACTGCTGGACCTAAAGGGCTGAAATTTTGACAGTGCATTCCTATAATGACATGGATAACCGCTAAGAAAGGATTTTTTGAAATTCCATCCCTAAGGGGGTGAATTGGGACACTCCAATACGTTTGTGTGGAAAATCGTATTCTCTGCGAATGAAACGACGCACATGCGTGCAATGAGGAAGGGGATGTTTCTGTTTCTGCCTGACGGTAAAGTGAGTGACAGCCACGCATTCCTCTAATATTCAATGACCTCCCCTTTGACTTTAAGAGATTGCAATTTCCCCTCAAAGTATGCTTCGTCATCACAATAAAAAAGCCTCAGGGCCAAACTTTGAAATATGCCGGCATAGATTTAAGGGAAGATTGTTTCTCCCACGGTCAGTTTTACGTAGCTTGCTCAAGCGTAAGTTCGCCCACGAGCCTGGTAATATTAGTGCCGCCCAATAAAGAAACAAAAAATATTGTTTATAAGGAAATCCTCTATAAAGCAATTTAATATTTACACTCCCACGGCATCAGAAGTTTCACGCGAAGAAAGTCATGGGCAATAACTATAACTTCATATATATATTTCCAAAAAAATAGTATATTAAAACAGAGTCCCGCGCAGACAAAGTCGCAGGTAAAAGCTAGTAACATAATATATCTTTGACACTGTGTATCAGACAAAGGAAATCTCAGCAAGCCATAATAACAATAATGAATGTACTGTCAGCAACTACATGAATTACATGAGTCTGTCACTGAACTGTATCAACTGAAGTGTGTATTGTCAATACATATTACAAAATATCAATCGATGGTTAAATGTGAAACCTTTTGTAGATTTACAACAAAATACAGTGAAATGGCATTGAATGTGCTGAGGCGTCACGAAGTGTCCTTTAAACTGCGCATGTCAGGTCAGTGCTTTATACTGTGCCCCATGCTTCAATCCCTGTGTGCATGTGTTTTGAACTGTGCCCCATGGTTTCTTCTCAGTGTGCACATCTGCTCAATGCTTCGAACTGCGCGCCATGCTACATTCCCAGTACACATGTCTGTTTAGTGCTTTGAACCGCACTTCAATCTCAGTGCGAATGTCTGCTCCGTGTTTTGAACCGTGCTCCACACTTCATTCTCATTACACATGTCAGCTCAGTGCTTTGAGCTGCGCTCCACACTTGATTTCCATTTCCGCTGGACATGTCAAGTTACTGCTTTGAACCATGCTTGGGGGTATTTCCAATATACATATCAGTTTACTACTTTGAACCGCGCTGGTTTGAGGGTGGCCATTTCCACTGTGCATGTCAGCTTGATATTTCGAATCCTTATTCATTGAGCAACATTTGAACTACGCATGGTATCACCAGATTTCAAAAACTCAACAGAATTTTCTCGCAAAATGAATGTTTGGGATCATCAGTACATTTTAAATGATTCTGCCTGATAATACTTTGTGTCAAGAAACACAACTATAAATTATACATCTTTCAAATGCCGACTTCTAGAATGCTTGATGCTGCAAAGAAGAGTGTTAGTAATACGGATCACGATACCTCTCTCACCATAATACTCTCTTCTAATAAATATTCTTGCTTTGCCTCTTATCATTAGCTTATAAATATATATCAAAAGTAAATGTGAATCTTGTTTCATGTGTACAACAAAACGTAATATTTGACTGACAATTTCAATTGCTGTTATGACTAATGATTGCGGGGTTAGAGGTTTAAATCACTAAATATTAATCATGTGGACTGTGTTCTTTCTTTGATTGTTAATCCGGGGGGGGGGGGGGGGGGCACATGGTAAATGTGCTAGTGACTATCATTTTTATTTAAGGAAATATTTTATCATTATACTGTGCTGTGACAAAAGTGTACGGATTGCCTATCTGGACGTTGGAGTATGTGCTCACAAGGAAGGGATGTTGCTGCAAGTCCTGATGTATTTATCCTTTTTGTCTCTGTTGCCGCCACAGCACTCAAGTGAATCTTTAATGCCAACCATAGGAATCACAGAATTCTCTTTTCACCACAAAGGCATCTACAGTGATGTCCATGTGCTGTTTCTGTTTGAATGACATTAGTTGTGCAGCATGTACCTTAATTCACATTACACTTTACATATATGGTAGATTTCAACTAGAGAGTGTAGATCACTTAATACTAACAGCGCTCACCTTGAAGTATCCAGTGTATATGTGTGTGACAGTTGTCTGGTGACTGTATCTGTACCGTGCCTCTCCACCAAAATTGCTTCAAACGTTTCAGTGTTTTGTGAGACTCATCACTACAAGAATCATTAGATCAACAAAAAACAAAAAATACAAAAATAAACACTAAACAAACTCAGATAACAAACAACAATGGTTCCCATTCCTAAGCTGTTGCAGTCAGTTTAAACAGCCTGAGGGATTTCCCAGGAGTGGTGACATCAGGGTGGTCCCGCCTCTTGGTGCTCCACCCACAAAGGGCAAGGAATAGAACTACAATCAAAGCTACACTTTACAATTATAAACATAACAGAAAATACATATCAACTCAGAAACAACAAAAACAATACTGTAAATAAACACACGTAATTCCATAACAAGGGCTAAAATGATCAACGTAAAAAGGGATTAATACAAGATAACTCTTTAACAATAAACAAAATAGAAACTACAAAAGGAATTAACTAAACAAAAGAGGAGCTCAGAATGAAAGAGAAATTCATACTAAAATCCACACCTAAAAAAAAACCATGACATTGGAGCCAAGGGAGAACTCCTTATTCTTAGGTGACCAACTGGGTTTGTGATTGTGAGGGTGACTTTTCTCACTAGCTGGATTGTTCCAATTTTAGCTCTGCCACAAAAAGAATTTTGACATATTGATTTCATGTAATGTGCCATACTAGATCAACTTGATCTTTTCAAAGATAAAGCAAAGGTGTAAGGGAAAAGTTGAAATATATGCATTTAAATTTAAAATTTTCAGTGCAGAAAACATGATGTCTTTCGTCTCTGTATATTTTTAATAGTACAATTAAAAAATAAAGAGTTACAGGGATTCTCTTGCAAATTCACACCCAGCAAGAAATGTTATTGTACTTGGATTTGGTGGGGGTAAGTCACAGAGAGTTTCATGTGGTGATTGTCTGCTGAATGTGAAAACAGGAGTTTTCCTTCAACAAGTCAAAAATCGGCTGGTAGGAGCTGGAGTGGACCTTGGAGCTATTGACCTTTCTCTACTCTGCCTGCTGGAGTCCTCTCGGCAAATGCACATGATGGAGTGCAGAAAGTAACTGGCCATGGGGGAGTCAAAGGAAGAAATTTTATATTTTTCATGTGGTCTGCCCCATGAAGGTCATCAGCTGGATTTTTGCTAGGTATGGAACCATAAGGCACTTTTCCCCTAAATCATTTTCTTTGGCCTTGAACTTTGCTCTCTTAACATAATGTTGGAAAAACTATTCATTTTGGCAAAAAGGCAGTTTACTCTGGGCAGCTTCACAAAGTCTTTTAATGTATTCAGTAAATATATATCCCATATATAATATTCATATTCAGAATCCAAGCATTCCTCTATCTTTTAAAAATAAGAAATCTGTTTTAACAGCTATTTTATTTTATCCTTTTTATACAGTAACTGGAATTCTTGATTTCAAACTAATATACAGTTGTGCAAACTGTATAATACATCTGATATTTGAAAAAAGACATACATAATCTTTAAAATAATAATAATAATAACAGAATTCAAGAATTTGACATATTATGTGTAACTGTAATGTGCTTATATCTTAGTGATCACATAGGAAATATTGAAATAAACAATTATAGTTTAGAAGACAAATCAAGATGTGAATTATATGGAAACAGTACATAAGTTTACTCACAATTGCATACATATATTCTGAATTCTGCTTAATCCAACTGAGACTCTGGGGGGTTGAGCCTATTACACTGGGCACAAGGAAGGAATTAATCATGACTGGAGAAATGGGGTGAAAATTGCACTCAGACAATGACTGGGAATGAGATGCTAGGTTTGTGATAAAAAGTAATAAAAATATTAAAACAATGAAACTGAAGAATAGCATTCTATCTAAAAATACAAATATAAAATATGCAAAAATAAATCACAGAAAAATAATAAATATGGAATTTATTATGTGTTGAATGAGTGAAGTGGTAAAATAGTTGGGGTGCAAACCAGGCCATTCCATTTAATATCTCTTTCCAAACAAAATTGTTGAATTTAAATAAACAGGCACTAGAACACAACATATACAGTAGTTCTGAATGTTTAACTGGAAGCTTAGTCCTGCTGCGAGATCAAGTCGAAGTGAGACACCACCTTCCAGTTCTTTATATGTTTCTGATCAGAAGGGGCGGGACTTGAGGAAACAATTAGGGCATGATCTATCAGCTTCCTAGATTGCCTTCTCTGTTCTGCAGAAGGAGACAAGACAGTTAATGACAGCGCACCCTCTCACCCTTGGGTGGTATCACATACCTGATCAGAGCCGGCAATGTGATCCTTAGACATGTACATGTGATTTAAAGTGTAGATGTTTTAAATAAAACTTCACACAAAGGTTGGTGCATTTACATTTTATATTTATTTACACAGCTAATCCAAGAAATAAATGTAAAAAAAAATAATAGTGAGGATTTGAATGAAAATAACTTGTAGTAAAAGGGCATGCAAAACATAAAGGAAAATGAGTAGATTAAGCAATGTCAGCAAAACTATATAACAAAATAAAAATTATGGCTATAAAGGAATAAAAGTTCTCCGCTCGGTTTTGCAGGCTGGCGGCACCCAGCGTCAAAGCAGTGCTACTGTTCCTGTGTGGTTATCCTTTATTTTCCTGACGCGGCTTTATAAATATACTGAAACTAACCGCAAATTGTTTATTAGTGTAATGCATCTGATTGTAATTAACTTGTAACAATATAATGGTCCAGGGAATAGCCATAGTATTCCAAATACCATAACTGCTTTAGCGTTGTTACTCTCACTGTACCTTCTTTTTCTTTTTCTTCTTTCAGCTGCTCCCGTTAGGAGTTGCCACAGCGGATCATCTTTTTCCATATTACTCTCACTGCACCACTCAGAGTATTTATATCACTGTATCTAAGTGTGAATCACAGCAACAGCTGATCGGAAAGAGAATTATCGGTATACATCTTCAAGCACATGCTACATCAGCCACGGCAAAACGTTTCAAAACCTTTCCTGTACGGACCTCGCGGTTCAGAAACATTTTCATCCCAAGAACTTTACACGCACTTAATCAATTACTCCTTGTAGAACTGTTTGCACTTATAAGTACAATCACCCCACTGTAAACTTGCACTACAGTTATAATATTGCACAACCTGAGCCACTTTATAAAGCATGTATTTACATATGATGACGATATCATTTTTAAGATGAAATGCAGCAAAATAAATAATAAATAAATATAATAAATAAATATTATATTATACAGATAAAACTTTAACTTCATTTAAATAATCTATATTCTTCACTGGGCCTGGCGTGAAGGATAGAATAATTAAACATGTACTACGAAGATATTTCAATGTTCCTTAAACGTTTTGAAGAATCGGCGCTCTAAGCTTACAGATGGCTTAACGTCTATTACAGAGCTGATTGTGTGGCAATCGGTTACTTGGAGAAAGAAAAGCAAGGACTGCAGGGGCGGCTACGCCAATATATATTGAATATAAAACAGAAAGAGAAAATAACAACACAGTTAAAAACGTAGCGACAAATTTCAGCAAAGTTAAATGCTTGTGTCATGAGCACGAGGAGGCTATGCAGTGTCCGCAACAGACGTGGCCATCCACCGTGCATAAGATACCATATTGACATTGGCGGATGAAGAAGCCACCGATTCTTCCTCTGCCCATGGCCGCTACAAGCCTAGAGCCACCCCTGAGTACTGCTGCAATAAATTATTTCATCGAAGGTCGCACACAATCACTGCGCCGTGAAACCCATGTTTAATAACGTGCTTTAACTCCTATCATCATAAAAATGATATCACATATACATCTCAGTATTTTAGTTATTCAGAGAGCTGTAATATCATGAATATAATAGATTCTGTGTCCAGTCGGAGGAAGAGAGCCGGTTTAAGAAGCAAGTAGTGATTCACACGCATAGAGCACATAGAAGATCACATACAAAACAAAGCATTTAACGTGCTACTTTAATTACGATGTGATTTGAGAAACTGGTTAATTAAACGATTTTAAGATGAAGTTTATGATGTTCTACTTTAATGACAAAATAAGGTACATGATTAAAGTGGAAATTTCGAGATTGAAGTTGACATTTCGTGCTTTTTCCCCACTCTGTGCCTTTTTTTTCTCTGTACCCTAATAAGCTTTCATATAACACTCAGACAGTGGGCTACAACTCGCCTTTTCATGGCGACTTTGATATGTGACTTCTTTTTTATTTCCGGCACTGTGCGACTTTGTGAACGTGAGCTTTCAAGTTTCTCCAACACGCTATGTCACTCGATCAACTTCCTTTTGTTGATTATACCACGGTTTAATTAAACAAATAGTATGTTTTTCCTTTGCCTCCACTTGGTATTCACTGAAATTCTTATATTTTCCCCCGTGCTTTTCCCATTGTCTTTTCACAGAAGGCTCGGCTTAAGGGCGATTTATATTGATTTGCATATTCAAAGAGGCATAATTCTGGGAGGAGTTGGGGCATTACATAAAGTGCGTGCACGAGCGTTACTTTTCACGCTGACCGGGATTTATGTAGCGGAAGAACGTGGAAGTTGGAGTACGCACAGATTCCTGCATCTGGATTTTTCTGTGTGTAAGCACATTTCGGCTTTTGTGCTTACGCCATGTTATAGTGCGAATTCTACGCACGGCGTTATACATGAAGCCCCTGTACATTATACACAGGAAAAAACATGCTTTTAAATTTCAAGTAAGTTGAAAAATATCTAGACTACTAAGGTTAAGAATCTTTCCTTATACATAAGTGTCATTACTACTTTCGCATATACAGTACAATCAGTTCCTCAAAAACAATAACTTGTGTCAGTTTTATAATCTGTGTTTATTCATTCATTTACATATTTGTCCATTCATTCATTTATATTCAAACATAAGGTTAAGGAGTCAACCCTGGAAAGGGCACCATTTTGGTTTAATTTTTGTATTAAAATGCATATTGCCAAGTGAACATGATTCGAAGTTTCTTTTTCTTCAATTCATATTACTACTATGTCATTCGCCTCTCTTCTTCCAAATCATTAACATTTTGTGACAGGTCAAATTCAACCAGCAATAAGTTAAAGGGAAAAGTCACCAAAAAATAAGAGAGAAACAGGGTTCAGAAAGAAACAATCTAATCTGAATTATTCTTCGTGTCTGCACTGCTCTCTGTGTCGTAAAGATGTACGATTTGGCTTATTAAAACATTCCCAGCTAAAAGTAAGAAATTCAAGTTGTTAATGGATTCTTTGTTTGGACAGATGCCGATTAATTAAACAGCATCATTGTTATAACCTCATTGCTCAGAGAACATAGACCTAAATGTCAGGAAAAAAATTTTTTAAAAAGGAAAATGGATAATGGAGGCATCATGTAGACACTCATCCACAAGAGACAAGGAAGCACACCAAAACAAATGAATAAAAGGTCCAACCTTACCAAAGGTGGCATATAATAGCACAGGAACCAGAATCATAGCACAGGGCATATACTCGCTGATACTGAGCATTATGGATGTGGAGACAGGACATGCAGGTGATGGGTGTAGCAGAGCAAGACGCAAAGGACAGAAAGATATGGAAGAAGATGATCCACTGTGGCAACCCCTAATGGGAGCAGCCGAAAGAAGAAGAAGAAGAAGAGTTAATTATGTTTTTAGAAACACTGATATATAAATTTTAATGATCTTATTGAAGCAGAAGGGGTCAGGTTATGGACAAAATGTTTAAAGCTAAATTACCATTTTTGGATCCCAGACTTTCCTTAAGGAAGATTTATATAATTTTTGATAAAGAGGACAAAATAGACCTAAACATATTGGAGAAAGGTGGTATACTGAGTGAAACAACTAGTTAGAATTAAAAGTGAATCCATGTGTACTTAAGAAAAATTCCAATTGGAGAAAATAAAAAGGAAACACTAAAGCAAGAGCACAAACTAGCATGTCCAATCATCACTACAAAAATGTCACTAAACTTGTATGATAGGGCTTTTTAAAATTTATAACCTGTTGCCTGTCTAACAGTCTCCACATTATAAAGGTATATTGTGTCATGGACAGGGTTTTGTTTTTACTTTTGTGCAGCTATTCCTTAGTTCCTAAAACTACTTAAAACAACATTGTGGGGTTTTTGGAGATCAAGGAATTTACTACGATGTTTGTTTCTCATTTTATGTGTTTTACCATGTTTAAAGAGAATCAAATTCTCCTGTAGTGGTGGAGAGGTTTCTAGCATATAGGTTGATAAATATTTTGTGTCTGTATTTGTAAACTAGACAGAGCAAATATAATATTAGATCGTGTTTCAGGAGACCTGTTTTACTTCATTAATGAGTACAGAGGTGCTTTCATGTTTAACATGAACCCCACTCCCCCCATCATTAGGACAGGAAGTAAAATTTACATTATGATGATGGATATGGAGCCTTTATCAGACCAGCTTGGCGTGGGTGACTGTGTTTGGACTAGGAGCCTATAAGCCATCCACCATAGGAAGGCCATAAACTGACTAAACAAAGCAACTGTGAGATGGAGTTGCTCCTGTAACAGGTCAGGTGGGGGCTGGAAAATTAATTCTACTGGTCTAAAGTATGGCTGTTTAGGATTGGTTTTGAATCAGAGTGCATTCTGTACTACAACGCCCCATTGATTTGTGTTTTGTGGTAAGAATAGTATAAAGTTGGTCACCTCGCCTTTATCTCTCTCTCACCACCTGGCCACGAAGAGAAGACCATGATGAATACAACTCTATCTTGGCAGCCATACTGAGAGGGCATGTGGCTTGTTTTAATACTCCATTCAAAGGCCATGTGGTAGCAAAGCAAACTAGACTGAAGATAAGCTGAGAGCTGCCTATGGACGTAAGATGCACTGCTACATAGACTGTAAGGGTATGGTTTGCCAATATTCATACAGTATTCTGCTTCCTTAATATTTTTGGGTATTTTTATCAATAATACATAATTAAATTTGTTAATTCCTGTTTCTTTACTCTGTCTAATTGCCTGAGGTTACAGATGTAGAAGGGAATGGGGAAAAGTGCTGATCACTGAGTGGTAAGTGTATAGAATTTTAGTCATTTTATTAAGGTCTAAACAATTCAGAGTATAAAAATGGGAAAACGGGACACTATAAGACCCCATACGATAAAACACCTGTGGCACCATTTTATTTTTTCTTATAATTTCATTTTGAGACATTTCTTGATTCTGATTTCTATGCTGTTGCATGGCAGGATGACCGGAAGAGTTGATGTGTGATGTCACTACCGCGGCAATATAAAGGTTAATGTAGTGTTCTTCTTGATGTTCAAGATTATGGATATTCTTTCAGAAAAAGTGTTGCTTATTTTAATAATTAATTTAGAGTTAACCATTCTCTGCGTGTTTTTTGTTTTATCTCGTGGTCCTCGCCATTCAATTAATACTGTCAATTTTGCCAATCAGTACAATATGCTGATACAAGACTGTAAGAGTTCTATTTGTAAGAAAAACCTAGAGCAGAGTTTCTTGAACTATGCTTCAATACCCATATAGGACATGTGTTGCCGCTGTCGGGTTATAAAAGGTCACAACACACCATTGTATTTAATGGAAATAGGTTGCATACACTGTGCGAATATTCCTGTGAAGGGTTGCTCTGGGTTGTTTATGCAGTTGACATTGGTGTGTCAGTGGCGATTCTCCCAGGGACACCCGGCTATTACTGTTGATGTTGATCCACCAGGGGGACTCCTTCCAATCTGAGAGTCAATATAGACTCAATGACACTAAGAAAAGAAAGATTGGGTCATGTGAAAAAAAAAGTTTAAGAAGTCCTGAGCTAGAATAATAAGAAATTACAATGGATTTTTCAATATGGAACTGTGAAGTCTGGGATAAAAACAAAAGTTGGTGGAATAACTTTGGCAAAAAGCTGCAGATTATTTTAAAATAATCTTACTATTATTGGCCGTACATCAGAACACAACAAGAGGAATCACTAATGCAATAAAATGTATGAAGAGATACACACACAGATTTTCAAATCTGCAATGCAGGGGTTGGAATAATCTAATAAAATTTATTAGTATTTGGGAATCAAATTTAAATAATTCCATTCATTCCAATGCATTTTTGTTAGGCAAATTTCCATTTGAGATATGAGTACCCTGTAGTAACTACAAAAACAGTGTATAAATAAAAAAAGTCAAAATAAACACATATGCATATATAATTATAGAAAGACAAGGTTTTGTTAAAAAGAGGAGGAGGTTCTAATGTTCAAAGTCAGCTGCTTTCTGAAATTTATCATTCTGCAGGCAAACCACATAAGTTTTATTTGGAGAAAAGACATCTGAAAATATTTCCAACATATGTGACATCCTTGCGAGACCAACTGGCGTCATGAGTGCCAAGATTAAAAAACAAAATGGCAATGATTTGGTAAATTTAAATTAAAACTGTTGCAGTTATTTTAGAAGTCATATAAGAAACAAATATGAATTCTAACAGAATATCTAACAAAATTGTGATATGCTAAAATCATTAGTGTTCAGCCTCTATTTAAATGCTGATGCCTATGGTGCTTCTTTAATATTGCTAGGCATATTATTCCAGATTTTTGGTGCACTGTTGCAATTAGTGCTGATGCTTCATAGATACGGTGTCTCCATGGCTTGAATGTTCTCCACTGTATAAAGTTTACACTATGTCTGCTTGGGTTTTCCTCCCAAATTCTCAAAGATGTACAGGTTAAATAAATGGCCACCCTGTGCATAACTGTGCCCCGTTAAAGTTCTGTGCGTAATGCTGCCAAGATAGGCTGTATTCCTGCCTTACAATGATGTTATGTTTCAACCAGGATTTGTTTCTTGGCTTTTTATGTTATTTCTGATGTTTTTGAATAGTTATTTTCCATGTGTTTTTTATCATTATGATTTTTTGTTAATAATGCTATTTATAAAGTACATTATGTATTATTTATGCACTGTGTATTTATGTTTTTCTATGTTCTGTTTTTTTCTGTGGGTGGGGCCACCATCACTTCGCTGCTGAGCAACTGGCCTCAGCCTTTATAATTCAGGAGTTTCCTAGGTTCATAGTGGTTGTTGTGGTATGCATTTCAGCTGTAAGTATTGTGCTTGAATTTTCTGGTATTGGGTTCTTTTTCAGAAGCACAGTGATAGTGCTGCTGTCTGACAACAAGGTAATCAGGGTTTGCTTCTGTGTGCCCCCTGTGTGGAGTTTGTATGTTCTCTGTGTCAGCATGGGTTTCCTCCTGGTGCTCCAGTTTTCTTCCAAAGATGTGCAGGTTAGGTGAATTGAAATTTATAAATTTGCCCTAGCGTATATTTGCATGTGAATGTGTTTGTCCTGTGATGGACTGGCGCCCCATCCTGTCTTGCTCCCAGTTCTTACTAGGATAGGCTGTACGTTCTCTGAGGCTGGGCTCTAGATAAGTGGGTTAAGAAAATGGATGGATTCTTTTGCATCTTGTTTCTGCATTTTGTATATGGATAAAAGATTGCACCTGTTTGCATTGGTTTTTCTTTTTAGGCATACACTTTTTGATTAATTTACCATTTTTGCTTCTTCTTTTTTTATTTAATAAATTCTTTAGATTTTAGGACATCATATTGTTTTTGTCTTTTCAAGCCATAGGGTTACAATTATGCTCTCCCTTGAAGGGCATTTTTGTGCATTTAAACTATTTTAAACTGCTGAAAAGCCTGAGCTCCATTTTGAGTGTTCTGAGTTTGGGATCAGACTGTCTTGGGTGGGACCTATTTTGGGGTCAGTCTCAGTGAAGCTGAAGCTATAGTTAAGCTGACTGGTGGTATTTGGAGGCCTAATTACTCTTTTTGTCATTTTTGTCACAATATCACTACACAGTGAATCTGTTTTGTTATGTTATTGCTAAAGGCTATGCATCCTACACTGACTTTATTTATTCTTGAATCTTTAAGTTGGCCAGCATCTTGGGACTGCAATGCATGCCCTATAGCAGGGGTGCCCAATGGTTCGATCGACCAGTAGATCGGAAAGGGAATGCAGGTAGATCACATTGCATTAAAAAATTTTTTTTTAAATGTTAGTCTATCATATTTAATCCCTATGGCATTTGCCACTTGATTGACATACAGGGTGGCCAGTCTGAGATCTCTTTTCTTCTAACACACTGGTCATTCCACATGTTCGATCAAACACGCGAGCTACTGCAAAACTCCGGCTATCTAAGTGATCTAGTTAGCCTTCCAATTTATATCGACTAAAGAAGGGATTTAAAAAAAAAAATTGTTGTTTTAGGGCTGGATGTGGAATTGGAAGAGGATTTTTTTCTCTCACAATGTCACAATCGAAGTGCGTTTGTCTGATCTGTCAATCTATCATTGCTATTCCAAAGAAGGAAAATGTGGAAAGGCACTTTCGATCTGTTCATAAAAACTACGAAACTGACTTCCTTCCAAAAAGCGATCTGAGAAAGAGAAAGGAGAGGGAACTAAAATCGCAGTTAATTTTTTTACTCGGCTGAATTCAAAAGCAAAGGCAGACACACCGAAGCACCGTTCCGGGTGAGTCACTCGATCATTAAGCATAAGAAGTCCTTCCAAGATGGAGAGATGATAAAAGATGCCTTCGTTGAGGCAGATGGCTAGGGAGAAATTCCTGCTGAGATTTCAAGATCCCTGGCCGGAGAAAAAGGAGTTTCTCCCTATCATTAATCATGCAGAATACAAGCAACTTAATAACGATCAGTGGCCGCTTGACTTAGCATTTTTTTTCCAATCTGACCAACATGTTGAATGAGCTTAATTTACAGCTGCAAGGAAAAGAGAAAACCATGGTCAATATGATTAGCTCAGTTAATGCTTTCAAATGAAAAATGCAACATCCGTCCTCAAAGCTGCAGGACCTTGATTTGGGGAACATCCAAAACCTCGCGTCAGAGCTGGAGACGCAATGGAAGGCGTGTGTGCAACTTGACAGCATACGCTACAGAGCAAATTGAAAATTGTCTGTCAGACTTTATCTAATGGAAATGGATATATATATATATATCATTTTTAATGTAGATAGATCATTTTTACATGGTCATTTTAAAAGTAGCTCGCAAGCTGAAAAAGTGTGGGCAACCCTGCCCTATAGTATAGTTGTTAATAATCTTGATAAGGTTGGGTACAATTTTAATTTTGAGAATTTTAACATCAGATTTACTGTATGCGTCACTGGAAGCCAGTGTATTGATTTTGGTACTGAAGTTCTTTGGTGTTATTTTGAATTTCTAGTTATGATATTTGGTGTCATATTTTGAATTAACTGCAGAGCATAAAGTGAATGATTTGAAGCATCCTGACCAAGAAATAATGATCCAATTTAGCAAGATCATGCAGGTTAAGAAAAAAATAAAAGTGGGTTTTAGAAGGTGCAGAAATATGACAACTGAATGTTAACTCCATGTTAGAATGCATATTTCTATTCTGAATGATTATGCTCAAACTAACATTCAAATTCAGAATGTATTTTATTTTCCTGGGTTGTATTTAGGAGTTTTCTCCTGTTTAGATTGATTAGAAGATAAGACATAATGCAGAGCAAAAGCTAATTCATTATCATTTACAACCAAGCTCAATATATCTAGTTGGCGGAAATGGCAGACAGTGACTCCACTTTTGCACAATACATATGTAGCTGCAGGGTCATTTTAAATCTGTTGGCCAAAACCAGAAATGGTAACACTAGAAGTCTACTGACAAAGGCAGGAAATTGCCTCTGGTCAAAATTGAAATCTTTAGCCACTGTTAGTTTTCAGGACTGATGTTGGCCACCCCTGACCCAGAGGATTGGAGCAAAGGGGCCTTAAATCTCAGCTTAGCTCTCCCTTAGAGTAATTCTACACATGCAGTACACCACATGAATCCGGCAATTTGTGACAGGCTGTATAGTTTGGTCTTGTCAAATATTTTATATCTCATAGCTTTGTACAAACAACACTGAACTACAAAGTACTAGTCAATTTTAATCTAGGAACCAGAAATGTTAATCACACACAAAACAGCAAGTTGCATTGCCGAAGGGGCTTAGATGTTAAATAATGTCAGTCAAAAATCTCTTTAAGCACCGTTTCCATCATCGATAAATAACATACCAACTGACACTAATGAGGTGTTCACAGGTAGTGTATCAAGGTTTCATTTCAGTCAGAGCAATATGATTCTCTAGGCAAATATCTCCCAGTGCAGCAAGAATATTCCTTTTCCAGGATTTCCTGGTCCTGTACCACTGAACTGTCTGGAATGTATTCATTGATTAAAAAAGCAGGCAGAAGGTCAGTCTGGCACACCATTAAGAGACATCTGGAGGCTGGCTGCTGCTGGAAGTGGTACAAATGACATGAAAAATACATTCCCATGTCATTACAGCATTTAAGAAAGACCTGTCAATGTGCTTTTTAGATGTAACTATAAAGATCATAATAATAAATGTCCATGTAAAAATTGAGAGACAATATTATAATGAGAGGATCAAGCAATCTCATTGGTTGTATTTTACTAACATGCTATTTTTTGCTTAGGATTTATATTCCAGCTGTGTAAAAATTTCCAAAGATGATAATACAATATATAACTGAATCATTCAGAAGTATTAAACCTAAAGTGCTTTTACCGTTATACAAAATATAGTTGAATCATTAAAAATATTTACCCTGAGTTGATATTAAATTTTATTTTGTATTTAGTACATGTTGTACCTGACAACCACAATGTATTAATAGTTCTAAAACTAAAATTCACAAATATTCCACCCTCCATTTTCTGAGCTCTTTAATAGGAGTTACATACTGTCCTGGCAGTACCAAACCATTGATGAACCTGACATTCTCATCGTTTCTATATGAGGAACATATCACATGAGATTGAGGAAAAAAAGTGCAAAATCCACAAAGTGATCAAGCTGAGATTTGAATGAGATACTGAAAGCAAAGATCTACTCATTGGTTGCATCATAATGCACAATTCCGCAAAATAACCCTTTAAAATATTTTTGTCATTTGTCATTTTTGTTATTCTGTGTTTAAATAAGGGTTACCTGCCTAAATTATTGTCTCCAAGCAGCACTTACATCAGTCAAAATGAAATGCTTTGAGATCCGAATGATTGCAAATATTAACTTCAGCACCCCTGTCAGTTTAGATACCCTCCAATGTACTAAGTGGCACAATGGGTCCTTGAAGAACACAATCTTCGTTATCGTTCACAACTCTCTGTCAATAAATACTGTGATATCAGATCACTCTTCATAGGCAACAATCTGTCCTCTGTATTGATCCTCTCCAGTTTCATCAAGAGCAATGCTGAGTTAGCCTAGAGTGCTGGGGTAGCTGAACTGGCATTGTGGTGCCTTGAGAGCGATTAGAAAGCTAAGCAGTTGATTGTCAACTTCAGGAAATAGAGAGGAGTCCACACTCCTGTATATCCATCAAAGTGTTTAATGGTCATCACAAATGTACTCAGCAAGTTTAAACGCTTGCCACCCTCAAGAGTAGTGATCAAACTTAATCCAGTTCCATAACTGCTTTAGTTAAGAAGGCATATTAACAAAAGGCATATTAAAAAAACTACAGTACTTTGTAAGATCTATGTGGAACTATAGCTTGGCATCATACATTGTAACCACTCTGCTTTGTGGGAACACGTGCAACAGAAAGATTAAATTCCCATTTTATCGTCTCTGTTATGGAAATTGTTTAAGACATTAAAAACATTTAAACAGTCCATTGCGTTAGGAAGGCAGGCAAAATGGAGTATAATTGTCCAAGATAGATCAAATTTCTTCCTTGGTCTCAAACAAAAGACACAACAGTATAAAACACCTCAAGCATGTAAGAATTTTGAAAGATACCTTGCTATACTGTATGTTTCCTATTATGTGGTGATTATACTGTAGCATTATGGTTATGCTTGTATATCTATTTGTAAGTCTATTAAATGTCTTTTAATAATGGTGTGTTTATTTCACTAGTATTGTTATTTTTTTCTGGCTGTTAAGGTAACATAGAGGGATGACCAGTTCACATTGAACTAGGCAATGTCTCAAACAGCTCTTGCACCATTGTGGCGGCAGCCAAATGTACCAGTAAAAACTTTTAAGTTACCTATTATAAACTTGTTGGCCAATTTTGATCATTCCGAATATGAACATGAAACACAGAAAACTCTTAAAAGAAAACACTCCTAAAACACAAAGACATTCTTTTAAGCACGTTATGTTAGACACATGTCCTCATTTGGCACTTGATGCCATTGCTCTACTGCCAAGTTGTTTGCGTGTCTATGAAAAAGTCATCTCAGATAAAGGAGCACTGGAATCATCGGGTAGAACTACCCTTTCATCAGATTGGCTAGTCCAGCAATGACTCAGCTGTAGATGGTCAATAGGAGGCTGACAGCTTGTTGGCTGAAGTCTCAATGACTCTGACAGTGTCTGGCTTGTCTGATTCCTTTTCTACAATCTGGACGTGATTCTATAATTAGCTCACGGACAGGTATTATTGTTTTTTATTTATGTTAATTAGTTTCTACTTTGTTTTTGATGCATTTGAACAAATCTGTATCCTCATATGTCATACTTTTGTATTTAGTGAGTGGTATAATCTATTGTTGCATTTTGCTTCGTGAGGATTGCTGTGCGAGAACAAAGTACTATGTACTATTATATTGTATTTCTGAGCTGGCAATGAAAGATTTGCCATCTACCTCAGTGAAGGGGATTACTTGTGTTCTGTTTAATGTATTGCATTTACCCCCATTTTTTGACATCCATTGCATGCCTAACCTACCTGAAAGGGGGTTTCTCTCTAAATTGTCTTTCCCAAGATTTCTTTCATTTTTTTCCCTACAAGGATTTTTTTAGGAGTTATTTTTCTTGTCTTTTTTGAGAGTCATTGCTGGGGGGGCTGTTAAAAAACAGAAGATTAAAGCCCATCAAGCTATTCCCTGTGTGATTTTTGGTCTATACAAGAAATAAATTGTTGTTGTTATAGATAGTAGCATTAAGAGCTACATCCAGTCTTTCCATCTTGGTGGCTTCAAAGCTAGAACAAACCTAATGCCACAGTACAATGACGCACGCAGTCTTTATGTATATTGTATAATTTCAACAGACCATGAACCGGCACAGAAAATTCAAATGGAAGGTACATTTAAGATCTTTGTATGGGTTATTTCCCATTAGCTTGCAGTTTGTGTCTCTTGATGTGACATGCGATTGTGAATTACCAAGGTACTAGCATTTGTCCAGGATGTGTGTGACACAGGGGCTCAAGCTATCTTATAATACACTTAACTAATGTTTACATTGGAAATACCATAGCAATATTTAACAATATTTACCTTTTATGCAATGCAATAAAAGTACAACTTATTTTTGTGTATCTGTCTTCACTTTATGTGAATCATTGCTGATTCAACGGGGGTGGCACAATTGCATTCTCTCTTTAGCAGTAGAATGGCATGTGCTGGCCCTGGGAGCATGCAAGTAAGCATTTCATTGGACTTTTTAACATATCAGAATAAATTATACTAATCTCTAAATCTTTAAAGCACCCCTTTATTTTGTTCTTTATGCAAAGTGTTGTTCTTAAAGCCACAGACTGTGAATTTGGCACACAGGTATTATTCACCATAAGTTTTCACCATAATTTTGACCTTGCCCTTTTAGTAACAGCTCTGGGAGGGAATGAGTAGTAAGTAATACTACAGCGTGATCAATCAATGAAGAAACAGCAAGATGGAGGTGGTTGTGGTGATGTAAATTCACCAGGCTAATACTGTAGAACAATTTAAAAACTGCTATAGTGGGTTATATAGTAGGTTAAAAATATCTATAGCTATATTTTAGTTGGCCTTGGAACTCCTGCAGATTTTGTTTTTTTCACCAGCCTAACTGGAGTTTTTTTTTCTGTCCTCCTGGCCATCTGAGTTTACCCTTTTATTTGTTAGATACTGAATAACATTATTGCCTAATTTTGTTTGCTTAGGTTTTATATTAACTTTATTTTTATTCCATCTTGTAAAGCACTTGGAGCTACATTGTTTGCCTGAAAGTAAGTAAGTAAGTGAACTTTATTGTCATTCATACCATACAACAGTACAACAGTTGCATAGCTGAACGAAATTGCGTTTCTCCAGACTCAATATGCAGACATAAAAAAACAAGTGCACTCAAGACAACATACAGATGTTACAAATATTTCACTTCTTACACAGAAAGTAGGTAAGACAGCGTAAGACAGCACAAGGCAGCATAGTACAAACAATAAATACAAAAGATATATTGCAATGTAAGCCAGTCAGTAGGTGAAATATAATATGAAAGAAAATATTGCACATCGTTTCACAGTGATTGTGTTATTGCACTATATAGATACAATATTTATACATAATATATATGATATATACAATGTAATATTGTACAATATTACAATACAGTATAATGTAAACTTAAGAACTATTTGGGGTAATAAAGTACATAGTAAGTAAGAGAGCAAAAGGTCAAAGGTTATTTGACAGAGTTTAGTATTCTGATGGCCTGGAGGAAGAAGCTCCTGTTAAATCTAGTCGTTCTGCAATGCATACTTCGATAACATTTTCCAGAGGGCAGAAGTTCAAACAGCCCATGTGCTGGATATGTGGGATCTTTTATGATCTTAATGGATCTGCTCTGGCAACTTGAGTAGTATAATTCTTGAACAGATGGGAGTGAGGACCCAATGATTTTTTTCGCTGTCCTCACCACTCTTTGAAGTATCTTCTGTTCAGCGGCAGTGCAGCTACCATACCAAACTAAGATGCTGCTGGTCAATACACTTTCTATAGTGCCTCTGTAGAAAGTTGTAAAGACAGGAGAGGGGACGTTTACTATTTTCAGCCTTCGGAGAAAATGAAGTCGCTGTTGTGCCCTCTTGACAAGAAAAGTGGTATTTGTGGTCCATGTCAGGTCATCTGTGATGTGCACTTCCAGAAACTTGGTGCTTCTCACTGACTCCACACTGTTTCCATGGATTGTAAGTGGCCGGTGTGACATGTGCTTTCTCCTGAAGTCAACGATGGTCTCTTTTGTTTTGTTGAAATTCAGTGCCAGGTTGTTTTTTTCACACCAGGCAATGAGTTGATTAACTTCCTCTCTGTATGCGCAGTCATCGTCATTACTGATAAGGCCCACTATTGTTGTGTCGTCTGCAAATTTTTATGATGTGATTCGAGTTGTAATTGGCACATCAGTCGTGAATCAACAAGGTGATTAGTAGGGGGCTTAGAACACAGCCCTGGGGAACCCCAGTGTTCATGATGGTAATCTCAGAGGTGTTTTTTCCAAGATGTACTGTCTGGGGTCTGTCTGTGAGGAAGTCTAATAATCAGTTACACATAGGGGTGTTGATGCCTAATGGCTCCAGTTTCTTTGCCAGGTGCTGTGGGATGAATTGAAGGCGGAGCTGAAGTCAATAAAAAGCAACCTCACATGACTGTTCTTATTTTCCAGATGAGCCAGTGTCAGATGGAGTGCAGTTGCTATGGCATCATCAGTAGAGCGATTTGGGCAGTATGCAAATTGAAGTTGATCAAATGTAGCAGGCAGTCTGGATGTGCTATAGGGCGATAATCGTTCAGTGATGATGTTGGTGATTTCTTTGCCAGTGGAATAATGGTAGTGGCTTTGAAGCACTGAGGAACAATAGCTTGTCTTAGGGCGATGTTGTAGATGTCTGTGAGAACTACTGTAATTTGGCCAGCACAGTTCTCTGAGTACACACCCTGGTATATTGTCGGGACCTGCAGCTTTCCGTGGGTTGACCCTGCCCAGGGTTCTCTGAACATCACTGTGGTTGAGACAGAGTATTTCATTGTCCATAATGAGAGGGGCTTTAATTGCTGTTGTGTTGTTATTTTCCTCAAACCGGCTAAAATATATGTTAAGTGTGTTGAGGAAGTCTGTGTTATCATCACAGGGTGGCATGGTGGGTTTATAGTCCGTAATAGACTTGATGCCTTGCCATAGGCGGTTGGGATCTTTTGAGTCAGTGAAGTGACTCTGGATTTTATGCCCATAAGCACATTTTGCTGCTTTCACGCCTCGGTTCAAGTTAGCTCTAGCGGATCTGAGAGCATATTTGTCTCTTGATTTGAAGGCCGTATTACGTGCTCTCAGAAGGGCATGCACCTCCATGGTAAACCATGGTTTCTGGTTGGCACGTGTGGTGATGCTCCTGATCACTGTCACAACCTCCACACACTTGGATATAAATCCTGTCACAGACTCTGCATACTCCTACAGGTTGATGTGCTGATTAATCGTGGCAGCCTCTCTAAACACATTCCAGTCCGTACATTCAAAACAGTCCCGGAGTGCTGAAAGTGCTCCCTCTGGCCAGGTTAACATCTGCTTTGTAGATGGTTTGCTTCTAGTTAGCAGTGGTCTATATGCAGGAATTAGCATAACAGAGAGATGGTCTGAGTTTCCAAGGTGGGGATGGGGAGTTGCCTTGAATGCCTGTTTGATGTTTGTGTAAACCCAGTCCAACGTGTTTACTCCCCGGGTTGCAAAGTCAGCATGTTGATAAAAATGTGGCAGAACTGTCTTTAGGCTGGGTTGGCTTGAAATAAAGTCTCCAGAAATTATATAAGCACAGTCCGGGTTTGTAGTTTGCATTGCACTGACAGATTGATATAATGTGGATAGCGCTGCCTTTGTGTTTGCACTGGGAGAGATGTACACAACTGTAATGCTAACAGCTGTAAATTCCCTCGGCAGGTAGTATGGTCAGCATTTCAGTGTCAAAAACTCTATATATCCTCAGAACAGTGGCTCGAGACAAGTTCTACATTTGTGCACCGCTTGTTGTTTGTGTATATATATATACACCACCCCTCCGAGATTTTCCACTGAGAGCATGAATCCTATCTGCTTGAAAGTTTGTTAGCACGTCCAGAAACAGCGGAGTTCAGCCATGTCTCGGTAAAAATGAGTGCACCACAGTCTTTCACCTTGCATTTTGTGGTTAAATCCAGTCTTAGGTAGTCCATTTTGTTCTCTAGCGAGCGGACATTATACAGCAGAATAGATGGAAGCGCTGGTCTGTGTGGATTAGCCTTTAGTCTAGTGCCTCGCTTGCGTGGTCTTCCACACCACTTGCATCGCTTCCCTGGGCGACTGGTGATGGTAGATGGTACTGCTGTTGTGCAGGCCTCTGGGTCTTGCTGCCATAGTATTCCCAGTCCTCATACAGTTTGGGGATCTAAAGCCAGCGAATCACTCGATAACGTACTGGATTGATCAGATGCACAAAGTTTGAGTAAAGTGGATCGATTGTAGGTAATTTTCGTGAAAGAACATAACAGAAAAGATATTACATTTAACGAAAAACGCACATTATTAGCGGGAGATGGAGTAGCCGCTGCCACATAGGGCGCTGCCATATCCATGATTGTAGCCACTTTAAAATGAAAATGTGTTATATAAATAAATGTTGTTGTTGGCATAATGGTTAATACTATCTGTCTATTAAATTAAACTTTTTCTTTAATCAAGTGTTTCCCTCACAATTTATATTATGGCTCCAAGCTAACACTGGTTGAAGGTGAATGACAGTCTGACTACTTCTCTCATGGACTATTGTTTGGAAGAGTGTAAAATAAAATTAACAGCAACATTCTGAAATAGTATATGTGCCTGCATGTTTAAAACAAGATAGGAGCTAAAACATACTTGTGGAAATCTGCAGTTGTATTGTAAAACATATCAGTCATACATTACAAAATCCATCTGAACAGGCAACATGTCCAGGATAGTTACTGCCTTGTAGACAATGATGATGGGATATGCTCAAGCTCTCCTTAGTTTAAAAAGAACTGGATAAATGTGCTCAGCAAATGCATGGATAGATGAATTGCTCATCTTTACACACTTTGTCCATTTAAGGAGCTGAATTCCCTGGTAGAATCTGGCAAAAGGCAGGAACTAATCCCTAATGGTCCATGGTAGGGCATATTTACTTTTCCCCAAGTTTAGTTTGGAGACAAAATTAACCTAAAACAAATGTCTTTGAGACATGAGGAAAAGCCAAAGAACACAGAAAATGTGAAACATCCAACAGATAACAAGAAGCAGCATTTGACACCATTGACCATTCTATTTTACTGCTCAGGCTAGAAAATGATGTTGGCTTTACAGACACTTGGTTTAATTCTTATTTATCTACTCGATTCCAATATTTACAGAAATGTGCTGACAGTACTCCATCATTATACACAGAAGTGAAATATGGTGTCCCGCAGGGCTCAGTGCTGGGACCTTTACTGTTTTCAATTTACATGTTTCCACTAGGATCTCACATTAGGAAACATCATGTTAATTTTCACTTGTATGTAGATGACACCCAGTTATACCTTACTTTTAGACCAAGTGAAGTTTCTCCAATGTTGTTTTTAATTAGTTGTGTTACTGAATTAAAGGAGTGGATGGATGAGAACTACTTGTTTTTAAACACAGATAAAACAGAGATGTTAATTGTTGGAGGGAATGACGCAGATCACAACAATATTTTGTCATCATTTAACTCAGTTGGAATCACCATTAATTTTACTGAATCAGCCCGCAATCTAGGAGTTATCTTTGACCCTAGCATGTCATTTAAAGGGCATATTACAAAGTTATTCATATCATGTTTCTTCCATCTTAAAAATGTTGGGAAATTAAGGCGCTTTCTAAATAAACATGATTCTGAGAAATTAATTCATGAATTTATTTCTAGTTGACTACTGCAATGCGGTGTTCACTGGATGTTCAAACTGTTCTTTATACAGCCTCCAGTTAATCCAAAATGCTGCTGCAAGAAATATTACAAGAACAAGAAAATATGAACACATAACTCCAGTTCTTAAATCTTTACACTGGCTCCCAGTTAAGTTTAGGGCAGATTTCAAAATCCTCCTTTTAACATATAAAGCAATAAATAGCCAAGGTCCGGCTTACTTGCCTGAACTTATCATGACTTACAAACCAGAGCGCACATTAATATCTCAAGATGCTGATCTGCTTATGATTCCAAAAATTAATAAAATAACAGTGGGAGGTCGAGCTTTTAGTTACAGGGCCCCTAAACTGTGGTCTGCCTGCTACTATAAGAGATGCCCCTTCGGTCTCAGCTTTTAAATCCTGGCTGAAGACTCACTACTTCAATTTAGCATATCCTGACTAGAGCTGCTGATTAACTGTACAGAATGCATCTCTGTTGTTAGTCATTAGCACTAAAATGTAAGTAAAATGATAGTTACAATTTGTTACTAACCCTCACCTATTCTGTTTCTCTTCACGGTACTCAAATGTGGCACTTGGAGCTACGGCCCACCTGCCAAGCTGTTTTGCCTGCCTAAGGTAAAGTCATCCCTGATGGAGTATCACAAGAATCGTGGGGTAGAGGGGTCCTTTTCATCAGATTGGCTGGCCCAATGCAGAATTTCCATAGCAGGCTGTCAGAATGTGTATGAAGAAATGGACAACACCTTCATGATGTTTTCTTCAAGACATACAATTGATATTGAAAGAATATGGATTACAATCATTAATTGCATATTCTGTACAATACATTTCATTACAATACATCATTAAATGTGTTTTGTAATGTGTTTATTTGTTCATTGAACGTCAGTTGAAAAATTTCCCTTTTCTTTGTGCCACCCTGTATTAATAACCAAAATTCACAAATATCCCATCCACCTATTTTCTGAGCTCATTAATGGGAGCTACAGTCTGTACTAGGCTTATTTAATCATTCAAGCAAAATTACTTCATCTGTGCATTATAAAATTATGTTTTGCATTTTTCCGTTTTATATTTTTAACTATTTTTTTCATTGATATACACATATTACAAACTAGAACAAATTTTCAGAGTGAGTTGTTTAGATGAGTTCAAGGGTAGTTAAGGGATTCTCTTTAAGATAACAAAAGTGACCATTGCTCTATTCAGAAAGTATGCACTGTGTCAGACCTTTCATAATGTAATTTTCATTTGGGTGACCTAAAAATCATGTTTTAGAAGACAATACAATTATCAACTGATCAGATGGATGAAGTTTTATGAGGTTCAAACTGTATAATAAATGAATAATAATAATATAAAATAGACAGGCATCACATTTGACTGTTAAATGCTATATATTTCAAATTAAAAAATAAGCTCCATTTGATCTATTCCCATGAGGAAAAACTTATAAAAGGGAATTTTGACTTTTTAGTAACCACTACACCCATTAACACATCCTAGAGAAAGAGAAAAAAAATCAAATCAATTAGAATTTTATACATTTGATGTGATCAAGTCTACTCATAATGTAGCTTAGATATCTTTAAATGGTTTCTTTCAATTCCGTTTTTTTCTTGAAACATCCTATACAATCATGCTCTACTAGTGATCATCATATTTTTTGTTTAGCCAACATGGTTTGTTTCCCTTTTTTAATCAACATGGTCTGATTTATCAAGAATCACTTTTCATGCCAGATTGATCTTTTCCTTTAAAACTATATAATTTGTCAATGTAATTATACCATCATAGGATTTATTAAAATAATCAATTTTACAGAATCATAATTTTATTTATTTAGAAAGGTCTCCTCTCTCCACTGAAAATTTACAAAAGAAGGCAGAAGTTAAAAAAGCCCCATTCCTAAAAATTTTAAAACAGAAGTATCAGATGCTTATCGGGTGCTGTGTGAGTTTCAGACTGGCTAAACCCTTGGGCCTGACATTATTTCCAAACCTTTAGTAAGCATATTCAAGGAATACTTTGTAATGAAGAAGTACCTAGTAAATGGCTTGAGTCCATAAGAGGGTAAACAAAATGCATGTCATCAATTACAGACAAATTAACCTTATTTAATAATAATGATAACTTTATTCCTATAGCACCTTATCATACATTTACATGCAACTCAAAGTGATTTCTACAGATTAATCAAAAACAAAGATATACCACATTTTACTTGGATTATTATCATTAATTAATACTATGATAATTTCAAATAAATGTTAATATACTAAATACAAACTCAATCAGGTATTGTTAAGTAAAATTTAACCAATAAAATGCAAAACAAACCTTCACTCTCATCAGAAAAAAGGTTTTCTAATTAAAATTACATTTTAAAAAATGACATTACATTTATACATTGAGTTTGACAATAGAATAACCAGATCTAAATAACATACAGTATATAAAATTAAATATATATAGTATGTATCTCTCTGGCTAATGTAACTTGTCTGACACTGTTGCAATAGCAATGTGCGTGCAGTTGAGCTCTCTGATTAAAATTTGGAAAACCGGATGTTGTTGTGAATTGTGCTTTGATGTTTCCCAGTTCAGCCACAGCGTAAGGAAATCTTATCTATCTGGATGACAAGCGGATAATACCATCCTATAGAGATGGCATGTCGCGACTCAGTGATGTTTATGAAATACCCGATTGGTCAGCAAGTTCATGTTGAAAAGCTCCTGTGGCTAATACTCTGAGAATGGACAGAACTTGCAAAGCAGCAGGTAGCGCACAATTACTCAAAGTCTGCCTTTGAAAAGCCATGCCCAAGTTCAAATCGACATTGACTTAGAAACAGTCATCATTATCTATGAATATGTGCTGTCTTCTAATTCTTCCATTTGAGATATCTTCTAACAATGCTAAAGCAGCTATGGTCATTAGAATAGTTTGGCCATTCCGTGCATTATTATATTTTACAGAATGATTATAATCAAATGAATTAAATTTGTAAACAACATTAATTTCAGTGTATTTGATAACATGCATGTCATGGATGCAAATATGAAAAAGAAAGGTAAACAACACAAAAACAGCAGCAATGCTTTGACGCTGGGTGCTGCCAGCCTGCAAAACCGAGCAGAAAAGTATGTACGCATTTTTGTGTGTACACACCATTTATACTTGAGGCCTGTGGACAACCTTGAGAACTGGGAAAATGTTTGTAAAATACTGTTTAATGTAGACAGTTTAAAGCTCTGTATTCAAGCAAAAAAGCATTAGTAGTAAAAACAAGATGGATAACAATGACCTATAAAACCATGTTACAGAAGACATATTGTGGTAGCACTACAAGCAGTGCAGAAAAGAGAAACCTTGTACACCTCAGGACTAAAGGGCATATCCTTCTTTGAGAGGTTCAGGGAACTAAACCTTTAAGTGTTTTCTACAGATGGATTCATGGGGACCTAATCCAGGTCTTACAAATTCTCAAAGATATTAGTAATCTTGGCCAGGCAGAATTATTTCTTTCAATAATAGATTGCATACTCAACATGGAATGTGTTTGGCCCAAGCAGCATTCCTTCTCAAAAATGATTGCCTGGAACAAACTACAATATCAGGTGTATGAAGCGAAATCCTTTTAATAAGTATCTGGATAAGATATCAGAACAGAGCCTTATGGATGAAATGGTTTTATCTTGTTAATGAAAACTCTTGTGTTTATGCTCTTTACAGCTTGACTGAGATATGTAGTGTGTCAAGTTAGTAGACTGACCATGGACTACCTTGGACAGAATGGGCAGTGTACTTAAAAGGCAATGCCCTTAGAAAGTACCCTTTGAATGTTAGGGTCTTTATTCAGTACAGAGAGCATCCCAGATGTTTTCACTCCGAAGGTACTACTTGAAAATGGTCACATCTGGAACAGATGAAATTTTGGAGCACGATGTAAGTGGCAGGTAGCCCAGGAGCAGGCCCTTTTAACTGAAATAGCAGAATCGGTGTCCATTAAATTATGTGAAATACTGGATGCTGGGGTGCTAATCGATGTAGAAAGACAAAAGATCCCTCCCAGATGACCGAGGGTATAACCTTAAAGGAGATTCCAGGGTTCATCTTTACAGACCACCTCCAGACAATGAGTCTAGAGTCCAGAAGTTAGACCAAAGAAGATTTGATGATTTTTTTGTGTCACTGTTCCAAGGAAGGAAAAGTCTGTTCACCTTGTATATAAAACAGCAGCTTGAACAGCAGCAAAATCAGTCAGTAGTTTTCATAAAATGTAGTCTCCAATTGTTTATCTTTTCTTTGTGTTATGCTATTGAAAAAAAATCATTTTCCGATTTTGCTGGCAGCTATTCCATGTTGGAAAATGGTCTAGTTGGCAATTTTCTATTACAACAGTATAATTTCTTTAGTTTTTACTATGTGACACATCTAATTTTCTTCTTGTATCAATCATTGTTAAGTTTATATGCAGTAAGTTATGAGTGATACAAAAAATCCTGATGATTTCTAATAATGCTGGATAGTAATGGATATATAAGCATTCAACTCAATTTGTGCACATCTATTCATCAATGCATTTTTAACCTGCGTATTCCAGTACAGAGTGGTGTAGGGCCAGAGTCAGACTTGACAGCATACGTTTTAAGGCAAGATGAGGCATCATTTCAATCAATGGCAAATCCACAACCACATCTGACAAGTTTCTGATCACCAACCAACCTAATAGACACAACTATATGATGTGCAAAGAATCCAGAGTAGGAGGAGACAGTCCATGTCAGTACTTTAAGGACATGCAAATTCTACAGTTACTCCTCTGGCTGGGAAGTGAATTCAAATTCCTGGTGCTATACAGCAGCAGTTCACTGCACCACTGCATAATCCTCGCTGCTACATGTTTATTTCTCTAATGCTAAATAATAAATTTTAGTATATTGCCACATGTGCAAACTGTTTAAATATGTTACATATTAATTTCTGTTTAAGAATTAGTAATGAACTGTTCTCTCATTGATTTTTTTAACTGATGTAAAAAAAAGTTTGATACTTCTTCATGTACATTCTTTTGCTTTCTTAAATTAAGGACCACATTTAAGCATGTTTTATTAGTTTTTCATTTGCCTTCTGGCCTGAAGTCTGTTATTCTCTCTCTACATTTGCTAATGGAAAATGTTTCCAGCAGAGCCCTTTTTGCAGAATTAGAAGAGACCAAGGCACAGTCAGTAGTCCAGCTGTACATTCCAAAATTATCACTAATGCTTGGGACATAAACAACAGAAAAGAAACTTGACGTGCACTGAGATGACACAGATGTGCTGCTGCGAACAGAAGGCTTTCACTTTTAGATTAAGAACTTTGAAAAAGTCTTTTGTTAACGCCAAAATAAACATGCAACTGAATCTGGCAAAAAGTGATTAGAAAGTTTCTAAAAGTAAAAAGAAGTATCAAGCACTGGTACAAATTATAAGAGACACTTGAGAAGGCCTGTAGAAAGGGCAACTCTTCAGTAGTACAAAGGTGCACCCATCTTATCTGGGAGAACATGTGGAACGAACAGACTCCTTCTAGGTTTTGTCATCAGACTGAAATAGTTCACAGTAAAACTTTTTATATTTTATGTTTTCACTTTAAATGTAAGTCTTTTTGTTTAATGAAAATATAGCTCGTCCACAATTCATTCAGTTTCCAAATAATTTAATAAAATTAACTTTATAAAATATATGGAAATGATAAATTTAAATCCAACATTTCAGGAGTAAACTGGGGGTTCTGTCCAAGGATTGCCCCCACCTTATGTCCAGTATGGCAGAAATGAGCCCATACCTCATAATGAATTATAATATGAGACAGTACTGTATTTATCTCTCACTCATTGTGTGTATGTATGTAAATAAATAAATATATATATATACATATTGTGACGGACTGCTGGGGCCGATGCCTGGCCGGGACGCCCCTTCTGCATATAATCCAGGGGAATAGTCATGGGCTGCACAATATCTCCCCCGGGTCGCTAGATGGTAGCCCCCCTGGGTGGCAGTGGTGACTCAGATTCCTGCAGGGCTCCATGGGAAATGGAGTCCTTCACAGTCCTGTTGGGATCCGGGGTGGGGCTGCAAGGGTTCCTGAGCCCATCTGGATGGTTCTTCAGCCACACCCGGAATTGCAACCAGAAATGGGTGATCAAGCACCTGGAGCACTTCCGGGTGGACTATAAAAGGAACCAGCAGCCACTACTCTGAAAGCCAGAGTCGGGAGGAGGAGGACAACACTTGCTGGGAGGAGTGGTGGTGAAGAGAGTAGTGTGCCTTTTGTTTTTGTTTTGTGCTTTGTGGGACTGTGTTGTGTCTGTGAGTACGGGGAGGGCATAAGGACCAAGGACCCAGGGGCTGCACTTCTGGACTCCAATTCTCAAGCATTCCTGCAGGTGTCCTAATTGGGTTCCTTTGTGAGGACCACTGCCAGCTATTGTATGGAGGAATTGAACTGCCCCTAGCTCCTGGCTAACGCTGGTTCTGCCATTAACTTACACCGGCCGAATACAAAGTTATTTATTTCTTCTGCCACCAAATCCTTATGTGTCATTGTGCTGGCCTCCTGTCTGGGTAATGGCTTCTTTCCTGTATTATCCGAGATGTCCATTCTCCTCCTACAATATACATATACATTATATATACAAAACAAAGAAAATGCAATCTATCATAACATGAGTATAGGGCCTTTAATTGTCTGTGCAGGCAGAAGGGTAATTAGGGTGCTGTGTTACACCCCTAGGAGATTGGGTGCCCTCTTATAATCAATGACTAATTTATACACATAGATGGTTATGTGATTGTATGGGCTCTGAAAAGGTTGGAGGCCTTTTGAAAAATCACAAGTTTTCATGCTGAGACTATTTGGTGAGACTCACAGTACCCATGAAATTTGACACTTTGAAGATATGATGTCATGTTTCACTGTGACTTTGTTTTTACATAATACTAAATGGAAATAACTTTTCTATCAGTATTAGTTTGATTGGCCTGTATTTTTTGACTTGCAGACTATGTTATTTATTCTTATTAGTTTAAAGTAGAAAACATACCATGCTAGCAGTTTCATAACAATGCACAGGCAGAAAAAAATAATTGGTCAAATTAGGTGTGTAGGATTATAGTATACCAATCCAAATGTGGTAAGATGCACTTAAGCAGATAGAGCCAATAAACAGAAAGGGAGCATTATTAGTCACTTCTCATTTACTGGGTTTGATTCCTGATCTCATCACTGCCTGTGTGGAGTGATCTTTCACAGGGTTTTCTCTGGCTGCTTAGAGACTCTAACTTGACTTTATATAAGTGACGGTGGCCTGTGATAGACTGGAATTCTGACAGAGGTTTCTTCCAAGGACTCAGCCTTCATTATGACTATATTGGACTAAGCTGGGATGGATGGAATTTTATTTAAACTAACATACTTATGAATATATTATAAGACATATTATAACAAATCATAGCATAAAAAAAATATGCATTTGCTGTTTTGTATCCTTTTGGTGCATACATACACTTTCATGTATGGGCAGAAGCTATCCCTACTCAATCTGGTACAATCCTATATCAAGTGCCCCTTATGGATATCAAACAAAACAAGGTTTAAGAAGATATGTTTAATCATTTAAATAGCACCAAGTAAAACTGGGAAATGGAGAGAGTAATTAAGGAAATAATGTAGTCATGATTCAAGAAGCACACCGAAGTCTAAGTTGAAGTTAAGCAAAAACAAGAAAAACAATTTAAACTAAGATGCTTTTCCCCTAACTATTGCTTATGTTCAATGAAAATTTTTATTTTCTTTTTAGACCTCGTCCAGTTCTCAGACAGCACGCACTGTGTGCCACTAACTTAATCAAATGACGTACCACAACGATGTTCGATTACTTGACTAGCAATGAAGTAATGTCACTTTCATAATGATACAACAAACAAAAATCAATAATAAAAATATATATGTGTCAAAAACATCTCAACAACAAAAAACGGTTTATTTTAGAGTAAAATTCATCATAGCACTTGTGTACATTTAGAGTCACATAAACTACATTCCATTATAGTAGTGTATAAATCCTGCAAATTTCGTTAAATCAGTTACAGATATATGCAGAAGAGCAATGATCAACTGTGCTGATCTTAAATTTTTAGCTTTTTAAAATATTTTAGCAAAATGGAAATAATCATATCTAATTAAATGGAGAACACTGATTTTCAATTCTCTTCAGTGATATGACTAGCAATACAATTATACAGAAACATTTTTTGAGAAAACCAGGCGCTGTCAGGTTGTTTTGAAATTCAGGGAGCAGAAAACAACTAAAATTAAGCAAAATGCTCCATTATAAGCACAAAAAAGCCACTGATTTTGGTAAACGGAAACTGGGATCTGGAACTCTGCAAGATCAAATTTACAAACCTGTAAGCAGCATCTCAGTACAATAAAAACAAATCCAACACATTCCACTCTGCACATTAAGTGCAACTGACCCGTTGCTATAGCCGTGACATGAACGTCTCACTTGTCCAATTAAGCTGTGCCGAATGAATAATGGATGAGACTGTTGAGGTTTTCTTAAGTTCAACAGGGGCAGCTTGCTCTTGATTGTGATGGGATCTATGCTCTATGCTACAGTTTCTAAGTCAAGGTGATATGTGATATGACAAACCCAGTATATCAACTCGCACTGATGCAGAATATTGAGTTATAGGTTGGAAAGGTAATTATTTTTTAGAACCCAATGATGTAGTTTGTAGACCTTTCCCAACCTACTTTGGACTATTATCATTAAATACTTCTTGATTTTTTCCATATGTTAGTTTTACTTTGTTAGGTAGATATAGCCATTGTCTTTAAAACTATTATCATGTTGCTTTGGTTTTCTACCTGTCTCTAACTTCTTTTTTCTGTTTATTTATTAAATTCATCACCCTTGATATAGTTTTTTGTAATTCATAGTATGAAAATGTTTTTGTCTTCCTCATTTGTGCATTTTGCTGTTTCTAATAGGTATTTTGTAGGTCTATGTTTATGTATTATGTCATTGTTACATGTTATTCTGTTAATCTTCCATGTCCCCTTTATGTTGAGCCTAAGAGGGTGAGGGCCCCTAATGCATCATTTAGTTAACCATCCCCCAGGTCTTATAAGCCTGTAATTGTCATAGTACTGTGATTTGTTGGTATGATTGGATTTCTATTTTTCTTTCTATGTCTATTTTTTTCTTAGATTTTCGATTTTTATAAGTGCTTACCTTTGTAATTTTCTGGTTTTGAACTCATTTCTTTTCTGATTAGTTACTGTTTTTTGGTATAAGACTTGTTTTAGCTCTTTTTGAGGTTTGCCTTTTAGACTTACCTTTTGGGATATGTATTTTTGCTTGTTTCTGGTCTTTTTTGAATTTTTGTTAATAAATCTTTAAATATAAAAGGAATTCTGCTTGCTGGCCTGTAGAGACAGTGGTTGTACAGTTCCTCACTCTGATTTTTGTAAAGAATTTAGCTTGGGTTCTTTTGTAACCTATGCTGGCCTTAAAGCCTGCTTCATGATTTTGAAGACAAGCTAATTTTTGTGTCTTGTTTCTTACATCATGAGTTTATTGGAGTATAACACCTTTATTTTGAACTGAAGCATTTTTTTGTTTTTGAGCCCAGTGGATAACAACTAAAACCTAAACACCTACCTCATTCTCCCAGAACATATGATGTCTAATATATGTTGCAATCCATAGCTTATTACTTTTGTACAGTAGGATAGTATTTTTTTCTTCATCATCATTAATTCAAAGAAAATGAGTATAACCAGGCTCAGTTATTGTTTGGGGGGATGCCAGCATTCTTGTAGGTGTGGTGTGTTCACTCTAACTGCCTGTCCTGTGTTTCATGTATGAATATTTATTATTATTTTTCCATTTCAGTAGGAAGTGAACAATGTCAGGGAAAAGATTTCCTCGAAAGCTGCTCTGTAATAGGATTTGTACGTGACAGAGGTGTCTCCATAATATTTGTGTATCGTTCTCTCCAGTTTTAATTTCAGCTTAATGTAGGTATCAACACTAACTTGTGAGAGCAAACAAGTGAGGTGATTCACTTTCCAGTTTTTCTGTTTCTGCAAATTAATTCATCTGCACCAGTAGCTAAGACTATCTTAAATTCACACCATAGTTGTTATTTGACATCTTGTAAAGCATTTTGAGCTGCACTGTTTGTATGAAAATAAGGTATATAAAAAATGTTGTTGCTGTCGTTATCATTACTGAGTGAATCCTATCCTACAAACTTCACATTCACATTTATTCATACAAAGTCAGTTTAAAATTGACTTGCAATTTAATTGTAATACCCATACAAAAGCCATAGGAATATTTAAACTTGTAAACCACACACAAAGTCCAGAGGACTTCTTTATGAAGCACAGGCATTGTTTAATGTTATTAAAGGGTAACTTTTTCAGTTAACAATAAATAATAAAACAATTTGAAATATTAACACTGGAAGTGTTATACTGAATTCATAGACTAAATTCAGTGAATTTGTTTTAATCCAGAATAATTAAGATTTGATACAGGTATGACTGACCCAACACATCTGAGTTAAATTAAACAAACCTGAATCAAAGAGTTTGGAAACAAATATCTTATTCTATGCCCTTTAAATAATTTTGCTAATTATCTAACAGAAGATAGCAATAATATAGTACAAGGGACGTTTAAAAAGTTTCCTCACTTTTTTTTTACTCTATTTATTAAGAATTTCAAAAACAAATGATATCACTTTCTACATAGTCACCTTTGTTTGCGATGCAATTTTCCCAGCATTGTACCAACTTTTTAATGCCCAATTACTACTCCTCCCGCTTTCACCGTTTCCAACGAAAATATAAAAGTGCTGAACCTTTTCGAACATCCCTCGAATATAGACTTGTATAAATATATATCAATGATTTTGGTGGTGCACCTCATCCTCAAAAAGCCAGCTACAGGAATTCAGTAATAATTTTACTAGTTTCCATCCATCTCTCAGGTTTATGGTCGACATTTTCACCGGAGCTCTACCATTTATAGATATCAGTCTTTTTATCTATTCCAAACCAACTAATTCACACAGTTACCTTCTCAACAAATCCTTCCATCTCTCACAGACTACAAACCACCCACCTCCTTCACAGTTCCTTATACTGCATGGTGTCTGTCATTCTCTTTTTCCTGTGTCTGCAGCCAGTAGAAAAGTCATTTGAAAATAGTGATGGGATTGCTCCGTGTAAGAGTTCTGATGGACGCTTTATTAGTCAAGCCAGTTCTACGCTTTGCGGGTGCCTAAAGAAAAGTAATTGAAGGAAACTTTGAAAAGTCCTGATTCCACATATATGTCCACGTTTTCTTTACACATTAAGCAAAGAATTTAGCACAAATTGTCATGCATCATAGACAGTGTTGAAATTTTTACAACAACTTTCCACAAATAAAAATGAATCACACATATCATATCATATTTGCATATCCATTATAAATCAACTATTAACAATCTTTGAATATTTTATTTACTATGCTGTTAATAATTAATGAATAAATCAACACAAAAAATAAGTATCTTGAAGTATCTTAGTTATTTTTTAATGATTTATATTATGTTAAAAAAGCATGTAATACATATAATAACATTCTGACTTTTTTTAAAAGTTTTTTTAATGGGTAATTAAACTAAAGTGTTACCTAAAAATTAGTACTTTTATATATTGATTATGAATTATTTATAACTCACATTTTGTCACTATTTGCTACAATAAAATGTGAAGAATTATGAAATGTAAAAATGCAAAGCTATATTTCTTCAAAAGATAATATTTCTGCAAAATACTAAATATTACTGTTTAGCTTTCAATGGCATTTACAAATAATGAAGTATTTTAGTGACTTTTAGCTGCAAAAAAGTCATAAAGGTAAAAAAATAAATAAAAGATTAGAATCTCATAGGTTCTGGAACCCACACTTGACTCCTGGTTGGAGTTCTCGCTGCTTGACATTTTTCTGTTATCCTTAGTATTTTTCATTTGGGCTTCCTCTTGTGAACCAAATGTTTTTTTTTTCTGAGGTCCATTGTTGTTGCTAAATCACCCCTGTAGACATCATGTTGGTGTCTGACTTGAGATGCCCCTTCTAGGACAATAATCCCACCTTCATATCTTAAGCCCTATTACCCAGATCTTCTTTTCTGTTATTAGCTTTAATTTTAGTATATTAAAAAACTAGCCATTCATTTTATCACCCATTTATCTATTTCATAGACTGAGATTGTGAATGTATATACTTTTATTAAAGGTTTAGAGTAATAAATAATACATAAATGTGATTAATTGTAAAATACATTTAATTGTACTTTATTTTAATGGCAAAAGTGAACATTTTTTCAGCATTCTGTTGGTATTTTACAGTTTTTGATGCATTCCATGCATTCATTCTGTTTCTATGGAAGTGCATGCTAACCGTCTTGCACAGATATGAGAGTAATATGACTATTGTCATATTTTAAGCCACTAAAGAAGGCTGTCAATAATTAGATTTCGTGCAGAAAATATGAAATCTGAAATATGGCCAGGCATTTATAAGTATTTGTCATTAAGAGGGTCACTGAGCTTTCTGCTTTAACAGAAATCCAGTCCATCTCATACAGATCAATCAATTTTAATAATGTTTCATAAAACACTTTTACCTAGAGATGATCACTTCTAGTTTAACATTCAAAGAAGCAACCTTTTGGTTTTTCTTCGGCTTTTCCAACTAGTTCACAATCTGTCCATGATAGTGAGAGAAGGCGTGTGAGCAACACATGTAACAAGTTGAGTAGTGATCACAGTACTTTAACATTTCTGTACAGCCAGTAGATCAGCCAAGTCCAGTTCAGCTGGCTGGAGGATGGTGTCTAAATGCAAAGGCATCAGCTGCTGTGGAAGTACTCATAACTGTGACTGGGATAGCGCTTCAACCATTTTCATTCCTTCCATGTTCTGCAGGCTTATGACAAGGTGCACTTTGAACAACTTATAGCAACAGTGGAGCAAAACTGAAAATCATTCCAGATTCTTCATAAATGTAAATTTTCCTAAACCTGGAAAGGACTGCATTTTAGATAATTGACAAAACGTTGAATAAAGCATTGTGCATATTTGTGTAGTCCTTTTGTTTTCTGGTTTAAGCAGTAACGACTGCACAAGTAGTCATTTGCATTTAGAAAAGTAGGGAAATAAAAGTAAAACTCACCAAAAACACTCAAGTACAATAACAAAGTATTTCTGCTTTGTTACTGGGCAACAGTGAAAACATTTCCACCCAAACCATGATAATTTTGTACTTAAACAACTAAAAAGTATTACTACATTAATGGATATTAGTATATTAATTATGCTTACCTTTCAGAAGTGTGCACTGGGACCTTCATGAGTGCAAAGGTATTAATTGCATCTTTTATATTAATGTCCTGGAAGCTACAGTGGTGCAGTGGTAAGGAGAGCAGGGTTTATGTCCCTGGTTCTGCCAACGTGGAGTTTGTATGTTCTGTCCATGTCTGCGTGGGTTTCTTCTGGGTGCTCTAGTTTTCTCCCAATGTCCAAAGAATTGCAGATTAGGTGAATTAGCGACATTAAATGGGCCCTAGTTTGTGGATGTTTGTGTGGGCGTATGTGTGTCTTCACCCTGTGATGGACTGGCACCCTGTCCAGGTTTTGTTCCTGCCTTCTGCTTCTTGCAACATGACATATTAATGCCCTGCAGCAATTTGTGTTCACTGGAAATTCTACTAAGCCTGTCCTGCGTCATTACCTTGTGTGATAATTCAAAATGTACAGTATTTACCATGCAGAACAAGCTGTAAGCTGTCTTTGCTTTAATATGGTCAAACTATACCCTGCATGGCACTCAACTCTGTTTTGAACAATACAAAGCTATTATTATCATCTTTGGCAGCAGAACCTTCTACATCCTTCTACATCCGCCTTCTACATCCATTCTTGCAGTGATGCAATATTTGTAGTGCAATAAGTGACTTACTGATTGCAGATTATCCTCCTTGCTAACTAAATCAGTGTACAATCTAAATGCCTTAATAAAAAAAAAAAACCTTCATAAAGTGAACCATCATAAATGAAAACATATTCACCATTGATTTTATTCGAAAAAATATATCTGTTACTGAGTCCTAAAACTGACACCCAATTATCCTAAAATACCACATTTCATTAAAATGTACATAGTCACTTCAAAGTTACTCAAAAGTTATTACATGTTAATATATTTTTAAATTTGTACTTATTATAAGGTATTTTTAATCAAATTTTTAAACTGCTGTGCACATATGCTCAATGAGCAGCTCAAAAATTAACTTGGAAGGCTGCTTTTCCTGAAATCATTGGTGATTACGCCTTGAAAAACCTCCCAGGCATAACACCTGCTTTTTATTCGATAACTACAGCTGCTTTTCTTGGACACTTTATCTTTCTCTTATTTGGTTTTTACATTGAGGGATTTGAAATGTAAGATAATATTACATAATTTTTGTAGATTTAAAGGTTTAACACACAAGGCTACTTTCTCCTAACACTGATTTTATTAGATGATAATGTTCTTTTGCCACAAAGTAATTGAATTGTTGTGCAATAAATCAGTAAAATAAGTTTGGAAATATTTCATGAAAACATCTTTAAAATAATTTTATTTAGTTAGAGCTGTCAGCATAGTTGTACAATATAATTGGAAAATTACTGATTTTTTTTTAAATTTCTTGGTTAATGTAAAACACACACTTGTGGAAAAAAGTTAATTAATAGCTTTATATTTGACCTGACTGAATCTTCTTTACATATTTAAAATAAATAAAAAGGTAATGAATTTAATGGACCCAGGGACAGTATAATACTTAGTGATGCTGCTTTGCTGGTCCAGCCTAACCCTGCTGGCCCTAACCCTGTTCATTGTCCATGTGGAGTTTTCATGTTCACCCCATTTCTCTGTGAATTTTCCTAATAGTACTCTGGTTTTTTTCCCCACATCCTCAAAGATTTGCTGGTGAGGTCAACTGATAACTCTAAATTTGCTCCAGTGTAAATGTTATTTATGGTTTCCTATCTTGTGCCCAGAGTTGCAAGGATAATCACCAGGCCCCCTGTGACCTAGAATTTAATTAAGTGAATTTGGGAATTTTGTGTTCTGCTAGTAAATGAAAATAGTGTAGCAATGGCAATGCTCAGCTCTTTTTCCTATTGGGAGCTGATGGCAGATATAACTGACTTGATAATTTAGCAGTGATCATCAGCAGTTTTTCAGGGCTTCTGGAAGTACACAAGTACAGCTGTGGCTGTGTCCACATAAATTTTATGAGTTAACTCAACAAGTCACTTTCCTTCATTCTTGGCTTTTTTTTTTTTTTTTTGGAATTAAAAAAGACAAGATTTATAGGATAATTATGTTTTCTTTTTTTAGGGAATCAAGTCCTAAGTTCTACATCATTATGAAGATTTTTATTTTTTTTGGAATTACATTTTTGATGTTTTCAGAATTTTTAGTATTTTTCTTTTGTGGATTTGTTTGAATTGGAGCTGCATTTGAAGTTTGGGGATTTTTTTTCCTTCATTGTTACCTCATGTTAGTAATGCTGAGTTTTTTTTCCATTTTTTCTTATTGAGGATTTTTTTCTCCTTCATTGTTACCTCATGTTAGTAATGCTAATTTTTTCATTTTTCTTAATGGACTATTTTTCATTGGAGTATATTAAGAATTTAAGTAATCAAACCTGTGGGATTTGTTGTGTTAGAAAGAACGTGTCACTCACACAATCATCAATAAAAATAAAAAATTCCATTTTGCTAAAATGCTGAAATTTGGCAGGATGGAACATCTAGGACAGTAGGTATCCACTAAGAAAAAACATTTTGCTATGTCAATATTTACAGGTAACCCCACAATAGAAAACCTAAATATTGTAAAATCTCAACAACACATTAGTTGGTTTGATTGAAATTATTTTTTTTTATTTGTTGATATTTGTAGTTAACCCTTTCTGCTCTAACATCCTATTACTAGTACATACTGCATATGCAGCCATTTTTGTAATGCACAGGTATGTTTGCAGCTGTTAGAACCAGGCGTGCTACTATTAGCGCAGACTGGAGAGAGGTGGCAGTTGCTTTGGGTGCCGCCTAGTGGCATACATGGATGAGATAATGGACACTTCTGTGCACCACATGTGTGTACCACATAGTAAGTAGCTCCGCTTTCAACTTTATTTCCTCAAGAAGATGGAAGTATTTGGCAGCTACTGTATAATAATAGTGATTTTGTTTTGTTTTTCATTTTTTGAGCTTCCCAGACACCCCAAAGTTAGAATATCTCACAAAATTATTTTTCCCAAAAAAAACAGAAAATCCAGGGCCGAAAAGGTTTAATAATGCTCTAGCAAGTAGGACATTCTAATACACTGTGTCCCCTATTTTGCCACGGCACTGACACTGATCTCACAGTGAAATGGGGCATGTTGGTTTATGCATATAAAGGCCATCTGCAGAACCAAAGTTCAGCAACACCCTCTCTTTTATTTTATCTGCACCCTTATGCAAATGTCGAAGTTGAAACTACAATTTCCATCAGCCATTGTACTGCACCAGATGATTTAAGCAGTGCTCACAAATTTTAAATAAGAGCATCAATAAAAGAGGCATATCATCAAATGTAGCAACTGTTGTGTTTTTTTTTTCCTCAACCACTTTGGGGTAACAATTTCATTGTCTCATTGAATTACAGCATTTATCATACAACAATATTTCTGAACCTTGTGGTCTAAGACCCAGTTTTACCTTTTTAAGTTTCTTAACGACCCACAGACAGCATTTGGAAAGAGGGGGGACTCTTCCCCTTCATAAATTGGGTACATTTCAGAGAATGGGGGAAGGAAATGATGCAGCAAATGCAGTTAGAAATGGGGAAAAATATTGCTCAGCGCCGAGAATAAATAGCGGACTAGGGGTGTGTCATATATGACAATAAGTCTCATAAGTTCTGATTCATTACAAACTGTGTAATTAGTTTTGCAGCATTAGATGTTATTGCTGCTGTAGCTGAAGACCCATCCAGGTCTGGATTTGAAACACAAAGTCTTCAGCCATTATAATTGTATAAGCATTCGCAATAGGAATGGATGCAAATACATTTTGGATAAAATCTCTTTTTTAAAGAAATTAGATTCAATCATAATCTCATTTACTGTATTTGGAATTCTAAACATCCACGCATCCAAAGGGTGACTCTACAACAACCTAAAGCAGAAGTGGGCATAGCACTACCTAGCTTTCAATTTTATTACTGGGCACCAAATATACAGGCCATAAAGACCTTGACATCGGCACAAATCAATGAATATACCGAAGCCTGGTCTGCAATAGAATTAAAATATTGTAGTACTTCTTTATAATATCTACTCATTGCCCCAGTAAATACAAATGATTGTCAATATACTAATAATCCAGTTGCCTTTCATTAACTCAGAATATGGAACCAAAGTAGGAAGCACTTTAAGACAGAGAAGCTCTTATCTCACATGACAGCCACTGTTTTCCACTCTCTCAGACATACACAGTATTAAATGCTTGGAAAATGTCTCAGATTAAAACATTTAGAGACCTGTACATCTATAATGTTTTTGCATCCTATGAGCAATTAAGCTTCAAATTTAATTTCTCATGAGCACATTTTTCCAGTACTTTCAAGCTAGAAACTTTGCTAAAACTGAATCTGCCGAATTTTCCTCACCTTCCACCTATTTCTATTCCAGAAGAAATACTGATCAGTCTTGAAGACTCAGATATAATCTCCACAATTTATAAAAACTTTTTAATGTTCCTTTCTTTTAAAGATCCCAAGGCACAATGGGAAAGGATCTTCCACTTAACTTTCAGAAAAGGAGTGGAAGGCAGCCATGCACAGAATTCACTCTAGCTCCATATGCACAAAGCACTCAATTATTCAACTTAAAATTTTCTGTTGAGAACATCTTCATTGAAACTATCCAAAGTGTTTCCAATACAAAATTCAACCTGTGAACATTACAATCGAGCTCCTCCCTCACTTGGCAACATGTTCTGGGCGTGCACCAAATTAACATAATTTTGGACAAAAATCTTTGAATACCCATCAGAGAGTTTTGGTGTCACAATCACCCCTGACCTATTAACAGCCGTGTTTGGTGTACTCCCAGATGAGCTTAAAGTGGAGAGAACAAACAAATCTACATGCTCACCCCAGTTCTGTGTGGGTTTTCCTTCAGATAATGAGTAGCATTAAGTAGCTTTGAGAATGTATCTGTGTATATAAACTTTGTTCGCTTTTAACATATCACATAGATCTAGTTAAATATACATTAAATATATTTCCTCAGGTTGTGTTACTGTACTCAAAGATGCTTCCCACCTTCCAGTATCTTTTTTTTTGTGTACAGTTTCCTGGGTCAGCATGATCTCATTTTAATATATGGGTATTTAAATGTTGTACTCTTTAGAAATTATTATGGTCTGATGTCATATTTTAAAACTAGATGGTTAGGTGTAACTATACTAATAAACTGTGTTAAGCACTTAAATACCTTCTATCATGGATATCATTAAATATTACGGATGCTTTTTACTTTTAGCAGATCTTTAATCTTTGTGACAAATGCTTCTTCAAAATATTTAAATAATCACGTGAAAATACTCTAGAGCAGCTGACACATTTGTGCAGACATCAATTCTATAGTCTCCTTGAAAGAAGGATGAACTTTGTTAATAATCAGAATCAGAATTCTTCACAGAACCAGTGTTTGTAACCTCACATTAAGTCACTGTATTTGTGTAGTCTTCACATTTTTGTTGTGTTTGCAGAGAATTTTTCTTTAAATACCCAAGTTTACATCCTACATCTCCAAGATGTGCATGTTATGTTAACTGGTATTTCAGTATTCGCCCATTTGTATACATAACTGGGCCATGAGTTGGACTGGCACTCGGGATTAGTAAATTGAGATGACCTGACTCTGAGATGAGTTAAGTGAGTCTTAGAATGTTTTATACTACAAAAAAGTGCACAATACGTTTCATTCAAAAACTCATACAAAAAAAAAAAAACAAGTATGGCTGTGTTTGTAAGAGTTACATTGAAAATATGATACAGTAATGTCATAAAAAATATAGAAAAAGTAATTTCTTTTTTTGTGAGTTATAGTTAAAGTGGGAAACGTATCTTACCCAGCAAGAAATGATCAGGGTCATGAATGAACTAGCTTTAATGTTGAGAACTACACTCCAGAACAGTAGTTCTATTTATATCACTGCCTCAAAACCACAACAGTGGCAAAATAAAAACAATTATGACATAAGTAATAATTTTTCTACTTAGCTGGAGTTAAATAATCCTTCATATTACAATCCATGCCAGGCTCTTCCAAGAAAATGCCATTTTGAATTTGGTAGAATGAATGCAGTTGCAGCCACTCAGAAAAGCGCCTGCTCCCCACAATCTCTCCTTTGATAACTGAGGTGCTCTCAGTGCTCTGGCTGTTATCTTCTCCAGGTGCTGTTGGAGCACGCAGAACTTTAGAGGCTGAAGTGTTAAACTGGGGTGAAATTCAGCAGTACCATGATTAAGCTATGGTGCTCCTGGTTTATCAAATGCCGGGGTGTGGTAATCATTTTTATATGTTTGACATAATATTGCTTTGGTACAATAAACCCATCATTGTTTAACTAGGAGTGTCATCCTGTTTTGCTAGAGATTTCTTTCTCAACATTTCACAAGAGATACTTTCTTACAAAATCATCATAGTAGTGAAAACAACAAGCAATAATGTATAATTAAGATGAAAAGAAGACTGTAACATTGTGAAGCTGCAACTCCCTTCGCAACAGTTTAGTTTTTTAGGTGTTCTCAAACAGCTTTCTGCAGGGCAGTATAGATTTTCTCTATGGTGTCCTACTGAATGCAGTTATCTGTGCCCTGTTAGTCTTTGAAATAAAGATCAGAGAAATGGCATTTACCTCCATCCTTTCAGGTGCACATGAAGGGATGTAAGCCAATGTCATCGTCAAAATAATGATGCCTCTTTGGAGGATTTTGGAAGGACAACATTGTGACCATCTCTCCTCAAAGGGCACTCAGGGAGTTGTATCAGCCGCTGCTTGTCCATTTCTTTAAACTAGCTGTCCCTAGGTTAGAAGCGGGAAGAAAGACAAGAACAACAAATGTATAAAACAGAGCTTTAAGGACTTAATGAATCGTGCTGGCTGGGGATTTAAAATGTGTGTTTTGTTGGGCATAGAAAGCAAGGCACAGGAGTCAGAAGGTGGTCATGAGCACACACCAGTAACACTTGTTTAACGGAATGAAGTATGTGTGACAGGGGAATGGGTGACCGGGTCCCTTATCAGCTGATAGCAGAAGAAGCTTATAAAAGCTGGGTGAGATTCTGGTAGGAGTTCAGTTGAAACTGAGAGAATCTGAGGTCATTTGGGTTGTTGCTTATGGATGTAAGCATGCTTTTCTGTATGAGGGGGGCTGGAATTCTTTTTAAACAGAAAGACCCTCTGAGCTTTAGTGAAAGGAATGGCAAAACAAAACTAAAGACTTAATTAACAGAAAGCTTATTGGGGCTGAATGTGCTCACGTGAGAAGTGCCCAAAAAGGAAGAAGATTTGAGTGTCTGCATTTTTCACAATTTTCTTTTTGAGATATTTCTTTTGCATTTTTATGGCACGTTTTAACCACCTAATTATTATTTTCACATTTTTGGAAAGTGCAGTTTTTGAACCTTTTTATTGAAGTGTTTGTTGCAAAAAAAAGCACATTTTTTTCAAATTGCACCTTTGTGTCCACCCCTCTGACTGTTCCACTTGCCTTGGTCCCCTCAAACATAATAATAAAAATAATAATAATAAATAGAAATAAAGTATATATTATAAATGAAACAAAAATATTTCCAAAGTGGACTATGTACAGTATGTGAGTGCAAAACCTATTGAATATTGACTAAGCTTCATTGCTGCATTCACTGAAAACAGCAATACGCTTGCAGTATTTTACTGTATGTATATTTAGACTTCTTTCACAATAACTGTTGTCGCAAAGCCATCGCATTTTGAATGATCATTTTGTGCATTTATTTTTTATTTTATTTATTCTGGAAGGTACTTTATTATAAGGTTTTGAAAAGGTGTATATCGCAAAATGTTGTATGAAAAATGCTCCAATGTCAAAGTCAGAAGTGTTTCTGTGACTGGCTCCTCACAAGGCAGCCACTGAAATTGAAAAGCTAAGTATTGTTTGCACAGGTGGTCAGCCTGTTGGGAAAACTGCCTTCTTATTACTGTTTTCTGTATCAATTACTTTGAAGTTTTTTATGGTTAATGTCTGCCAGCTCTGATAACAGTACTAGCATTCAAAAATGCTGACTCAATACAATGATGTTTATGCAAAAATGTAATTAATATAGTGTACTGTATGTCAGAAAATTCTATATTCAATTCAAATTATCCTTAGCATCATTGCAAAGGTAAAATACATCATTCCATCAGCCTCATAATTTCATGTTTAGGCAAAATGGATTTTATTTTTCTGTTCAAATTTTATATTTATAATTATAATCACTTTATACTGATTCAAGCAGTGTGACTATATGAATGTGAATATACAGTGAACCATTATGATCTTGTGTGGTATGCAATATTTTAATGCTACCACTGCAAGATATAATTTTTTCTATAAACACAAATTAAATATGTAATTTGAGAAAAAGTAGACGTTAGGAAAGAAACACACAAAAAGCATAGAATTTTATGACAAAAACACTCAACCTAAAAGAGCATATCTTTTACTCTTACATCCATCCATTTTTAACTTGCTTATCCAGCTTGGGTTTGTGGGGTCATTTAATCTTTCTTCAAAACAAATATATTCTAGAATCACCTAAAATTTGTGCTGCATTATAGGTAAAGTAAGGAAAAATTCAACTATATTTCACAAAGACTGTGAGTGTTGAAAAAGAAGGATTAGGGTTATTACTTAAGTCATTATTGAAGATTAGTGATGAGAGAACCCCTCAGATTTCACTTCGCCGTGAGTTTGAATCACAGAAATGTTCGGGAACTCCATGAAATTAAGGTCAATTGCAAAAGAGGAACTGAAGTAGTTTTGAGTGGATTATAATGGTGCAATTGTGCTTTAAGTGTCCCTGATGGATAGGGAAGCATCTGCTAATTATGCTGGACTGATTATTTTGGCCAAAAAAGTGACATGAACTGTAAGGCAGAAATGCTAACCACTGTGTCTCAAACAACAAAAGACAAAATGGGGTGAATACCACAAACAAATGGGCACAAACTAGCAGTAAGTAAATACAGTAAAACCTCGATTATCCATCACTCGATTAACTGTCTGGGCAACAAAAAACAAGCAAAAAAAAAACATTGTGGATGACAGCCTTCACATATTACTGCTGCAACATGATACACTGCGAACTCTGCACATTGGAACAACTCCCCATTTTGCTAGTGTTCTACTCCAGTATCATGTGTCATGTAACATTTTGAAATCACAGTGTCAGTTGCATACCTTCAGCTTTAATAGCATTTCGTAGTTTTTCTCTTTTGTTATAATTAAACTACTGTACATTGTTATGGCCAATAAACATATACGTGTGGAATTGTCACAATATATTAAAATTATTAAACATTTCGGAAATGGCAAAAGCACTTCAAGTATTCAAGTATTGCTTCAGTTTACGGAGTAGGAAGAACAACAGTGATATAAAGTGTGATGCCAACAAAATTGAAAAACGTGTCAAAAATGGAAACCACTGATGGTAATATTATTCTGTATTTTTGTTAATGTTCTTCTGTATTGTAATTTTCTTTTTAAATTCAGTTATGTTATGTTTTGTTAATATATTGTGATGTGCAGGTAGCTTGTGATGCGCTATGCGGGTGCAGAAAGGAATGCTGGGTAAGTGATAGAACTGGGTGAAGAGCTTCTGTTTTGTGAGGGGCGGACACATGTGCTAGGAGATGGGTGACAGGAGAAGTTAGGAGAAAAACATTGGGCAAGTCTGTGCTACCATTTTCTGTGCCTGGGCAAACTAAGGATAATTTTATAGCATTATTGGTCATATTTACTTGTTGGTTTACTGCTCCACCAGCCACTGTTTATCAACAATGTTTTTTTGAACTTTTATTGAATTTGTTAAAAAGCATGTAACATTCCATGCATTCAAGTCAAACTTAACAAAACTAAATTCAATTCAGCCTCCTCCCATGAAAAAGAGAGAAAGGCCAACAGCCAGAGTAAAACATTTGAGAGTAGTATAGAGGGAAAGGAGTGTTTGTACCGAATATAAGTGCTTAATCTAAAATATTATTGATTAGATCCTGCCAGGTTTTAAAATAGTTTTGAACAGATCCTCTAAGAGAGAATTTGATTTTTTCCAATTTCAAATAGTATATAACATCAGTTACCCACTGACTAAAAGAGGTGAGTTAGGATACTTCCAGTTGAGCAAGACAAGTCTACATGCCAATAGTGTAGTAAAGGCAATTACAGTTTGTGCATTTTTTTAACCCTAACCCACTTTATCCATTTCAGGATTGCAGGTGGATTGGAGCTTATCACAGCAGCATCAGATGCAAGACAGGAACAAATTCTGGACAGGGCACTAGTTCATCACAAGGCCCACTCACACGCATCCCTGTACAGGACCAATTAAGTATGAGTAACAAACCTCAATCCCCAGTGAAAACCCACTCAGTTATGAAGAGAACATGCTAACTCTGCACAGACGATGATTATGCATAGATTCAAAATTATGAAACTGGATTGATGAAGCAGTTGCACTAACTGTGTGCTACCATGTTGCACAATATTATATTTTATTTAGCAAAAATTTGAAAACAAATTTATTGTAAAAGGAGGCGTAATGACTCAGTGATTAGAAATAAGGCCTTACAACTTCAGAGTCATGGTTTAAAATTCTAGCTTATTCATTATGTAAAGTTTGCATGGTCTCCCTTTGTGTGTATGAGTTTTCCTCCAGGAACTCTGATTCTCCTTCCAAATCTTAAAGCCATGTGGACTAGCAATTCCAAATCATAAGTAAATGTGAATGTTGAGTGTGATTGATTTATTTGGTTATCAAGATTTTCTAGTGTGACTATTTTTGAACTTGCTGTTTCAGTTCCAAATTAACTATACATTGACACAGATGGAAATTATAATTAAATCCACAGCAGAGAGGTGAATTTAACATTGTTCACACCTGCGTTGCTCCTATTATTAACTGATAATTTTCAAAAAGTTTGACATTTAGTTGCAGATGAGAGAATGCGCTCGTACATACAGTACAAAGCACGTGGACCAGAACTGAAAAACATTGGTGTGTAGCAAGGGGGATTTCAATTCCATTTTGAGAGCTATTTTTCATTGTATCAAGTACAATAAAAAATACAATGGTACAAAAATGCTGGTGAGAAAAAAATTACCATTAATAAATTTGCATGTGTTACAATTACTTTTTTCACAAACCGATATATTAATTAAACAAATTTAATATTGGTGATTTACTTTTAACAAAGCCTTTCATTCTCTGCCTGAGTAAGGTCAGTGTTTAGTATAATTTTTCTCTGAATCTATCATATTTTTTATTTTTCTCATCCCATCGAATTAAAGCCATTTTTAAAGCATGTGCTTTAATAGCGCCTAACTCCTGTCCATTTTTACTAATGATTGCTTACCAGTATTTTGGATCTGCCAGAGTCTGTGTCAGGCCCAAGGGTATAAACAGACAACAGCAAAAAAAAAAAACATTTTGCTCTTATCTGCAACCATCCCCTTTTTTAGGCCCACCCCCTGCATTTTTGTTGACTTGTGAACAACTGCAAATAGATTTTAGTAAAAGTATAATCAGAGAATCAGGCCAATTTCCCAAACTTTAGATGCAATTTCAATTTTAAGGGTGCACAGATCATTTATTAGTATTCCAAAATTAAAGTGCAATTGATGACAGACATTACACTCTCAAACAACTTTTATCATATTCAAGGCAGTAGAGGAGGCAGAGCCTAACCCTATAGCAAAGGCAGAAAACAGGCCTAAAGTGTCCATCACAGGGCCCACTTGCACACATAGCTCATTTTGAATCACTAGTCAACATCTCTGAGGATGAGGGAAGCAAACTCTTGCAGATATTGACAGGACATGCAGATGGACAACATCTAGGTGTAAGATTTAAACCCAGGACACTAGATCCATGGGGCAGCAATACACACACAACCCCAAACAAAGTACGAATCCTGTCTTCAACCTAAAATTAATAGATTTAAAAGAATGAAGTTTTTGTAAATGCAAAATCTCACAAAAAGGCTAAGATCAATAAATAAATTCCTTGTTCTATTTATCTATTTTACTCAGAACATTTTAAAGAAGCAATTCAAACGTGCACATAAACTCCAATTTATTTCTTAATTTTACACATGTGAGACTCCAACAACATAGAAAATGTTCTCTTTTGATGTTGCGTCTCAGAGGCTGTAAAAAAAATTCACACTGATACGGTCAATTTCAAATATGAAAAATTACCTTTCAAGTAAAATAATGTTTTTTTGTAACTCACATACCAAACTGCACAGCTCCCTGCTGAGTCATGAATCAGGAAGGAGATGTGTATGCTTTAAGGTGTAATTTTTCGCTTGTTAGCCAGTGAATCTGAGAATCTGTTCCATATGAGATATACTTAAGAAAGTAACTATCGTAAATTTTGGCAATATGTAACAATTTGCAGATATACTGAGAACATAATGTTAACAAACAGTGAGAAATAAAATGAAATAAATAATTAACTGATATTTAAAAAACTCGGCATAATATTAACATTCTGTAAATCGCAATAAAGTTTTAGATAATCTGGTGTATAACTGAGATCAGAAAAACATATACTTTAGATATTATCTGAAGAAAAATACCTAAAGATCATTTGGAAACAACCTATCTTAGTTCCATACTATATTATTTCATATTTGTCTAGAAAATTATAATATGGTAAAATAAAGTGTAATTTGTAATAAATTTTATCCAAAATAGCTATACAGTATATTATCTATGTTTAAAGTGAATTTTCTAGTCAAAAATGTTCTTCATTTTCTGATTTCATTTTTTTAAATCATCTTTTAATATGGGGAAGGTTGGCTATTTCAAATTAGTCATGGGTAGACCATCTTTTATAGTCAACACTCATTTTCTCGAGGTTTTGAAATGCTAAAATGCTTAGCCTTGTTGAAAGACTGTAAACTATATATTACTGTTTTTTCACATTTCCTATTTATATTTATTGGATTTAATAGGACATGTATGATAGTGGGCAGCACGGTGGTGCAGTGGTAGCACTGCTGCCTCGCAGTAAGGAGACCTGGGTTTGCTTCCCGGGTCCTCCCTGCGTGGAGTTTGCATGTTCTCCCCGTGTCTGCATGAGTTTCCTCCCACAGTTCAAAGACATGTAGGTTGGGTGCATTGGCAATTCTAAATTGTCCCTATTGTGTGTGTGTCTGTGCCCTGCGGTGGGCTGGCACCCTGCCCAGGGTGTGTTCCTGCCTTGCGCCTTGTGTTGGCAGGGATTGGCTCCAGCAGACCCCCGTGACCCTGTTTTAGGATATAGCGGGTTGGACAATGATTAACTGACTGTATGTTAGTACTGAATTCTCTACATATTGAGATGGAATATGCTGAGCCACAACAAAGATATTTTACAAACGATTGAAATATTTGAAATGAGCTGGTGCTTTCATCTTACAGGTAATGAATATGGAAAACTTTAGAACTTTATTTGTCCCCAGGGGTAAATTTGGCTTTTTATAGAAGCTTTCTATATAAATATATACATAAATAGGTATTTATATAAATGAATATACGCAAACTTTGGTCTGAACGTACACTAGAATGACAATACACCAAGAAAATTAAAAAGAATAAGACTTCCGACTTGGCTGTCATAGTCCCAGTGAGGCATTATGCAGGCATATTGCTTTTGATATAAAGAAGCCCCTATAGCATTTCTTGACACACTTCTGCTGAATGATTTCTTGGCTGAAATTTCTCAGTGTTTATGCGTTAGAGATAGAATATGCAGCATTTTTCATAATGGCACTCAGTTCTGCTTTAATTGTCTCCTTTGTTACAACCTCCAGGGGGTCCAGAGTGCATCCTATAACTGAGATTGTCCTTTTAACTGGCTTGTTGTTATGGTGGGCCTCTCTTGAAGTGATCTTACTGGCCCAACACACAACTGTGTGTTTGCTATAACGGAATTACAGAAGATGCGAAAGATGGCCTTTCCCACCTTAAAGGAAGGCAGTCTCCAAAATCTCATTAATGTGGACCCCCAAGTACTTGCATTAGTGCACCACTTCAGCATCCACTCCTTTAATAGTTACAAGACATAAAGGCTTTTTGGTGCGGCAAAGATCAATAATCAGTTCCTTGGTATTGATGATGTTAAGATGCAGACAATTCTCTTTGCACCAAGAAACAAAGTTCTCCACCTGACTCCTAGGCTCTGTCTCGTCCCCTTTATCAGTACATCCCATAAGTGCAGAATCATCTGAGAATTTCTGCAAGTGACATAACCTGTTGTTATAGATATATAGTTGGTGGTGTAAAATATGTAATAAAGATGGGGTGCATCAAAAAGTGTACACTGTACAAAAAAAAAGAATTGTGAATTCTAAACCAGAGAGAACACATTTGCATTAATATATTTAATTATGCTTATAGGGTGGCGCAGTGGGTAGTGCTGCTGCCTTGCAGGTAGGAGACCTGGGTTCGCTTCCCGGGTCCTCCCTGTGTTTGCATGTTCTCCCCGTGTCTGTGTGGGTTTCCTCCCACAGTCCAAAGACATGCAGGTTAGGTTCACTGGTGATTCTAAATCGCCCCTAGTATTTGTGTATGTGAGCCCTGCGGTGGGCTGGCACCCTGTCCGGGGTTTGTTTGTACCCTGGGATTGGCTCCAGCAGAACCCTGTAGTTAGGATATAGCAGGTTGGATAATGGATGGATGGAATTATGCTTATAATATTGCAAAAAGGATTTACTTGCTCTATACAGCCAGGCCATCATCAGGAAAGTCTGTTTCAGATGATGAGATGAGATAAATATTACAAAACAAAATATAGAAATGGACTACAGGAAAGGACAAAAGAACTTGGTCCCTTCAGGTTAGATCTGAAAGGAAGTTAAAGGGTCTTAATCCATCTTTTACCAAATGTTTTGAAAGAATCAAGGAAATTTGAATGTCTGAATATTTCTCCCATTTACATTTTGGTCCCTGAGGCATTAATAGGCACTTTCTCCTTTCATGAACTTTTTCAGGAGCTGGGGACTTTTTAGAAATGTAGGAATTTTTGAAGCATACCCCGGCAGGAAATGGGCTATTTGTAATCCCTGGTACTTTTTTTAGCTCCTACTCTGGGATATGTACTTTTCATTCAAACAGGAGATGGATGGGGTTCATGGAATGAATTGTACTGATTGGTTGATCACAAGCACTGGCCTTATCTTACAAATCTACTATGGGTTTTGAAGAATATTTGGTGAAAATCGTACCGCATCACTCTTCATAATCACCTCCCTGGTACACCATGCCATGCACTGTATTGAAGCAATAATCTTCACTGTGAAGTCACGTTCACTTTGAAGCAATAAGATGGGAAGTTCCACCATGAACTTCCAACCGGGCCTCACCTTGTACAGTATAGTTCTTTTTTGCATGTCACATATTTTGCATAAAGAATATACATTTCCTGTTGTAAAGTGGGAACAGAAGAACATGAAAGTGGCCCAGGGCAAACATCGTATAGAAATTTTTTGGTTCCAGAAAACAAAGATCCCACAGTGGGAAAGCGCCTTATGATGCCATGGGCCTCATTGTCAATCTTATGGTACCACATATGACATGTTTTTTCTAATATTAATTTGGGAATTCATAATTTGGTTTGGCATATACTGGTACAGGTTTAATAGCATGTGACTATTGTCAAGAAAGCATAAATAATTATTCATTCTTGTTTATATTTTGACTTCATTTTAATGATGTGATTGTATCTTCATTTTGTGCAAATTTTTTACGAGCACATCTGTATTGTGTATTTATTTGCATCCTCACCACTGTTTTGTGTGTATAGTTGCTATGACACTGCATAATTTTTAGATGCTTAGCACAGTTCACGTGCCATGTGACTAAAAACATATCAGAATTTAAGCTTGGTACAATTAAGGAAACACTGTGCAGCGGACTGACACAGAAAAAAATAGATGAACATCCCAGATAAATGTTCTGATTTTGAACATTTCTTTATGACTTCAATTTTGATTTTGTTCTTAAAATTTTGGTGAATGATGAAATTCATTTTGAATTACAAGCCTTGCTTACTACTGTGTCAATCCTTTTTGTTTCCCCAAAAGAAAGATCTCTTTTGATCTTTAGCACTCAAAAGTAAATTCCCCTGATGGAACATAAAAACATCTCATATTCAGACATTATAGGTTAAGTCTGATGTTGTTGGAAAAGAACTCAGATTCTCATGGCTGAAAAAAATGGATGCGGTGGGTTGGCACCCTGCCCGGGATTGGTTCCTGCCTTGTGCCCTGTGTTGGCTGGGATTGGCTCCAGCAGACCCCCGTGACCCTGTGTTCGGATTCAGCGGGTTGGAAAATGGATGGATGGATGGATGGAAAAAAATGGACAGATTGACTGGCGGGTAAAATAAAAGAACTTTTAATTTTAAATAGAAAATTCTAAGCCTCGGTTTAGATATTTGGATTTTTACATTTAGATGTTTAGAATTTTATGTCCTAGTTTTTTATGTGAGTGTGTGCGTGTGTGTATTTATATCTTGCACTGTATTTAAATGTTCTTACCTTGGACCTGGTGTGGAGCAGTAGCAACACCAGGATTTCAAATTAGGGTGGGCCTAAATATTTTTATCACTGTTAAATATACATTAACTAAAAAAAAAAAGATGGCTACTATTATGAATGCTTTTTTTGCACATCTAATTTAAATGGTTTTTGTTAACACTAATTTAAATCCACTTACAAATGGTGAAGATAAATTGATAATAGTCCAAATTTTGGTTTATACATAAGACATATCAGCCAATCACAAGGCCCAAATGGCCAAAGAATATCCATTATAATTTTGACTAATGTTATATAACAGTAAACAATCTGATTACTGTTTTGTAGTTCCTTCCAATTTGTGTATGCAACTGCAATATCTGTGTTTTTCCAGTCTCTGAATACAAAAGTGAATCTGTCCTCAACTAGATTATTACAAAAATGACAAAAATCATATCTTTCAATATCCTGTATGCCTGTCGTGCATTGCTGTCTGCTGTATCAATGAGCCACAAAGCTGCAAGGCTCACTGGTCATAAGAGAAGTTGGAAAATTTAATACTGAATGGATTTGTGGCTCATCGATATAAGACAAATCCATAACCTGGCTGATCCATTGACATTTGGCAGCTGGGTGGTTGCAGATTTTTCCAACACACTCAGCAACACAGCTGGTAGCACACCCATCTCTAAAGTGAACATAGCTAGTGGCAAGGTTTCCAAATGCCATTGGGGCATTACCGACATTTGGAGTGCCGACATCAGACTCTGGCACCTTTTGCAGTTCTGTTTGTTTTCTTTTGCTAATAAAACCTATAACAGCTGTTTGTCGAGACATTGTTGATGATTCCCTCGAACATGACATAGTCCAACAGTAGTGAGGGTCAATTCATCTTTTTTTGAATGACTCCTTTCAGTGATTCCTACAAATTAATTAAATTGAGCTCAACAGGATTGCTAAAGAAATTCATTAAATTAATAGTTGGTAGTCTCCTGTTAAGGTCATGTGTTTTGAGTAGCTGTGATTGGTAAGATTTCAAGTCAATCTTATTTTCTAACACTTCTTATGCAGACATATGCTGTACAATCCCCATCCATATATGTGCTTTCCAAATATTTTTTAAGAGTTAAATAAACTTTTCTAGTAATGAAGGTAAAACTGGTAATTTTGCTGTGTAAGTTTATAATCAACTTATAATTCAATCAAGGGAGATATGTATTAAAATGCATGTATGCAGAATAGTCTAATTCATTTGTAGACAAAAAAGTAAAAATATTCTGTAAGCTACAAAGTGAGCCAATGAGAAAAATGGGTGGCGTAGGACCTATGCTGGTCCTGTCCCTGGTTTGGAGTGTTTAATTGATAGGTTTTCCAGTGAATGGGATGTTTTACTAATTACTGATTGGCAATCTTTTAGCAAAAGAGAAAAAATATTTTTTTTCCTAGTCTGTTAAATAAGGCAAAAGTATTGCTAGGCATGAATATGAATTTGCTGTGGAAACAAATGTCATTACCAATAGCGATACTAGAGTAAGATTTGCATGTTTAAATTGAAAGTGTCATTGAATTTTAAAAAAATAACAATAAGTAAAACATATTTTTGACAAAAATGTTTTTTTGAGTTGGCCTTACTTTTAGTTATGAACACAGTGAAAGCTGATTGCTTAGCAACCTCACTGACTCAGAAAGCCAGAAAATAGGTGTTACGAAAATATTACATTTTAGATTAGGCAAATGAGCAATAAATATGACAGTATTGCATGTTTTTATTTCAAATGGATGTTATTTACTGCTTACTTTATTAGCAATACAAACAAATACTGTATTCAGTTTCTTCCATTTAAAGGGGTGTTTTGTTAAAATTAACACAGTATTTTATTTTAGATCTGTTAGCACTATGTCAGATGATCACACATTAGCATGCAGAGAATCATGTGAATTTCTGGTCCTTTGTTTAATTTCTCTATACAGTATAGAACATTAAAAGTGATTTTGTGTGGGATTATATTTGCATGTGTTTATTTTGTACTCATAAAAAGTTACATCTTTTTTTTCCATACAAATAGATCAATTTTACAAGAATAGGATTGAAAAAATATCAACCCCCAATTTGAAAGAGAGCATGGGCAACAGAATAAAACTTAAACCTAGTAAAAATAAGTAAATAGATAAATTAATAAGTGAATATAGATGAATGGAGAATACAAAGAAAAGAAAAAAAAGGAATAGGATAAATAGAATAAAAGCTTATTCTAAAATATTATTGATTAGATCCTGCCAGGTTTTGAAAAATTTCTGCACAGATCCACTAAGTGGGAATTTGATTTTTTTCCAATTTCAAATAATATATAACATCAGTTACCCACTGGCTTAAAAGGGGAGAGTTAGGATTCTTCCACTTGAGCAAGATAAGTCTGCGTGCCAATAGTGTTGTAAAGGCAATCACAGTTTGTTTGTCCTCCTCCACTTTAAACCAAACACAGTTGTTAATGGGTTAGGAGGGATTCTGACACCAAGGCTGTCTGAAAGGCATTTAAAAATTTTGGTGCGGGTCCAAAACATGTGACCCAGTGAAGCTGGAACTTGATTGCAGTGTTTGCAGGTTGGATCTTGCCCTGGAAACATTTTGGACAATTTTAAGCGGGACAGATGTGCTCGATATATAATTTTGAGTTGAATAATTGTATGCTTTGCACATATGGAGCTCGAATGAATTCTCTGCATTGCTACCTTCCACTCCTTTTCTGCTATGTTGAGGGAGAGATCCTTTTCCCATTGTCCTCTTGGATCTTTGAAAGGAAGGGACTGTAAAAGGTTACATCTTTTAACCAATTACTTTCATATTAAGGTGGTTTGTTCTATGAAATCTGCAGTAGCTGATGAGATTAAAAAGACTAAACACTGTCCAAAAACTGTTTGTTTTCACCATTACCTGAGACAGATCATGTTGAAGGAAAGGCACATTTTCTAATGTCCAACAAATCACAGATTAAACACTGTTTACCAAACTTGCCAGTCAAGAGGGCTTTCCCTTTATTTGGGGTTTTAAACCTCATCCTCGGCTACATTCAGTTCTACACTGTACTGTCATCTGATTGAAACACACAGCATGTTCTACTGAATATAATGGGAATCATCGCTGTTTGGACTCAGCAGATGTGACTGTTCAGACACAGCTGTATTAGAGAAAACTTAATTAGAAGAATGTTGGGCTTGTCACTCCTGAATTAAATACACAGATCTTGGGAAACTTAGTTAATTTTGCTCTTACGTTTTCTCTTTTTGTTTTTCCCACCCTGTTTTGCTGGAAGGGACAGATGAACAGAAGAGCTGATAAAGTCTTATAAATGAAAATAACAGCTAAGGATGCCTAGGTGTGCAAAATAACTTAATTTAGCTAGGGCAGCCTACTGTCAGGAGATACAAGATGAATATTTGTCAAACAAACAGTTCTGTATATTTGTATATCTGTTTATAATTGAGATTATAACTGTGTTTGCTTAAAAATTTTAATTCTATATTAGTTATGAGTGTTCAAGCAAGTGCAAGCAAGTCTGTAGGATCTATAGCATTTTGTAGGTTTCAGTCTTACAAAAACCTTTCTAAGAGATCAATGATAGAGAAAACAGACCAATTGTAGTTTTGACAGCCCGTCATTTTTACATGTATTTATGTAGCGGACACAGGGACACTAAGATTCACACGATTTGAAGATGGTGATTTATTTAGTTTACTTTGTGGACTAACCACAAAGTCCAACACAATCCATTATAGCATGAGTAGATGACAATGAATGTATGAAATGAAAGCCCAGTAAACAGCCCTCTGAAAGAAATGTAAAGTTTTGTCCTACCAGGTTCCATTTCCAACATGAAGGCTGGAGGTGATTGGGAGCACTCCCCAGACAAAGTCGAAGCCAACCAAGACACACTAACAAGCAGGCACAGGACAGCACATGCATCCAAACGAAACTGTAATCCAAGGTAGTGGTAGTTTGTAATACAATAGCATATATGATGAGTAGAAACAAAATTGACATACGAGGTGTGGCAGAAAAGTAATGAGACTGATTTTTTATTTACCAAAGTTTTTATTTTTTTCAAACATCAATGTTATCCCCTTCAAAGTAGTTCCCTTGGGCAGCTACACACCGATGGAGACGTTGTTCCCACTGTTGGTAGCAGCGCTGGAAGTCTTCAACCGGTATGGTCTTCAGCATGTCCGTTACACTCTTTTGGATGTTTTCTAAAGTCCCGAAATGACGTCCTTTGAGGACATTTTTCAGTTTAGGAAAAAGGAAAAAGTCACACGGACTGAGGTCAGGTGAATAAGGGGGCTGGGGAACCACAGGAATGCGTTTTCTTCGATTGTCCTCCTGCTCAATTGTGAGGTTTTTCGGCACCATTTTGGCACAGACCTTTCGCATGTGCAAATGTTCAGTCAAAATTTGATGAACGGTAAATCTGTTCAAATTTAATTGTTCACTCAACATTCTTAATGTTAAACGACGGTCTGATCTCACAAGAGTGTTCACACGTTCGATGTTTTCATTGGTTTTCGAAGTTGAAGGCCTTCCTGAAAAACTTGAGCTCGGGATAAAGAATGTTCCCCATAGGCCTGTTTTAACTTTTCAAACGTCACACTTGCCGATTCTCCAAGCTTAACACAAAATTTAATGGCACAACGTTGCTCCAAATTCCGCTGTTCCATTTTGCGTGACGCACAACCAAAAACATAACTTCGCTAATAGCAGTCACAAAAATCACGTAGTTAATGGAAGGAGTTGAAACTCTCACTGAGCTATGGGAGGGTACTGATACACATGCTCTATCAAGGACAACAGCGCAGCGTTGCCAGATCGCTTGCAGTGTTGCCAGTCTCATTACTTTTCTGCCACACTTCGTACAGTATGATTGTGATCCCTCTTTGTCTTTTTGGTTCCTATTTAAGTAGCCCACCTGATTAATCTCATTCCCAGCATCCCCTGCCTCCTCTGCATCTGCCCAATAGCGTTATACCAGGGGTGGGCAAAGTCAGTACAGGAGGGCCGCAGTGGCTACAGGTTTTTGTTCCAACCCAGCTGCTTAATTAGAAAACAATTATTGCAAATACTTTAACTTCATGGCTTGTCAGTGCTTTAAATCTGCCATGTCAGGACATTCTCATATCCTAGATTTTGTTTTCCTTTCTAAGGATATCAACCAAATGATATGAAGTCTAAAACGGATGAGTAATTCTCATTCCTTCACTTTTTTTTCTCTTCACTTTCCTTCTAGATATTTTAATTAAACCAAACAGGTGTAAATGGAAACAAGCTAAATGGAGAAATGATGGTTTATTTTGTAATTTGCATCTTATTGCTAATAAGGAGCAATCAAAACCCAAAATACAGCTGTTTAAGACTAAAATAAGCAATATTTGTTAAAAATCTCAATGAGCGAGACAAGTAAAATGAAGCAGAACTTTTACTTGAGCAATAAGTGCTTCTTATTAAGGAATTGGGTTGGAACAAAAACCTGCAGCTACTACAGCCCTCCAGGAACGACTTTTTCCACCCCTGTGTTATACCACCAGGGCTACTGGGAGATGTAGGCTGTTTTAATGAGTGCTGCAACAAAACAGATTAGGAGAATGTGAAGAAATTTCAAGAGACATTAATGGTATTACTGTATTGGTATTGGTGGTGGCCACAAACCACTTTAAAGTGACCTCTGTCCTTAAAAACACCTTTAAGGCAACTACACATTTCTGATGAAGTATCTCCTAGACATGTAAAACTGTTTGATTATCTAAAGAAATAATTTTTGAATAAGTAATGGATGAACCAGAGGCCAGCACAAAGTGGTAAATAATCAGTATATTGTGAGAGAATAGCTGGCAGTGTGGTGCCAGAGTTAAAAGTGGATGGGGATGTAAATGTAGATATAGAGGTATGTACATAATTAGGAGAACTCACTGTAGCAATGATGCAGTTTGGCTGTCACTAGAAGGATGCCAAATTCCAAGGACTGTGGTCAGGAGATCCACAACATGTTTGGGCAACCTCTAGATGCCTGTTTGCCTCAGAACCTTTGTATGTATCCTAAGCAGTAACTCCTTATGGGTGCTTGAATAACTGTAAAATTATGAGGACAGACAGTAGGGCATCCCAATGTGTTGTTTGGTAGCAAAGAACTCCTGTATAGAACTAGTGAGGCCCTGTTACTGGTTTTGAGGGCAGATAACAGTTATGCCACCAGGTGTGGCTGTACCCATAACTGTGTTGTGTGCCTTAGTAATGCATGGGGTCTGGGACCACTGGAGACAGTGCTGATTGGAAGGCTCTATTATTTTCTGCAGGTATTCCCAACACTGAGGATTGCCCTGGAATTGTCTCCAGAATTGAATTATCTCTATCATGCTTGACTTGGATGTTGTGTTGCTAGAGCATGAGGTGTGTGAGAGGGAGAGGCCATTTGGGAAATTATTTGAAGAGTTTATAATTGGGGGCAGGTGAATGAGCAACCAAAATGGACAAGAATTGACTTAACTTAGTTTAGCTACTTAGTCATCTGAAGCTACTTCAAAAGTCAGCAGCAATAATTTTAGCAATAAAAAGAAACTCTAAGCACAATTTACCCATCTTAGTATCATGCAATATGCAATATACAGTTAGGTCCATAAATATTTGGACAGAGACAACTTTTTTCTAATTTTGGTTCTGTACATTACCACAATATATTCAACTCAGATGCAGTTGAAGTGCAGACTTTCAGCTTTAATTCAGTGGGGTGAACAAAACAATTGCATAAAAATGTGAGGCAACTAAAGCATTTTTTAACACAATCCCTTCACTTCAGGGGCTCAAAAGTAATTTGACAGTTGACTCAAAGGCTATTTCATGGGCAGGTTTGGGCAAGTCCGTTGTTATGTCATTATCAATTAAGCAGATAAAAGGCCTGGAGTTGATTTGAGGTGTGGTGCTTGCATGTGGAAGATTTTGCTGAGAACAGACAACATGCCGTCAAAGGAGCTCTCCATGCAGGTGAAAGAAGCCATCCTTAAGCTGCGAAAACAGAAAAAACCCATCTGAGAAATTGCTACAATATTACGAGTGTCAAAATCTACAGTTTGGTACATCCTGAGAAAGAAAGCAAGCACTGGTGAACTCAGCAATGCAAAAAGACCTGGACGTCCACGGAAGACAACAGTGGTGGATGATCGCAGAATCATTTCCATGGTGAAGAGAAACCCCTTCACAACAGCCAACCAAGTGAACAACACTCTCCAGGGGGTAGGCGTATCGATATCCAAGTCTACCATAAAGAGAAGACTGCATGAAAATAAATACAGAGGGTGCACTGCAAGGTGCAAGCCACTCATAAGCCTCAAGAATAGAAAGGCTAGATTGGACTTTGCTAAAGAACATCTAAAAAAGCCAGTACAGTTCTGGAAAAACATTCTTTAGACAGATGAAACCAAGATCAACCTCTACCAGAATGATGGAAAAAGAAAAAAGTATGGAGAAGGCATGGAACAGCTCATTATCCAAAGCATACCACATCATCTGTAAAACACGGTGGAGGCAGTGTGATGGCTTGGGCATGCATGGCTGCCAGTGGCACTGGGACACTAGTGTTTATTGATGTTGTGACACAGGACAGAAGCAGCCGAATGAATTCTGAGGTGTTCAGAGACATACTGTCTGCTCAAATCCAGCTAAATGCAGTCAAATTGATTGGGCGGCGTTTCATGATACAGATGGACAATGACTCAAAACATACAGCCTAAGCAACCCAGGAGTTTATTAAAGCAAAGAAGTGGAAAATTCTTGAATGACCAAGTCAGTCACCTGATCTTAACCCAATTGAGCATGCATTTCACTTGTTGAAGACTAAACTTTGGACAGAAAGGCCCACAAACAAACAACTGAAAGCCGCTGCAGTAAAGGCCTGGCAGAACATTAAAAAGGAGGAAACCCAGCATCTGGTGATGTCCATGAGTTCAAGATTTCATGCTGTCATTGCCAGCAAAGGGTTTTCAACCAAGTATTAGAAATGAACATTTTATTTCCAGTTATTTAATTTGTCCAATTACTGTTGAGCCCCTGAAATATAGGGATTGTGTTAAAAAAATGCTTTAGTTGCCTCAGATTTTTATGCAACCTTTTTGTTCAACCCACTATATTAAAACTGAAAGTCTGCACTTCAAATGCATCTGAGTTGTTTCATTTAAAATTCATTGTGGTAATGTACAGAACCAAAATTAGAAAAAAGTTGTCTCTGTCCAAATATTTATGGACCTAACTGTAAATAAATGTTATTGTTTGAGATTTCAAGAAATTGAAAAGTTTATTAAGAAATGGGGCAAATTTTGTTTAAGGCAATTATTGGTAAGATGAATATTATTTGGAAAATTTCCAAACTGCAGTAAAATTCATAAAATCTCATAATGCAGGGGTTCTCAACGTCGGTCCTGGGGACCCCTTGTGGCTGCAGGTTTTTGTTCCAACCAGATTCGTAATCAGTAACAACACCTGATAGCACTGATCTCATTTAATTAGCTGTTTTTTTTTTTTTCCTTTTATTCGACATTCAGAAAATCATAGCAGCATGATTTTTACATTTATAAAACATTTATAAATATTTCTGCTTTTGCTCTAGATTTAAATGCTTAACTCTCTTTTGTTGATTTCATTATACTTTGCCCTTTTTCTGTGCAGTTGTTCCCCCTTCATTGTATCTTAATAATGACAACTTAAAACAAACAGAGAAGACACCCAGGCAAACAACACTGAATAATCAAAGGCTGCAGCTACTTTAGTCAGACCTACTAATTAGTAAACAATGGATTAATTAAACAATTAGAACACCTAGAAAAGTAGGATGAAAATACTGTTAAAAAGAAAAAAATACATTATTCCTATATAACTGCTTGGTACATTTTAATATTTTATTTTGTTTTTTTAGCAAACTTAGTTTTCTAATTAATATATTGTTCCTTAAACACAGAACTTGGGAAATATCAGTTCACTTAATTAGCCCAGGAGTTCAATTAAAAACAGAAGCTGGTTTGAACAAAAACCCGCAGCGACAGGGGGTCCCCAGGAATGATGTTGAGAACCCCTGCGACATAATGTGACCTATGTCATAGGCCGTGACTTTTACATTTTAGCAATTAATTTTATAACAGCAAAACAAGAACAAATCTTAAACATCTGCTTAATCATAATTTAATACTTTCTTAACATTCTTTCTAAGTGAAAAGGTTTCCACCCAAACAGTTTGCCATATCTTGTTAATCTGTTGACAACTCATTCTCAGTGTAGACAGACTGTGAATTCTCTCAGTCACCAAACAACATACATGAAAACATTGAAAGTCCTGATAAATAAAAATTTACAAAAGTTGAATAATGCAGCTTATGTTTCATTCATATGGTAAGTCAACATGCATTGCTGCAGAAAGCAGGCAAACATTTACTGATTTTCAGTAAACAAGCTAACTATAAGGCAGACCAGTGTTTGTATTTTTCAAGCTTCTCAGAACAAGAATTCCATCATAAAAAATCTCAGAGCGAGATAAATTTGGTCACAATCTTATTAGCAGGAATAAAAGTATTTTATCATTTTTTCCAATTCAACAAATACTCCTAACTTCACCAGTATTTAAAAGAGATTGGGTGCTGTCCTAACTTGCTAGGGGCTGTCAGAAGATTGCATTCTGCCAGAGACTGGCACGCACATATGCGTAACAAATCTTGTATGCGTAACAAATCTTGTATGTTACATAATCATTCCGTCTATGAGAAAAAGCCATGCACTGTTTGCTGAAACAAAAGTGTCGGCAATGTTACGTATAAAACGCAGCTTTGCAGTAGTGATAATTTAAAAATATCATAGCCAAACACTTTTTGAATTTTGCACAAAACTTCAAACTCCCTAACAAAGTGTAAATTAATATATTTATTTACATATTGGCCCCCCACTCCATGTGTGATAACATTGAATTCATGCAAGTTGAATTCATGCAAATCGGCATGCAAATAAAGATCATTGTCCCAAGTGTGGATGAGCACACATTCATGAATCGATATCACAGTATCAACACACAGGTGGTCAGAGATGCAAACTGTATTGCCCTAGCTAGCATATTATTCTGAAGATAGGTGAAACAGGATGGGTGATTGACAGCAAAATGTCAAACAGGTATGCTGAGATCTGCATTCCGCAAAAACCCGGAACATTTGCATTATAGTTTAGAAGCCGTGGGAGGTTCAAGAATACAGGAGGAGACTACTGGGGCATTGGATAAATAGAGCCTCACAGAAGATAACGGGGAATCACAGAGAGAGACATGGCCTGCCACAGTGGAAGACGATTGGGAACGATGGAGGAGTGAACGCAATTTCTAGCCGTGACTAGTTTCAGTCTAACCGTTACAAGGTGCTTCCTGTTGCCATAACAGCATGAAATTGATTCTTCTAAAAGTACAGTGTAGATCATTCATTTTTAAATAAACATGCCCGTTATTGGGGTTAATTTTCATTGGAAGTGTGTGTTTCAATCTTTCCTTCTTGGGGCTCATTACAGTTTTATTTTTGATGTTACAGAGTGGCAATAACTATGTGCCATTTAATACAACATTCAACCTTTTCATGTTTTCCTTCTTCATGTTCTTCTTCTTTTATTATTATTATTATTATTATTATTATTATTATTATTATTATCATCTTTGTGGTGAAGTTTTAGGATTAGTATCAGAAAACTACAAAGCATTATGATTTCCAAGGAAACCACAAAACATCATTATGTGAGCCTCTTTGCAGCTTGGGGTGCTGTAAAATTGTGACGTTATTTATTCTCAAACGTGGCTTCAACTTCCTCCTGGGAAGAAGAGTGGGACAATCCATAACTACTTCTCATGTCCTACTCTGAGGCAGGAAAAATTCTTAACTTTTAGTGCAATTCCTAGGAGTAATTCTGAGACGCTTGCTAAATATGAGTATGGAGCTTAAACAGGTGGGGAAGTAGTAGACAGGTAGTAGTTGTGAGGCTTTTAGCTTAGTGTATTTGAATGAAATACCTTTTTTATTTTCTTCATTTTGTATTTCTTTTTTTCATTTCAATTGAGCAGCCATTATTATTTCAAAGTAAGCCGTTTCCTTCTGTTTTTTTTGGCTTTACTAACTCTACATACAGTATGAATTATATAAGTAACCACAGCACCAATCCCTCAGTCCTCAGTGTATAAAACCAAGATGAGTTCCATATTCGTTTCTATATTTTTATTACTATACCGTATTATTTTGTATTGTTGTCTGTGCTATCATATGTAACTAAAATAATAAAACTTTTATGAAAGACTTGGGAATTTGTGATCTCTGGATTACATCCCTATTTTTACTGTTTAACCTTAAGTCGATATAGCTTGGGTTCCAATTACAAGTGGTTTTCCAAGAACGCATCCTCAGCACAACACAAGTAATTGTTTTCAGACTACAGTGGCCTACAGAATGATGAGTTCCTGGAAGAGATAACTTTCATATTACTAAAATGATTAGGACAGCCTACTGCAACTGATAAACAAAAATGTTTAGATAAAAAATATGCAGGCATATTGCAATTGGTATAAAGGTGTCCCAGTAGCATTTATTGACACACGTCTGCTGAATAATTCATTGGCTGAAAGTCCTCAGTGTTAGCGTGTCAGAGAGGGGTGCGACACCCCGTGTAGTGGTAAGGTTGGCATCAGACCACACAGTGGGCATCTCATAGTGCAGGACCAACCGGGATCAGATTTGTGAGAAGTCAGACATGGAGACACAGACACAAAAAGGTGGTATTTCCAAATTGAGAATGGGTTTATTTACCAGGTGCAACTAAACAACAAAAATAATGTCTCAATCAAAAATAGTGAGCAATATATACAGTGAAGTTTCCAGTCCCCAAAAATGAAAAGTAAAGACAAAAATGTATATACACAAAAATTGGTAGTCTTCCTAAATGAAGAAAAGGAGTTCAGGAAGAAACTACACACGTAACAAAGTCCAAAGAATGCCAAAAATATTTACAAGGAAAAAAAAACAGTGTACATACAAGAACAAAAACAAAGTGCACCAAAACCCAAAATCTATATAAATACAAATATCTTCACTAACATAAAGCTACACTAGGAGATATCGATAATATATACAAGAAATTTACAAAATAAGGTTCAAGCCACTGTTTGCTATACTGAATGAAAAAAACTACAGTAAACCCTTGTTTATTGCGGTTAATCCGTTCCAGACTCTACCGCAATAAATGAATTTCCGCGAAGTAGGATTCTTTATTTATAAATCGAATATTTTCGCAGTTAGAGCATAGAAAACCTGTTTATGACCTTCTAAATACGTTTTTTTAACATTATTAGAGCCCTCTAGACATGAAACAACACCCTTTAGTCAAAAGTTTAAACTGTGCTCCATGACAAGACAGAGATGACAGTTCCGTCTCACAATTAAAAGAATGCAAACATATCTTCCTCTTCAAAGGAGTGCGCATCAGGAGCAGAGAATGTCAGAGAGAGAGAGAGAGACAGAGAGAGAGAAAAGCAAACAATCAAAAATCAATAGGGCTGTTCGGGCTTTTAAGTATGCGAAGCACCGCCAGACAAAGCAGATGCAAGAAAGGGAGCAATGTGAAGGTAATCTTTCAGCATTTTTTAGAGGAGCGTCCGTATCTTCTAAGCAAACAGCCACTGTGCGAACAGCCTCTCCACTCACACCCCCTCTGTCAGGAGCAGAGAATGTCAGATAGAGTGAGAGAGACAGAGAAAAGCAAACAATCAAAAATCAATATGTGCTGTTTGGGCTTTCAAGTATGCGAAGCACCGCGGGGGAAGCATATCATATATCATTGAGGAGTTTTATTTAATACGTAATACGTGCTCTGATTGGTTAGCTTCTCAGCCATCCGCCAATAGCGTCCCTTGTATGAAATCAACTGGGCAAACCAACTGAGGAAGCATGTACCATAAATTAAAAGACCCATTGTCTGCAGAAATCTGCAAACCTATATCTGTGATATATATTTAGATATGCTTACATTTAAAATGGAGTGAAGCCGCGAAAGTCGAAGCACGGTATAGCGAGGGATCACTGTATACCAATCACACCACTGAGTCTAAAGAAGTCTCAGAAGTGCCTCTTATAGTCGGGGCACAAATCTTCAGCCAATCCCACGGCACATTGCTCCCTTTCACCAATCGCGACAGACGCAGGTGCTTTCTGCACAGGTGCTCCTCTCAACCTTTGCAAGGCATGAAATAAATAGGGCTAGCGGCCTCGTGTGTGGGCGAGTGAGCACAAGCATGAACTGGAGCGCATCCCGACATGCTCCCTCGGAAGAGCCGATGCACACTAAAAAAGAAAGTTTCTTTTCTTTGGGAATTCCCTCCTCACACTAACGCATGCATGTATGCACGTTCTTAGCTAAAACGCTTTGCACCTTTCTTTGCCAACAACAGAACTAAAGAGATGCTCGCCTTTATGATGGGGTACGCGCAGCGTCCTCCAGCAGGCCTGACCTGAAGGCGTGTCCGACCTCTTGTCAGCATCCTGCTGTGTGAACCTGCCGAAGACAAAGTTAAAACGACTGTGAAAGCGCACCCTGCACTTAATGACTTAAACGGGCTTTAATGTTTATTTTGAAAAGTCAACTTTACCCTTTTCATAGGATTTTTTTCCTTTAAAGTGGAGGATATGCAGCGTTGCTCATAATGGCTCTGTTTTATTTTTATTCTCTCCTTCACTACTACTCCAGTTGGTTATAAATGAATATCATAACTGTACCTGACTCCTTAATCAGTTTATTGATTTGGTGGGTTTCTCTTAAAGTGAGGCCCAGCATACTATGGTGTAAAAAAATGTCAAAAATCACAGGGCTATAGAATATGTGAATGATTTCGCTACATCTCCTTAGAAAAAAAGTCAGCTCTGCCCTTTCTTCTTTGGTTCCTCTGTGTTACAACACCAGTCCAGCCTGTCATTGACATAGTCCCCCCAGTACTTGTAGCAATGCACCACCTCTATATCCACTCCCTGAAGAGTGACCAAGCACAAAGGGAGGCTCTTATGTTTGGTGAAAATCAATAACCAGTTCATTGGACACTGATGCAGATTTATGTCTGCAGTTGATTGGAGCTGGAATTCATTTTGATATAAAATATAGTAATTATTTATAGTTTCAATACTGTCACATCCATTAATCGAAAAGTAATTTGTAGATCATACATGTAGTATATGAATGAATACAGATGTGACAGTAACCATACAATCATAAACCTTTCGATACCATTTAAATATAATTAATAATTCAGTAAAAATAAATTTTTAAATATAGTAATGACAATAACACATTCAATGCAAAACATACGTCCTTAAATTAAAACCAAAGAAACAGTTATTAAGTCAATTTAGGGGGCATTGTTATAAAGGGCTTCAAATCTTAAAGTTGGAACAGAAAGATTTTCAGTAGTAAAAACTGTGGATTGAATTAGCTATTGTAATTGAGATGGAGAATAATTTCCACCAACTGTGGAAATTTCCTCCATTATGTTTATCTTTTTCTTATTAGTGGTGAAGCCTTTGCATTAGCAGTGAGCAGTGATTTGCTACCTATCAGCAACACCTTAGTCAGACAGGAGAGGGAGATTGCAAAGACCTGTAGAGCAGACAAGGTGTTAGTGTGGTTATACGAGGACAAATCTACACTAGCTCCAAAGGCAATCGCTAGAGTTTTGAAGCTGTATAAAGGCAACAACTCTTAGCCTAAGGTGGAAGACTTAGACTAGTTTACCATGTAAATGCGATAGATTAGTGTTGCTACACCCACAATGTTGAGTCAAAACCATCTAATGGCACACACAGTCATTTAGTGTTGCTAGAATAGAATTAAACTACAGGGAGATTCACTTGAAAGAGGCCCAGCATATTCTGTTGAAACTCCCGTTAGGATGAAGAAATCTGAACCAAAAAAATACGCTATATACCTTGACGTATGTGTAATCGATTGCATTACATGTGATGCTGGAAATGGTTTCTGTTTTCTGCCAGATACATTTTGATGCAGCGCTCCATGTTCCTGAACATATCCTGAACATATGAACAAGCATCTCGGGGGGAATAACAGAAATTTCACATTGGATGTTTTCCTTCAAATCTTCCACAGTGCAAGGTTTGTTCCAATAGAATTTTCCTTTGAGCATACCCCAAAGGAAGAAGACTGGTTGCCTCAGATCCGGCAACCGTGGTGGCCAAAGCCCCTTTGAAATTATCCTGTTGTCGAAGAAGGACTCAGTTTCTGCCATACTACTTGCCGATGTGTGACATGTTGCTCCATCTTGTTGGAAGCAACCTCTATTACATCACTTAAACGAATTGATGACCCAATAGGTTCACATCATGAAGACGCTCCTCAATACTATACACCACCATCCTGATGAGAAGTCAAGTAACTGAGGGAAGGGGTACAGGCAGTATGCACCCAGATGTTCCAAAAGGAGGTTAAACATAGCGACAGCTGTCTGGCACCTACCTCATCGCTCCAATGCAGGGGCACCCCAGCTTATTTGAAGCTCCATATACTGAGGAGCACATTGCACGTTATTCCGTTCAGATTGCTTCGTCCTAGCGAGAGTTATTACAGAATATTCAGGGTCTCTTTCAAGTGAATCTCCCTGTAGTTCATGAGAGATAACCAGAGACTGGCCTTTGAGCTTAAATCAGGGTTTAGTAGGTACAGACAAATCCTCTTAATGTAGACCCTAACCCTATTTCAATGGTTCATGATGTTCTGGATGAATATTCTTTACTGACTTAGAACTCTTCAGAATATCTGATCCTGAGGTAATGGAGAGGTTACAGATTAAATTCCTAGCTCTGAAACATAACAAGTTCTCCCTGGACAGATCGTGCAGAGATCAGAAAGGGGTTAAGTTTTCACGAGTTTATCTTGGAAACATTAATGACCCCAATCTATGGATTTGTTTAATTCTCGAAAAAACGCAGATGCCTTAACTAAGCATACTGTAATCCTTCTCAAGATGACGTAGCTATGAACATGGATAAAGTTAAGTGTAATAAGCCACTGCCCTGGAGAGCTGTAGTTAAAGCACTTGTTTCCAACTGAAGCAAGTTAAACTTTTCTTCAAGCCAAGTAGGGATTTTACAAGGTAGCTGACTTCCCTTGTATAGATGTCTTAAGTGACAACATATGCCGCATTTATGTGTCTTGCCTAAAAGTAATCAGAAAAAGACTCTCTTTTTATTTACAGAGCCTCATGAAGGATTATATCAAGTTTGTCAAAGGGTGGAAAAAACTCTTTTACGTTTTAGTTGTGGGTAACTGAACAACAGAAAAATGTTATAACACTTAGTTCAGTTTAACCCTACTGTGCCACTCTATTACATTCTTCAGTTTAGACAGATAAACAAAGCTGAACATGCGGAAAACTTACAAATCAAAGCAATATATCATGGAGGCTTTTAAAAAACAGCTTTCCCCAGCTTGCCTTAATTTTGAATTTGTGATCAAACCATTATCAACATGTGCAATTCTAATGTTGACCTCCTTTGAACTCAGTCAGGATTCTAAAATTAAAAGTTTATAAGTTAGGGCATACTTAACTTGCCAGCTAAATAATTGTTTACTGCTTAGTTTGAAACATTTGAGCAGGAGTATAATTAACATTTTCAAAAGGGAGCAGTTAATTCAAGCAAGGCATATCTTCCATTTCTGAGGTGGTTAAAAATTAAGCATGAGTGATCTTGTATGATGGCCATAGAGGAATCATTATAAACAAAGTTCTTTTAAAAATGTTCAGTATTTTCTTTATTTTAATAAATTATCAACAATATGTAACCAATTAGTTTATCAAACCTTTCTGAGAACAGAAAGATAAAATCCAGATAGTATATTTTGACAAGTGAATGAAGTAATTGTCCAGTGAAAAAAAATAGAAATTGTGCAGGCACTTTTTAGCACTGCTGGCTCACTTATCCAAATGACTCTACCTGAATCCCAGCGTCTGAATTGAGTTTGTAGATCTTCTGATGTCTGCAGGGGTTTTTTCCCTGGGTGCTCTGGTTTTACTTTCAAACCAAAATATACAGTATGCAAGGTAAACTGATTGATGACTCCAAACTGGACCTATATGAGTGAACATAAACATATGATTGAATACACCAAATGACAGACTGCCATTTTAAGGGCTTGATTGTCCCTTGCACCTGACGCTTTGATTTTTCACGGAACTAAATTGATTTTAGTTGGATTGGGAATTAAGTAGATAGATTTCACTTACGTTATATTCAATGAATAGATGGTGGAATACTGTTTGTATCACAGCTTTAGGGAGCTACACTATAATGACCAAACATTTATGGATAATTAACCATCTCACCTATATGAGCTTGCTGGAGTTGCCCCACCACCTTTTTTGGCAATAACAGCCTCCAGTCTTCTGGCATGGCTTTCCACAAGAATTTGAAGTGTGTTTATGGGAATTTGTGCCTATTCAGTCAAAGGGGCATTTGTGAGGACAGGTACTGATGTTGGACAAGAAGATCTTACTTGTTATCAGCATTCCAGTCCTTCCCTAAAGATGTTTTGAAGATGTAGTGAAGCGTGATTCATCACTCCAGGGCGCACATTTTCACTTCTCCAGAGACGAATGGCATAATGCCTTACAGCAGCGGTTCCCAAACTGTGGTACGCGTACCACTGGTGGTACACGGAGCCTTTTCAGTTGGTAAGCATCGCGGTCCCTGAAATTTAATTTATCTGTGCAAAACCCTTTATGACAAGCCTGTTGTGAGCAAAAACCAATGAAACTGTTTAAATACAATAATACGTGGATTCCCAAATTTAGTGTGGTGTGAAATTTCGTCATCTGAATAAATAAAACCTATTATTCGAATCAGTATTTAGTTCATTTAATGCTATCATAATTCTGTTTCGCGGAAGTCAACTTCTACTTCTTCACTGTTTGAGCTTTTGGTCACTAGATGAAAGCACAACGCGGACACTATTTAGTCTTCGGTAACTCTTCCTCACAGAAACCACTTGTGTTTGTTGTTATACGTGCACTGCTGCTGTATCGCATCGTAGTCACTAGATCTAAGCACAAAGCCGATACCATTTCGTCTTCGGTAACTGTGTCACATACAGGCTGAAGGCAGGATTTAGTTTCGGGGCGGAATTTATCAATTTATGTACATGCACAAATTTTTCCATTAATTTTATGCATAATTTCTTCCAGTTCTTTAACTTTTATTCAGATTTCGTGGCGGTTTAGACCCGAACTCCCCCCCTTACAGCTCTCCCTCCCTTTCAACAATTTTTAATAGCTTTTCAAGGGACAGAAATAAGACGCAACAGTTACATATCGAATAATTTGAATTTTCTTAAAAAATGGATAAGTATTTAAAGAAAAATCTTTCAAATGATACCGTTTCGTCATCCGAATCAATTAGTCCTAGTGACAAAGATATCGATACAGCTGCAAATAAACCGAAAAAACAGAGTAAGAAAGATCCGTTTCGCAAATATAACAACTATCTAAAATTTGGTTTTGTTGCAACTGGCAATTAATTTGAGCAGCGACCTCAGCGTCTCATTTGCTGTGAGATTCTTTCAAATGCTAGTATGAAGCCGTCACATCAAAAGCGACATCAGGTTACGAAGCACAGAGAAACTGTGACAAAGTCAATTCAATATTTTGAAAGGAAACGTTTGGAACTGCAGAAACAAAAAAAGCATCTTCAAGCAGCACACTACATTTAACGCTGCTTTAGCAAAGGCATCATTTAGTGTCGCTTTACGGATTGCTCGTGGTAAAAAGCCACACACGCTTGCTGAAGAAGTCATCATGCCGTGTGTTGTCGACATGGTGAACAGCGTACTTGGAGAACAAGCGGCAGGTAAAATTTGTGCAATTCCTCTTTTTAATAATACAATTACTCGCAGAATTGCTGACATGGCGGATGACATGCAGGAATAATTAATTGAAATGATAAAAGCAAACGGAAAATTTGCGTTACAACTCGATGAGTCAACAGTGTGACAGATTAGGGTTTCCTCGCACCCTTGTACCCTCAGACCACACGTCAGACACCAGATAAAAGTCCAATAATAGAATTTATTATAATAATAAAGTGCACAAAGCACACTCCTCTCCACAATTCTCAATAACAATAACCAATCCTCCAAACTCCCAGACGCGTAGCCACCCTGCCTCCCAACTCAGCTCGCCGTCTGGGAGCTCCCACAGTCCTTTTATATTCCCTGACCCGGAAGTGTTCCTAATCCCCAGTCCATGTGACTCTCCATCACTTCCGGGTCAGGTACAAGTTCTTTTCTTCACCCCGGAAGCACTTCATTCCTCTTGTCCATGTGTGCTTCCGGGGTGTAGGGAAAATATCCATTACTCCTCCCTGCAGCGTTCCCTAGTGGCCCCCATGGCATCCAGCAGGGCTGTGCATAAAAACTCCATCGTCCATGATGCCCTGCTGGTCTTTTGGGGACCTCCATGCTGCAAGGAGGGCTCCACCTGGCGGCTTGGGGGTATTGGCCGGGATAAACGGCTGGCCATTCTCCACAACAGATGTTTCTGACTGTGCAATTTTAATCGTGTACATCCGATTTATTAACTTTAGTATTGCTTCTGTTCCAGAGGAATTTTTATTCAGCGACAAACTGTCTACGAGGACTACTGGCGAAGAACTGTTTCGTCTTCTCGATAAGTTTGTTACAGAAAAAGAATTGATGTGGAACAATTGTGTTGGTGTAACAACAGACAGCACTGCAGCTATGACTGGTAAAAATTCCGGTGTCGTACAGCATATTATAGCAGTAGCGCCTTTGGCTGTATCGTACCACTGCATCATACATCGTGAAGCACTTGCTGCAAGACACATAAGTGAAGAACTGCATGACGTCTTGTTAAACGCAATAAAAATTGTCAACTACATAAAAACAAGTTCACTGAACGCACGTTTATTTGAAATACTTTTTTCAGAAATGGGTTCAGAACATCAGCACTTATTGTTTTACACAGAGGTGCGCTGGCTGTCAAGAGGACACGTTTTGCAGAGATTTTTTGAGTTGAGAAATGAAGTGAGTCTGTTTCTGTTACAAAAGAACTCGGTAATGAATGTTTATCTATGTGACGCAACATGGCTTGCAAAACTAGATTATCTCGTAGACATTTTTAATGCTCTCAACGATTTAAATCTCAGTCTACAAGGCAGAGATAGTGACTTATTTAAACACATGGATAAAGTTTCAGCTTTTGTGAAGAAACTTAGCCATTGGAAACTACGTGTAGAACAGCAACGTCTAGATATGTTCCAGTACTTCAGTGAGTTTGTTGCTCAAAATCCTAATTCCAACATACAGGAAGATATTTCTAAAATTATTGTGAATCATCTAAAATTGCTTGAAGAAAACTTTGTTCATTATTTTCCCGAGGATAATGCAACAAAAGAAAGTGGTTGGATACGAAGTCCGTTTACAACAGATATAACCGGCTTGACTTTGACTGCTCAAGAAGAAGCAAATTTAATCGAACTGTCATGTGACAGCACGCTTAAAGCTTGATTTACTGAAAACAGTTTGTTAAGTTTTTGGATGTACGCTCATGCTGAATATCCTGAGCTTGCAAGCAGGGCAATTTCCGCATTGCTGCCATTCTCGAGTACATATTTATGTGAAACTGGCTTTTCTGCAATGACTGCTATCAAAACAAAATACAGAAATAGGCTGGATGCTCATAACGACCTGAGACTTTCTCTTTCGACGATTCAGCCCAGAATTGACAAACTTGTAAACAGTATGCAGTCACATCCTACTCACTGATGCGAGATATTGCAAATATGGCAGTCAGACTGTCGTTATTAGAAATAGACAGGCTTTTATAGTTACACTGTTTAAGTTAATTAAAATAATATGATTATACTGCCGTCTACACAGTTGTACTAACATAAATTCATTCAATATTGTAGTCAGTGTCGTGAATTTCCTGTATATTACCTAATTAAGAATTAATCATTTATTGCAGTACTTGCTTTTTAATTTTTTTGTTAAAAATTCGGGTGGTACGCAACGCAACTCACTTAACCTCAGGTGGTACTTGACTTCCAAAAGTTTGGGAACCCCTGCCTTACACTATTTCCAGCTGATGGTTGGCATTCCACAGAGTGATCTTAGGCTTCTGTGCAGCTGCTCAGCCATGTGAACACATTTAATGAAGCTCTTGACGTGCAGCTCTTGTGCTGATATTGCTTCTTGGGGCTAGTTTGAACTCTATTGTGAGTTATGCAACAGAGGATGGGCAATTTTTATATACGTTGCACTTAAGCACTTGATGGCCCCATTTGGTGAGTTTCCATGGTGCAACACTTCAAGGCTGAGCTGCAGTGGCTTCTAGATGCTTCAGCTTTACAACCATGGTTACAGTTGACCAGGGCACACCTAGTAGAGCAGAAAATTCACTACAAACTAGGTGGAATCCTTTGCCACGTTTAAAGTCACTGAGCTCTTATTTTTGGCCCATTTTACTGCTAGTGTTTGTCAAAGGAGATTGCATGACACGTGCTTGATTTTATGCGCCTGTATACAATGGTGCAGCTGAAACACATGAACTCAATAATTTGGAGCAATGTCCACATAATGTTGTCCATATTATATATGTCTGATGTCAAATCCAGTCACTGCTTAAATGCATTGTTCACATCATTTGCATTTTTTCCTCTTATACCAAGGATGTAAGGGTTACCTTGTAGGCATAATATGAGTGAATGTGAGTCATGAATGAGTACACTATATGGTGGACTTGATTCTCATTTACTAGTGATTCTTATCTTGCATCCAGTGCTGCCAGGAAAGGCTAAATCTCACTGTGGAAAAAGCAGGCTAAGAACATAGATACAGTGGTAGCAGTACCTCATATATCTTCATCTTGAAGTGTTAAAAGGTATTGCTGTTTTACATCACAGCACAAAGTTAATTGTTATACAGAAGTGTTTTCAGGCATCACAAAAACACAACATTCCCAAACCTGTTTAATCTAATTCAGAGTTAGGCAGGGGTGCTTAATACAAGAAGCCTAATTTTGACAGTATCAAGTACATGGGAGGAATGACGCCTGGGCAGAGCAAAAATCCATTACCATGCTCAGTCATACACACACAAACACACAGCCAAACTCACATGTGGTCAGTTCTGAGTTACCAATTAGCAAAACCAGCAAAACTTTGGCAATGTGGGAGGAAACCCCAGCATACTTTGGAAGAAAGTGCAAATCCACACAATGTCTGAGCATCTCTTTGGGAAGAAATTAAACTACAGAATTTTTTTTTGAAGATAACCATTTTATTCGGCATAGGTTGTGTGGTCCATTTTTAGCTATGTATAATGTGAGAAATCACCTAACATGACATGACTCTCAAACGTTGAACTCCTTTTTATTTTTTATCAGAGCCCTGTCATTGAGTGTTATTACTCAAATCCATTTTTAATGACCTCTGTGCTTCCTGATTACCTTAGCACATCAGTGATGTCCTCTCCTAGATATAGAACACATTCAGCCACCTTCAGTTCGCCAAAGCAGCATCAGCACTTTGGCATGGAGACAGCTGATGGCAATGGCTGTTACTGGTATACCATGAGGAACGTTTTGATGAAGCACACTTACAAAAGTGTTAAGTCAATATACAAGCTAACTTCTTCAGATTTAAAGATTATTTTTAAGCTTCACTGAAGAATAGGTAAAATAAAAATGAAAAAGTCTTGTCTCTGTAGTATATATATTCAACATCAATCTGGTTTCATTATAATTAAAGTGGTTGACATCAAGAGAACAGATCTTGTCACAACTATCTTACAATTATGGATAAAAAAAAGGTACAGAGGATGATAGTCTGAGTTCTTTCCTACCCCCTTTGTGGCTCAAGTGGTTCCCAAAAGCTTTCAAATTTCATTAAGGAGACAGTGCAGACACACAGGGTATATGCTGACTACCATGAGTTTCTCAGGCCTTATCCCCTCATTATTAAATTATTGTGTTTCACAGACTGCCAAGTCATTTCAAAAGAAGCTCACAGAGTCCAACAGAGCACACTCAATAGATCAGGGGTTTGTTTTTCCCTAACTTTAGTCCTTTTACAGTTCAGTACAGGAGCATGATGAGTCCTACAATTAAAGCATGATAGATGCCAGTCTTCATATAGTCCTGCAGTACCCTACAATGCTGAAACAAAGTCAAAGTTAGATGCACTCCATATATGACTCTCCTGAGGAGGCTGTTACATCAATGTATACTTGGGAGTCAATTGATTAGATACTATCTTCAGTATATCTATATGTCATGTACTGTTATGTAACAACTTAAAAAAAGTATTTTTTTATTTTTGCTCTTAATAATATAAAACATCAAAAAAGTGTTTATTCATCTCTGTGCAATGTGGCATATTAGGATTTTGTGATACACTGGCAAAACACATTACGGACAGGAGACCTTTATTTGGACTTACCAAGCATTAATTAAAGATTCACAAGACTAAATTATGCAATATCGAGAAACATAATTTCTCTTTGGTGGCTTAAATGGTTGGTTTATATATTTTAGGATGCCACATTACATAGAGATAAATAACCACTATACTGATAACTTGTAAGAGTTATTAAGACAAAAAGAAGCCTTTATTAACATCTTTTTACATAATAGTATGTAACTAATAGATGCATTATAAGTAGTACCTAATGTAAAGTGTACGTGTATTTGCTTTCTGATTTCCTATACTATTGCAATATTTTGACGTGGAATGTTTTAAAATCTTCAGACAAGATCTAAGATTAATTTTTTTTACTTTTATCTCATTTATTGAATTAGCAAACCTATCCAACACCAATTGGTAAGTATGGAAAAAGCAATTGTGTCTTCACATTTAGTAACTGGTAATTAATGCCAGCTATAGCTGCAATGATTACAACCAAATATTTTTTATAATTCAATGCACAACTGCTTTAAGACAAACACATTTGTGGAATTCCAAGTATGAACCACTTGTTCCAGGTCCCGCAACAGCACTTCTTTTAAGTTTAGGTCAGAGCTTCGAGTAGATAGTCTAAAGTTTTCATTAATTCACAGGTGGATTTGCTTTGGTGTTTTGGATCATTGTCTTGCTACATGACCCAACTATATTTCAGCTTTAGCTGACAGATTGATCCCTGATCAGTCTCCTTAAGAATTTTCTAAATACAGAGCATTTTCAGATAAGGAAGCTAGAAGTTTAAAGTTAAGGTTGTTATAATCTCTAACCATGACCCCAACAGTTCAAAAACATTTGGGTGAAATGAGACCTTCTTGTCCAGTGGCAAAAGTGATGTTTATGCACCAGAGGACACTGGGGAGAGACCATAGAGCTATGTGTAGTGGTAGAACATCTCAAAAGAAGCCAGCCACTATGTTTGCTGGAATTAAGCAATAGAACAGTCACAGATGCAGAGAGTCACATTTTTTTAATTCACCACATGTTTTTTAAACAGAAGACTAAAAGTTCACATTGTAAGAGTTTTGGAAATTTTGCTTTAGTTATTTTGAACAGAGCACCCAGTGGGGACTATGAGGTAAGAGTTAACCTGGGAATTTCAAATGTGAAATGAGTGCCACCATGTATCATTACTTTTAACAAGCTGTAACCATTCTCAATAATCCCTGAACACCTTTGAACAAGATCTGTCCTTGTTCTTGACTCCACTTCCTGTGTGCATCCAGTTGTAATATGCTAAAATCAAAATGGCCAAAAAGGGTGAGAGGAACCAAAACCCAGGTCAGGACTGGTCTTCCTAGAAACACGCCTCACTCCAGACAGCCTGTCCCTAAACTCAAGGCAGAGTCAATGCTAAAAAGTTCAAAAATATTTTTAAATGTCCCAAATACACAAAAATATTTAAATATTTAAAGAGTTTATTTAAATAAATTAAAAATGAAATAAAAACAAAGAAAAGACAAAGGGTATGCCAAAATAGGCAATCCATAGATAACAAGTCCAACCTGTAATCCATAGATTAAACACAAACACAGAAGCAATTAATCACAAAATCAGAAAATCCAACAAGTACTTACAAAATGCTGTTGAATCCACAAACTCCAACTCACGAGAATAATCCTTTAATGGTCCCTTAGTAATGACGTCATGGTGAATCCAGAACACAAGGAACATAGTCATAAAATAGGTAAGCACAGTCCTTAGAAAATAAATACTTAACACAATATCAAAGAAAAACCTAATATAAAATAAAACCAAAACAAAACTCAAAAGGAAATAAATAACAAAAACTGAAAACTTATTTTAAATATAAATATTTTTTAAATAAGAAATAAACCTAATCCAAGGCAATAGCACCATCTAAACCACAACACAACCAAGACCACCTTCTGGACAAGAGGTTGAGGTGGTCTCAGAGACACAGTAGGGTTTGGTTGACATTTGCTTATTTGTGCTCAGGCATTTTGTCTAGGTGCTGCCCCCTCGTGTCATGATTGGTTATTTTTCATTTTAATATTCTATCATTTTTTCACAGGAATTGTTTTGCTGATTATGTTTTTGAGGTTGTTGTAGCCATTCCTGAGATTTAGTTTTTTGAGTTTCGGTGGTTTTATTATGTTTATATAATGCACTTAATTGCCTTTTATACATTTAATTGTGTGGGTGGCACGGTGGCACTGCTGCCTCGCAGTTGGGAGACACGGGTTCACGTCCCGGGTCCTCCCTACATGGAGTTTGTATGTTCTCCCTGTGTCTGTGTGGGTGTCCTCCGGTTTCCTCCCACAGTCCAAAGACATGCAGGTTCAGTGCACTGGCGATTCTAAATTGTCTCTAGTGTGTACTTGGGGTGTGTGTGTGTGTGCGCCCTGCGGTGGGCTTGGGGTTTGTTTCCTGCCTTGTGCCCTGTGTTGGCTGGGATTGGCTCCAGCAGACCCTCATGACCCTGTAGTTATGATATAGCGGGTTGGATAATGGATGGATGGATGAATCCAAAATCTAAATTTGTTCATGTCTTTCTAGTCCTCTGATGTTTTTTTTTGCTTCAGTTTTTTTTGATTATAAGTGAGGATCTTTTCATTTTATTCTTTCTGTTCATCCTTTCCACCTAATCTTATCACTGGACTTGCATTTACTGACAATTCTATATTTAAAGACTACACTGCTCTTAATTATGTATCAATCTTATGTAAGTGTGCTTCATTTATTTGATGTTTACTATTTATTCATTACTATTTTTATTTTATTTAAATATGACTTAATTTGTTTGAAACAATTACTTTCACATCTTATAAAGCGCTTTGAGCTACATCTTTCGTATGAAAATGTTTTACTGAATTAAATACTGTTGTTGTAACTATGATCTCTTCTCCTCTGGTTCTGGCTTTTTGCTTTGTTTTGATTCTTATTTATCTCCTGGTTCATCCTCTTGCCCTCATGGCATAACAACTTGGCTTAGTCACATTTCCTTCCTGAGATGGAGGCAATGAGATTCAGACACAACCTACTGAAATTACAAGCAGTGACTTCTGCTGCTGAAGTAAAGGAGATCACCGCTAAGCAGGAGCTATTTAGGGTCTCTTACACCAGCATTGGCTCTTTCTCCGTTTTGTGCTGCTCATACCATCCCTGAGTGAATTTGGGTCATGGCACCATTTGTCTCTGCTCAGGAATTCACTCAGGAAGTCAAACCTCTAATGGCCATAACATCCCTCTGAGACTTCAGCAGTAGAGGGAATATACGGAGGCCACTGGAATAACACTTTTAGTATAAATGCATATTAGTGCACATTAATCCTGAGAAGTTCACTAACATTTTACAGTATTAAAAACTGAGAATGTTTTAGTTGAAAGTTATTTTCTGTATATGCTGTATGTCATTTAAAACTTTAACATAATTATCAGTACTTTAAAGAGGGCTAGACAGACTTAAATGACCATAGCACAGATAAGATCTTTGTCAGTCATTTGTGACAAATATTTGATTGCAAACAACACCATAATGTAGTGCTCAATTTGTGTTTAGGCCAAAAGTATCTTATAATCCAAATATTAAAAACATTTGAGGAAAACTATCCTGATTCTAAGCCCTTCATTATGTTAAAAATAACATACCATAGATTCAGGTTAATGTAGTGTTCTTTTCAGTTACCAGAACTCAATCCAGTCAAGATTATCAGAGACCTAATATAAGATAATTTGCCACTTTTGATAAACTGGAGTTTGTCATGTTAGCATCCCAGTGACACACTTTCAATACCTTATGGTGTTCATCCCTGAGATATATACAGTACATATAATATAACCTCAGTTCTCAGTGAAATATAGATCATGGTATTAAAAAAAAAAAAAAAGGTTTAATGTAGACGAACCCAGTGTTTTCCACTACTCATTTAGATAATCTACAATTGCTTGAAATTAATTTTAGACTTTGAATACCAGCCAAAGAATGATTTATTAACAGAAGCACTGGCATAATTTTTTTCCCTTTAGTGCCTTAATTACTAACCCTTGGGAGTGGATCCAAATCCAGCTACAGATCTGCCACTTTATTTTTCTCAAATTTGGACTCTTTTTACTAACTTGATGATTTCATGCTGGTTTACTGCTTACTATATTTTTTCAGTAGTTTTTGGTCACAATTCAACCTTATTTCCAAAGACTTTTTTGACTTTAGTTTTTACTGTATATGGTCATTTTAAAGAGCTGCCAAGCAAGTAAATATGTTGAGTAAAAGTTAATCATTTATATATGTACTAGCCAAGGTACCTATCAAAGGCATGTAATAGAATAATTAAATAATATTTGCTATCTTTTGGTCTATGTGTAATTTCAGCATCATTCCTCTGTATTTGGATGTGTGAACGTCTCTTAACCAGTGCTCCTTTTCCCGAGCACGTTATCATAAATCCTGCTTCTCAGACTCTGTCATTATTTTCAAGATGCCATTTTTGCCTCCTGTCCAATTTTATACTTGCCATCTTTGAAGATGGCTTCCTCAGCATGCCTCTTATGCCTTTACTCCTCATCATGCGTCTCACACTTCCACTCCCTATTTCATCACATCACCAAAGCCAAACTGACCAATCAGATTGCTCAGTGGGACTAGAAACAAAGACTTTAGTGTTTTGTTATTTAGTAAATAATGTCTAAACGGAAGTATATCGAGTCAAGTGTAATATATTAAAGTGTAACTTCAGGTTGCAGCAACCTCCAAAACTGACCTGAGCACGAGGGTTTATTACGCCAAAGTGAACAGCAAAGTGTGGCATGGTGTACAAGAAAAAAAAAAAGACCAGCGACATTTGCTGAGTGTCAAGCAATCAGCGATACAGATGACATGATGGAGAACACCATTAAAATAAGAAGAATAAGAAAATGAATGCCATCTGCTCAGCATCAAGTCCAGGATAAAGATTGCAAGACAAAGAAGGAGAAATGCATGCAACTGGAGCTCCAAGTGTAACTACTGAGGCTAGACTGCTGAGCTTAAAATGCAGGATACAGACAGTAAGAATAACAAAGATGGAGAAATGTGTGTGACTGGAGGTCTGCATGTTTTACCGGTGTATATATGCTGTATAAGAGTAAAGAGTAGAAGTTCAATTGAAGATTCCAAAGTCTTATAGAAAAATATGTTTAATAAAATATTGGGACAACTTTGCTGTAATTTATTTAAACTTACTGTGTTTATTTTTTTTCCTAAAATGCATGTAAAATTAATATGTTTTTATATAATTTGAATATTTCATTATTTTCAATGATTTCATTGTAACACCATGTTGTGTGTTTTCTCAGTAATCTCTTGTCAGTATAGGTTGTTTTCATTCTGGGCACCCTCATGATGTTGTTGGCAACAGTGTTGTTGCTAGGCAAATGGTTGGATGTTGCATTGGTGGCCTTTCTGCACTAAGGTCCAGTAGTAGGCACAGCCACACCAGAAGTTGTGCAAAAAAACATAATAAGCTGTGCTTAATAATTTACTGTATTATTCAAATGTTCATAAAAACCCTCAGCTGTCACTTTTGTATCATCTACGAAAATCGTGTTTCATGTAATATATGAAATTGTCTTCATGGTGGTTGCTATTAGTGTGTTTCCTGCTGAAAGGCTGGATCACTTAGCCCTGCAATTATCCCATTGTTATCTATATCCTTGGGTATAAAACGTCCAGTGTTATTTGGTCTCTTAAAGTTAGCTACAATAATATGAAAATAAAAGAAACAATGTCAATATGAGGAACCCATCATTCACAAGAGATTTTGCCACATTTGGAAATAATCCAGCATTAGGATGTTTCTGTTTCAAAGAAGCACATAAGCCTTGTGGAAAAAACAGGTATGTATTGTATAGAGAAATTTTTTTTTTTCCAATTGTTTACTGGCCTAACTCTGAACAGCAAACACCTGCCCACACAATGGTTAGCATTGCTACCAGACATGTAGCATGCAGTTCGAGTAGGACAGTGTCTGGTCTGTGTATTCTTATTCTGCCTTTTCATTTTTCACCTCAGTGCTGTTCGATTCAAATGGTAAGATGTTGCTGTTTCAGTTTAGGCAGTTTATACCTAATGTATTTCCCTGGGCAGAGGGTGACTGCAAGGCTCTCACTTTAAATCTACATGGCTCTATTTTGTCAGATGATGACGATGTCAAAGATTATCACAGTGTTCTGACACCAATCAAGACAGACCATGCACCAGCGTCCCATTGTTTGAAGTTTGTGCACAAACTTTCATGTTTTGCTTGTCATTAGCAAATGAAGGACACACATTATTAGGCAGGTAAATTAATATCTATGCTTGAGAAGTCTATACACCGGAATGGCCCCGAGCAGTATTTTCATGGCAACAGAATCACTAGCTGGCATGCATGTGATGTTGGTGTGTGCCAAACTTTTTAAGATGGCAGCACATAACATTTGGCGGCAAAGCTTTTGGATTTATTAAATAATTCACAACAATTGTTCACAAAAAAAAGGCTAATTTTTATCTTCTCCTCTCTGAATTCTCAACTTATATCTTTGCTTAGCATTTTGGTTTTGGCTTCTTTCATCTTTCAGCTCTGAAATTTCCAAGTTATTTTAATTACCTTTTAAATTAAACCCCCCTGATTCTTCATTTCTAGGTTCTTTTTTGTTGTCCATCTCTGGAGAGATCATTTTTCATCTTTTAGTCATAATGAATGTAGCTTCTTCAGCCCCACTACATTTTCCTCCCCAAGCATAGCATATCAACTGGCATACTGTGTAGAAACATGGTGAAATAAATTTTACAGTTCTGCTTAATTTGTTTGTCTTCTGGAATTATTCTGTTTGTGGAAACATGGAAGAAATAAGCGCACTGATTAAACTTTCCAGTAAATGTGTCTGTATGCCAGTTTTTTCTTAGTTAAATACTGCCATTGTGAATGTAGCAGATTTGTGTTAAGCATAGATTAAAAGTGAGATAAAAGATATAAGAACAGTGAACCAGACATAGAACAAAATACTGGTAACCAAAATACTTTTTTTTTATCTGATTATCTATAATGTTCTTTTCTCTTTATTCAGTTTCAAAATCAAATACAATGCACAGGATTTCAATTTATTGACTCCCAGCAAAGCATTGTAATAAATTACTGAGCTTATTTTATCATTCAGACCCAGAAGAAAAATCTGAAAAAAGGTCCTATACAGTGCTAAGCCAAGTATAACAGCCAAATGGCAACATAGTCTGCAATTTGGCAGATGCTGGTGTTTATTTTAAAGGCATGGAGGCAATCAGATACTAATTAATGTAATGTAATGAGAGTTTGTCAGTGCATGGAGTCCCAACTACGCTCAGGGTAGGGTGTCAACACAGTGTCAAGCAAATGTCTAAATGTCCTTTAGAGATTTAAGCTGTCTAAAGAGACGGAAGGGGAGCAGCATGCTGATGCTTTGGGTAGTGAGGCTGCCTCACAACTCCAGGATACTGAACTTGAAATCTTGTTTTAGTCAGTGTTAGTTTGCTGTTTACATTAGAACATTAAATCAATCTAGACGAGAATAGGCCATTCATCCTCAACAAAGGCCACACGCCCTGTCCAGGTAATTCTTCCAAAATAACATCAGGTCTAATTTTAGTCCCTAAAGCTATACCATTGACTGTATTATTAGTAAATTATTATGGTTCTCTGTGTAAAGAAAAACTTCACAATATTTGTGTGAAATTTACCCTTAACACGTTTCCAATTGTGTCCCCGTATTCTTTTTTTTTTTTTTTTATTAATTTTATTGCACTCCATACAAAGCAATCAAGTTTTTACAAAGAGAAAAATAGAGTCAAGAACAGATCGGTGTCCCCGTATTCTTGATGAATTCAATTTAAGATAACAATCTCGTTCCATTGTTCTAATTCCCTTCATAATTGTAAACACTTCAATCATATCTCTTCTTCATCTTCATCATAATTCATCCCCTGCAGCCCTGGAATAAGCCTAGTCGCTTTTTTTTTTTTTACTTTTTCCAAACACTTCTATGTTTCCTCTTTTTAGCCAGGAGACCAAATACTCCAGATGAGATCTAACTAGTGCATTATAAAGCTTCAATGTTCTACTTGTGCCTTTAAGTTTTGCCTCCAATGTCACAAAGGTTTGCATGTTAGGTTAACAGGTGACTCTGAAGTAGATCTTGCATATTTGTCTGTGTTAATGTACCTTGGAATTCCATTGCTGGTTTCTGCTTTGTAAATTATGTTGTTGGGAATGTCTTCAGGTCCTATGAACCTTAACTTAAATAATGGATACAAAAATGTATGGATGAATGAGACAAATGGGACAAATACACTTATGTTTTTCATTCCTTCTCTGTATGTGCTATCCAACCTTAAAATGACCTAAGTTTAAATTCAACCTCTACCACTAAGGATAGGCACCATCATATCTTGGAGGAAGCAAACATTATCCTTTTTTCTTTTAAAACAAATCACAAAATATTTGTATCTATATCTCATACTGTTTCTATTTTGTATATTAAAAATGCCTTTTACTCAACACTAAGAAGGTGTATTAACCAAGATACCCACAAACATTATCCAGTTCTTTCAGAATTTGCAGTTGCAAAGGATATCCTTACAGCCTTTGCCATTACAGTACATACTGTAGGTTCTTAGAAATCACATTGACCCCCATAAAAGATATGGACAAAATCTCATTTCACACATTTTACACTGCTTCCCATGGAAAGGGTGTTTTCACTGGGTTTGGTAGTTTCGCAAAACATTCATTCAACTGTAAATGATATTTAAAGTCAGGGCCAATGACTCTTCAGTTGGCCTGTGTCCAAATACACTTTCTGAGTGGCCAAATATTTTGCTAAAGCCTTTTTCAATCCATCTTGAAGTCATTCTCTCCAACACCTTCTCTCAAATTGGACTACCAAGGAAGCCACTGCTGAACTTGTCATCTTCTTGACTATCTGTTGTCTCTTGGTCACAATAAGTGACCTTCCTCTTAATAGTGCATGAAGGCCCTCTTTCTCTGACATGACTGCTTCTCTCATCTTTATTAATGGCAAGCACCAACCACAATATGGACAAAGCTGATTTTTGCAGGCACCACCACTGAATTCTTAAAGAGTCCATTTATACTTTATGTCACTGATCCCCTCTTGAGGTATAAGAAGCTAATAAAGAGATGTGAGTGAAACCTACTGTATTCCCAGAAACAGCTGTAGAAGTCTTTAAGATCTGTCCAGCTGGCTCTCCATCTGTCTGATTTAGGTTACCTTTTATCAGTGAACAGCCTACATGCAGCTCAGCAGAACACAGATGACATAACAGTGAAGTGAATCAGTGATCATTGGCCAAGATATTCAGTTGCCAACTACACTCAGGAGAAACCTTATATTTGAATATGGTGTTTGTTCAGCACAATCCTTGATTTCTCAGAAATCCAGTAAGATTTTACCTCTCAGATTTAGATCAGGTAGGTTATTTATTCAAATGCCACACCTTCAAGTATTGCAGTTGTTTCTCATGTAAATGTTGAAGCCTCCCAACAGGGTTACAGGGTGTGCAAGTGGTATCTTTTCTAGCACTTAACTCACTGTCTTTAAATAGGCTGAATATTCTATGGCACATACAGTATGTGCAGACATCTTTCCATTAAAGTGATCCATTATATCCAGCAGGGAGTGCTCTTTCTCCCCTGGGATGTGTTTCTTGATGCAGAACTGACTACAACCAATACCATCCCTTTTGTACCTGTGGCAGAAAATAATTACAAGAGAGAAATTTGGCACAAAAAGAGATTTATGTATTAAACTTTCTTTAAAAGATAACATTAATTTCCAGAATATAATGCATAATACTGTATACATACCGTACATATTCAGGCCAGAGAGAAGCAAAGGGATATCCCAGCCAAGTGGGAGAATGCTGACACACAGATGTCCCATCCAGTGAGGAATGTCAATGGCATAGTGAGACACTTCTGACATTGTGCTGCATCTTTGTCATTATAAACACTTACATAATAACATATGTGAGATATGGACGATTACCAGAAAAACTGACTGGTTATTAATACCTTTGCAGACTCTGGGTTTTTTAACCATATTGGTCAAGCGGATATCAGCACCTTTTAAGAAAACCTGCTTGTGTCCTTCACATGTTTTCTGCCTATCTCCTTAACCTGACTTACATCTGTCATTTGTCCATCTCCCTAGCAGTGTCTCCCTCTCAGCTGAACTGCATGGCTTTATAAATTACATTTGGCACAGATAACCTTCTTGCTACACCCACTCATCCACAGGTAACATCTTTGGGGTTTATGGGAATTCCCATACTTGCCCATAGCTTCACCATACAGGAAACCACAGAGTGTGACCACCCTAAAATGAAAGGTTTTGCTCCACATTCAAATCTTGAATAATCCAGACCAGAATTGCAATGTAGTTTATGTTTATTTTTGTCACATTTAAATAAAATATAATTATTTGGCAAAACAATTTCTAATAAACAGATCTTAATAAGAAATGCCAGTTAAAAAAATGAAAATCTGGTGTTTTTTTGCAGAATGGTAATTTCATTTAATATAATTACCAAGGAAATTCATTGTTTGTTCAGAGAATACACAAGCATAGCCCAGAGAGTAGTTGCAACACATTTTTTATTGTTCTTATAGCGTTGTTTCATTGTGCTCATGGGATAATTAGATGTATTTGCTTCATTCCTTATTTTCCTACATAATCTGCGCCAACTTCAACAGCCTTGTGCCAATGAGAAACAAGATCTTGCATCCCCTTCTTATGCCCATGTGAATCCTACACTCTCAGCCACTTTTACCCTTCTTCAGTAACCTCATCATTATTCCCAAACTGCTTTGCTTTTCTCAAAGCCCACAATTCATGAAGATCAACGACCAAAAGAACTTTCGTCAGCAACATTAATGCTTGTTACTGATCTTTCTGTGCCACAAGATATTCAATAACAGGCCGTTGTTAACATCATTGCACAATGCTGTTCAGTGAACCAACTGTGTAAGGAACAGACCCTTCACTGTCACCACAGTAGCAAGTTTGGCAATTCAAAATAAAACTTTCTAACATTTCACATCAATTTTGAGTAGAGCATGGAAGGACATTGCAAACCTTTTTGGGCAACACATATATAAAAAGCATATGAGACTGAAAGTCAATATGTGGATGTTTCTATGATCTGTTTTTGCTCCAGGTTTAAGTTTATTTCAAGTCCATCCATCCATTATCCAACCCGCTATATCCTAACTACAGGGTCACGGGGGTCTGCTGGAGGAAATCCCAGCAAACATAGGGCGCAAGGCAGGAAACAAACCCTGGGTAGGGCGCCAGCCCACCGCAGGTTAATTTCAAGTAAATCCTATATTTCTCTACCAACATTAAGAAATTCCCCTAGATTTTTAAAGTTAAAATTTACTAATCATCCCTACACTGGGTACTGGTGCACTCTTGTCTTTGCTGGTTTTCATTTAAAAAAAATGGGTTAAAGGGTTGATTTTTCTTCCTAATAAAATATACAACAAAAATCTTGTAAATTCCATAAGTTCGTTTATTTTCAGAATCCTTTTTTTCAGGACAGAGAGATGACAGTGGAAATAGCACATTCTTCCATTTCTTTTCAGTCGGTTTTTTTGAAGACTCTGAACTGGACTGTATCAATGAGTAGTGGTGCGCTGTGCGGGTATCCTGTGATAGATTGGCATCATGTCCTGGGTAAGATCTGGCTTTGCACCTGACTTTGCTGCAATAGACTTCTGCCATGACTAACCCCAGAATGAATGGGTGAGTGTTTGCTGTAATTATATCTACAGAGTAAAACTTTCTGGCAGTTTCTCTTCATCCAGAAACTTGTTTCTTAAGTGTTGCCAACCTGCAGTCAGCCAAAGTGACAAGGTTGAGTAAAAATAGAAAAGCAGTTTTAAACTAGCAAGATACAAGTGGTCTTTGAATAAGAGACAAAGTTTGTTTAATGTTTTTCTCATTTAAGACAAAGTGAAAATCTCTTTTTCTTGGCAATTCATACTAATCACATTGCATTTACTTTATTTGACAATGCAACATTTGATCATTTGGCTCTTACGGTTAAGTTGCGTGTTAATGTACAATCAGACATAGAATACATGCCAACCCTCATTTTCTTTAACTATGCACTGATGCATTTTTATTAAGTCACTGTTTTCCTTAATTTTACAGCTTGTGTAGAAATAGACATAGGTGCACCATCTTGCTTAGGGTTTTCTTGCTGGAATACAGCTTTTGAATCTTCATATTGCCAGTTTTTGGGAGTTCAGGCCTGCCATGTCCTGTATGTCTTGTTATTTTAGAGGGATATGGGGCTGCACATGTATAATTTTTTTCCCATTTGCTATTATATATTACAGTTTTTTCAAAATGTTTCCATGCACTTCTATACATCTATAATTAATAGTGGACATACATTTTACTTGAGTGACATGGTGGCAGAATAGTTAATCCTGGGCTCTCCTTTTGACGAGATATTTTATCTATAGCCATACTGTTTTTCCTGATCATTCTAAAAACGTGCTTTTTAATTTTAATGGCTAATCTAAATTGGCTCTGTATGAGTGAGTGTGTCCTGCAATGGACTTGGATTCTATACTGAGATGACTCTTACTTGCTTCTGCTGGGAACTGTGACTCTGTTTTGGAATACATAGGTGTAGCGGATGAATGCAATGATATATTTAATACATTTTTACACTTTTTTATTCTTTTTTGGTCTCAAACTAAAACTGGGAAGTTCACCATAGTTTTTTCCATGGAAAACTCTGGTAATATCAGGAAGGATTCATCAACAGCATTTCTTGACACTTAAGAGATTGTGAAGAATATGCCACATGACTTTTTCTAAGGGGAAATCAGGTAACATTTATTTCTTCTGGCTGGATTGGTTTTCATTGAAAAAAAAGGTAATGCTTTAAGCTTTACCTATCAAAGGTCATTTAGGCACAAAATAAATCCAATTTAATGCTGAAGTTTAAAGATTTCCCTTTTGCCTAAGAAGCTTAAATTAAGCACATTTCTATTTTACTGCAACACATTACAATCCCAAAACTAGATAGGTTGATAATGGCCTCTTGCAATAAAACATGGTCCTTTTGTTCATGCTACAGTTCATTTTTTCTCTCTTGATTATGACTGGCAATCCCAAGGTTATAAATTTAAATCTATAAGGGGTCATAGCTTGGGTGGTGACATTACAAACGCATTAATGTATTAACTTGTGTGATGTCAGTGGGACAGTGGGAACTCAATAAAGTATGCCTTCAAGATGCTTTGCCGTGAGTAATCTGATTATCAAATTACCTATAAGTAAATAAAAAGAGCTGGAGACTTGCGCATTGGTGTCATACTAGAATACCTTAATTCTGACAACTTTTTTAAAACTTTTATGTAAAACCACTTGGTTGTCTAATCTGGAGGATGTAGCTTATTAGTTAAAATATTTGGTTTATAGTTTACTTTAAAAAGTCTAAATTAAGACATAGTACAATAAAAATGAACTGTAACAAGAGAGTCATCTATCATACTTCTAAGACTAGTTAGCTTGAAGGGATTATCTCAGTCACTGTTCCAGTTTTAAGATATTGTAAGGAATTATTAAAACAAAGATGAAGTGTATTTCCTTGAGATTATTTTAGTTGACCCATAGTTCGTACTCCTAATCGAATGTTCATACCTCTATACGCCAGTGCTTTTTAAAATATGGGTCACGACTTAAATTGTGTTGCATCTGTGTCTGTGATGGGTCATAATATGAGTTTACTAAAATTAGATGAGCTAGTCAAAGCATAAATGTAGTGGCAAATGATATACTGTACTACTTTCTACTTAGCGTACTATTTGTTTTGGTACCTGAGAAGTACCATACATGTAAACTACTGAATGCATCACAGATAGCTTTCATTTCTATAGTACAAAATTATAATAAATATTCTCTACAACACCACCACTACACTGACAACTTGCAAAGCAATCAGATGACTGACAACAAAGATACAAATAAGAAAGGCAGAGAGGGGAGGGAATGACACAATCAGGTTTAAGAGCTAAAGAAATAGCGGTGCTAGCATGAGATATCAAAACTAAATAACAGATGTGGCACAAGGGTGCGACAGTTTTCAGGGGTAGTGGGGGAGTGAGTGAATAGAGTGGGGTATATGTACAGTAGTGCTCTGGCTGTATGATAAATGCAGTTTCAGAAGCAATGAACATCTGCTTCATCACATGTTTGCCATTATGGCATACAAAATACCCAATGCTAAGAGAGGTTCAAAGAAGATTTCATATTCAGTTTAACATGTCTCAATTAGGAAGAATTTCTTCTCATCACACAATTTTAAAGTGGTTTGATAATTTATGATGTATTTATTAAACCATTGAGAACTGTTAAAAAAATTGAGACAGGCTGTAGAACAGTACGACATCAACTAGTGGCATTGCACATTTTTGATTAGATTGATTAGACTGAATTCTTAATCAAGATTTATCTTAATATCTGTATAAAAATACAAAATGATCCATAACATTTTATGAAATAATTTAGGTATGTGATTCAACTTTTGTACTCAGTTTTAATGAATTGTTAAATGAAAACTAGAATATGCTGAACAATTTGCAGACTCATTTAGAAGAATGTATTGCTAATGCTGAATCTCATTTAAAAAACATTTTTTTAAATAATGTTATTTGAGACAAATAAATTGCATTGATTAATTAGTTTTTGACTATTTTTTTTCTAACTTAATACAATCAAAATATCTGTAAGGAGAAATATGCAACATGTTGCACTCTTTGGTGCCACAAGTCAAGTGACTAAGTTAAGTGACCAATCATATGGTCCTATTAAAAATCATCACATCCTCACAGCACACCCATTATAAAGAAGAATTTATTTGTCTTATCTACAGTAAAACTAAGCTTACACAAAACATTTACAGTGGCTGTGATATGTGTCAGGACTCATTTCCCTGTTCGAAATCATAATTATTACATTTTTAAGCATATATTTGTTTTTTACTTTTCTCTTTTCATAATATTCTTTGTAAGAAATATGCTAAATTGAAACAAAATCTGTTTTGTTTTTATAACGTGGCTTTTTTATTTGTTTATATATGGCTCTGCTTTCATTATAGTAACAGTCGTCTTCTTGGGTAACAGTATAGTACCGATTTTCATATTTGGGTCCTTAGATTAAAAAGGTTAAGAATCTCAGTTGCACAGGAGAGAAACATGAAAGAGCAGCAGGATATCATCTGTTGAAAACTGTCTGTGAACCTTCACTGATTGCCTCTGTTCTACTGTTCAACACTTTCTCCACATGAGATTTGTGATGTTGCACCGGTATGTTGCCAAATAGTTTTTATTATTCACAGTAGAGTTGTGCAAAAGAAGAATTAATACATCTCCTGTGAAGCTTTTTCACATACATTTTCTTTATTTAACTCACATACAATGTATCTTAACATCTACTGTTTTCTTTTCATCAAAAGATATCTAACACAGTACTTCCCAAACTCGGTCCTGGGGACCCACTGTGGCTGTAGGTTTTTGTTCCAACGAACTTCTGTTTTTTCTTGGACTCTTACCCTAATTAACTGAGTCATTATTTCCCAATTTTGGTGTTTTAGAGTCAATGTAGAAATTACAAACTAAGATTGGTAGATTTTTTAATAAGCAGTTATATGGGGAATATGTAGGTTTTCTTTTTAAGTCGTAAACAGTATTTTCAACCTAATTTTCATTCTCCTTTTCCAGGGGCCTCATGCATAACGCTGTGTGTAGAATTCACACTATAACATGGTATAAACACAAAAGCAGATATGTGCTTATGCACAAAAAAATCCAGATGCATAAATCTGTGCGTTCGCCCACTTCCACGTTCTTCTGCTACATAAATCCCGGTCAGCGTGAAAAGAAACACACGTGCACGTGCCTGCTGTCCTGCCCCGTCTCCTCCCAGAATTATTCCTCTTTGAATATGCAAATCAATATAATTGATTTGCAAAAGCACGGGGAGAAATAGAAGAAGTTCAGCGAATAACGAGTGGAGGCAAAGAAAAAGTACTATTTGTTGGTTTAAACAGTGGTGTAAACAACAAAAGGAAGTTGATCGAGTGACATAGCGTGTCGGAGAAACTCGAAAGCTCAAGTTCACAAAGTCGCACAGTGCCCAAAATAAAAAAGAAGTTGCCACATATCAAAGTCGCCGTGAAAAGGCAAGTCGTAGCCCACCGTCTGAGTGTCATATAAAAGCTTATTAGGATAGAGAAAAAAAAAGGGCACACAGTGTGAAAAAACCACAAAATATCAACTTTAATCTCTAAATTTCCACTTTAATCACATAGTTTATTTTGTCACTAAAGTAGAACATCATAAACTTCATCTTAAAATCGTTTAATTTACTAGTCTCTCAAATCCCATCGTAACTAAAGTAGCACGTTAAATGCTTTGTTTTGTATTTGTTCTTCTTTGTGCTCTATGTGTGTGAATCACTATGTGCTTCTGGGCTTTCTCTTCCTCTGACAGGACACAGAATCCATTACATTTGTGATATTACAGCTCTCTGAATAACTAAAATACTAAGATGTATACGTGATATCATTATCATGATAATAGGAGTTAAAGCATGGCAACACGGTGGCGCAGTGATTGTTCATGTCTCACGTAAGATGCTTGCTGCGCCGTGCATGACCTTAAATGAAATACTTTATTGTAGCAGTACTGTCCCTCTCAAACGTACTAACCCCCAATTCCTGTCCTTACTTTTCTTTCTCCAAATACCTAATCGCCATACAATCAGCTCTGTAATAGACATTAAGCCATCTGTAAGCTTAGAACGGCGATTCTTCAAAACTTTTAAGGAACACTGAAATATCTTCATAGTACGTGTTTAATTATTCCATCCATCTATCGTTCCAGTGTCGTGTCAGCACCAGGAAGAATACAGTGCAAGGCAGGAACAATCCGTGAACGAAGCGCCAGCGCCTTGCTAGCGCAGCGACACCGTGACCTCACATGTTTAATTATTAACAATATAGATTATTTAAATGAAGTTAAAGTTTTATCTTTATAATGTAATAAACATATTTTGCTGCATTTCATCTTAAAAATGATATTGTCATCATATGTAAATAAGCGCTTTATAAAGTGGCTCAGGTTTTCCATCCATTTTCCAACCCGCTGAATCCGAACATAGGGTCACGGGGGTCTGCTGGAGCCAATCACAGCCAACACAGGGCACAAGGCAGGAATTCAATCCCGGGCAGGGTGCCAACCCACCGCAGGGCTCAGGTTTTGCAATATTATAACTGTATCGCAAGTTTACAGTGTGGTAATTGTACTTATAAGTACAAAGTATTCTACAAGGAGCACTTGATGGACTGATTGAGTGCGTTTAGAGTTCTTGGGATGAAACTGTTTCTGAACCACGAGGTCAGTACAGGAAAGGCTCTGAAGCATTTGTCATATGAGAGCAGTTCAATATACAGCATGTGTATCAGAACAAAAATCAGCTCAAAGGAATTGATTGCAGAGCTTAGAGGATGTTGTAAAGGCAAAGATCTGGAGAAGGCTACAACAAATCCTACAGTATTGAAGGATCCCAAAAGCACAGTTACCTCCATCATTCTTAAATGGAAGAAGTTTAGAACAACTGTGACTCTTCATAGAGTTGGCCACGCAGCCAAACTGAGCAATCAGAAGAAAAGGGCTATTGTGGCTGAGCTCCAAAGAACTTGTGTGAAGATGGGCAAAACCTCCTGAAGGATATCCATTACTGCAACACTCCCATGATCTGGGCTTTAGGACAGAGTAGCCAAACGGAAGACTCTCCTCAGTAAAAGATACCCAGTTGGAGTTTGCAAAAGGGTACCTAAAAGACTTTAAGACTTTGAAAAACAACATTCTCTAGTCTGTTGAAACGAAGATTAGTGTTACGTCTGTAGAAACCCAGGAACTGCTCATGACGTGTGGAAAATCATGCTGAGGGGGTTATTTTTCAGTGGCAGGGACTGGGAAACTAGACAGGATTGAGAGAACGCTGAATGCAGTAAAGATATCCTTAAGTACTGAGTAACAGGTCTGAATGCTTGTGTCAATGTGATATTTTAGTTTTTTATTTTTTAAAATTTCTAAAATTTTCTTTTTGTTTTACCATTCTGGGAAACTGCATGTTGTGAGTGTCGTAGTGAAAAAATGAATTTAAACAATTTTAGTATAAGGCTGTGGTAAAGTGAGGAACACGGCTGATCAGCATCTCTAGACTAAGTGCACAGGTGTGGGATCATCCGTGACCCAAATTGGCACCTGGAGCTGCTAATCAACACAGCTGTTCCACGTCCCAATTTTAAAAGCGCGAGTGTAGGTTAAAGAGAGAAGAAGGCAGTAGGCACAAGGAGCTGGTGTGGGAGTGAGCAAACTGAGGAGAGCAGGCTTGAGGATGAGAAGACAGGCAGCTGGGAAGGAGAGCCCCTTGAGCAGCGTGAGAGGTTGACGCCCGGGGACCAAAGGAGTGTTCACTCTAGCTGAGCAACTCGGGGAGCCAGAGCGATGTGTGTAAAAGGAGTGACTTGCTGTTTAAGACCAGGCAGCATAGGTCAAGGAGGTTTGGGAGGAGAGCGCCTGGCTCTTGGGGACCCAAGTCTTGGTCTGGCGAGGGAACCTGTTCCTAGTGCCATGGCAACCAGACCTGAAGAAGATCGACTGTGTCTGTTGTTAGGGCTACTCCTGTGCTGCAGGGCCCACATGGGATGAGCAGGGGAGCTACAATTGTTAAAAGAAGAAGGCATTGGGTTTTAAAAGAGGATTGTTCCTGCCAGTTGTTTTTAAGCTCGTTTTAATGGATTCATTTATTGTGGTTTTAACCTCCACCTTTTCACCTGTTTTTATTGGATTTTTTATTTAATAATTTTGAAGCACTGCACTGTGTTTTTGAACACTGTTTGTTTTTAATAAAAGCATCTTACCCTTGCTTCATGTGGTGTCCTCATTTGTACAGCTCATCCCGGTCATGACTATCAATGGTATCGGGTTCAAGAGGCTCCCAAATGAGAAGAGGGAGCATGGAGATGGACCTGCACTGTCACAAAAGCTACGACATAATAAAATGTGAAAAAAGTGAAGGGGTCTGAATGCTTTCTGAATCCAATACCTAGACTCAAAGGCAAATGCAGCCGTTTGATATAGAAAGGATAATCTGATGAGATGCGAGGAATCTGCTGTATAAATACAGTGTATAAACACAGATTCTTCTTTGTCACATCACGTTATGACCCCTAGCCATCACAGTCAAATTGTCTTTCACTTTCAACCAGCCAGATTTAAAGTTAGCCTTTGGCATTGTAAAACAGGGACTAAATGCTTGACAACAGAAATCCAAACATATCAGATTAACCATGTGTTCCATGTTGCTTGTATTTTAAATTGAAATATTCCTGACTTTGAAGCCAGTTTTCAAGAAAATATGCCAGTGTTTTTGAGTGATGCTTAACATGTAAACAGAAGCAGCTGTATTTATGTGGATATAACTGTGTTTCTCAGCTTTGCTCAGGTATCATTTCAAAATACAGCTGTGAATGTTATATGACAAAATGATTATTATCCAAATTCATTATGACATTTGTTTCTCTTCTCAGGTGTTCCCTGCGTGGAGAGCGTAAAGAATGTAAATGTAAAGAATGATTATTATTATTATTATTATTATTTGACTTTGCTATAGGGTTGCAACTACTGGTTAGTAGAGAACAGCTTGGACTTTGTCAGAGAAAAAGTGCCAGACAGGTTGTGATGGTGACCTAATGGCGCTTACTACCCCAAAAAGCCATAATTAACAACATGGCCTCATCTGGGACAACATACAAATAAGGTGTGGTAAATGCTTTATTACAGAAAGAGTTTAACATAAGGGCTGGGAACTGACACAAGATTCCCTTGTTGATAAAGCAACCTTGTTAACCATTACACTACCATAACAACCTGCACGGCCCTCTTTCTCTGTTGATAGAACACACTGTAGTATTCTATGCTGCCTGTTCAAACCCAAAGCCTAAACCCTGTCAGGAGCTCAGAACCAAAATTATATATCAAATACCTGACTTATGCTGAGAGGTACCGTATTATAAGTTCATGGACTGAAAAACAAAGCTGTGCATAACACAGAAGCAGAAATTGTGCTTTATTAATATGAAATTAAAATAAATTTTGTGTTTTTATATTTGCCTGAAGATGGTTGTCTTCATTATCTAACAGTTGTTTTTTTAAGGGAAAGTATTTCTGGACCATACATTGCTGAATTGAATTGTATCTCACTGAGAAATGTTTCTTCTGCTACTTACATTTCTGGTGTCAGGCCATTCAGATTATCATTTGCAGTATACCATAAAATTTAATATTTGCTACAAGGTCATTGAGGTGTTTCATGGACCAAAACAGATTACCACTTATTTTCTTTTCAAGTGCTTCAATGAATAAATCATTTCATATGAACACTTAAAGGTCCAGGGGTGACATGGCAGTGGAGTGGTAAGCACTGCTACCTCACAGTTAGGAGACCAGGGTTCATATTCTGGGTCGTCTCTGTGTGGAGTTTGCATGTTCTCCACATATATCTGTGGGTTGTCCTCTGGGTGGTCTGATTTCCTCCTATTGTCCAAAGACATGCAGTTAGGTAAAGTAATGATGCTAAAATGGCCCTAGGATGTGTTTGGTTTGTGTGTGTGTGTTCGCTCTGCACTGGCACCCTGTCCAGTGTCTGTGTTTGCTTTGTGGCCAGTGCTAGCTGGGATAGACTCCAGCACCCCCTGTGACCCTGTACTGAATGAAGCGGGTTAGAAAATGACATACAGGTCCAAGTGGGACCATTCTAGCTGGTGAGTTGTTGGTTTCTTTGCAATCTGCAAGCAGGGTAAGCAAACAGGAAAGAATTAAAATTGTAAACAAATGAGGATTAAAGAAGCAATGCAGAATTTTGAATGTTAGTAGATGAACTAAAAAGTATTTCATGATAACACCAGTTCTTGGCTTCTAATCCACAAAGTGGCTAGAATGAAAGCTAACAGGCACTGCAGCCCTCCTAAAACAAAACTGAGAATCCCTCTACCTTAATGACATCCTCAGGAAAACAAAAGTCTGCAATGTCAATAATGCTTAACCAGACAGGATGAGAGTGCTAATGAGGTGTAGAATTAAATAACTTGTTTTATTAACAGCAGGAACTTGCATCTACTGTGGAGATGAGTTGGAAAAAAAAAGAACTGCAACCACTTCAGCTCTTCAGGACAAATTGGAGGCCTCTGGCAAAAGGATTTTAAGCATCAAATAACAGTAAAGTGTTTTAATGCCATTAGCCACCAAGAAGGAGTTTAGAGAATTAATTGGTGAATGTCTAACAAAGAAAAGTGGCATATTCTTTTTTAACTTTCGAGGGCAAAAAATCACTACATTTTCTTTTTCCTTTTCTTCCATCCATTCACCTGTTTTCTGTAACAGCGTATGCACTATGAAGTCAAAGGAAGCTGGTTTATAGTCCTGGATAGGATGCCAGTCTAATAAAAGGAAAGTTTAAATCAGTTTTCTCACATCTAATGAATGTTGAAAGAAACCATGAAAAACAGTAAACAAAAAATCTACACTTAAAACTCTCTGCATAGACAGTCAGATCCTTGTCCAAAAGTTGTAAGGCAGCAGGGCTATCCACTGTGCCACCATGCTGCCCAATTTTTAAATGTAATTTTCCTGCTGTAATTTGTATTTTATTTTATTGCTTCTACAGATAGGCCAATTTTATTCTTCCATTGCAAAGATGGACTTAACAAAAAAAAAAAAAAAAAGAGTTCCACACATTGTCTTTGTCTGTAGTACAGCTGTCATAAACAAACTGGACTTCCAATTATGTAAAGAATTTAATAGATGCTTTAAATAAAGCTTCCTGGAACAGTGATGTTTGGCCTTTTGGAATGTTCATATCAAAAAAGACAATGAATAAATAAAAAAATTCTGTAACAAAAGTCATTCCTAGACATTCCACAAATATTTGACATTGTCTATGATGTCACTGAAGGATGACGAAGAAATTGGGCCTGAGAGTTCAAATGATTTTAACAGAAGCTAATTATTAATAAGTGTTGAGCAGCTAGCATCCGTTTAAGGATCATTTTTACAGTCCCAGCCACACATTTGCTCGACTGATGTCCATAGAGAATTATTGGCTTCAAATTCACTTTTAAAGTGAGGTTTATATGAGAATATCATATTTAAATTTAAACATCACCTGTGGTGTTCATTTAATACATTATCCAGTTCACTGGAATGTACTAATGAAGCAATCCCAGTAATAACAACTCATCATTTGTTAACCGCAAGATGCCTTGTTTTACTGTGTTTATCTGATGTTTAGTAAGCGATGGCATCTCTGCCAACCAAGCATTTTCACAACATGGTCTGAACAATTCAGTCTGAAATCATCCAGGTTCCATTTATAGTCCAGCAGTTTTTTCCTGTCATTGTATGCCAGGAAAACCAAGGCCCCTAGGCCATTTTCAGATGTCCTGTTTCTCTTTGTAACTTCCCTCCCTCCTGACAGGAATGTGCTTTGCACATATCTACACCAACAGGAAGAAAAAGTTGTTGCTTTATCTATATGAACAGTAAGTGTACTTTCGAAGGGCAAACAGCAGTGGTCTACTCCCACCTCCCCTCCTCAGTATAACCCTACATTACCTCATGATCTGTCAACCTTGCTATCAAGTACAAGCCATGTAACTTATTTCACTAAAATTGAAAACAATTCACAGTTTTTCCTGTGGCACTACAAATTCCAAGGAAATTACTTTGTTCTAGATGAAATATCAAGGCCTAACTTTTACCATTGAGACAAAGTTCAGACATAATATGATTTCACATACAGTATAATATGAGTGGCACTTCAGTGCGCCCCTGTAGCTTGAAAAAAAGTACCAAAAACAAATTCCTTATCAAAAATAATAGCTGATTACTACAATGAAGGCCCTGCAATGCACTGATGCCCTTCCCAGGACATGTGTCTCCCTCAAGTGCCTGACATTGTCTGGATAGATCATGGCCCGTCTGAATTATTTTACACAGTTCTGAGAATATTGTACTGTGCTAATACAAACGATTAAGGAAAGAGATAAAAATTGGGAGAACGCAAACTAAGAGCAAAATAAAAACAAAACACTAGCTGATATCCTCGGACTAGCCATGCAGTCTCTGAATGCTGTCCAAATGATGGAAGCAGGTCGTCCACTTAGTTATCACCCAAATAATTGACACCAAAATTCTTCTTTTAGAACTTTTTCTCCTTCTCTCACCTTGCTCTACCTTCCAGCCATTTGAGTCCCTATTCAAACTCACCAACCCACATTTATTTCAAAGGGCCTCTGAGAAAGGGATGACTTTATTCTTCATTCAGGGGTTAAGTCTAATTCCCGGATCCCAGAGTCAGTAGCATTCCCTTAAATTCTACGCCATTCCCTATAAAGCTCTCTTTGGTGGCCCCATGTCTTCTGACACTGTTGAGGCCACTTATAGGTTTAAAGGGACTGATGCCCTTACTACCCCAGGACCCCCTGCTCCCTATAATTAGACACAAGGCTTAATATGCTGGAGCCCTGTGCTGCCACGGGCCGCAGTGGCATTGCTAGAGTTTGTGTCGCTCGGGGCGGGACGATGCTTCAATTTGCTACCCTCCAACATATCTGAATATGTTAACCAATTTAAATAGAAAATTAAAATGATGTATAGAGAAATAAGATAAATGTTGCATAGATTTATTCTTATATAGAGAAACGGCAATCATTTTTCACAGATAATTATTTATAAGCATCAACTAGACAAGAATATAGTATACACACACTGATAAGCTGTGTTCTTATTATTAGTTTAATATAATTACACTGCGAAAACCAGAACCAGTGTAGTGTACAAGTGATAGGTGGGGATGTTTTCTGAGCAGAGCAAGAATGCATTCGGATTGATAATGAAAATTAAATTATAAATTGCAAATTAGTTGTTTATTTTCCTAGAAATGATTATCGGTGTAATGTTTATTTTTGTTATTGCCTCATTAATTTCAACTGCTGTGTCTGATGCCATCACAGAAGGACAGTCTGAAATTATTTTTGAAGCATTTGTGGATAAAATCAGAGAATTTGACTTTTTTCATTCATGAGCGATATTCTTCCGAACCCTGCTGCTTATACGCGAATTGTACTGAGCCTTTTGGCCAATAATGCCACCCCCAAAAATGTGCTGCCTGGGGTGGACCACCCCCTCCACACACCCCTAGCTATGCCACTGACGGGCAGCATGAGGAAATTCTCCCCATACACTTCATACCCTTTTGTGCCTAATCCTCAATGTGCAAAGCATACAACCCCTCAAACTGCTACTTAGCCTATATTGTTACAGTTGTTGGCTCCAAGTGCAAAATGCAAACTGCCTAAATTCTGTGTTCTATTGCCATTCTGTTTTGTTTTTCTTTTTACCTTGTCACCACCTTGAAATTCTGGCACCCTGTGACAGTGTACACGTAAGTAAACCGCAAAGTGACATCATTTAAGTTATGCATATCTTAAACATATACTAAGCTGGGGTTTCTTAAGTTTTTTTTTTGTTACGACACATTCTTCCACTTCTTAGTGTCTACAAGACCCATTCCTTATTAAATGTTTGGACAGAGGGGTCCTCCTTGGAGAATCAAAGAAGATCGCCTGAGCAGGGGGCAGATGGTAATTGAGGACATATCAACTTCGAAAATCAACCACAACACATTACCATTATATAATAAAGTATCTATCTATCTATCTATCTATCTATCTATCTATCTATCTATCTATCTATCTATCTATCTATCTATCTATCTAATGTCATTGAACATTACCCATAGTTTAAGAAACCCTGTACTAAGCACATCATACTAGCTACTTATGTAATCTGCAAATTATTATCACATCACTTAATATTTTTGACCAGCTTTGTCATAAGCTGGAGTTTTAGTTTTAACTTTTTAAAGTTTCTCCTTGGCCTGTAAAATACTAAAAGTTTGTTTTGGGGTTTTGGAGGTTAAGGGATTTGGACATCACATTGTTTTTTTGAATCTGACACAATTTGTAATGGTTTTTTAAAAGTAAATATGGCACCATCTTGTTTTTCTTTTAGGCACTGCTATAGTGAGCACCCATAGTCAAGCATGCGTTAATGGGTTACCGAGTGACAACTCCTGAAAGTTGCACCAAGTGAGATCATCAACACAAAAACTCAGAAACTGATAACATAGATCATTCATCATCTGAGTTTGTGGATACAACCTAATACTTAGCATTTTTTGTTTGAGCCAGAACAAAATAATCTCTGTTTTGTCCTCTTTTTTCTCCCCTACCTAAAACTTACCTCTAATGTTGTGGATTGTTTTATTCACTATTTTGAGTTTTGACACTCACGCTACGTTTCTCAACTTGCAATTTTTGTCTCATATCCTAGACTGTGCTGTTAGATCTTATATTTCCAGTTTTGACCTTAGCTAAGTATTCTTTACAATTGTTCTTCTGATTCCATCTCCATTCAACAATGACCACTTTTTATGACACACCTGCATTTCTGTGCGGGAGAGCTGAAGTCATACCAATGTTGATGTATGTTTCAACAGCAGCAAAACGTTTCATTGAAATTTAATTTTTCGGTGCATTATCATTATTCTTTGATTTGATTTTAGTAAAGTAAGTACAACATTTGTGTATAGAGAATTTTGTTTTCCTTTCCTTCATTTCAGTGCAGAGTTCAGTTAAACAAAATATCAATAATGTCACCCTGCTACAGACTGGTGCTGTAGTTAAAGAAGACCATGAACAGTAGACTCATACTGGGCAACCACCCAAAAAACACATGCAACATGGTAACACAGGCATAGATATACAAAAATAATATTATATACAAAACTAATAACAACACAGAATAATATAAATAAATAAAAAGTAACAATATTAACATATAAAAAAGAAACAAAAATGAAAAGAATGGACATAACAAAGGAATTTAAACACAAGTCATGGGAGAGAACCAATATTAGAAGTATATAAAGGATATCTCACCATCCACATCAAATACTCAACACTGAAATCCAAAATGTAAATGAATATTCATAAATTTCCAACTTGTATTCAATTGCATTGTAGATAAGTAATCAAGCAATTCATGATAATGATGACTACTCTAAAGCCAGATATACAATAAATAACATTAAAAATAATAATCAATTAATGTTTAAAGGGCTCTAGCCTTTAAGATCCTAGTTGTAACTGAAAAAAAATCAAGCTGCCACATACACACATGCATGCGCAAGAGTATGGCAAGAACACTGCACGGTTGAAGGGACTGACCAGCAACCTGGAAACAGATTAGGAACACTGGGCTCAAAGAAAAGTTCACAGTATCCAAAAAAGAAACACTGTTCTAGATAAGAAATTACACTGAGTATATCATGGAAAATCGGGAAATATTGATTATGGCAGCTAACTTAAGTTTGACATAAATGTTTTAACAATACATTAAATGTGGTTACTACTTATTTCATTTTTGCACAATAGAGCCACCTACTGGGGACTAGGGGCAGTAGCCAACATGTTCATAATGCAGAGACACCACTGAAGCAGTAAATAAACAGCTCAAACCTGTGCAGCTCTCTAAGGTGAAGCTTTGCATTCCTTACATTCGTTGCAGTGTGTCTTTTCAGGAGAAAAACTGTAAAGTATTGTTATGTACAAGCAACACTTGAAAAATAATTCCAATGACATTTAAAGGAAATGAATTGAAAAAAAATCTGCAGCTCAGATTAATAAAGAAACACACATCACTCATTTAGCTTAGTTGATTGTGTCTGCTATAGTAGCAAGACACATGCAAACACCTGGTGGCTAACTTGAATGATCTTTTCCTTTGAAATTAGATAAAAAAATGAAAAATGCACTCTTATCCCACTTGAAGATTGATTATGAGTGAAATTTGTTAGTTGCATGGAAGAGATGGGAAGAGGAATTTAACCAATGTGCTGAACTTACAAAAGGCACAAGTACGATACTCTGAAAGTGAAGTTACTGTATTATTTAATTAGAGATGAAGGAAAAAAAAATGTAGGCAAAATACTTGGAAAGGAGGGTCTCAAACTAGATGAAGTGATTCTGGCATTGGATACTTTTTGTGTCTAAAAATGAAATGTTGGAAAGGAGTAATGTTTTTCTTGAATTTAAAAGGAAAGTTTGAATACATGGAATATATTACTAAACCAACACTTATAGTGTCATCATGCCAGTTTACCAATGTTTCTAGCGATCTGTTTAGAGGTTAAAATGTGTGGGTACTGTGATTTCTATTAAATGCAAAAGCTGCCTAGGAAGGCCAGTATCACTTTAGAAAATACTTGGGCAGAATAGCTACATTATCCTGACAAATAACAAGATAAAAAGGGATTTAAAATCTAAATTTTGACTTATTGTACCAGAAAGTTTTTGTTTTTCTTTTTTTGAATATCAAAAGAAATTGAAGTGCCAATTTCTGCTGATTGTTGCAGAGTAGTGCAGTGCTGAATGCTGCTGATGTAAAGTTCCAACATCTTAAGTTTGGATTCCATGTCCAGATACTGCCTGTGTAGAGTATGCACCGTCTCCATATACCTATGTGGCATTTCCTCTGTGAACTCTGGTTTTCTTTCCATATTCCAAAAATGGAAATGTGTAGCAATCTAAATTAGCCCTGGTGTCAATATGGGGGCGTGTGTGTGAGTGAGCCCTGTCAAAGACTGGCACCCAGACTTGCCCTGAGAGCTACATGGGCAGGCCACACAACCTTGAATTTAATTAATTTGGCTTGAATGATTTCTACTGAAATTGACATAGTTTTATGTTGTATCTTAATTAAAACTGATAAAAACATAGTCAAATGGTGCTAAGATATCATAAGGATTTTTCCCCATTTAAAAACAATGCTTTACCCAGTGTTACCAGCTGTTTAAATAGGATTGTAAGCAGCATTTTAGTAAGAGACTCTCTTCTGACAACAGTGAGATTTTTATAATTGTTTATTCTTCCTACTGATTCAGACAAAACTGTCCTTCAATAATGGATTGTCAATATCTGTTAGAGTATCATTTGAAATGCGTTATCTTATGCTGAACCATGGATTTTGAATGATAATAATTCCTAAAAATAACTCATTTACATGTGTCTTGATAATGCAGAATATTAAAATAAGGAATTTCAAGAAGTCAACATGGACAAAGAACAGGGTAAGTGATAGAGTACATAGTTATTGTAATTGGTCACAAATACCTCTCAACTCATAATACTTAACCTTTGTGGGATGGTATTGGGTTTGTAAATTTTAGAACAGGGGTTTCCAGCCTTTTTTGCTTTGTTTACCCTGTGGCAACTTTTCAAAACTAAATTTATCCTCATCCTGTTTTGTTCAGTAATATGAGTTTATACTTCTACTATACTGTAATAAAACAATCGATAAAGGGGAAATTGTAAGATACTGTTTTTAACATTTGTACTTTAAGTTCAGACAACAATTTCAAAAGTAATAGCACATAATAATGCTATTTCATTTATTTAAAAACAACTAATGATGAGTATATACCGGTTTTCTGGAATGAAACGCACTAAGTCGAAGAGAGGACATCAACTAGTGAGACGCTTCTTTCTCCTTTTCACCTACGATTTTGGATATTCTTGCCACAGTTGTTGAAAGGGAAAGTTTTGGGGAACTATTTTGTATCTAGATCTTCATCACTTCAACTATTTTAAGCAAATTTATCCCCTGAGTAGGCAATATTTACCACCAAGGGTAAACTTACCACTGCTTGGGAACCCCACCTTGAATGCTACATACATGCACTAAAGGAAAGTAATATTCCAGTAACTATGGTTATAACCATCCCTTCGAGGGGGGACATTTACTCTTTCTGTTTCTGCCGATGCGCACATCCTCAGTGTAGGTGAACGGCTACGTCATATGCGTTTTGGATCATTTTAGTGTGGGCAGAGATATTATTGTAAATCATGTGAAAATGCTTGTGTGGACTGAGATTATTTTTTCTTAAAACATACAGTGGTGCTTGAAAGTTTGTGAACCCTTTAGAATTTTCTATATTTCTGCATAAATATGACCTAAAACATCATCAGATTTTCACTTAAGTCCTAAAAGTAGATAAAAAGAAACCAGTTAAACAAATGAGACAAAAATATTATACTTGGTCATTTATTTATTGAGGAAAATTATTGAATATTACATATTTGTGAGTGACAAAAGTATGTGAACCTCTAGGAATAGCAGTTAGCTTGAAGGTGAAATTAGAGTCAGGTGTTTTCAATCAATGGGATGACAATCAGGTGTGAATGGGTACCCTGTGTTATTTGAAGAACAGGGTTCTATCAAAGTCTGCTCTTCACAACACGTTTGTGGAAGTGTATCATGGCACGAACAAAGGAGATTTCTGAGGACCTCAGAAAAAGAGTTGTTGATGCTCATCAGGTTGGAAAAGGTTACAAAACCATCTCTAAAGAGTTTGGACTCCACCAATCCACAGTCAGACAGATTGTGTACAAATGGAGGAAATTCAAGACCATTGTTACCCTCCCCAGGAGTGGTCGACCAACAAAGATCACTCCAAAAGCAAGGCGTGTAATAGTCGGCGAGGTCACAAAGGACCCCAGGGTAAATTCTAAGCAACTGAAGGCCTCTCTCATATTGGCTAATGTTCATGTTCATAAGTACCATCAGGAGAACACTGAACAACAATGGTGTGCATTGCAGGGTTGCAAGAAGAAAGCTACTGCTTTCCAAAAAAAAATTGCTGCTCGTCTGCAGTTTGCTAAAGATCACGTGGACAAACTAGAAGGCTACTGGAAGAATGTTTTGTGGACGGATGAGACCAAAATAGAACTTTTTGGTTTAAATGAAAAGCGTTATGTTTAGAGAAAGGAAAACACTGCATTCCAGCATAAGAACCTTATCCCATCTGTGAAACATGGTGGTGGTAGTATCATGGTTTGGGCCTGTTTTGCTGCATCTGGGCCAGGACAGCGTGCCTTCATTGATGGAATAATAAATTCTGAATTATATCAGAGAATTCTAAAGGAAAATGTCAGGACATCTGTCCATGAACTGAATCTCAAGAGAAGTTGGGTCATGCAGCAAGACAACGACCCTAAGCACACAATTCGTTCTACCAAAGAATGGTTAAAGAAGAATGAAGTTAATGTTTTGGAATGGCCAAGTCAAAGTCCTGACCTTAATCCAATCGAAATGTTGTGGAAGGACCTGAAGCAAGCAGTTAATATGAGGAAACCCACCAACATCCCAGAGTTGAAGCTGTTCTGTATGGAGGAATGGGCTAAAATTCTTCCAAGCCGGTGTGCAGGAATGATCAAAAGTTACTGGAAACGTTTAGTTGCAGTTATTGCTGCAAAGGGGCATCACACCAGATACTAAAAGCAAAGGTTTACATACTTTTGCCACTCACAAATATGTAATATTCGATCATATTCCTTAATAAATAAATGACCAAGTATAATATTTGGCTCATTTGTTTAACTGGTTTTTATTTATCTACTTTTAGGACTTGAGTAAAAATCTGATGATGTTTTAGGCCATATTTATGCAGAAATATAGAAAATTGTAAAGGGTGACAAACTTTCAAGCACCACTGTAGGCTGGATACAGCTTTAGACTTCTTTAACAGTAAAGTTTAAAAAACAACCTTTTGCAGTGTGTTTGCTCACTACATATCTGTGGAATCCTGTGATGAATTTATTTTTAACTAAAAATGTGTATTCTTTCTAACCAACGGCAAGGAAGCAGGTGAGACAATTTGAAAATTTAGGGTACTGTTTTCATAAAGTCATTTACTTCTAAACTTAACAAAAAAAGAACAGAAACAGTCCTGACAGTAAAACAACTCAGTCTTCACAGAACTGAAAATTAATCATAGTAAATCTGCTCAAATACATGTAATCTCTCTCCTGAGTTCCTTTCTCCTCCATGGTCCTGTCAACAGGACACCACTTTCCCAGGGTTCCTCTTTTTATGTCCCTGGGACTAGAAGATGTGGGACTTTTTTCAGTACTTACTGTCAAGTTGGGTTGGGTTGGGTTGTTTTCTGGGCTGTTGTAAAAGGAAAGTAGACCGTTAGCGACAGTGCCCTCTCTCTCTTTCCTAGGAGTGGAATTGCTTATTTAGGTTGAGCTGATCAGGGAGCCCCTGATGTATGTGTGACAGTTGTTCATGTAATTACGTGGAAACCTCAAAAGGCAGGAATGTGCAGTATATTATTGAATACTATTCAAGTGCTGAATGTATCCAATATAAATGTGATACAGACCTAAAATTGAAAAATGGGTTTAAAATATTTTTATTTATATCTAACATCAGTATAAAAATGTTTAAGTGTATTATTTGTTTTATCTCAAATGTATGCCTCCAATCTAAGTTGCTTATATTTACTACTCCTGCTTTTACCTATATTAAGTATACATCTTCAAGGAATGCATAAAAAATATCTTTATAAAGTGAAATTTTATACAGTCAATTGAAGGGAATCCGCCTTTCTCTCTCTCTGTCTGTCTCTTGTTCTCTTTTCTTGTTTGAACAATAATTATAAGAGAAGATAGAGATTTACAGGCTTCCTCTGTTTCCAGCCTTGCAAGATTTTTTTCCCAAGCATCTAATTTGTGTTCACTTTTTCTTTATTATTATTATTATTAAAAAACTAAGCCAAAAAAAGCTAGTTTTCCTTAGTTTTAGGGCAGGATTAGGAAGAGCAGTTCAAAGTAAATGTGGGAGGATGAAGCATTGTTTTGCCCTTTATCACACTTTTGAAATGAAATGAGCTGAAAACCATTGCCATGACAGGCCCATTCATGCGTAAAAATAAGTGCCAGTGTACCATCTCGGTAATTAACACGTAGCTATCCGTTATTAAGAAGAAAAATATTTAAATAAAGGATCATGCTGGCATACCTTTGTTTTTAAACAGGGTTTAATGAAAAATTGAAATAATGAGTTTGGCCTAACAGTGCGTTTAAATCTTAGAAATGTTTACATTTATATTATTTTAAGAGTGGTATACTTTAGGTGAAATGAAATCTCACACTGGTTATGGCGATAAATACAAACATTAGCAAAAATTAGGTTATGTGATCATGCAAAACTCATAGACAATAAAACTATAAAAAATGATTGAGATCGAAAAAACCTGGTCATATGGTGATTTTTGTATTCTCAATAAGATGTCCATTTCAACTAAACTGAATGTATTGAATGTGTCGCGTATCTTTCACATTTGTTCCTGATTTGAATAACAAACACATGAGGAAAAAATAATGAATAAATTGTGTGAAAAGTGCTGCACATCGCAAAAAGCCACCACACAAAGTCAGCAGGTGCAATGGTGCTTCAAAAATACATTGCAAGCTGAACTGCAAATTGCACATTAAGGCAATTGAAACTTACAACATTATATATTGTGCCTTGAAGGTTATAAACGTTCTTAATAACATTCACATTGCAAATTTGGGAAAATATTCCAAATGAAAAGCCACTTGACAATATGGACAGTGGAAAACAATACAGGTATAATAAAAAGGCAGTTAATGTATTTCAATTTCAGAAATACATTGTCGATGATCATCACAAATAAATTATTTCTGTATGCAATGTTATACTACATTAAAATCATTCTAAAATACTTGGTTGTCAACACTGAATCCCTAGCTCGATTTCTGTACCTAGTCATTGTTTGTGTGACTTTTGCCCATTCCCCCTATGTCTGGTTAGGTCTTTCTGAAGATTCCAAAGTGACCCCTCCATGAGTGAGTGTTTGTGTGTGCCTGTGCATAAGCCCTGTTATGTACTGGCACCCCATCCAGGACAGTTTCCTGCTTTGAACCCAGTGCTGCTAGGATAAACTCCAACCCCTTTTACACTGCCTGACGGAATGTGGCATATAAAGAAAGATGAAAATATAAAACACTCTTCTGAAAATATAAGAAATGGACTTGATTGCACAAGAATGTACATATGACTGGTGTTGACATTGTAGAACAAATATTTAAAGAAAGCTGTGTGCTTAGATAATTGTCTAAATGTAGAAAATTTACTTTTAGATTAAAAGTCAGACTACTGTATTTTGCAATAGAGAAATGACCTCCTTACATTTAAAAAGCAATCCCATTAAATCCCAATAACTATCACTAGTTTAAGCACACTCACTGGATCTTACATAAAATGTCAGAATATTCAAGTGAAATGTAGTAATGATTATGTTTTCAATCCAGCATATCTGATTCCAGAGGACTATTGTTTTGAATGCTTTGCCAACCACACAATGTGAACTGAAAGTTTTAATACATTATTTGATGTTTTGACTCAGGCCCCTGTAGAATGGATCTGTGTTAGGTGCATTAATTTCTTCTTTCTAATGAGGTACAGTAAGTGAAGCCGTCATCACAAAGATTTTAAAACTGTAGGTTTCAAGCTACCTCCTAGAAAAAATGAAAAATGTCACTGTTGATGTAGCTGCAGAGCAGTGGCACAATGTTTGGTGTGGCTACCTCACAACTCTCCAGTTAATATGTACTGTATAGGTGACCCTATGTACCACACGATTATATATGCACTGCCATCCTAGAGCAGCAGCAAAACAAACAAAAAAAATAATAATAATCAGGGGGAAGAGCGACCAACACTATTTTCCTACTACACACCCCAAGTACAGAAACACACCAGTGAAAGCAGAGTTAAGTTAAAAAATTATTACTGGAAGAAATTACACACAAAACCCCTATATACATATTATCACGCTGTTGCAGTGCTTCCCACTCCACACAAATCATGGCACAAAACTCTTAACCACATACTACACTAATACATAAATTTAAGAAAGAGAAAAAGAAAAAATGTATGTATTTCATAGTCCTTTAAATATTCTCTGTTAGGGATGAATATATCAGTCTGTGGAGGGGAATGATGCGCTGAACCATACCTCCTGTTCCGGGAAATGTACAGATTAACAGTCCCTTGTGCTGGCCCATCAGGTCCTCTCCCGAATACCTTCACCAGAAAGAGAAAATAATTTGTCCTGAAATGAACCCGGGTTCACCTGAAGTTTTCCATGCAGTGTCAATCTCTTTCCCTCTTGCCCTTTCTTTTTATGGCGTTCGCTTCTCTCTTGGCTCTGCGCTCCTTCTCTCCTTTTTCCCGCCGCCCATTTACATACCGTTGGCTCCTCCCCATACAGTTTGTTGGGCCCTCCAAGCCAGGTTCTTCCCTCCCCATGTACCATTGGCCAGCCTTACAAATTAAGCTATTCCACCATTATCAGGAATGGGGAAAGGTACAAACTTGCAGTGACACACATACATATTCCAGACGACCGTTACACCTGGATACCAAGATGTGTGTGTTAAGCTAATTAGCAACTCCAGATTTGGTCTGTATGAGTATGGATGTGTGTTTGGGTAAACCATTTGATGGACCAGTGCCCCCGTCCATTGTCAGTGCCCGCTTTGGTGTTGGGCTAGAATTTAGTTCCATAACTGAAGTAGATAGTTTTAGGAAACAAGTTATTGTATGTTACTAGTGACATAAAACAATATTTTCTGTTTTTCCTGTCATATTAGCTAAAATAGATTTTGACACAGAATAATTAACTACTTTACAACCAGAAATTTCAAGACTATATTTGGAAAATTTCTTTGTAATGTGGTAACCATTTATGTACAGTATGTGACATGGAGGTAATTTTTTAAAGTCTTTTTTATCATCATTGTCATTATGATTTTCATTCATCCTTTCCAGGTGTCTAGGATATTTAAACCATCGTATACTAATGATCATGCTACTAGGTCTGACATTAAAGCAGTTGTTGTCTTTTAGTATTCAATGTCATTTGCCTGGGTGTCTTCTTCACTCGTTCTTATTTTTATTATTAGGATACAATTACGAGAGAAACCTCCATAGAAAGGGGGAATTAATAGGAAAAAAGAGAGTTAATAATTTACAGTAATACCATAAAAGGATATTTTACAGTCATTTGAAAAATTTTGAGAACTCCTCTCAGCCAGCATAATAATTTATTCTACTTTCAATAAAGAAAGATAGCAGTGGTATGTCTTTCATTTCCTAGGAACATTTGAGTACTTTGGTGTTTTCCGAACAAAGATTTTTAGTGAAGCAGTATTTAGTTGTATGAAATTAAATCAAATGTGAAAAACTGGCTGTGCAAAAATTTGGGTACCCTTGTAATTTTGCCGATTTGAATGCTTGAAACTGCTCAATGCTGATTACTTGCAACACCAAATGTTTGGATTAGCTCGTTAAGCCTTGAACTTCATAGACTGGTGTGTCCAATCATGAGAAAAGGTATTTAAGGTGGTCAATTGCAAGTTGTGCTTCCCTTTGACTCTCCTCTGAAGAGTGACAGCATGGGGATCCTCAAAGCAACTCTCAAAAGATCTGAAAACAAAGATTGTTCAGTATCATGGTTTAGGGGAAGGCTACAAAAAGCTATCTCGGAGGTTTAAACTGTCATTTTCAGCTGTAAGGAATGTAATCAGGAAATGGAAAGCCACAGGCACAGTTGCTGTTAAACCCAGGTCTGGCAGGCCAAGAAAAATACAGGAGCGACATATGCGCAGGATTGTGAGAATGGTTACAGACAACCCACAGATCACCTCCAAAGACCCGCAAGAACATCTTGCTGCAGATGGTGTATCTGTACATCCTTTTACAATTCAGCGCAATTTGCACAAACATTTGTTTGGCAGGGTGATGAGAAAGAAGCCCTTTCTGCACTCATGCCACAAACAGAGTCGCTTGTTGTATGCAAATGCTCATTTAGAGGAGCCAGATTCATTTTGGAACAAAGTGCTTTGGACTGATGAGACAAAAATTGAGTTATTTGGTCATAACAAAAATCACTTTGCATGGCAGAAGAAGAACAATGCATTCCAAGAAAAACACCTGCTACCTACTGTCAAATTTGGTGGAGGTTTCATCATGCTGTGCGGCTGTGTGGCTAGTTCAGGGACTGGGGCCCTTGTTAAAGTCAAGGGTCGGATGAATTCAACCCAATATCAACACATTCTTCAGGATAACGTTCAAGCATCAGTCACAAAGTTGAAGTTACGCAGGGGTTGGATATTCCAACAAGACAATGACCCAAAACACCTTTCAAAATCTACAAAGGCATTCATGTAGAGGGAGAAGTACAATGACTTGAATATCATCGAAAATCTACGGGATGATTTGAAGCAGGCCGTCCATTCTCGCCAGCCATCAAATTTAACTGAACTGGAGAGATTTTGTATGGAAGAATGGTCAAAAATACCTCCATTCAGAATCCAGACACTCATCAAAGGCTAATGGAGGCGTCTAGAGGCTGTTATATTTGCAAAAGGAGGTTCAACTAAGTATTGATGTAATATCTCTGTGGGGGTGCCCAAATTTATGCACCTGTCTAATTTTGTTATAATGCATATTGCATATTTTCTGTTAATTCGATAAGCTTAATACAGTATCACTGCTGAAATACTACTGTTTCCATAAGGCATGTCATATATTAAAAGGAAGTTGCTACTTTGAAAAGCCAATTATAAACAAAAATCCAAAGAATTAAGAGGGGTTCCCAAACTTTTTCATATGACTGTATATTAGACTATTTTCTACAAATTATATATCTGTTTTGTAAGCTTGGCTTGATTTTTTTATTACCGTAGTATCCATTATTATGCTTGCCTAATTTAATTTTCTTTTCTTGTAACTATTTCTTGTAAAGCACTTTGAGCTATATCCTCGCATGAAAATGTCATGTCATATCATGTAACTTTCCAACCATATCTCCAGGGTTGCTGGAGCCTATCCCAGTGAGTATAGGGCACAAGGCAGGAGCCAATCCTGGACAAAGTGCCACTTCATTGCAGGGCGATCACAGACACACACACCAAACACCTACTAAGGCCAATTTAATATTGCCAGTTCATCCAACCTGCATTTCTTTGGACAAAAGTCCCCCAGGGACAAAAATAAGTTCTATCAGGATGAACACCTGGAGGAAACCCATGCAAATACAGGAAGAACATGCAGGGAGGACCCGGAAGACAAACCCTCATCTCCTTACTGTGAGGCAGCAGCACTACCACCACACCACTGTGCCGTCCTTTATTAAAATATGCTATAGAAATATTGTTGAAAAAATCTGAAATATTTCTATATTTTTTATGAAAAGTACCTTATAGCTAACTTCTAAATGCAGAATAAGAGAAGAAAACAAAGAATAGCTAATTAAACAAGATCAATTAGAGGAAAAGTGACTCACTAATTTTTAAACTGGTTGGAACAAAAACCTGTAGCCCTATGGGTCCCCAAGATTGATCTTGGAAACCACTGGTGTAGATAGTAAGTTATGCTTTTGTAAAAACTGAAAATTAATGGAAATAAAACAGAAAGGAATTTCATTGTGTTTGCTACGTTAATGGCATAATGTGCATATGAAAATAATGGCAGAGTAAAACTGTGAAGTATATTAAAACGTAGTTTACTACAATGTATTTGTATTGCTTAATTGTGTCATTGATGGGCAGCACGGTGAATCTGCGATGGGCACTTTCACTTCAAAGATCCAAAGATTTGATTTTAATAAACAGCTAAGTTACCATGTGCTATTTACACATCCTCATGGTTTCCACATGAAGCTTCTTTGGGCCCCACATAGGTCTGGACTTCAACATTTGTAAATGTTATTTACCTGCCTCTATTCTGAATTTTACTTGCATCCTTCAGATCACTGTTTTGCTGCATGACCCAATGATCCTTTGTTAAATTAGCATCCTCCAGTACACTTGACTGAAACAATGACAATTTATTGTACATTTTCTTTTGAGTTATGGAAATCCCTCTAGGTGTTGAGGCAGCAAAGCAACACAAACAAATGTTCACAATAGACCTAAGCCACTTTCTTTTGAAGGAGTGTTCAGATTTTGTCAGATCTTTGTAGGCTAATTACACTGCTAAAAATTTTCATTTTTCTGTAACATTTTCTTGAAGCTAATCAAGGCCATTTTTTGGCAAACTAGAGATAAACTTCAGCATTCTTCTTAATAAGTGATAGTTTCCATCTGACTAGTGTTCTGTGTATCTAATTTAGTTGATCTTGGAGTCATTTACACTATTCTTCAGAGAGGCCATTAGCTCTTTGGATTATGTTCTAAAGCTCATTTTAGACTTACTACATGACTGTATGCTTCAGTATGGTAAAGGATCTGGCAGGATGACCACTTTTGGGAAGATATCCTATTCTAATACATCTTCACAATTTGAGTGGCAAAATAATGTTATAATCATTTTCATGCTTGTGGATATTCAGTTTCTTTTGGAAAGATCTTTTTAAATTATCTTTTGTTTGGGGCACAATAATAGTTCTATAGTTAGTATTGAGAACAACACTATGATGATGAGAGCAAAGCTCTCATGAATTTGTGCTGAATCCACCTTAATAAAAGGATAAATTTCTGTGTGTGTATCTGAGTGCCCATCTAGTCGCTATGTCTCTGTCATTCCAACAGATAGTGCATCACAAACATTTGGAGTATTAACATGCATTGCATTTGTCATTCCAATAGATGGCACATTACAAACATTTGTATTAATGCATTTTATTACTACAAATGTCTGTGATGCACCATCTATTAGAATGAAAAATGCAAAACATTTTATTACTACATGCATGACCTAATACATTCCAATATGGTGCACTGCAAACATTAACTTTGAGGTCTATGTTGATTACTCAGATTTTTATCCATCTTACATTTCTTTTATAAAAGTACTTACTTAGCTTGCTTACATATTCCTTCATTTAGGCTGTTTTAAGGGGGATTACTGCTTTATTATATTAGGTTCATTAAATAAATTTGAAGTTACACTTCCACAGTAGTATTCGTGCCTGGTGCACTATGCTGTCAGCATAGGCAGTACCAGTTGAAGCCCTAGACGGGGCTGACAGTCATTGCCCCTCATTGGCCATAGCAGGTAATCAGCATTATTAGTCTTCAACAACCTAGGGTCCCTCTTGGTGTCCTGCGGTGTCCACCCCTTCAATAGCACAAACAGCACCCCATTGTGCATATACTTTAAGCAGCATGTGCTCCTTTGTGTATGGAGTGTGCAATTTCAATATCAACAGAGTTCAATGATTGGTTGCGGGTCCCCTTGGTGTCTAGCACATGCATTCAGAAGCATAATTTAGCGTATCCCTTGGTGTTCATACCTCGGGCATTATTATCATACTCCAATGATGCAGAAGGGGAGCGTAGCCCTTAACTTTCATAAATGGCACCCCTCGAATGACAGCGCTCTAGGTGGCTCCCTGTGTCACCTAATGGACTGACTGGATCTGAGCATAGGACTTGTGACTTTTTTATATGAAATGGATGGGTGAATGAAAGACATGACCAAATTTGCTGTTATTTTTTTAACTAACTGAAGCAAGTAACCTTTATGTTACAGGCAACACTATTGTTTCGATAATAAACACCATTGTAAGATTTTTGGTGGTTGGAGGGGATGGGGTGGGGTGCTTGTTGGTTGTGAATTGAAATGGCAAGTTTATGGATTTTTTTTTAAACTGTATAGCTCAGGCACCACCTTGTGTACTATCAGTATTCAAATGAGAATATTGAAACATTTCAAATATGTCAAAATGCAACAATTAATATACTTTACTAAAGTAAAAGATTACTTTTAAGAAACTGTAATTAACAGTATACAAATTACATTTTAGAGTATACATTTATAAAAGGAAATAGGGTGAGGAAATAATTCTGGAACAAAAGAAAAGAAGGTATAAGGTAGGTTTTGTAGCATGTAGTAAGTTAATGTTACACTAAACATAATACTCTTCTAAAGTTGTAGTTTTTAGAAGGAATTGTTAATGCATCTTCAGCAGAAGTAAATGACAACGATCAAATAACAGGAAATCAAAAATGAGCAGAGATCCATACTGATTTCACTGCATTAGCTTTTGTGTGTCATAAAAAATAAGTAACTCATGACCCTGCATATGTGCCATTACTACAAACGAACAACAGTAGAAGAAAGCTCACTTTTGTAACAATTTATCACAACTAGTTTTAGAATTGCATTCATGTTCTTTGCACCCAATATAATTAATTTACCTTGAAGCTCTTGCTAATCATTTCATTTTGTCTTGATATATTCAATGTATTCTCATTTTAAATTGAAATTTTGCTTTGTAAAATGCTTTGGTGCTTGTACTTGTAAAGTTGTAAAGCCGAAAGGCACAAGACCTCATTAGAAACAGACCTCAATTTTGTGTATGAGAATAATCCAAAATGGCATTAGGGTATGTTCTCTTTTTCTTTGTCCTACCTTTTGTCACTCCAGCTCTGCATGCTTAGCAGAACGCATATGAATATCAGACATTTCCTACAACCTTTGGAAGACGATTCACATCTTAAGGTAAGTGTGGTGTCAGGAGATCAAGTGCATGGCAGAAGGATGGAGGGAAATCTTTAATAACAAGTCTATCATTCTAAAATTAACCGTTAAGTAGTTAATGTTATAAATAGAAGTACACTAACATCATATGGAAATTTATATTTGTGAATCAGAAAGCATATGATAACAAAACCCAGCAAACTTTCATAATTATTTGTTCCCTGTATGGAAGACCTGATTCTCCAAAGTCATTAATGGATGAAAGAGATGATACTGCAGCCCTAGAGGTGAGACAGCAAAAGTGGGAGTTACTCAAGGTATGAAGTAATATTATAAACATAACTTAAAATATTTCTTCAAATAAAAAGCAAGGAATAAGTTGTAATAAAGCTTTACAGGTTTGGATTTATCAGTTAATAAAAGACCAATGCTCTTTTAGGAAAGATTAACATTAAAAAAAATGTGTCTTATGGGATAGAGCATTATAAGTGAGTGAAAAAATTAAAACATTTATCTGCCAGGTAAATGCATTAAGTTACAACAAAAAATATGGAATACTGAAGAAATAAGCTGTAAGAAATTAAGATATGAAAAAGCTGTTTTATAACTACAATTCAATATAGATCAAGCTTTGACAAAAAAACTGATTTGGGAAATAGTCCCATCAACTTAACTAACACTTCTCTGTGCTTTGATAGAAATAACAGACCTTACAGGGAAACCATGGGGAATATCCAAAGTGATCTTACTGGAATCATTTTAAAGCCCAGAGGCAATACATCATTTCGTTGAACTAAATCTGATACAGAAATGGTATTACTTTTATAAAGAGCCTTGTGTGAGCATTGGAAAACAATGTAGTTAACTTAATTTGTGGTTGCACATGTCAGTGAAACATTGAAATGCAGAATAGCAAAGTGAATTGCACAGATACTGCAGTGATGCTTGAATCAGAGTAAATAAATTGTTTCAAAGGCCATAGCATAATAAAGATTACAACATCGACTAAGTGATATTTAACTATTATTATTAACTTTCCATAAAGGAGAGCAAATGCTTTCCTGATTATGTTAACATTGGGTTGTCATGGTGCGTTCTAAACAGTTTAGCTCAAGGTGTCATTTTAGGCAGCCCCATATTAAGTAAATCGTTCAGTGGTTAACACAAGCACATTACTAATGATACTGTCATGATCTCAAGCACAGTTTTATAATACTTTTTGAACAAACTTACAGAATATGCTGTAAAGCTTCAAAACATTTTAAAATGCTCTCCTTGTTTAACTGTCCATTATCACTTGTCTTGTGGAATTTATTACAAGAGCATGGGCTGCTAGGGCCACTTCTATATGCCATTCAATCTCTACATCTTGTGGTGAGCGGTTGTGGGTGGTACCCAGTCAGGATGCCCAGAAGGACCAAAGGAGGAATTACGCCTTCACCGGACCACAAGGGGGCAACCACCCTGGTGGCTATGGGGACCACAGGAAAGGTGCATGGAAGCTCAACCCTATAGGGGCCCATGGTCACCGCCTGGGGGCGCCTAGATGCCTGAAGTGCCTGGGTCCTCAGCACTTCCGCCACACCCGGAAGTGCTGGGGGGACGAAGACCAGAGACGCCCGGAGTGCTTCAGGATGTATGGCTGGCACTTTCGCCACACCAGGGAGTGCCGGCAGAAGTTCACTGGGAGGCACCTGGAGCACGTCCGGGTGAGGATAAAAGGGGCCTCCTCCCTCCATTTGATAGAGAAGAGGAGAGGAGGCGGTGAAGAAAGAGGCACTTTATAAGGCCTGGACTGAGGGTGATTGCTGCTGGGGCACTGAGTTGTGTGCGGTTTACTTTGTTGTAAATAATATTGCAAATAAAGTGTGTGTGGTTTTGAACCAACAATGTCTGCCTGTCTTTGTCCGGAAGAGTCCCCACAGTCTGTATAGCAAGAGTTTGGTTACTGTGCTTCGTGTAGAGTCAGATTCTTTAAAGAGAGTGTAGCATTTCCATAAAGGTGTCAGTTGTCACTTGCTTATGGTTAGACATAGTAGTAAATCACAGCTAATGCTTGTACAGTATCCACATTGATGATCTGAGTAGTATGTCTTATTTTTTACAAATGATGCCAAGGATAAAGGAAATTGTCATATTCCTCAGTAATTCAGAGCTGTGGCACCTGTTCTGAAAATCTACCATCCATGATATAAAAGATGGTCACACCCAGCAGAATTGCAGAACATGTCCGAACTTTGAGGCAAAAAAAAAAAAAAAACAGCAAAATTTAATACAGTACAATTCCATGTCACGTGACTAGCAAGAGTAAACAGCATGGTCGCGTCTGAGGAGCAAATGACACAAAATGGTGGCAACCATATTAAAAATGAAATAATAAACATGCAGAAATTTGAAAAAAAGACTTGGATTCAACCAAGAAAGTCAGTGTTTATGACATCTTGGATTTATTTTGTTAGATTTTGAGATCTTATTTATTTTCATTCCTGTTTTGACTTTAGGACTTGTCAACAATACTGAATTTTTGGCTTTGTATTTAGATGTTTTAAATTCATATTTCTTGTACTTTTATTGAATAACTTAATGTTATGTTTTGTGTCCAGTGTTTTTAAAGATGTCTTTTCCAGTTAGTGGACTATTCATAACAATTACCAAAACTTTTCAATTATGACATTTTAAATCCTCTATGTATTTTATTCATTTGTCCACATTGGCAGTTTCTGTCAGTAGACACTGTTTGTCTGGTAAATTTCTTAACCCTAAAGGTCTTAAGGCTATCTCATAACTCTGGTTCCCCTCAACCATAGGTAGTATCTACTATAGCATCAGAAAGTTCATGTACCCCACAAGTGGCTGAACTGAGAGAAGACCCACATGTATGCCCTGTCAAATAGCTTTTCTCTTTTACTTTCTTCATTTTTCATCTTATCTATCACTTTCTTATATGTTGAAAGTGTACTTGATATATCAGTTCTCTATAGGAACAAATGGTAAGGTAAATCTATTAGTTTATTATTATAAATAAAGTATTTTCTTCTAGACATGAAACATATTAGTATACATTTCACCATTAAAACACTATAAAATAATTTTAAAAAATGATACATTTACCTTGTAATTTTTTTTTACATTTTAACAGTAAAGATAATTTATAGAGTATTTTTACAATTTCTATTTACAAAAGATTTCATTTGCTGTTTATTCTGCTAAAGGATTTTTACTCATTTGATCAGAAAAGCAAACACACTTCTTCACTTTAGATGTTTAGTTCAGTTGTATATAAATTGTCTAATGTATTCACCAGTTACACATTTGTATCAAGATTTATCATACCTGAGCACTTGTGTAACACTCCCCCCATGAATGGATAGTTCATAAAAAACAAAATCTATTTTTTAGAATATTCTTGTTTTATAGACTGGTTGGATATATAAGAATTAAATAATGCTAAGAATTAATTCTTCTCCACTTTAATAAATAAATGTGAAATTTTATGTACTATTCTAAAGTTCTTTTGTAGGTGAAAAATGTTTTGTTTACCATGAAGTAACAGTTTCCCTTTTAACTTGAAGAAAGGCAGCGATGTTAAGTAAATGCATTTTTCAGGTTGGCAAAGGTTTCCCATAGGAGCTGCTTCAAGCTATATTTGAATTTGCTCCTATTCAGTATAGCCTAATTGTTAACAAGGAATGTAGAACTGGATGGAAAGACTGTGAATCTGGCAACCGTGTTCTCAAGTAATTTAATTCTTCTAGTGGAACAGTTCGGCTGTTGTTTGTCAATGGAAGATATTCCTTACGTGCTTGGGTGAACATCTATGGAGAAAAACTCTAGCCTTTTGGAATATAACTGAATGCTGTATATGCAAAACTAGATAGAGTGCTTTTAGTTAATAGCATTAACAATGGAATAAAATGCAGTTTTACTGAGGATTTTAAATTGTACAGTCTTATTTCCTATTAATTTAAATTAATGAATGCATTGCATTTAGAGTGCAAAAATGTGAATTAGAATATGTTTTCTTATGGAGAAGTCATTATTAAATGGGTTCATTGTAATTTTCACTTTTCAGTGTACTATACAAACTATGTATTCTGTTATCTCCACTACGTCATCCTGAATCTCTGATAATTTGAAACTCTACCCCTGAAAGTATTAGACAAGCTGGTCTGTTTCCTACTTTTTGAAACTGACCGCACAATGAGCCATGTATCAAGATTAACATTATTCATTGTATATTCTTTTCACTGCATTTTGCCTTCATATAAGATCATGTTAAGATACCAGCTTTTCATTAATTTGCAGTACTTAGACTATGAATTCCTTGCGATTGCTCAAACATTTCACACACTACCAGCAAAAATGAAGAGAGACTTTTTTCAGTCAGTGGATTATATTGTATCTCCTAATAGGTGAGCGCACATGGCACCCTAAAAGCAGGTTATAACTCTACCAAAAGGAGAGGCTTGGTTTCCAATAATTTTTTTGTCATTTATGTTGCAGCAGATGTGTGTCTTACAGCCTAGTATTAATCTAGTCCATTGACATACGTACATACCCTGAGAGCATTCTAAGCTTTTAAATTATACAGTATTACACATACTATTTCCATCCTTAACAAACAAGGAATTTTTTAACTGGCATATCCAAGCCAGTTCTAAAATTCATCTTGTAAACGGTGTTGTTTTAATTGCTAAAGTATGAGATGAATTGTTTAGAAGCATGTCCCAAGAAACCCTACATCCTTAAACCGTACTGCCTTTAAACTGGTTAAAGAAAAATGTGCACTATACTAACTAGTCATACTGAATCACAGCCCCCTTACAATTTTTCACCATTTGGGTCTTTTATCTTATTACAACAAATATGATACATGGTATTTTCAACTTTGAAGCTTTCCCTCTGTTTAAATAGGAAAGATAATAATGTTCTAGCTAAACCCTTACCCACACATTTCCAGATCACAAAAGATAGGTCCTTAAGAAAAACTGAAATGGTCCAAACATTTTCACTTTGCAAAATAAGTGCTTTTTTTGTTGATTGCTTAAAATATTAGCACTGATTAAATCAATGTAAAATATTAAACAAACTTTCTGGACCACCACAATTAAATTGTAAAGCATGTTTCAATAGTGAATACCATCCTAAGGGACATTAAACATAGGTAGATAACAAAACTGTGCACTGTATGTACTTATTTTACAGTGGAAGCACTGGCTGGCAGCAAACACTTCTTTGCTTTTTACTACAGTGGAAAAAAACTCTAAACTCTAAGTAAACAGCAGTTGTCCCTGTAACTAAATATCTATTCTACATCTGTACTCTTTCTGATATTATAAGAACTTGTGCTAGCCACAGCTCCAGTTGATTCAAAACTCTGTTGTACAAACATCTCTTTAAAAAAAAAAAAACAAAAAAAAAACGTATTTGTTCAGGAAGACCCTAACCCTTTGTGACGTAACGTAAATTGTGTTATTTGTTTTGGGTTTTCTTGTAGTATTTTGTTTTTATGTATTTTTAGTCTACCTTACTGTCAAAAACTAATTCAAAGCTTTGAGCTTCTTTTATTCATCTTTATTTACAGTTTTATGCAGATACTATTTGCGTCCAATGTTGCAAATGGACTGTTGTTCATTTTGAATTTCTGTGGAACTGCTTTGTGCATGAGAAAAGTGCTATATAAATAATATATATTTTTAATATTGAGATTAATATCATTGATGAATGAATAATGTTTGCATTTCTATATTCATTTGATTAACTATAAATATAATGTATTATTGTTATTGTTATTCCCTGAATGGTTGCATTCTACTTGGTTACAGGTAGAAGTAAAAATTATTAAAAACAGGTGCCACTATCAACTCCTAGCCCTGCCCAACCCTCTGGTAGGACCCCAGAAGCAGCAGGTTTTTCCATTGTGTGTGACTATACTGTGTACATGTATGCAGGAATGACAGTTCCATGAACTGGAAAAATTTGAGGTGCCAACCAGGTCATCCCATTTACTGTCTAATACAAGAGTAAAAATCAATGCTCTTTGGCGTGCATGTCCCAAAATGCAGGAGTTAAACTCAAAACAAAGTATTTGGGCTGGTTAGTCAGTTACAAGGTGATTTTGATAGCAGAGCTCTCATATATACATATATATATAGTGAGATGTGGCCGGCTTGTCATCCCAGCCAATACCCCCAGGCCACCAGATGGAGCCCTCCCTGCAGTATGGAGGTGCCCCGAAGACCAGAAGGGATTCATGGGACATATAGTTTTTATACAAGACCCTGCTGGATACCACAGGGAGGACCGAAGACTTCTTTGTGCCCTTTAACCCGGAAGTTCGTCAAAGGAAGAGCGACGGGCTTCCGGGGTGAAGAAAAGAACATTTTACCTGACCCGGAAGTGAAACAAGATCACATGGACTGGGGATTGAGAACACTTCTGGGTCAGGGTATATAAAAGGACTACGGGAGCTCCCAGACGGCGAGCTGAGCTGGGTGGAAGGGTGGCAACGCGTCTGGGAGTCGGAGGATTGGCTTATTGTGATTTGTTATTGTTATTGTATGAATATAGTGGAGGAGAGGGTGCTTTGTGCACTGTGGCGAATAAATAAAGTCATCATTTGGACTTTTACCTGGTGTCTGGAGTCATGGACAAGGGTTCAAGAGAGCGATAGCGCCCCCTATCTGTCACTATATATATATACTAGCAGAATACCCGCGCTTCGCAGCGGAGAAGTAGTGTATAAAAGAAGTTATGAAAAAGAAAAGGAAAAATTTTAAAAATAACAAACATGATTGTTAATGTAATTGTTTTGTCATTGACATGAGTGTTGTCATATTTATATATATATATATATATATATATATATATATATGAGGTGTGGCAGAAAAGTAATGAGACTGATTTTTTATTTACCAAAGTTTTTATTTTTTTCAAACATCAATGTTATCCCCTTCAAAGTAGTTCCCTTGGGCAGCTACACACTGATGGAGACGTTGTTCCCACTGTTGGTAGCAGCGCTGGAAGTCTTCAACTGGTATGGTCTTCAGCATGTCCATTACACTTTTTTGCATGTTTTCTAAAGTCCCAAAATGACGTCCTTTGAGGACATTTTTCAGTTTAGGAAAAAGGAAAAAGTCACACGGACTGAGGTCAGGTGTATAAGGGGGCTGGGGAACCACAGGAATGCGTTTTTTCGATTGTCCTTCTGCTCAATTGTGAGGTTTTTCGGCACCATTTTGGCACAGACCTTTCGCATGTGCAAATGTTCAGTCAAAATTTGATGAACGGTAAATCTGTTCAAATTTAATTGTTCACTCAACATTCTTAATGTTAAACGACGGTCTGATCTTACAAGAGTCTTCACACGTTCGATGTTTTCATTGGTTTTCGAAGTTGAAGGCCTCCCTGAAAAACTTGAGCTCGGGATAAAGAATGTTCCCCATAGGCCTGTTTTAACTTTTCAAACGTCACACTTGCCGATTCTCCAAGCTTAACACAAAATTTAATGGCACAACGTTGCTCCAAATTCCGCTGTTCCATTTTGCGTGACTCACAACCAAAAACACAACTTCGCTAATAGCAGTCACAAAAATCACGTAGTTAACGGAAGGAGTTGAAACTCGCACTGAGCTATGGGAGGGTACTGATACACGTGCTCTATCAAGGACAACAGCGCAGCGTTGCCAGATTGCTTGCAGTGTTGCCAGTCTCATTACTTTTCTGCCACACCTCGTGTATATATATATATATATATATATATATATATATATATATATATAGCAAAATACCCACGCTTGGCAGCGGAGAAGTAAAAAGAAAAGGAAACATTTTAATAATAATGTAACATGATTGACAACGTAATTGTTTTGTCATTGTCATGAGTGCTGCTGGCATATATATATATATATATATATATATATACATACATGTGTACATATACACACACACATATACTATGGGGTGCAAAACAGGCAAATACATTGATTTTCTGAATATATAAAGTCGGCGTCAGAATATATAAAGTCAAAATTTGAATATATAAAGTCATTCCCGAATATATAAAGTCACTGTCAGAATATATAAAGTCAAAACTTGAATACATAAAGTCAGCGTCGGTATATATAAAGTCAAAACTTTCTTCTAAATATATAAAGTCAAAACTTGAATAAATAAAGTCACCGCTGGAATATATAAAGTCAAAACTTGAATATATAAAGTCATCGCTGGAATATATAAATTCAAAACTTGAATATATAAAGTCAGCGTCAGAATATATAAAGTCAGCGCTGGAATATATAAAGTGAAAACCTGAATATATAAAGTCAGCGTCGGAATTTATAAAGTCATTCCTGATTATATATAGTCAACATCGGAGTATATAAACTCATTCCTGAATATATAAACTCAAAGTCAAAATATATTGATTGAAACGACTCTGAACTGAAGTAAGTTAACAAAAACATATTCAGAAAAATAAATTAAAAAAACACTGTTCGGTTAATGCTTTGAAAATGATGCATTTGCCCTGCCCAGGATTGGTTCCTGCCTTGCACCCAGTGTTGGCTGGGACTGACTCCAGCAGACCCCCGTGACCCTGTGGTCAAATTCAACTGGTTGGGAAATGGATGGATATTGCAGCACTGACTTTGTATATTCCGACGATGACTTTATATATTGAAGTTTTGACTTTATATATTCCAGCGCTTACTTTATATTGTGAGCTGGAGGGCTTCGCTATTACGTGTGGGGACGAAACTTCACTTTGGTAACTGATCATGCTCCACTTCAATGGTCATACCGACAGAAAGATACAAATTCTCGCCTCATGAGATTGTTTCTGGGCTTACAACTTTTACCGTTTCACAGTAAAACATCGACCAGGTTCTGAACACGTCAACGCAGACGTATTATCAAGACTAAATGAACCTGGTACAGAGAGTCGCTTGATTCACGGAAATGTGAATAAAGCTGAGGGGGAGGGTGTGAGCTGGAGGGCTGATCGCACCCCAAGAAGATACAGACGCCTCTGGGAAAACCACAACCCCTGAAACACAGACTACCCTCACATTGCTCCTTACTTTCTCACTTGCGCTATAACGCGTAATGCAAACCTCGCGCGATACTCCGCTAACTTAAAAGCCTTGTGCAGCGCCTGTCAGTTGAAAATTGATTGTTTGCTTGCTTTTATCGCTCTCTCTCTCTGCTCCTAGCGGAACTGTCATCTCTGACTTGTCATGGAGCACGTTTAAGCTCATGTGTTTGCAGTGTTTGAATAAAAATCCTTCTTGTTTCTACGACCTCCTGTGTCTCTGTGCAAATCTGTGACCCAAGCGTGACAATATATTCCGATGCTGACTTTATATATTCAAGATTTGACTTTATATATTCCAGCACTGAATTTATATATTCCGACTCTGACTTTATATATTTAAGTTTTGACTTTAGGTGGCAGTGTGACGAAGTTGCTTTGGAAGATGGCGTTAGCCGCGGAGCTCAGCTCAGAGCGAAATGAGGTAAATGGGAGGGGATATGATGACGTGACTCCTCCACCCGCCTTAACTGTCAATCCCCCACAAACACAGTCTCTCGGAATTTGCATAAGCACACCCCTTCACCTGCAATTTTAACTTAGTTACAAAGTGATCAAAACTCTCGTTTATATCCTGCGTCCTCTCATTAAACTTGTATCCCGTATTACCCGTGGGCATGAAAAACGCCAGCGGCAGCCTGTCTATTAACTTAATTTAAAGTTTAGGTTTATACCTTGCTTTGTTTCCGAAGTAGCTGCACTGATGAATATGGTAGTATATGTCACTCGCTCGCTTCTTATTGTTTCGCTGCCTTCTCAATTATATAATGCATGTTTTCTTCAGCGCATTTTGGAGCTCTTCCTGGTTTTCTACATAGTGTGTTGACAGTCAGTTCACGTCATTACGTGGGCAGCGTGATGATGTCACACGAAACTCTGCCCCCACGGCTTTCAAGCTCAACTCCATTACAGTAAATGGAGAAAAATACCTTCCAGTTATGACCATTACGCGTAGAATTTCGAAATGAAACCTGCCCAGCTTTTGTAAGGAAGCTGTAAGGAATGAGCCTGCCAAATTTTAGCCTTCTACCTACACGGGAAGTTGGAGAATTAGTGATGAGTCAGTCAGTCAGTCAGTCAGTGAGGGCTTTGCCTTTTATTAGTATAGATATATATATATATATATATGCATGCACATTGGAGGATCTCCTCACAGGCTATTTCTAGATATGTAATAACTTGGTGGGACAAGAGGAGCTGCTGTTGCTAATAGTGTCATGTCCTTTACTCCCTAGAGTTTAAAAATAAGCATCAACAAAATGATGCAACCCCCTCTTAGTCAGTATTGTGGACAAATTCAGACTGCACCTCAACGTCTGGATTGCACATATATATATATACCAGTTTGGGCAACCTTGTTAATAGTCATTATTTTCCTGTATAAATCGTTGGTTGTTACGATAAAAAATGTCAGTTAAATATATCATATAGGAGACACACACAGTGATATTTGAGAAGTGAAATGAAGTTTAGTGGATTTACAGAAAGTGTGCAATAATTGTTCAAACAAAATCAGGCAGGTTCATAAATTTGGGCACCACAAAAAAGAAATGAAATCAATATTTAGTAGATCCACCTTTTACAGAAATTACAGCCTCTAAACGCTTCCTGTAGGTTCCAATGAGAGTCTGGATTGTGGTTGAAGGTATTTTGGACCATTCCTCTTTACAAAACATCTCTAGTTCATTCAGGTTTGATGGCTTCCGAGCATGGACAGCTCTCTTTAACTCACACCACAGATTTTCAATTATATTCAGGTCTGGGGACTGAGATGGCCATTCCAGAACGTTGTACTTGTTCCTCTGCATGAATGCCTTAGTGGATTTTGAGCAGTGTTTCGGGTCGTTGTCTTGTTGAAAGATCCAGCCCCGGCGCAGCTTCAGCTTTGTCACTGATTCCTGGACATTGGTCTCCAGAATCTGCTGATACTGAGTGGAATCCATGCGTCCCTCAACTTTGACAAGATTCCCAGACCCTGCACTGGCCACACAGCCCCAAAGCATGATGGAACCACCACCATATTTTACTGTAGGTAGCAGGTGTTTTTCTTGGAATGCTGTGATCGTTTTCCTCCATGCATAACGCCCTATGTTATGACCAAATAACTCAATTTTAGTTTCAACAGTCCACAGCACCTTATTCCAAAATGAAGCTGGCTTGTCCAAATGTGCTTGAGCATACCTCAAGCGGCTCTGTTTGTGCTGTGGGCGGAGAAAAGGCTTCCTCTGCATCACTCTCGCATACAGCATCTCCTTGTGTAAAGTGCGCCGAATGGTTGAACGATGCACAGTGACTCCATCTGCTGCAAGATGATGTTGTAGGTCTTTGGTGCTGGTCTGTGGGTTGACTCTGACTGTTCTCACCATTCGTCGCTTCGTCTATCCGAAATCTTTCTTGGTCTGCCACTTCGAGCCTTAACTTGAACTGAGCCTGTGGTCTTCCATTTCCTCAATATGTTCCTAACTATGGAAACAGACAGCTTAAATCTCTGGGACAGCTTTCTGTATCCTTCCCCTAAACCATGATGGTGAACAATCTTTGTCTTCAGGTCATTTGAGAGTTGTTTTGTGACCCCCATGTTGCTACTCTTCAGAGAAAATTAAAGGAGGAGGGAAACTTACAATTGACCCCCTTAAATACTCTTTCTCATTATAGGATTCACCTGTGTATGTAGGTCAGGGGTCACTGAGCTTACCAAGCCAATTTCAGTTCCAATAATTAGTTCTAAAAGTTTTGGAATCAATCAAATGACAACAGTGCCCAAATTTATGCACCTGCCTGATTTTGTTTGAACAATTATTGCACACTTTCTGTAAATTCAATAAACTTCATTTCACTTCTCAAATATCACTGTGTGTGTCTCCTATATGATATATTTAACTGACATTTCTTATCGTAACAACCAACGATTTATACAGGAAAACAATGACTATTAACAAGTGTCACACACGTGTGCATGGGAGGCAGCTGAAGGGCCTAGAACATAC